>CADEBD010000226.1:12910286-13527313 GCA_902825455.1 Arctia plantaginis | reverse complement strand
CCATCCCCCTTCCCCTTAAATAAGTAACGCACTTATCTTTAGAGAAATAGTCACTTACCATTAGGTGACCACTTAACTAGTTTGCCTCCTACACCATAAAAAACTCTTTCTCTATTTCTAGCTTCAATGCTTTCAAATATGAAGAAAATTAGAGGTGAAAAGAAAATATGGAAGAGGAGATAGAATAACAAAAGAGGTGTTATAGAAACTCAAATTGTTAAAAGCGTGTATAATCCAATCGTAATTGTCTTTAATGAATGAACTATGTATATGTATATAAGTATATGTATGAACTGAACAGGATACCAGTAAGGCCTCATATATAATCCGCATTGTTTTCAAACTTTTAGATTAGAGAGTTTAATTAAAGTTTAATTGGGTTTTAGATTTTCTAATTTACCCTCGACCCTTTAAACTTCGTATAGAAATTGTATCATCAAAAGAATCTAGTCCAATTTTAGGTATTGTCCTTTAATATTAAATTTTCGGTAAAAAAAAAGCAAAACTACCCGCAAAATATGAAAAATAAATGCATCATCAATTATCTGACAAGATAGAGTTTATAATGCAAGATAACTTTTTGTATTACCCGGATATCAGAACCAACCCTAAAATCAGTTGCGAGAAACCAACTTTTCTGACTCTTCATCAATATTACGAGGAAAATTGTTGTTAATGTGACTTTTAAACATGTTAGACATGTTTACAACTGGTTGCCTCAAAATGGTATGAGTTTAAAATTATATGTGAATTGAAATCGGTACACAAGGAAAAATGGAGTATCTCCATTGGGAAATAAGGTTGCCAAGAATAGGAAATATACATTTGCAATATGTACATATACGCGGAAGAAAATCCTCGGATTACGAAACGAACTGTCATTAAAAGATATCGTTTGTACTTATGTATATTTAAACGTATTCTCTTATCTTCATATCGTTATACTTGTAGTTTTATGAAAAGCCAGCTTTTGCCTACATCTTTGTTCAAGTAAATGTTTTTTTATGGTATGTTCTCATTTTTCTTTCTTTCTTTTTTCAATTTCCATTCTCCAGTCAATCAATTTTCTAACCGCATTATGTGGGTTTATAATCACAAAGAATACGTCATAACAAAAATAAACGACATTCATTTTTTTTTTTTATTTATGTTGTGAGTACTTTCTATAAATTACATAAAAATAGCAAATACTGTGTGTTAATTGATTTACCTTCGACAAGTTATAATAAAGGTTTAAATGATCTTAGTTTTTAAATTTGTTAAATCTTGATTTTTCAGTTTCTAGGAATCACCAATTTAGGAGTTTGATATTAATTACGACTTGATGTCAAAGTGCGTCCTTAGAAAAAAGAGTCTAGACAGTCAGTTCTATAAATAGTTTATCGCTTTTAAGGACAGAACGCTAAAAATATACTTTAATTAACGAAATTTCAGAATGTCACATCAGTACGCAAAAACTGCCAAATTATGTCCTAATGGTTTGTGGAACCAACATAATCTTCAGTCTGTATACGGTAAACGAAATACCTGGTCAAAAGTACCAAGTATCTGAGATTGAGACAGGTATTTAAGAGCTTTGCTTATTCACTTGTACATTTGCAAATTTTATTATTGGTTTTTATAATGATTTTTATAAAAACCAATAATATCATTTGGCAGGTACTTTGTCATAATGATTAGGTATTTCATTTGGCGACTATACATACATATATAGTATTTGTATAAGTCTTATGATCTAAGGACAGTTAAACATAGAACGTAAAACTGAAAACATAAAAAAAGTTGTACAATTTGTGGACTTATCGTGGTTTTCTATCTCTTCTAGGCAACCTACATAACATTTAATTACTTAAATACAGATAAACATATTTGACATAAGACTAAGTAAGTGGTAACCGAGTAGTTTTACATATTGCAAAGTTAAGCGATTCTAGCCAGGTCAGTCTATGGATTACAAAGGTTAAGGGTGACCATTCTAAATACATTGAGACCCCTCCGTACCTCGAAGAGAACGTTAAGCCGTCGCTCCTGCTTGCCAAACAAACATCTTTGGCAATCGTTACGGGCAGTCGGAGCACTTAAAACTCTAACAACAGTATACCTACAACAACAGTGTATCTTCGATATCGCCTAGTACTTGGGTTGTGGAGATCTGATGGCAGTCGCTCCGCGTAAAAAAATCGAATTTCAACCTTATCGTAGTAGACTTAAAAGTCGACCCAACCTAGTTTGGGAAAAAGGCTCGGAGGTAGAAGTGATCAAGATTTAATATGAACCGTGTTAGATACAGTTAGATTAAAAATACTATGGCGTTTACAGGTAATGTTTATCTTTCATCTAACATTTCACAATATTAATTATGTACTTGTAAATCAACGCAAGCGTTAAATAAATTCTTAATTTTTTTAAGGTACAGGGGTCAGAGGTACAGATAGGTCACCTGATGTTCAGTGACTACCGCCACAAATTGACAGCCGCAAAATCAAGAAGGGCAAGTCGGTTGCCACCTGTAAGTGCCCCCCACCCCTAAACTAGAGGGGTGAGAGTTGGAACTATACCCCACTCACTCGGTAAAATCCAAGAAATAAATTGCTTAATACTGGTTTTCTGTGAAGCCGTGATATCACTCCTGTCGAACGGACCCATATCTAACAAATCATGGCACTACCCCGTCATACATTGTATTTTAATAAAAAAAATACTGTGCGTCTGTTATTTTATGTTTATGTCGTTTCAAAAATATTTAAGTTATGTTTTACATAAAAAGTCCTTCTATGCACGTTTTACGTAATTAAACACAGAATTTGCCGCCACGTAGCTGCAAATTTCCTTCATATCTTGTCATCCCAGGGGTTGAAGGCACAATTTATTTGAAGCTTCAAATGCCTTTGAAAAAACGAGGCAATAAAAAGCCGGGGCAGAATAAAAAAGTCTTTTCATGCTTTATTACGACAAACTGTCTTTGAAAACTATTTGTAATGAATTTAGAAAAAGATTAATGATTATTTGGTAAAAAGTAGGATGTAATCTTCATTTATCAGACTTTATAAAATTTCTTGAACTGTACTTCTTGTACTGGTAAACGCTTTTATAAATTCTTGTTTCAAGAATTTGTGTCGCCGTGCACCTTCGAGGCTATTTACATTTACATATTAAAAAATCCTTAAAACTTTTAAAACGAATCAGATTTTCAGATTTATGTCTAAAAATTAGAAAAATAAAGTCCCCTAGAAACAAAATCCAATATTTAAAATCTAACATCGATTTGGGAAAAAGAAAAAATATAGCCCTATTCAGCTACGTTTTGAGTCCAAACTTTACTGTTATTACCTCAGATATCCTTATCATTTTTCATCATACGTACAAAAGAACCTATCATAATACGTTTTGTATTTATCTACCAGCTAAACAATTAAAATTGTATGACCCACATAATTATAACTTTGCAGTGTAAGGCATAATTGTTCATGTGATAATTTAACATGGACATAAAGTATTTTACGTGTAGGAAAGGTAATTTGGGAGCGTTGTCACATTTTAAGGGAAATTGCAATAATAAAAAGTATAAATAAAAATGAGAAAAAAATCCATTTTATTTTATAACCTTTTTTGCGTTGTTCTAGTACATATTAAAGCTAACAACATAAAGTAAAAAAAAACTAATTTCATTTGCGACGGCGCTATGTGGAAACATTGCATAGGGTTTAAGCTGAGTTCTTTTATAGCCAGTCCGCTGTGTAGGAATCGTGAGTTCGGTACTGAATTAGTCCTCACAAAATAAATATATACCTAATATAGATATACCGAAACCATTACTATATAAATGGGCGGCGATGGTCACTTTTCATCACCTTTAACATCGTCTGCCCCCTTTAACATAAAAAAAATATTGGAGACGACCGGATGACGTAGTGGTGTCCGCAACGGACTGCAACGCCAAAGGTTCCCGCTCATATCAAACATTCGTGTGCATTAACATTTAAAGTTTGATTAGGTGTGGGTGTTTCTGTGTTAAAAAAAGTATATTTATATATATGTGTATTTATATCAGTTGTCTAGTACCCACAGTACAAGTTATGCTTAGTTTGGGACCATATGGCGTTGTGTGAATGTGGTAAAGAAGAAAACTTTAAATATTTTCTAGTGAATGGAGACCGAAAGCTGAATCTCCATCTGCGTGCCACTCGTCAATACAATATATTAATGGTCTAATATTATTTTGCAATACTTGTTTAATATTTATTACGTATGAAGTTTCCTTTGTGAAATGTCGAACGTGATCTAACAGGCACAATAGTTGATGAAACCCTTTGAAGAAACTTTATAGCAAAAGTTTATAAACAGTGTAATTATAAAAGTTTTTGAATATAATTCGAACTAATCGCCATTTTATTATAAGGCCAACGTAGCGTAAGAGAATAATACACCAGCGTTGGTATTCTAGTAGTTTTATTTTATATATATAAAGGTTTAGTTAATTTGAGTGAGCTTTAAACACTTAAAAGTTCTGCACCGACGTAGCCCAACTTTGCCACTATTTGACGACTTTTCAAAGATTGTTTTTATATATTTTTCGCGTCAGTTGTTCCTCATTTTTCATGAATGCAACCAAAATGTGAAACAACGAAGCGTGCCATGTAGTTATCTTCCAGGGATTTCCTTCCTGGGGTCCCCGGCTACTGATATCCGAGACAGCGTGCGGGCGGAGCCGTGGGCAAAAGCTAGTTATTTAATACAGCTCTAGTAACTTTTTGTTCATTTAAACTCTATAAACTCTCCTTCTTTAGACATTAATAAAAATTTAAATGACATACCTAATAATTTACATAATAATGAGATTGACATTTCAAATAATTTAAATTTACTGATAAGACAATAGAGACTACCTCTTGCAATATTAATTTGATCACTAATAGAAAGTTCAATCACAGTAAATTTATTAAAAATAATATGATAAATAATATAAATTTGGTGCATCAAAACATTAGAGGAATGATGGGCAAAGACTTGGAGGTGGAACTGTTCATGAACTGCAATGCAATTGATATTTTTTGTATTACTGAACACTGGCTAAAAGGGGATCAGTTTATGTTCAATTTTGACCACCACCAGGTAGGCAGCTCGTTCAGCAGAAGTACAGCAATACATGGTGGCACTATGATACTCATTAATAAGAAACTTAAATTTAAAGAGCGCCATGACATTGTTAGTTTATCAGTTGAGCGAACTACAGAAATAGCCTGTTTAGAACTAAAAGGTTTCATAGTAGTATGTGTATACAGACCTCCTTCAGCTATGTATGATTGTTTTGAACGTGTTATGGATGAAGTATTAGTTAAAGTAACAAGATCAAAAAAGAAGGTCATCATCTGTGGTGACTTCAATATTAACCTATTGGAAAATTCAAGTATAGTAACCAAGTTCAAGGCACTTTTTCAATCATACAATCTGAAGAACTTGTTCTTGGAGCCTACACGAATCACTGCCACCACTGCCACATGTTTGGACAATATATTTACAGATATTGTTATTAAGGACAAGAAAATAATCAATCAATTACATTCTGACCACTGTGGTCAATTAGTATCTTTCTGTGATAGGTATGAAAAAGTGTCAGAAAAAAGAATTGTGGTGATACCTAAAACCGCAAAGCGTTGTGAAAACTTTAAGGATAAACTTAAAGCTGCTTTTAATAATTCAGTACTCTGTGTAGAGAATAACCCTAATACTTATTATAATAGTTTTTTTGAAACTTTCTCTTCAACATTTAACACCATTTTTACACCAAAAACGCTAGTGGTTAAAGGTAACGCCACATTTAGTGAATGGGCTACCCCTGGCTTACTCAAAAGTAGGAAAAGATTATACGAGCTATACGATGAGAGGAATTATAATAAAAGTGAACAGTTTCATAATTATGTTAAAGAATATTCGAAGCTGTTTAGGAAACTTTGTAAACTGGCTAAGTCTCGTTTTATTAGTTCAAAGATTAAAAGTAGTAATGATAAGATTAAAACCACTTGGAAAATTATTAATAGTGAAACTGGCAAAGATCCAAACCGTGATAATGAATTTAATTTAAACATAAACAATAAATTTATCACATCAAATGCTGAGGTTGCTGCTGCATTTGAGAATTTTTTTACTAACATTCCTGTATCAACTACTAAATCTTTGAACTCCTCACCATACCTTGCAGAATCAATTTTAAAAGAGAATGTTAGAAGAATTGATAGTGAATTTAAGTTCCAATATGTGTCCCCCTTTGAAATTATTAAAGCCTTTAACACTATTAATGTTAAAAAAACAACCGACCTATGGGGAAATTCTGTTTTAATTACTAAGACAATTATATCTCTTGTGGCTAATCAATTGTCATTTACATTTAATCAATGTGTTGATAGTGGTGTATTTCCTGATCTTATGAAGTCTAGTAAAATTATTCCCTTATTCAAATCTGGTAGTACATCTGACCCAACTAACTTTAGACCTATCTCAGTACTACCAGTATTTAGTAAAATTTTTGAAAAAATTATGTATGATCAATTGCACAGTTTTTTTAATAATAATAATTTATTGCACAATAGACAATTTGGTTTTACAAGGGGTCGCTCCACAACTGATGCTAGTGTTGAGCTAGTAAAACATATATTTGATGCCTGGGAGGATGCCCACGATTCTCTAGGTATCTTTTGCGATTTATCTAAGGCTTTTGATTGTGTTGTTCATGAAACGCTGATCAGGAAATTACAGCACTATGGTATCAAAAATAAAGCCCTGGAACTACTTGCCTCATATCTATGTAATAGGATTCAAAAAGTTGATATTAATGGTGAGCGGTCTCCAGGCTCTGTGATAGAAATGGGAGTTCCACAGGGTTCTATTCTCGGCCCTTTTTTGTTTTTAGTATATATTAACGACTTACCTCACTTTGTCAAGGACAATCTCGAGATTGTGTTGTTTGCAGATGATACATCACTATTATTTAGACTAAAACGGACACTTTCTGATTTCACATTTGTAAACAGCGCCATTTCGAAAGTGGTTCATTGGTTTGATGTCAACAATTTACTATTAAATGAACAAAAAACTAAGTGTATACGTTTCACTATGCCAAACGTCAAGCTAGTGAAAACTACTGTGATAATTAAGGATGTCGGGCTGGACCTTGTGGACACTACGACATTTTTAGGTATAACACTAGATGCTAAGCTACAGTGGGGCCCACATATTGATAAATTGTCGAGTAGACTCAGCTCAGCAGCATACGCAGTAAGGAAAATCCGAGAGTTGACTGATGTTGATACAGCACGACTTGTTTACTTCAGTTACTTTCATAGCATAATGTCGTACGGTATTCTGCTGTGGGGGAATGCTGCCGACATTCAAACTATTTTTGTGCTGCAAAAGAGAGCTATTCGAGCACTTTATAATTTAGGCAATCGTTGTTCATTGAGGCAGAAATTTAAAGAAATAAATATAATGACAGTGGCAAGTCAATATATTTATGAAAATGTAATATATGTTCACAAAAATAAAGATAGCTTTTTGAAAAAAAGTGATGTACATGCCATAAATACCAGAAATAAAAATAAATTTGTTGTACCCGCCTCTAGGCTCCAAAAGATAAACAAGTCTTTTCGAGGTCAATGTGTCCGATTTTATAATAAAATCCCAAATAATATTCAGGAGTTGAGTATTAACAAATTTAAATCCGCAATAAAACGTGGCTTGTGCCAGAGGGCCTACTACTCGATTGTGGATTACATGGAGGACAAGAATGCTTGGGATTAATTAGCGCAGGCTATTTCTTTCTTAAGTAAAAATGTGGTGTGGCTAGTATGTTTTTTATTATTTTTTCTATTTTTTATGTTTCACTTCATTTTCTCTTGTATTCGTTTGTTCTTCTTAATCTTGTTTTCTCTTCGTTGTTTTTTCACCTTTAAGTCCTTAATAACGGACATACTAGCACACATCAAAACAATGTTGTGATATATTTAATAGTGCCATTGTATCTACTTGTGAATTGCAAAAGAGTGGCCATGAGTTTGTTTGCCCTTTCTTCTCATAAGGCTCAACCCCTTGGAAACGGGCGGTTGTAGATCGGCACAGGCATAGATTTTGTATGGGTTTGATTTTGTTAAATTTATTTGGTTACTATTTGACAAAACAGAGATTGTTGCTTTTGTGTGTGTTGATCTATGACTTTAGAGTCTACATGGAAGACGATTTCAAACAATTTTGAAAATTTTATGAAATAAAGAAAGTTTGAGTTTGAGTTCTGAATCAGTCAATTTTGAACGATTTGTTAAATAGGGTATGTATTAAAAAAATAATAAAGACTAAAACTAAAACATCACACTATGAACTTCAGTAGTAAATCAGTGAAACACAAATTGAACGAGAGCATAAATATACTTAATGTACAAAAAAACTTGGTAACAAAGAGTCGACGCTTGAATTTACTGAAACTCGATTCTGATTTAAGTTCTGTTTAAAAAGAAAGAGTCCTCTGGACTCACAAGTTCACCGGGCTCATTACTTTAAAGTACGGTAAACACTATAAGACCAGGGCTGTAAGTCACCTTACCAGTGTAATAAAACCGGGTCAGGAAATCCTTAGCAGCAGTTTGAAACTGTGCCCGGCCAACGGCAATATCCCCAAACACTATTACACAGAACCTAAGTAAACACTAGGTAAGATTGACTGTTTATGTAGTTATATCCAACCCTCGAGCGGTTATATTTTACGTTTCCACATATAATGTTATTAAGTCCTAAACATATATGACTCGATTAGAATATAATGTTAAAAAATCGTTGAATATTATCGTAAGATACATTATGAAATCAAAATCAATTGCAGTTATATTCCACTGTTTATTTTAATTTGACCTGACCGGTTTCGCCTTAAACTTAAGTCTAATAGCGCCGAATAGTCCCGAGGTAGCGATACCCGGCGCGTGCCAGCGCTGAACATCTTTCGTTGTAAAAGGGTGATTTCAATTCACGCCCATCCCATCCACGCCTCGCTTCGCCGGTATAAAACCACCTTAACACTCAGGTTGAGTCGGCGCATTCGTGCCGAAGCATGGCTCTCCCACGTAAACGTATAGTAGGTATATAAATATATTTACTCCTAAGATACTGAACTAATTAAAAAGACGTTAATAAACAAAAGAGAAAAGTTACTGAATTTCCAAGAACACAGATTAATATTTTCGAGTTTTTTTGTTTTACAAACTTCGTTTATCATGAACAGCTTCAATTAAGTTAACATAAATACATCATCTGTTTTTATCAAACAGTCACAATATCATGTTACAAGAAACACAATCATGATTATATATCATAGAAGGCCAAACCCTTTTCCTTTTTACCAACAATTTTTGGTTTATTTACCCCGTACTTTAATTTACACCAACAGTAATTACATTTAGTAAGCTATCATTTATATCCATTATATATCCATATATTTCCATTAGGCCTTCGTTAAGCAGTAGGGCGATAGGCGATAGGCACAGCGATAGGCTGATGATGATGATGATGATGATGTTTCCATGACAATAATGTATCGTTTAGCATGGTATTAACTTTTATATCAATCACGCTTCGAATGTGACCTTGTTATAGACATGTTGAAACTTTCATGGTAATGAAATATTAGGCTGGTTGTTTGGTTTGCTTTGTGGGGTTTACTTTTAAATTGGCTGATAATTCACCGTCCTTGTGGTTAAGTATTGTAAGTTTGCAATGAGGACCCGACGCTACGATGACTAGGCCAGGCAAATTGGGAGTGTGTGCTGAGCCAAGTCCTCACTTTTATAATAATCCTAATCCTAGGATGGCAGCAGCTGCGTGTCCCGTTCTGCCGTCCTGTCCAACCAACGATGTACGGGTGGAGCGCTGCCACTGCCTCTCCACTCCTCTCTCTAATTTAATTACTTCCCAGTAGCAATGTTGTGCATATATAGTATATTATCTAATTATCTATTTAAGAACAAAATTAAGCCGATATCACCAGTCTTCTCTATTAATAAAAGAACTATACAACAACAACATATGTCACATCGTTACACATTTACAAATACGAGTCTCGTACGAATATTTAATTTACAAGTTAATTACATTATGTAATTACCATTATATAATAACTACTATGTCTTGTGCAATGTGTAAGCACTTGAGTTAATTAAAATGTAGATTTAAATTAAATTTCACTGAATTGTAATGAAAATTACATGACTTCATATAAGGGGGTAGAGAATTTCGATCGATTCTTTCCATACATATCTATATCATGAAGAGTGCTCCAAGGAATTGCAACTTTCCGCCATCGTTCCACACGGCAAATTTTTAATCCCCATCACCTGGATAATTGGCGCTCTACTACTGTGTGCTTTTTGCCTTGCACAAATCTGTGGAACAAGTTATCGTCTGCGGTATCAAGTCTACGACTATAAGAGAAGAACGTACTCCTTCCGAAAATGCCGGCCACGCGGTTGTGACTCCTGAGTTGCAGACGTTCATGGGCGTCGATAGTGACTTTCCATCAAGAGGCCGGTCTGCTCCTTATACATACTCGTACCTAATACACCTCATAATAAATACTACCTGTACTATTACAAAATAATCTATCTACATATATGTAAAAATGTTAAGTTGGTCTGTGTACGCTTAAAAAATTCAAAACATTTGACGCCCATTGACACCTGTCACTTAAGATTCACAAGTAAGTCGCCACCTTATAACTCCTCCCCCCCCCCCCCCAAATCAAAGGGAGGCTATGTTATGACTCCGGGAACCTCACTCACACTATTAACATAGTTGGCTATCAATACAATAACTCGCCGAAGGCAAAGTGATTATGTCAAAGTTTAACCAACTAAAACGACAAAGTAACTGCAACATTACAATCAAAGTAGCAGATGACGGTAAGTGAGTTATGGTCTAAGATCCAGCTGTAAGATCTCTACGATCATTGAGTTTTCTCCCTAGCCTTTTGTTTCGAATTAGGTCGGGGTCGGCTTTAAGTACACTACGATACGGCTGAATTTTGATCGATCGACAACCAAAGAACTAGGTGATATCGAAGTTCTGCAGAAAGAGGGTTGTCTAGCTTTTTTAGGACTTCAAATACCCGTAATGATTCCCGTTAATGAATAATGATCCCGAAAATGTTCGTATGGCAACCAAGACCCACAGCTTAACGTATTCCGTGAGGTATGGAGGGGTTTCGATGTGTTAAGAATGGTCACCTATTCGTACACTGACCTGGTTAGGATGGCTTAAAATTAAGATGTGTTAACCTCCTCGGTTACCACTTTATTTCATTTTTTTTTCATTAAAAATGTAAACTTATCCATATACATTTAAAATTTTTGAATAATTTAGAGTTCTGATCTACTTCAAATGATTTGGCCGACTTTGTTTTCTATTGTCTATGCAAAACCGAACCCGCTAAATACATAAGGGCACTGTAGTGACGTGTATTGTTTAGCATTGATTTTCTCTCAAAACAATCTTGAAAGTCATTTACAGAGAAATTAATAACAACTTAAGCTATTTTCAAACTGTACGATTTTATAAATCAAAAACCTTAGTTTATCATCACCATCAAAATAAAAGCTAAGTTCAGTTGACATAAATTAATGGTTTTAATATTCATTGAACTGACTTTCACAGCGATATACTTAAAGCACAAATATTTGCCAGGTTTCGTATTAAAACGAAGTGGGCATAAACTTTCAAACTGATATCATATTAATTAAATCAAATAGACAGACAGACTTACCAAGCGAAGTATTAATTGTAGTGTAAAAGTACCTGTGAATAAAAAACATTATATAGTTAGCGTGTATATCGGTTATCGCGGTAAAAAACGTATGTCCTTTATCAAGAATCGAACTATATATGTAGATACCAAATTGCATCTGAATCGGTCCAGCGGTTATTGATTCCCCATACAAATTTCCCATATTAGGTATGTATATTTTATTGTATGTATTTGTATATATTTATGATATATATTACTATACAAATGAATGTTAGTATTTGTTTTGTATTATACATTTTTTTCTTTTATTAAGTACATCATGACTTTGCCCTTACATACTCCACTATCCTTTATTCACTCATTATTTATTCTTTTTTTGTCAAGGGTTCGCTTAAAGAAAACTCAGGTTTGGGTTAAGCTTGTCTTTGTACATATAGTTTCCTTTACCACTTATTTAAAATTAATGTGTACAATAAAGAATAAATTAAAAATGAAAAGGGTATCACTCGCAAGATTTTTTTCGACATAAAGATGACACAAGATAATCTTCAATTATCGCGTCGACGCTCACATCTTTTTCATATTTCATATTTATTTAGCAAACGTCTACCAAAAAACGAAAGGAACTTCATTCCGACCGAGGGTTCATAGACCCCTCACGCAGTTTATCTTTATCCTCATGGTTTTATCTTTTATTGCTTGTCAATAATATATGTAGAATAAATTAATCACCACAGATGTCTCTTTAGTGTCAAATTTTGAAACATTTCAAATTACTCCTGTCACCGTTAAAACTAAAATAAATGAAACATTAATTAAAAATTAAATTTAAATAATAAAGCTTTAGAAACCCTTATGCTACAACTTTAATAAAGCGGTCAAATACATTCAGGCTATTTGGATAAATTATAACAAGTGGGATCCTTTATGATGATGACATTTTGTGGATGATTAATAAATATTGAGATGAGTTATGTCGTGGTAGTCTAAAAAAATATTGAAAAAAATACAAACAACGATACAAACGGTACCAAAAAATTGTAGACGAGTATTTGAACAACAAAATTGAAAAACATACGTACTTATTAATTTATAAATGGTAATAAAATAAAATTAATTAATATAATTTTGGTTTTGCAAATAACTGCACAAAAAGTGTGTTCGAAGTGGTTCTTAAAACTATGATATCAAACGTTTTCGGCTTTCTGAACCTAAATATAGATAAATTATAAAAGTCGGCATCAAGTGAATGTCCAAGCAACGTACCAAGTTTAATGAACTATGAAAATTCGTTATAAAGGTAATAGATGTGTGTGAATAGAATGTTCATAGTTGTTCATGATGCTAATGTCGCAACGCACTCCTCTCCCCAAGAATTCAAGCATGCTTCTTGCTCTTCAAAGCAATTTTGCACCGATGGCATAGTGCTTTAAGCGGTCACCTCGCCGCTTCCTACTGCACTGAGTGTTGTGGATTCGATCCCCACATGGGACAACACTTTGTGTGATCCACAAATTGTTCTTCCGAGTCTGAGTGTTCTTTGTGACAGTTATACGTATGTTTGTGTCCCCCGCAACACAGGATATGTCTTAAAAATGTTGTTTTTGTGCGGTTGTGATTGAGTTGTCTTAAAAAACAAGAGATTAACTTATTCCGCATTAAGCCTACTTGTGTTCTACTAGTTTTACTAAACTATATTAGCAATATTCTTCTTCAACTCCAAAACGCTATATACTCGTAGTACATTTCAGTATTCACATTCGATTATTCTTTCCACTTTATATTAACGCTTATGTCTGAGAGTGTTCACTAAGCTTTGATGACACACTCAACACCAAAATGAACTATTCTTGCTCGGTAATAAACGTATTAAATCTTAAAAATAAGTGGGATATGAAGTTAATACCAACCGCACCTGCTCTATTAGAGTACCTCCTGGCAGAATAGCATGCAGCCTGGACTACAAGATAAATAATTTGTCTCAGCGTTTCTACGTTTTTCTTCCATAGTTCCATCTTAAAAGTAATAAAGTAAAATGGAAATCATTCAAACATTACCAACTAACACAAAATATATTTCCATCTCTGTGCTGAAAGAAAATTCCAGGTCAACTGAAGACTGGTCTTCACTTTACAACATTGTCTATACCTAGCCTATATAAAGTGTAGGTCAGTTCAATTGTGCACGAACTAGTTCCATTGAAACAGCGTCAACTAAGATTGAAACTTATGAACTTCGTCGTAAATACAGGAGATACAACTTGAATTATTAGAGCGGTAGAGCTCTCGTATTATTGATAGTTTCTCAAGTCTTTTGACATAACGGGGACATTTATATGCGCAGTGAATGGATAAATAAATATAAAGCAGTACTATATAATGTTGGTTCGCATGTACAATAATAATTAGAGCTGAGTTTTAATTACAAGCACTTTTATCAAGATAAATATCCCGCGTCGCGGGACGTCTGGCAGATGTGAAACATCGAAATTATTTTGTAGAAATAATGAGTATCAAATGAATCATCAAAGGCTCATGAAAGGAAATAATAAATTTGGCACAATTAAAAATATAGTATAAGGTTTTTTAAACAAAAAGAGGATTGATTTAATACATATTCATTTATTTATATTAATTGACTTACACCACCTTAGAATTAGAATACGGCAAGAATACGGAGTGTCACCAACCCTATACATCCCGTGGGTGTCGTAAGAGCTGACTAAGAGCGCAAACTATGCAGTATAACTACAGTAGGTACTGCAGAGAGAAGAAAACCTTGAAATTAACCCTAACCAACTTTTTTAGAGCACGGATGGCGTAGTTGTTTAAGCGGTTACCTCGCCGATTCCTACTGCGTTGAGTGTTGTGCGTTCGATCCCCACATGTGACAGCACTTTGTGTGATCTATAAATTGTTGGTGTTCTTTGTGTTCGTTTCATGTATGTTTGTAAAGTCCCCCGCCATACAGGATATATTCCTAGTGAGGGCGTTTTCTTTAAAACCTGTCTGGTTAGCGTGGTATAGTAGGCCAAAACTTCCTTTCTAAGGAGATTTTTGTATCCAGCAGTAGAAAGAAAACGAAAGTGGAAAAAGAAATGCAGATACCGACGCAGCAGCTTACCTCATCGCTACAGATAAGGCAACAGATAAACCATATCCCTAAACTCATTTTAAACAAAACCTGTACAATTAAAACAGACCTGAAAACACATCCTAAAACAGACAGACGACCTTCTAAGGATGCAGGTGGATGTAGATCTCACTCTACCTTTATTCTTAGAAGTTCATTAAAAAGGCTTATGTCAACGACTCCTCCTGATCTAGTTTAGCTCTGCAGGCTTGTTTAAACAGACTTCATATATAGCCTGCCCGGTTCAATACCAATATCAAAAAGAAGATAGTATTCAGGAAATGTGGTCGATGGGGGGCAGACAAGGTAAACAACGTATGGGAGTCACCATTTAGGTTTCAAAATATAGTTTAATATGACGTGACATGTGCTACTACGTAATGTCTATTTTGAGATGTGTTTCATTAAGGGATATCTGTTATTGGTGTTAAGCTAAGTGGGTTTGAGAGTTAAATGGAAACTTGTAAATGTCTTTGATTGTTATGTATTTAAAGTCCAATAGAATTACAACAGGTAGCTACACAGTTATACAGTGGTATAAAACCAATAACGCGAATGTCTATTAGGACATGTATACTGTGTCACCACATCTACATTGTATAAAGAAAATTAGTCGCGTTAATCATATACCAAAAGTATCTAAATATATATATATATATAATATAGATAAATTAAACCCAAACATCGAACAAATGGTCATGCACATCATGAAAATATTTGTCCTGGGTTGGAATCAAACCTATGGCTTAGCAGTCTGGAACACTACACTAGACGATATGTTTATTGAATGTAATTTGTAACTGTTCAATATTACAATCAAAGTATAAGTAAATCACTTACGATTAGGCGTTTCGTCACTTTGTTTAATGCATTGACAAGTATTAATGTTATAGTCGACATGTTTCATTTTATGTAAAAAATGTCAAACCACGATACAAAGCAATAAAAAAAACATTTAGAAAAAAAATCATTTTCCGTGTTGAAACCAGTGCCTTTGTGGTCGGACTATGGATGCTCTTACAATTAACCCCCGACGCAAGAACCAAGGGGTGTTATAAGTTTGACGTGTCTGTGTGTGTGTCTGTCCGTGGTATCGTAGCTCCCGAACAGATGAACCGATTTCGATTTTGTTTTTTTTTCATTTGTGAGGTGAATTAGTCGGGCTGTTCGTAGCTATGTTTGATAAAAATCGGTCCAAGATGGCCGCCGCCACCAAATGGCGGATTACATATTTTTTCACAACTCCCTCAATATGGGTATCTATTGAAAGGGCTTGACTAGTAGAATGCTATACACTATGACAAATTTCAAATGCAAGATGTGTGTCGGGGGTTTCTAACCTAGGCTACTTCTTACCCCGATAACCGACATATACGTGATCAGAGCCGGCAAAAGACAGTTCATAATATTTTCGCCTTTGTGACACCAAAAAAATAATAATTATAAACTGTTTGGGTGTATAGAGCATAGAGGTTTTTTTATGCTATAGGGAGTTTACGACCAAATGGGTCACCTGATCGCACTGAACTCAATTTAAGAGAGATACAAGTGCGTTATCACCTTTTAAGTGCCTCCCCCAGATTAGGTGGGGAACAATTGCCAACAAAATACACGCCTTATAACATTAAAAGTAATGCTTGAACTTATTTGGTACGGTACGTTTTATTGCTACAAACCTACATAAAAGTAAATGTGTGAATGTATTCGGTAAGTGACATCTTTGTCTCAATTTAAAAAAGCAAAAGGTCTCCTTCAAAGGCGAATAGGGTAATAAAATTGACAATAAACAAGGCATTGTAGAATTCAAACTTATTTCTTGAGTATTTATTTATGGTTGATGTTTGTTATGTATGAGGGTTGTTGAAAAAACATTTTTTGCTTACTATTTGACAAAACAGAGATTTTTGCTTTTGTGTGCTATGACTTTAGAGTCTACATAAAAGACGATTTCAAACATTTTTTTTTTTATGAAATAAAGAGAGTTTGAGTTTGAGTCGATCACATCGATTGGTTCGACGATTCCTCACTAGTACTACACAAACGTTAACAGTCATTTCTAATGAACAGACTCACTTGGCGTAAACCCGTGATGTCATATTTAATAGTGCCATTGTATCTACCTGTGAATTGCAAAAGAGTGGGCATGAGTTTGTTTGCCCTTTCTTCTCATAAGGCTCAACCCCTTGGAAACGGGCGGTTGTAGATCGGCACAGGCATATCATAGATTTTGTATGGGTTTGATTTTTGTTAAATTTATTTGGTTACTATTTCAAAACAGAGATTGTTGCTTTTGTGTGTGTTGATCTATGACTTTAGAGTCTACATAAAAGACGATTTCAAACAATTTTGGAAATTTTATGAAATAAAGAAAGTTTGAGTTTGAGTGTGAGTTCAGTCCACCAGCCCCGGTGGGGTGACGGCCCGAGGGGGTTGCCACACGGAAAAAAAAAGTTTCGCATTGACTAGGCTAACAATAACAATTAAAGGCTAACAATAACAATTAAAGGCTAACAATAATGGAATAATTTATTTTCTCACTACAATATACAACAAACAGTTTAACAATTTTACATAATTCAGGTAAGTATATATTATAGGAGAGGAAGAGAGGTAGCGTTAGTATAATAATAGTTTGTGTTGTGTGTTTATATATGTGTATATATATTTAAGGAGTGTATGTGTATGTGTGTTTTTGTTTAATTAAGAATGATTACAAGATAGTTTTAATCATATGCTCTGTATCATCATAGTTAAGTTTTAATAAAAATTCAGTTAGTCTCTTTTTATTTATAACTTTTATTATAAAGATAACCATCCAAATAACTAAATGTTAAATATTTACAATCTTATCAGTAAAACAAATTTTCAAATCCCAAGAATAGTTTAAAACAATGTCATTACATATAATCTTCAAACATTGTGGAGTACGGAGTACGGTAATAGTAAATGGCAGTCGAGAGTGCAGACAGGTGCCGGCAGATGCTCGGGTTCCATGGTACATTCCAAAAGACATAAAATTAAATGTTTGCCAAGTAATGTTCTTCTTAAACTATCAGGGTAAATTATTAACGATTAGAAATAAACGTTTATTTTGAGAGTTTATGATTAAAATAATATTTAATCATAAACTCTCAAAATAAACGTTAAATACGAACGAGGGTTATAAATTCATGTTTTCATATACCTTCAAACATAATTACCTTAAAATTAAAAATAATTTGAAGGGAAAATGAGACGGTAATATCATGTTTATTTGTTTATTTTGTTGTGGATGGAGATTGTAATTTCAGCGGTTGATTTCGACCGGGATACTCCTAAACAAACATAGGCTTTATAATAAGGGATTGATTATACGATTATGGTCAATTAATTTATATCAGATTAAGAAATAGGGCGCAATTAAATATTATTACTGTAATAAACTAAAGCCGTTATTTTCGTTTTTCGTTATAATATTTTTGAGGCAATACAAAATAACATTTACAAGACCTCATGGCTAAGTGGTAAATAGATTAACACATTACAAAGTTGAGCATTCCTAGCCAGGTTAGTCTATGGATGGGTGACCATTCTTAACACATTTAGATCATCCGAGCACGTTGAGCCTTCGGTCTCACTTGCTACACGAACATCTGTAATAATAACTTTAAGCAATTAGATTTATGAAAATCTAATTGCTTAAAGTCATGAAAAATTAACGTAAAATCATCTTTATAGAGTTTGAATCATGAATTCTTAACCGTTCGCTTCGAATAGAGAACAGCTTAGAATCGAATAAAAGATATCGATGCCCTCTTCAATCGAACTTCATTGTTACGAAATGCATTTTTTCCCGTCCTCACCGAGAATTCAACGAGGTTGGTGAATGTGAGATTGCTGTCCTGGATTCACTTGAGGTCTTTGTTAGAAATGCATTAAATTATAAAATTCATTGACGTGCTCTTCGTTTTTGATATTGATATGCTTTTTGTCAACAATTCTTCGGAAAATTAATGAAAGTATTAAGTATGAGAACAATTATTTTAGAATGAACAATACCAAAAATTATCCTGACTGTTTTAAAGTGTTAACTGCTAGTGTTTATAATTGCAGACCAGAAGGGGTTTATCATCATCATCAACAGCCTTTAACAGTCCACTGCTAGACATAGGCCTTTCCTGAGAAAGGGGTTTCTAATTATCCAAAAATAATTTTCCTCACCTGTTTACTTTAAAAAGATTATAAATAAAATTCCTAGAACCATAGACAACATGCTGGGTTTTTCTATACTTCAATCTTAAACTTGATCTTATGCGGCAAGTGTAAGTCGCTGTTGACTTTTCGTGCAGACAGGAACGTTAATGTGTCATTTTTATGTGTAGGCTCGGCAAAGCTAATCATCTACGACGAAGCTTATATCAATAGATAATATTTTGAGTTTTTTTTTTAATCTACATAAGACTGTGTTAATAATAAAAAAAAGTAGCAATCTGTGTTAATAATAAAAAAAAGAAATTCTATTACTGGTATTGTTGTTCGTTTCTCCAGGTTACTTAATATGATTTTATTAGAGGTGTGTTCACGTCGATGATGATTAAAATTTTAATTCAGCGCCATTTTGATCACAAGTCCTGCCGTGGGAGAGCCATGCTTCGCCACATGCTCGACCGGAGTGATACCACGGTATCACAGAAAACCAGTGTTAATTAATTCTTTTGTTGATTTTGACCGAGGGGGTGAGGTTAACGGAGCCCAAGCCCCCCGTGCACCTGATTATTGGAGCGCATTTTCTTTCATCCTAATATCATCACGTGGGTAAGAGCCAACTAAGCAACAACGGCACTACAAGGAGAAGGAGAAAGAAAGGAGGACACAAACCCTATACCAACCCGTCTGGCCAGCGTAGTATAGTAGGCCAAAATCTCCCTTATAAGGAGAGGCTTATGTCCAGTGGTTGACTGTTGAAGGCTTTTGATGTGAATAGGGTGACCTTCAGATACAATTTTTGGATTTTACAGCAACATGACTTCAAATTTTATATGTTTCTTCACAAAAAAAATATTTCTCTGTTATTACGTATTTCTACATTATTCTGGGAGGAGGACTCATAGGGTGGCAACAAACTACTGACTCTTGAGGTAATGGTGGTTACTTCCCATCAGGTGACCCGCCTCCTCGTTTGCCCTAATTTTATAAAATGTGTAGTTAATCAACATAGTCCTCTTTCAAGATCAAAGATACCCTATGTTCTAATCTGTATGCCTGAAAATAAGATGCAAAATGTGTAAAGAATTGAAAGCATAACAAGGAAAGGAAAAAACCTTAAAATTTATATTTGAGTTTATATTAGTGAAGTGTGTTTTTTATGGTTTAGAAGGCAATCGAGTAGATACCTACGACAAGAGTCACAAGTGCATGGCTTCCAGAAATAAGAGACTTTGGGTTCCGGTAACCTAACTCACTCAGTGAAATGCTACAAAAGAATTCGAGTCTGGTCGAGCCAGCTGATTTATGCCTAAAGCATGACAAGATTTAATATGTGTAAATGAGTAAATAAAGCCATTAACATTAACATTATAAATATATATAAATAAAGCCATTAGCAATCGTTGCGACATTACACATAATTATATTTTTAGTCGAAGTAGTTTAATTTATAACCAAAAAGAAGATACTTGGGCTACCGAGATGACCATAAGACATCAGTGTGTATTCCCAGAGAAACCAATAAGCAACCAGAGAAGCCAACAACTGCTCATGATAACTAACATTATTGAAAAACAAATAAAAAGAATATAAATCGTAGCTTTCGTTTGCCATGATACGCCATCGTAAACCATGTCTTCTACATTTCTCCATACTATTAAATAAACTAAGCAGTGTCGACGCCTTAAAATAATTTATACAAGAAATCAACTACCTCCTAAAATGCTCAATAAACGGGATTTTATCTCAGAAATAAAACTTGTTTATGTCCTTCAAGATAGACCGTATGACGACTGTAATTCAAGACAAAAATGTATTTGTCTCTGTCAGTCGGGGACCCTGAATAATGGACTCGCAAGAAAGAAAAAGTGACGGCTATTAAAAATAAAAATAAAACAATCAATTTAAGTGTTGTATCAATTTAGAAATTAAATCTTTTTTTAATGTATCTTAAGTAAGTTTTTTTCTAATCTAAATTTACCTAAGTAAATGAAAACAATTCCCTTTGTCCCCGTTTGTCAATTTTAATATTGTAAATCCGACGGCTTCTTCTTGTTTAGTTCGAATTTTGACGTATTTATCTATGAAGGATGATGATTACGTAATGACTAACAGACTCCGTCGACATACGAGGGGTGATCAATAAGTAATGATAATCGAGTATTTCTAGAACACACAAAAACCCAAATTTTTTTTTTTCTGCTTGCTTATATATCCACTACTTCAGCTTCAAAAAAATGTATAAATAGGACACCATTACCGGGAGATACATTCATTTGAATACGAACTGTCGAAGAGAAAACATCAAAATGGAGAAAAATGAAATAAGAGCTGTCATCAAGTACCTCTGCCTGAAAAAAATGTCTACCAAAGACATACACAGCGACTTAGAGGAAACATTGGGGGAGTCTGCTCCTCCATATTCCACAGTCGCACGCTGGGCAAAGGAATTTAAGCTGGGCAGAACCTCCACTGAAGATGAACATCGCGAGGGACGCCCTTCCACGTCCCTTACTGGAGAAAACGTCAAAAAAGTGGAAGATATCATGTTGGCCGATCGAAGGGTGACCGTAAGGCATGTAGCTGAGGTCACAGGGATCTCCTATGGCAGCGTTCAAAAAATCATTGTCAACAAAATGCATATGAAAAAGGTCTCTGCGCGTTGGGTACCGAGAATGTAAACCGACGAGCAAAAACAGAAACGAGTCGACAATTCGAGGGTGAATCTTCAAAAGTTCCAGGCCGATAAAGATTTTTTTTTGTCGCGTTTTGTGACCATGGACGAGACCTCGATCCACCACTTTGATCCCGAAACCAAACAACAATCAATGACTTGGAAACGAGCTTCCTCACCAACGCCGAAGAAATTCAAAGTGTCAAGTTCAGCGGGAAAGGTTATGGCGTCTGTTTTCTGGGATGCAGAAGGAATTATTATGGTGGAATATTTGGAAAAGGGGGCCACTATAACAGGCTCTTACTACGCAGGCCAAATAAGAAGATTGCGAGAAGCTATTAAGTCAAAAAGACGCGGTAAACTGCGCGCTGGAGTGCTGTTTCACCAAGACAACGCCCCGGCTCACAAAGCCGCAGTTGCGATGGCTGCCATTGAAGAAACGGGGTTCGAACTGCTCGAACACCCTCCCTATTCGCCAGATCTAGCTCCCAGTGACTTCTACCTCTTTCCTCGGCTCAAAGAACACCTTCGGGGCAACAAATTTGAGGACAATAGTGAAGTGATGGCCGCAGTAGAGGCATTTTGGGAGGGTCAAGACAAAGATTTTTTTTCTAAGGGAATCATGGGCTTAGAAAAAAGATACACTAAATGTATTAACTTGCAAGGAGACTATGTTGAAAAATAAAATACTTTTTTAAATCTAATAGTTCTGTTTCATATTGATTATCATTACTTATTGATCACCCCTCGTACTATATAGTTGAGTTATATATTCTTTTTCTTTCTTTTCTTTTTAAAAAGACAACTCCTGCATTAGGAATATATCCTGTGTTGCGGGGGACTTTACAAACATACGTGAAACGGACACAAAGAACACCCAGACTCAGAACAACAATTTGAGGATCACACAAAGTGTCGTCCCATGTGGGGTTTGAACCCACAACACTCGGCGTAGTAGGAAGCGGCGTGGCGACCGCTTAAACCACTACGCCATCCGTGCAGTCATCATATTGCTATAAGTAATTTCATCACTACTCGTAATTTAATAAGATACAACGGACTTATCATTAAACTTGTGGAATCTATTCGACTATAAATATTATTCAGTTGGGAGTGAATTGGAATAAGTGACGACGATCCGCTGCAGCCAGAACAAAACACATTGATGTGAGTTTTTTCAAGTTAGGCTAGGTAGATCCTAAAGGGGGTGCTGGGCTAGAAAACCTCCTCGTGGTGCACCCTGGAAACGCTGGCGATGGTACTGTTTCCTCCTTGTCCTCTTGGAGGAGAGGATTATCGCCAGCGGCCAATATTCTAGCAGAAGAGGTAGCCGTTCATCGGCTCTCGGGCAAGGCCTGGTCCAGCAGGGTGGGCGTGTCTGCCGGTTGCCCTGCTGGCTCTTCGCTCTTCGGAGCATGGAGGAGGAAACCTCGGTAAAAAACCTGATGGCGGGGCCCTGTAGGGGCCACAGTTTCTCCGCTGACAGCGGTGGAGAAAGGAGGACGGGCTCGGCGTGTACTCACACTACCACCGAGCAGGCAGGGGGACGTAGTCTCCCTGTCAACCGTCGGCATATCGTAATCCCGAGAAGAGCGCTGTGGTTAAGTCTCGCGGCTCTGATCGGGGGCGAGGGTCTTGGCTTAACCGCCCGGACCGCGAGGAAGATAACCTCTCTAAAAAATTCCCCGAATCCCGTGTTCTGGTGCGTGGCCAGGGGATGCATGGCTGATGGGAAGTTCAGTCGCGAGCGCACTCCAAGCCGAGGTACCTGCGGACCCCTCGGTTGGGTTAAAAACTTACGCTTGCCCGGGTAATGGGCATCTCTGCCCGGGTGGACCTTTTAGTTCTCCCCCACTCGTGGGACTTATTATGGAAAATATTAACTCAAACATTAAAAAAACGATCGGAACCAACCAACAAACGAAAAAGGCAAGCCTAAAGGACATGAAAGCAAAAGGAAGGAAGGACAAGCAGAACAGTGGAGCGGATGGGTCGTCCACTGAGGGTGAGATGGTGTCAGGAAAGCCTATCTCGATGGGGCTCCCAGAGGTCAGTCTGACTCTGGTCACTGGGAGCCGAAGAGCATCGGATCGGCTGCGTTCCGGATCCGCCGCTTCATCGGATAGCGCGGAGGCCATGGAAGCGGAGCGGAGCGACAGCCGGAAACGCGGACGCTCAGGGGACGTGGAAACCGACACGTCCGGCGAAATGATGCCACCAAAGGTGGCAAGCAGCCGCCGAGGGAGGGCGCGTAAACCGGCCTCGGCCTCGGTCTCGACCCCGTCAGGCTCCGCGTTCTCAAACGCGGAGTCCTACAGGAGCGTACGAGTGGACGGCGAGGCCGTAGCGGAGGAGGAGATCGCGGATCTCCTGCTCAAGGTTCGGGAGCCGGTGGGGGGAAATGCCCCCCAGGCTCCCGTGTCCGTGCAGGAGAGGGCGAAAGCGGCGGTGGCCGTCATCGACAAGGTGGCCAACAAATCCGTGAACCTTAAGGGCTCGTTTGTGAGGGCCCTTAAGGACTTCTCCTCCGCTTTGTCGGAGGTCGTGGAGGGCCTAGTGGGCGACGTATCGCGCCTACAGGTGGCCAACGAGAAGCTGACGGAGCGGGTGAACGAGCTGAGCGCTCAGTTCGCCCGCTTCCAGGCGAACCTCCCCGAGCGGGAAGCCCCGTCCGCGTCCCAGCCTGCCCCTACCACCAACTCAGGGGCATTTGACTCCCAACTGCCGCGGCCGCGAGCCGCGGCGCAGGATCTCTTCCTGCAAACCATGGCACAGTGGTCGATAGGTGTTGCCGTAGTCGCGGAGCCCTATTCTGTCCCTCCCCGTCCAAACTGGATGGGTGACTGGGACGGCTCCGTGGCAGTCGTCGGTTCCACGACGGCTCATTCCCCGCCCTTGTCGCTAAGAGACAAGGGCACTGGATATGTTACCGTCGAGTGGGGGGGGATCACCATATATGGTGTCTATTTCTCCCCCAACCGGAGTTTGAACGACTTCGAGGTTTTCCTAATCAGCTTGGAGACCTCGATACGGCGACTAGCGTCTGGGCACGTCCTTGTGCTGGGGGACTTCAACGCAAAGTCCATTGCGTGGGGTTCCCCCAGGACGGACGCCAGGGGCGAGGCCGTAGAGGAGTGGGCGGCCTCGGTGGGCCTCTGTCTTCTAAACAGAGGCTCCACCAACACGTGCGTGCGACAGCAGGGGGGGTCGATAGTGGACCTCTCGTTCGCTACCCCTGCCCTCGCCGCACGAGTAAGGAACTGGCGTGTCCTGGAAGAGGTTGAGACGCTCTCGGATCACCTGTATATCCGATTTGAGCTCTCCCGGACCCAGGACTCCAGTAGGGGTCACGTGGCGCGGCGTTTATCCCGCTTTCCGCGGTGGGCTGTTGCCAGGCTGAACCGGGACCTACTAGAGGAGGCAGCCATAATTCACTCGTGGCTGTCTCCTCAGGCTCCGACCGAGGAGGTCGACGTGGGGGCTGGCCGCTTTCGCGATGCGATTACGCATGTATGCGATGCGGCCATGCCCCGCGTTCGAGGTCGTCGGCCTCCAAGGAAGGAGGTCTACTGGTGGTCCCAGGAGCTGGCGGACCTCCGTGCGGCCTGTACACGTGCCCGGAGGTCCTACACGCGCAGTCGGCGGCGTCACCGTGGAGACGGTGAGGAGGACCGGCTTCATGAGGAGTACCGACGGGCGCGGAAAACTCTGAAGCTGGCCATTAGCCGCGCCAAAGAAGAAAAAAGACAGGAGATGCTGGAGGGTCTTAATCGTGACCCCTGGGGTCGCCCTTACCGCGCGGTGCGACAAAAGCTCCGCGCGTCGGGCCCCCCCCCTTACGGAGACTCTCCAGCCCAGCTTCCTGCGAGAAGTGGTTGAGGGCCTTTTCCCGCAACGAGCGGAACACACTCCCCCGGCGATGGCCTCCTTGGCCGGAGACGACGGGGAGCACGGGGAGGAAAATGTTCCGCCCGTCCGGGATTCGGAGGTAGGGGCGGCTGTTCTACGGATCCGTTCCAAGAACACCGCCCCTGGGCCAGACGGGGTACCGGCCCGAGTGCTGGCCCTGGCCCTCAACCACTTGGCAGACCGCCTCGGGGCGGTGTTCGACGCTAGCTTGGCGTCGGGACGCTTCCCTGAGTGCTGGAAGAGCGGGAAGCTGGTCCTATTGAGGAAGCCGGGACGGCCTGCCGATTCGGTCGCGGCCTATAGGCCCATCGTGCTGCTGGACGAGGCGGGCAAATTGTTTGAGAGGGTTCTTTCTGCCCGCATCGTCCGGCACCTCTGCGAGGTGGGCCCCGATCTGTCGGACGCCCAATTTGGTTTTCGGGCGGGGCGTTCGACAGTCGACGCTGTGTTGCCTGAGGGCCGTGACCGAAGAGGCCGTGAGCTGTGGCGGCGTGCTGTTGGCGGTGTCATTGGACATCGCCAACGCATTCAATAGTCTGCCATTCAGCTGCATCAAGGAAGCACTCCACTATCATGGGGTGCCAAAGTACCTGAGGCGGCTGGTGGCAGACTATTTAGAGGAGCGTACCGTCGTGTACGAGGACCGAGAAGGTAATTTGAGGAGTCGGCCCATGTCGTGCGGTGTTCCACAGGGGTCTGTTCTTGGACCCCTCTTGTGGAACATAGGGTACGACTGGGCCCTTCGCGCCGATTTCCCCCCCGGGCTGGGTGTAATCTGTTACGCAGACGATACCCTCGTGACAGCCCGGGGGGCAAACTTCCAAGAGGCGGCGCGCCTGGCCACAGGGGGAGTCTCCCTGGTGGTCGGGCGCATTGAGGCGCTGGGCTTACGGGTGGCCCTAGATAAGACGGATGCCCTGTTATTTCATGGGCCCCGTCGTGGTCCACCCCCTGGCGCCTCAATCGTGGTCAACTTGGTCCTCGTACCGGTTCGGGCCCAGATGAAATATCTGGGCCTGATCCTCGACGGGAGGTGGCTCTTCGACGAGCACTTCCGACAGCTTGCTCCAAAGCTGGTCGGCGCTGCGTCTGCCCTAGGGCGACTTTTGCCCAATATGGGTGGACCCAGCGTCGCGACAAGACGGCTGTACACGGGGGTTGTCCGGTCAATGGCGCTGTACGGTGCACCGGTGTGGGCGGCGGCTCTGACCGCCCAGAATAGGGTACGCCTCTGGCGCCCTCAGAGGGTAATGGCGGTCAGAGCCATACGCGGTTACCGCACCGTTTCTACGGAGGTGGCATGCGCGTTGGCCGGAACTCCCCCGTGGGATTTGGAGGCGGAAGTGCTCGCCGAAGTTTATCGGCGAGTGGCTGATTTCCGGGCGGAGAGCGGATTTCGCCCTCCGCCCGAGGATGTGCGCGAGTGGCGCGAAGCCGCTCGCCGAGCCACGATGGCTCGTTGGTCGTTCCGGCTGGAGACTCCACGCGCTGGCTTCGCCGCCGTGGAGGCTCTCCAGCCGGTCATCGCCGAGTGGGCAGGGCGGCAGCACGGGACCCTTTCCTTCCGACTGACGCAGGTGCTTTCCGGGCACGGTTGCTTCGGAAAGTACCTGCACACGGTCGCTAGGAGGGAACTGAGTCCCGCCTGCCACCACTGCGACTGCAGTGAGGACTCGGCCCAGCACACGCTGGCGGTCTGCCCCGCATGGGCGGCGCAGCGCCGGGCCCTCACTGCAGTCATCGGAGTGGATCTCTCGCTACCGGCCGTAGTACGTTCCATGGCCGGTAGCGACAGTTGTTTTACCGCGGTCGCAACCTTCTGCGAGGTAGTAATCTCGCGGAAGGAGGCGGCGGAGAGGGCCCGGGAGGACGACCTCCACTCGGACCCGATCCGCCGCCGGCGAACCGGGCGGCGGAGGCCCGCCTATCACAGCCTCATGCCGCCCTGAGTGTGGCCGCGGGTGGACGGGGTGGGTTTCCCCTCCACCCGCATTAGTTGGCCAGCCGCGAGGGGGCGGCGTCCGCGTGTGCCGGACGTTGCCTAAAGAGAGGAACATCTACATTGAGACGGAGCCCGCACCAGGAGCGGGCTGGCGCTAGGAGGGGTCCGGATGTCTTAACAACAGCTGTTCCCGGATCCCTCCTGTTACAGGCGCAGAGTGGCACACCGTGTGGTTTTAGTCGGTCCGAGTCCGACACACCACCCCGTCGCAAACCCCGGAGGGGTGACGGTCCGAGGGGATTTCCACACGTTAAAAAAAAAAAAAAAAAAAGGTAGATCCTAAAGAAAAACCGTAACCTACCTAGTTAGAATCACAGTGCACAGTTGCTTAGGCCCTCTTGTTTTTGTATTTGGTTTATGGTTTTCTTTTTCTATTCTCCTCTATTGCTTACTCACATGAATTCCACAATAAAATATAGTGTTAAATAGAAAATTCAAGAAGAAAAAAAGAAGTGAAGTGTAATAGAAAATAGAAGTTAAAATATTTCCTTACATATAGATTTGCATGGTTACATAGTTGACCACACGAAATTTCACACTGAGTGTTGGTGCTGCTTATTGCTCCACAGTAAACAACAAGTAAACATTTGCCTACAGTGAGACTAATCTATACTTATATTCTAAATGTGGAAATAAGTTTGTTTGTTTGTTACCCTTTCACGCCTAAACCACTAAACCGTTTGTTTTTACACCGATGGTAAGCTACATTTTCAGCGAGTAATACTTTTCAACCCCAATAACCGAAATACACGCGGGTGGAGCCGCGGGCAAAAGCTAGTATTTACAAAACAGTTACACTAAATTGTTAGTAGTTAGCAACACAATGCTTTTTTTCTGAAATCCAAAAAGGACAAAATCACGCACATTTGGCAATGAACAATGAAAAAGTTGGAGGGAAACTCTTAGAGAATCTTTTGAAGAATTACGAGCCTCACATTTCTAATTTCAGACTGTAACAAATATTTCTTTTACACAAAAATCCAATACTTTTCCGACCAAAGATTCCGACCTCGGAATACCTCCGGCATACCATTTGAAAGCAAAAAAATAAATATATTCCGTTATTTGGCTTTCCCAAGAGGGTTTGATACTACGACAACCGATAAGTAACCTAAAACACAATATATGTACATAAATAGGCTATATACTATTTTAACTTGAAGTTATTAGTCCATTTCAGACCTAAAGGTTGAATATTTGTTTCAGAAAACAGTGACTTTTTTATAGAATAGGGGGTAAACGAGCAAACGGGTCACCTCATGGAAAGCGACTACCGCTGCCCATGAACGCATACAACTCCGGAGTCACAAGCGCGTTGCCAACGCTCTTTTCTTGAACGTATTTCTCACAGTTTAGTTACATAGATATTGACCAAAACGATGGGTAATTCTGTCTGACAAATCATCAGTTTAAAATCATGTAAAATTTACTAGTATGTAATGCGTCATAAAAATACTTTACCAGTTGTGAAAAAACTTTCAGTCTCGTGTAAGATTTGATTTTATGAGGTTAAACAAAATCATTACCTATCTGCCGTCGTTATTTTTATTATCAACTCATTCCATAGATGCTGCAAAAGATCTTCCGTTATTGTTAAACTCTATTAAAAGACATTATAAACTGTATGTCACCTAATTACTCGACGGTCTTAGTATGATCTATTCCATTTGAACTACTCTAAATAAAGCTCAAAAGAAATAATTATAAAGGCCAATGAAAGGACTTATGAAAAGTCCCGACCCAATGGGCCATTTAACACCCATTCACAAATACAATGGTTTCAATTCTTCTCAATTAATTCCTAATTGGGATACAGTAGGAGTCTTTAACTCTAAAGAAAAAGGTTATTTTCTTGACGGTCTTTCACAGATTGGTGAAATTTATCAAAATTTGGTAAAGTGGTATTTGCACATCATCACAATTGCGCGTAAAGAATGAGAACATCTTTTTTTTTCTTCCTCTTTTCTAAGGAGAGGTCTATGTCCAGTAGTAGATTACTAAAGGCTGTTGATGATGATGATGATAAAGATAATGAAAGAAGTGATTCCATTTTTTTTATTATTAACACAGAATAGTAACAAAATAAAAAAATCTCGGTTGAAAAACATAGGAATAACTTATGGGGATAGATCTGCAACATAGAAATATGCTTCTAACTAAAACATTTTCACTTAAAATAATTTGTAAATATCTATATGTGTCTGTTTAAGGTCGTTCTAAAATGGCTGGCTGATGTTATTTCTATTTTTATTTTGAAGATGATTTCGTCTCAGCCTAATAAAGCCAGTTCAGGAATTTTTAAGATCACTAATCTGTGTAATGAGATTTTTTAAATATTTTTATTTAAGTTAAATTATAATTTGAGTATTTGTATTTCAAAGAAGATATCCATTTTTTTAAGAGGCTAATCCGAGATCCCCAGCTAAATACGTAAATATCTTACAGAGTCTTAGTCATTTCTTCATCTTTCATTCGTTACACACTGGGTTGCAATAAATGGTGTGGTTAATTAAAGCCATTAATTAAGAAATTTCCTTCTACATTTTTCGAAGCTTTGGCCGGTGGTAATTTGTTCGACTTACTAGGCTAATAGTTTTATTATTCGCTAAATTTAGTTAACTGGAGGTCGTTTTTTTTGTATCGTTTTTTTTTATTTGTACTTATGTTTGTTGATTATTGTATTTGATTACTTGTGAATGGGGCTAATCAATTTGAAAGTTTTGTAAAAAAATATGGCAGAAGGTTCGTTGCAAAACACTAAAACCTTTCTCTACTTGAAAATACACTTTTTCTGGATAGTTTTTACTGAATATGCGTGACTTATTCATATCACACAAATTGACTATTTCTATACAAAGAACCATAGATTTCTATACCTCCTTTCTAAGGAGAGGCTTATGTCCAGCAGTGGACTATTAAAGGCTGTTGAGGATACAAAGAAATTTTCCCATTACACTATAGGCTAGGCACATATGGGTCGGATGGACCACAGTGTTACGCATTGCTTCTCACCCAACCTTAGCTCAGAGGAGTCTCAAGAACCCAACCCCTCCACCCTCTCCTTATTTTCTTGGAATACAGGTGTCCATGGGCGGTATTGACTTACCATCAAGCTACCTGTCTGCTCGTTTGCTTCCTATACTTTAATATAAAACATTATTACGAAAAGTATTTTAAGAAAAATGATCGTATGGTAATAAGATGTCATAGTCAAATTATTTCTTTTCATCTTCTTAGGTTCTTTAATAACTTAATATACACAGTAGTGATAATTTAGTAGAATGAGCTACAGAAACTATTTTAATCAAGGAATGAAGACACGGTTTCCAACATCTTTCCAGTCGGCTCTCTGCACACTGGCGTAGGAAACTGGATAATTACCAAAACTACTTAGTTACAAAAAAGTTTATAGTAGTTTAGGGTGCCGGAGGAAAAAATACTACTCCTTCTTTCTTCAGAAGGAACTTTTTTATACTGGTAAAGTAAACCAGCTGCAGTAATAAATAAACCAGTGTAAAATACAGTTATACCGTTCACAGAACAATTGTGTTTTTTTTTTCATTTTTTATTAATTAACATTGCAGGTGGATAAATTAAATCTTATAGTTAGTTGTATTTAAAAAATATATAACTTAAATAACGATCTACATATATTTTTATGGTTAAATTAAACGAGCAGACGGCTTACCTGATTGTAAGTGACTAGGTACCACCACCCATGACCATATGCAACTCAAGAATCACACGTGCGTTGCCCCCCTTTGAACTAAAACCAGGAGAAAAGGGGGTCCTAAGAGATGCTCTGAATAGAAACCGGTGAAAAGACATCGTCCGTTCCAGGTGTAATCCTGATGCTAACCACGATCCTCAGATATGAGGGACCGACTAGAAAGACAGAGAGAGAGATAAGAACTCACTCGTCGAAAAGCAATGAATAAATTGCCAAATTGGTTTTCTGTGACGCTGTGGTATCCCACGTTACAGGCAAATACAGTATATTGCTATTTACATATAAATAAAAATATAAATGAGCATAAATTATGCGCCATCAAATGAAAAAGATATATACCTAAGAGATAAATTATCGAGCTTGAGATAATATTTAATATCGCGGGAGAGAATATTAAATGTACTTAAAATTAAAATAAAATAAACAGCAGTAATTCATTAATTTTCCTGCCTTTGACATGTTGTTGACGGGCAATGTTGCTAGTTCTTTGCAAAATTTTATAAAATTACCTAAAAGACTACAATTTCATTATCATCAACAGCCTTTAATAGTCCACTGCTGGACATAGGCCTCTCCTTAGAAAGAAGGTTTTGGCTTAGTATACCACACTGGCCAGACGGGTTGGTATAGGGTTTGTGTTAAATTTTTCTTCTCTTACCAGAGCTGTTGACCTGTAGTTTTCTCCTTTAGTCGGCTCTTACGACACCCAAGTAATGTTTTTGTTTACTCAAAAAACTAAAAATTATTTTGGAAAATTCATAATGAAAATGTGTCGTACCTACCTACACATTTCTACTTATAAAGAGGATCGAAGCTCCACGGAAGACAGGGACAGGGTTTGAAATGCATAGAAATCAAGAATCGCTTACCTTCATTGCGGCCTAGTGCTTTTATATCACCAGATTTTAAGAAACAAGAATTTAAATTGTTAGGAACGTTATTGAAAAACAGCGACATATCCCCTCATCAATCTTTAAAAAAGTTAGTAAAGCATTTTATGTTTACAAAAGCCATAGAAATTTGAAATTTAAATCCTAGACGTTAAAGTGTTTTTTTCATTTACAGAGAGGTTTTGGCAGCGATACAAAAGCGGTAACTGTTTAGCAATTTACAGCAAAAGGTGCAGCTGGTTCAAGGTCTTATGACACATCTAGCGCTGAATACTCCTGTAGCAGACTGACTTTATTACATTGTAGTCATAAACTGATGTTGAATGACTCCACTGATGGCGTAGTGGTTTAAGCGGTCACCCCGCTGCTGAGTGATATGGGTTCGATCCCAAATGGGATAAGACTTTGTGTGATTCTACAAATTGTTGTTCTAAATCTGGGTATTCTTTACGTCCATTTCATGAATATTTTTAAAGTTCACAGGATAGATATATGCCTGTATGCAACACAGGATATATTCCTAGTGCAGGATTTGGATTTCAAAATAAGATGAAAAAAATTAAGAAGAAAGTGTAATTAATATATCCCAGTGAATAAAGGATTCATCTATCCAAGTAAACGATTGAACTTTGACATTTGAAGTTTGACACGAAGCAAAGCAACATGTCAAACTTCATTCTAATACAGTATACACTATAGATATAATTAAAGTGCAAATAAATATTAACCTTTAGAAGTGGTATTTTTCTTCAATTTTGAATGAAACCAAACGAAAAGTATTTTGTCTCAAATAATAAAGAATATTTTTCCAAATCAGTTTATACATACCAGCGTTGTGAGGCAACCTAATCCGACTAATCTACTAACATTAATTAATTTATATTAAATGGGTAAGCTGTTCAGTAACCCAACTATACACCATGATTAGTACTTACCTAGGATTACTCATAGATAGGCTCTCAACGCTGACCTTCAAAGTTCTACTTTTGCAACAACAAGTTAACAAACATCAGTCTCTCGACCCGGGTCAGGTTAGTGTACATCGTCCATATTTTATGATCCAATCTCCGACATCAACATTTCAGACACTCTCTCACTAAACATCTGCGTAATTTTATAATATATTAACAAGACCGGAGGGATTTATGAAGCTAGAATAAGCTTATATCGGCATCACAGTAATTCGAGATGTAATTTAGTCGTGTAGTCGGGAGATATCTCCTGTAAGTTATCATAACTGGGATCGGCAAGCGAATATCATACCAAACTGTAGTCTTTATTCTTCTCTGAGGAGGGAATGTTTTCTGACATTGCAGCAAAGAATACCCATCAGATGCTAAAGATATAAGCATGCAAAAACATGAACTTCAGAACAAAATTTAAGGGTGTGCGTTATTCTAGCAGTAGCAACTGGAATATAAGAACTTAATTTGATCAACGGTAGTACTATACCTTCTAAATACACTAAGGTTTTCCGCAGCACACAATAAGGCCGCCTACCAGTTTCTGAGAAATTCCCCTTTGGTCTACAATAAAACTGAACGTCCGACAATGTTCTGGAATAGTTTGAAGGTTGTATATTTTGTTAGCTTTCAAAGTTCGTGACGGTCATCCTTTTAGGTGTCCTTATAAAGGCTTAATAAAGGCCTCCTAGGATAAACTGAGCTTTTATTCGTCTGAAATTAATTTATAGTTCGTCTCATGGAAATAATGAAAAACACTTTAGGAGTCGGCCAACTAAAAAGGTTCTATGATTTTATGTCATCCACCACTTTCTATTAAAATGTAAATGAGAATTTGTTATTCATGACTGTTACTACGTCACCTTATTTTGTTATTTAGCGTACCTTAATACGAACATAAAAGAAGAAAATCAATTATTTGATCTCAAACATTATGGGAAAAGCATCAAACTGAAATATACTTCGAGATTATTTAGTACAGCATCTCTGAATAACGTCGAACAGGGATTTTCAGAAGAGCTTATGTTGATGTATAAGACTTATTAATCCCAGCTCTCTGAACATTCTAAGATAAAATGTATGTCGTCAGTAAAACTTGTACAGACGATTACGTCGCTTACTTATCCTATAAGTTTTGTTGGCTCATAAACAAAACCATTTGTATGTGAGGTATTTGACTTCCTTTGATCCATTTTCTAACAAATATGTTTTTCTTTGGAACCATTAATAAAATTATTTTACACTAGCGAAGCGCCCTGGCTTCGCACGAGTACAATGTAGATACTTATGTAGTATCATTGTGGAGTAATTCATTATTTTTTATTTTGATTAGACTGTACTACAGGATATATTTATATATATTATTGTAATTAGAATTAGGATTTCTAATAATATAAAAACTAAATTCCAAGACAATTCCCATGGTCTTTTCAAACACTGCAAAAGTTTACCGATACATAAACAAGTTTATTTTAATACATCAAAAAAACATTTTTAATGAATCATTGAAATCACCAATAAAACACCTGTATACACTCGTGCTATCTCTAAGAACCGATTTCGTACGTCAACAATACTTGCGTCGAGCGAACCACCCCCTACCTTGTACCTCGAGTTATTAATAACTTGCCATATGAATTAGTAACCGACATAGAATTTTAAATGTAAACTAAAGCACTACTTCCTTAACTTAATGTAGCTATTGTTATTTGATTATTTTTTATTAATGTAATGTTTTCAAAGCAAACAATAATGAGTGTATCATATAGTAAACAAATGCTAGTATGTAACTACCCTCATTCATTTACATTGCATTAAAGTGTAAACTCTCGACGGTTCAAATATAAACCTATGTTGTTTCTCCAGAAGCTGTGGTTCTGTAAACTTGCTCTGTCAAGTTGTTTTATGTGATAAACAAATTAAAAAAAGAATGCAAACTGTAACCTGCAAAGTTGCGAAAATTACAAAAACCATCTTGGAAGCGTGTTGTATATCGTGTCAAGTTTGAACTCAATCGGTACAGAATTCTTCGAGTTTTTGAAGCGTACACAAACCAACTTAACATTTTTAAATATGTAGGTTAGCATTATAATGACTCGCTATGCTTCTAATATTTACTAAACTTTTCCTATGCCTTTTGCGTTACACTCAAGGGTATAAACACAAATGGGATAATCAAAAGCATGCTGAACTACTGAATTGCCGACTATAAATTTAATCTTACGTAATATTGCCGTCAACAGAGCACTTAAGGATTGAGAAAGGTGGGAAAAAATAGGATGGGATGGTAGGAAGGGGGTATTGCAGAATGGATATGGGCATATTAACAATAGCGAATAGGTCAGCGTCGCATATTTGTAATTCGAATGGACTAGTACAGGGAAGTCCTAGGCCTTTTACATACATATCCGTGTGGTGACGGATTAAGAATACGGAGTGAAAACTGGAAACAAACCCTATACCAACCCGTCTAGCTAGCGTGATATAGTAGGCCAACACCTCATTTCTAAGGAGAAGCCTATGTTTAGCAGTGGACTAGTAAAGGCTGTTGATGATGATAACATACATATTATATACATTTTAACTAAAACGCAACATTTGAGAAGACAAATTCTTGTAATTCGGTTAATTTCTTGGCTTGGCGGCCAAATCTGAATGTAACATTTCCTAACTTCTAAATAAATTCACGATGTTCCTCTAAGCACGTGCTAAACTTAGCCAACTTTATTGAAATTTGCAGTCTAAGTAATTCCAATTAACTATTCGACAATCGTGTGGTGACGGATTAAGAATACAGAGTGTCACCACCGCTATTCTTCCCATGGGTGTCGTAAGAGCCGACTAAGGGAAAAAACTACGCAGAACACCAGCACTGCAGAGAGAAGGAAAACTTGACACAAACCCTATACCAACCCGTCTGGCCAGCATGGTATAGTAGGCCAAAACCTCCTTTCTAAGGAGAGGCTTATGTCCAGCAGTGGACTATTAAAGGCTGTTGATGTGATGTGAATCGATAATCTAAGTTTAAATTGAGAGGAATTTAAAATTCGTTATGAACATAAATAATTTATAGAACATATGGAATACATTAAACATACTCTACGAGTACTATGAACAGTTTGAAAAAGACACACATCACGTTATTCGTGAAAGAAACCCATGTTTGTTTCTTTATGTTTGATGTATCTATAGGATCAGATATTTATTCAAGAATTCTGAAATATTGCATATACATTCACAGAAATAGGACATTGAAAACGTTTTATCTAAAAAAAGGTTGATCTGAAATTCTTCTTTTAGCAATGAAAAGTTATAGAGTTGCTTTTTTTTCTGAAACAATTCGTGCATACATAAGACATAAATAAAAGGCACCAAAATCTTTTTATATGATGATGAGTAAAAGACCTGTGTAACTCATGCTTTCCTTCTTTAACCGTAGGCTGTGACTGCCACTTTCTTCTGGTCTTCATATTTCATGAGCTTTGTCCATAATTGTCATTAACAGACACAGTAGTAATAGGGAGGGTCAGAGTATGGTACGGTCGAAATTCTCAATCTCTAGCATTTTTGAATCAAAGTATGGTCGAGTAGGTAAAAAATCACTTTAAAGAAAATAACTATAAAGGCCTATGGATACCTGCAACTTTATACTGACAAGTGCGTTGGCCTTTGAAATAGAATTACGTTCTTTTCTTAAAGGTTCAAAGCTCATGTCGATTCGTCAACAATTTCCTCCATAGATTGGTCACAGTGAAAGCTCACAGTGTCGGAGTACCAATTATCCAAGTGATGGGCAGTTAAAGTGCGGAAAGGAGATGAACGCCCTTATACGCTTACATACTCAAAGAAAACTTATTTGGGTCAGGAAAATGTGACAGCAATATTAATGCCTTTACCTGTTTTAGACAGGCTAAATTTTTTTTTTTTTATTATGAGCTGAATATTAGGTTGTTTGATTCTATCTTTCTTTACTTTAGTTCTTTTTAATTTTGATGATTGGATTTTGCCAGTTTATTCTAATATTTTAAAATGACTGTTTTGGTGAAAAAACAATTCACTTTTAAGAAAAAAACACCAATTTCAATGCGCCTACAGTATAATAAATTGAACAGTATTTTTTATTTCTTTATCTTTTTCTTATACTTTGAATTCGTCCTAACGGGAAGTAAGTAAACACTCTTCACTCTCACTCTCCAAATTGATATGTCAAGTAGCTTAAACATGGAATACTAATTCTTATTGACGATGTTGGGTTTTCATCTGTCATATTCGATGAAAGTGTCAATCAAACATTTTCATCACAAATACTGCACGCATAAGTTTTGCGTAAAGCCCACGGAAACTGTCAGAGGAAGACCTACAGGATCAAAATGTCAGCGAGTCAAATAAACCTATTTGATACTTACTCAGCTTATTTATTCCCGTTCAAACTAAGCTCTTACAATGTTTCTCATTATTCTTTTTGGTTTCTCATTATTTTAACAGTAACTTATATAGAATATAATTTGCACCTATACTCGTATGTACATGTACATATATTCATAGAATCACCTGTTGCAATGTTGCTAAAGGCGTATTAGCCGGCCGGCTTAAAGGACCATGTATATTTATCGACTATAGTTTTAGGGGCAATAGGATCGTCTATTGCTGTCGACCGGGCTCTTTAGAAATTAGGTGCGGGAATTGTTAGTATCATAAAAGGAAAGGTAGATAAGAATTGAAGGTAAAACAAGGTATAATATGGCTTATGCGGATGGATTAGGCACTGCCCAATACAAACCTGCTCAAGTTATTTCTTACACTGGTATGAAATAACTGGAGCAGGTTAGAGTCGTATTTCTGTTACTCGAACTGGTTGTTACTAGAAATTCTGACTCCTTCACCAGAATCTTGAAATAACTATTATCAAATATTTTTTTTAAATTAATCACTACGAATATATCCTGTGTCGCGGTTGACTTCATAAACAAACATGGAAGGGACACAAAGAACACCCAGACTCAGAACGACAATTTTGTGGATCACACAAAGTGTTGTGGAGATAGGACCAACAACATTCAGCGCATTATTAAGCGGCGAGGTGACCGCTTAAACGACCATCTGTGCAGTCTCATGTACATTTTTATACTTATTTCAAAATTACGCGATTTATTGGCTGTTTGGAAGACATATCGTGTTTTCGTGTTGTCCATATTCAATCACTGTACCAAATAGCTCTAATTGAAACTTAGCCTATATATGTGTTTTTTTGGCATTATTTAACTGCTGTACGTATGTGTAAGTTCATTCTTGTATTGTACCTAGGCGATTTCGGGACCCAGAGTGGGCCGCTCTACGACTCTAGCGACTTTTTTATTTAAAATCTAACTTGACTACTTGAAGGAATCCTAATACTACTCTCCGCAGTTTTAAAATAATAACTTTACACATCTTACACACGGAAGTCTAAACCTAAACTAGGCAGAGCCTGTTCTATAGTTCCCAGATCGCTATTAAACACACTTAAATATTTCCAAATACATAAAGATTATAGATAAATGAAAAGTAAAAAATATCCAAAATCGATCTAAGTGGCGTGCTGTGGGAGAGGCCTATGTCCAGCAGTGGACTGCGATAGGCTGATGATGATGATGATGATAGATAAATTACACCCAGCCATAGAACAAATGATCGTCCTCATCACACAATTATTTGCCTTAGGTGGGAATGGAACCCGCAACCCCCTGCTTAACAGTCAGTGTCACTAACCACTAGACCAGGCCTGTTAATATATGAATACATACGATCCCTAAAACAACTAACGACATCTCATTTCTAGAAACCCATAATACACCAATTTATCACGTTACGTATTCACAAATCTCTCCGTAGGCCCTCAAGGCACTTCTCCAAATGTTTTTGTCTCAAGGAATCAAGATGTTATCGTGTTGACGATTGCGGAAAGGAAATTAATGAATCCATCTTTATACGGGACTTTTTGGGGACCCCGAGAATGCGACAGCAATATTAATGGCGATTATATCTAAATGTTGTATGTCCTTTTCTATACAGGCTGAATTTTAAGTCGTGTATTTTGTTTTTTTCTTTTAGTATACAGGCCAAACGAGCAGATGGGTTCCCTGATGATAAGTGAGTACCGCCACCCATGGACACCCGCAACTGAGAGTGATAAATGTGTTGCACCCTTAGAGATCAACCCTTCCTCAAAATTAGGAGGAGAGCGGAGGAAAGGGTTGGGGCTGCAATAACCTCACTCACTCGGTGAAAATCAACGAAAAGTATTGCTAAAATTATGATTCAATGCAAACTCCACAATCTGGAGCATGGTTCTCCTACGCTTTATTGATTTGATATGTAATTAACTAACACATATTTTATCAAGGAACTTCATCAAACATATCAAGGGACTTTTATCAAGGAATTATTTAAAACTATGAAAAGTGGCCTTAAATACAATTTAAAAATCAATGTTTTACCCTAGTAAAGTTTTGAAATTTAATAAAATTATGGGTCCAATCGGCACATTTTCTTTACACACGGCCGTCTGATTCCAAACTAGGCGGACTACTGATAAACATGTTTAAATACTTCTAAATACATACATATTATAGATAAAGTACACATCACACACACACATCACACGCATCACACAATTATTTGTCCGGGGTGGGAATCGAACCTACGACCTCTGGCTTAGCAGGCAGGGTCACTAACCACTAGACCAACAGGTCTGCTTGTGCGCGCTATTAGCTGCAGGTGCTATATATACGAGGAGTATATAAAGCACCCAACACAAAAATTCGACTTTAAAGTCATTCTGTATCTGGCCAAAAAAAAAGGAATTATGAAGGAAACACGATGGGATATTTCCTTTTTACTCCAAAAACCATTATTCTTTTCGTAGCATCGTTCTTTAGGATACATCAATCAAGGGCCGTCATCAATCTAAATAAAAAATATATGAATACAACCAGAATGCTCTTATCCCATATCCCGTTTTTTCATACCATTAATGGTTTCAATGTAAAATTATAAATTTGTGTGAATGGAGAAGTCAAGACTGCTCCTAGTTTAAGAGTATTCTCCTGTAACAAAGGGCTTTTTCATCAAGATATTCAACGCTGACTATTCAGCTAGAGTGGGAATTCCTGTAGGTTCTGTTTCTACATTGCTCACAAAGTATTTCACCTGAATTGTTTTGTGACCCAAGAAACTTCAATTTAACGAGCACTATTAAGACTCAGTAATGTCTATGTGTTATTATTAGATGTGAGATTACTATTTTTTTAATGTTAGAAGGGGCAGACGAGCAGACGGGTCACCCGATGGAAATCGACTACCGCTCCCATGAACGTCTGCAACTCAGGAGTCACAAACGCGTCACCAGCCTTTTAGGAAGGAGTACCCTCTTTTCTTGAAGGTTTGAAGGTCGTATCAGTCTGGAAATACCGCAGACGATTACTTATTCCACAGATTAGTTATGTGAGGTACTAAAGTAAAAACTACAGGCTCTTTTATATCTACATTTATAAATGTATAAAAGAACCTTGTATCCCTTTTCAAACAAATATGGCACACGAAAACATATAATACTTTGAATACTTAATTTTTTAAGCTTTAATGATCAATTATATATTTTGATCTGGTGTGATACAAAAGTCTGTATGTATAATAACAGTTCAAATTATACTTGACAATAATAATATTTCGGACATCTGGATATATGACGACTGGATGGCGTTGTGGTTTGTGTAACGGACTGCTATTCCAAAGGTCGCGAGTTCGATTCCCGCTCAAGTCAAACATTTGTGTGCATGAACATTTGATGTTTGATTTGATCTGGGTGTTTCTATGTATAATATGTATGTATTTACAAAAAAAAAGTATATATGTATTTATATCAGTTGTCTAGTACCCATAGTACAAGCTCTGCTTAGTTTGGAACTAGATGGCGTTGTGTGTATGTGGTAGAATATAATATATATTATATTATATTATCTGACACACAACGCAATCTAGTTTCAAACTAAGCAGAACTTGTACTATAAAAGCTAGGTTGACCAATAGAATAATAATGATGTAATAATAGTAAGTTTATTTCCCCTCATAATGTTTACAATTTAGGATTTATAATACGTGATTGTACGTAGTTGATTTTCTGAGTTACTAGTAGGTATACATTACGTAGAACACTTATCTCTGTGTTAACATGTGAGGAGCTGGTGCATGAGAAAAGCATGGATATGACTGTAATACAGATACCAGGTCCCCACCCCAGGGATACAAATAACATTGCGTACAAATTACAATATTATAATAATCATGATAACAGTAAAATTCAAAAAAATAAATGTTAAACATTACGATTATCAAACATAAGTACTAATAAACTTATTATACAGTTATATTAATATCAAGTAAGATGAAAAAAATAATAAACATAAAACATACTCGTAGCTTGGTAATTACCTGAGTCCCCTTAGCAAGCACACCAGAAAAACACAGAACGAAAATCAAAGCATTCCTCAATGCTTTGATTTGTAGAAATGAATGTTTACTTCACTCATTAAAGAAGTTTTTCTGTGAAATCATAACTCAAACTTTTTAAATAATTTACGAGGACTGGTTTGCATTTTAATTTTGCCTAAGGGTATATTACTAAGACTCTGTTTGATTAATTGTATAAATGTGCACTTTGATAACAGAAGAAGCGTTTAGCAATACTTGTTTTACCTTGTACTTGCGGTGCGAGTGATAAGATATTGTCTTTTCAGGTAATGGAATGTTGCTTAAGGACAGTGTGCAATATGAATATAGTCAATACTCCTGTTGTCAAACAGTCAATGCTCCCCATTTTTTGTACAATTCACTTGTTGGGTGGTAAAAGGGTGAAAAGGAACTCCTTTTAAGAATAGCCCTCTGTGCTTTTTCTATTTTCAAAAGGTGCGTTTTAGTTGTTCCTTTACAAACGATAATACAGTACGTTAATCGTGACTGACAAAGAGCAAGAATGTACTTTTCAAGCATATACTTTTTTTGACATTTATTATACATAAAAAACACTCAAACTCCGAAACAAATATTTACATATCATACAAACATTTGCTCCGACCCGGCCATCGAACCCGAGACCTCACGCACAGCAGTTGCATACGCTACCACTGCACCATCGAGCAGTCAGATAAATAAATAAGACGTTTAACGTCGTAATTCTACGGTCAAAAGAATGATAGTTTATAAAATTAGGGTAAATAATTTTCTAAATATTTCGGAACAATATCAATTTTAATTTTCATCCTAGAGGTGCTGAGAAACTTAAATAAAACTGAACCTTTATAATTTACCGGCAGAACCCTGGATTCTCCAACGGAAAACCCTGACTATAGCTAGTCTACAAAGCTGGCCATGAGTTCCAAAGAAGCAATGGTAGTCGTTGAATAGAATAACTCAGATGACGAGTTCTTGAGTCGTAATTCCACGCTTGACAAGGCTCTTGTATAATGCGCTAATACAGATAAAATCATAACCTATTTTATCCTTAATGTCTAACCCAAAGTTACTCTCGTTTCCGCCTCTCTCTTGCTTATTTCCTCTTCACAAGCCGTGACATTACGTCCACGTTTTATCTTAATGACCATATCTGACAGCAGATATAAGTGGGTAGATCGATTTAAGATATTTTCTGCCTAATGACTTTTGTTTTGATAAGAAAAAATGTTGTACATGTATATAATATGACGTGAAAGTTGTGCGATGTTTTTTCTTGTTATAAACTTTTTGTCTTGAGTTGATTAAGACACAAGCATAGAAGTGGGTTTTGTTGTTTTTAAGAAGAGTTATCTGATGGTAAATGACTACTGCTGCCAAAAGACTCCTTCAACTTAAGTAATATAAATAAATAAATATATCGGACATATAACGCACAACGCCATCTAGTTTCAAACTATGCAGAGCTTGTACTATGAAAACTAGATTGATTGATAGAATACTTATTTACTTTTTTAACAAATAAATACATATTATACATAGAAAACTCCGAAACAAATATTTGCAGATCATACAAACATTTTTTCCGACCAGGGAATTGAACTCGAGACCTCAGCACAGCAATCGAATACGCTACCTACTGCACCTACGAGGCAGTCAAATAATAATAAATTCTAGTAATCTCAAAAAACTTAAACCACTCGGTACAAAGGAACCAAAAAAATTGTTTGACACCTGTTTACTGTAAGGCCGTGGGATCTTTGAGGTCGAGTCGCCCCATTTTTGCCAGAGTATGCTGTCCCACGGAGAGAAAAATTTATCAATAGCCTTTCGTAGTCCACTGCTGGACATAGGCCTCTCCTTAGACAGAAAGATTTATCGAATTGAAACTAGCCTACACAAATGAATGCAGAAAATCAATCTGTAATTTTACAACTTGGCTTAGACGAAGACTGAGTACCGTTTTTTAGATTAGGCTAATGATAAATAATATTCTTCTCAAAAATAAGCAAGAACCTTTTAATAAGATTTACAACTTTTTACAACTTCTTTAAAAAGCCTTCTTAAATGTAAGTAGCATTGTGATATTTTAAAAGAAGAAATTTATCTTTTGACGCCAAAACACTTTTAAGTGTTTCCTATTTAATAAATTTCCTTTTTTTCTGGTGGACCGCGAAAAGTATTTGGGTACATTAAATATCTTCATAATGATTCTTTTACTTTAAGAATCTCGACTCGACCCTGAATTTAGTTATTGGGTGATTTCAATACCGCTGTTTTAAACTTTCTTCTGACGCTAACTGTATATTATTTTTCTCAGATTAATATATATTCTTTCATAGTAAGTGACAACTAACATACAGAAGTGATAGATTGGTAACAATATAAGTATGAGTAACTGTTTCTCTCTAGGATTGAAGTATGAAGCGGTCGAGCTGCTACTGTGCCACGTCTTCTTACATTATCATTGTGTGGAGGAATGGGTGTCATGTCCCTCCAACACAAAGGGAGGATCCTCCGACCAGGCGAGGTGATCATGCCTGGCGGGCCGCGGCCCAACGGTTGATGTTGGGAAGTTGTATATATGCTAATCGGCGAGCGAATTCTTCATATCGCGATACAGGATTAGCAATTCTTATTTAGTAGTTATTCCGTAGTTCGGTGTGTTTTCATTAGATGGCGCTGTAGTATGTTTCTGTTTCTTTGTATGTGGGAGTCGCCACAATTGTATAACTTAATATCCTACCAAATCATAATACTTCATCAGCAGACTTCTTTATGGTTCCAGTGTAAAAACTCCTATAAAAAAAAAAAAAAAATAATAATATCAAAACATTTTATATTTAATGTGATATATTTTCCAAAAACCGAAAGTATTGTTGCTCGTATTTCTAGGTGAGTTAGGAAAAATTAAAATAGGGTTAAATAAGGTGTAAGAGCACTAAAGGAACTTAATCTGTCGAGGCTGAAGGACTTGTGTGAGAAGAAGTATGTTAAAAGCTTCACATATTAAATATCTTATAATATTAATAGACCTTATATGTGGTGTTATCCACTTTCATGTTAAGTCTCTCGCATAAGTGTTATTCGTTGAAGTCCTAATTAGCGCTCATAAATTTTTACTTAAATTTTGGAGCGTCTTTTACGTTAAAGGTTTTTTCAAGTGTTACAGAAGAAGACAAAAAGAGTTTTAAAAGTTAAAAGAAATTTAAAATGCATTGCTAAGAAATATACAATACAATTTGTTTTACTTTTAAGAACTGCAACGAGTCTGATTACATCATATTTGTTCACTATTCTAACCTAATTTCACTTCACTTTTCATCTATTTCAAAATCATAAATCAATCTGAATACGATTAGCGCGTTTATTGGAGGCTAAATATACGTGTACTAATAGTTGTGAGTACTCAGTTGACCAATAGAAAATAGATTAGTATTTTTTTTAGTAATTTACAAATTCCTACGTACTATAGACTCTATGAAACAAAATTTAATCATATAAGGGTAACAAATAAATACATGAGTGAAGAAAATATTATACTGCATATTCCCACTTTAATTAATGTTACCGAATGCAGGAGGAACAATTAAAACAAATTATACGAAAAGAAAACAATTGTCTCTCGCTAATATAAGGCGCCCACACACACACACACATACACACTCGCGAACACACAAATACACACCCACACACACGCACATTGCGAAGGTTAGACATTCATATTATTGGTGATGTTTTTAGAATGGCCTACTTAGTTAAGCTTCTTTAATTAACACGAATTCATTATGAACATTGTAAGAAAGGATTTATGTAATCCTAATGATATAAAAATTGTTTTGTAACGTATATTTGTGTCATTGGAAGGTTGCTGGTACTTATAGCTCAGGTATTACCTATTTTAAGTGCCAGCCGAACATGTTTTGTGATGTAAAATGTGCATACCTATATAATTGTCAAAAGAGTCAGTAAATATTGTAAAAGAATAAATAAATATATTTAAATATGTGTTCAAAATGTAATAGTGAATGACAGAAGGTGTGCAGTGACTACAACATGACTAGATCATGTATACTAGCGTATGGCTTCTAGTATAAAGTAAAATAAGTGATTTTAATCTGACCAACAACTATCGCTTACCATAGGCGTAATGCTAAGGATATACGGATAAAAATCCAGTCTTATTCCTAAACCGACAAGATCTAGTTCTATCTTGACAGGACACAAAATTCTTGGCCGCGACATCCTACCGACTCATTCTTATATTATTATCTGTGCAATAAATCGGATGTCTGGTACAATAACTCGTGATCTTGGCCCAGCTCCAAACCGGTACATAGAGCGATTCGTCGCTCATTTTACTGCTATGAAACCCAATAACATTGGATTTAGGATGGTTGGCTAGATACTGATCGTTTGTTGTACTAGTTTATTATACAAAGGTAGATATAACGGAATAGAAGGAGATCTGTATCAAAAAGTTCAGAGATGTATTACCCTTAAAATTACCTTTTAAGGAAAGGTTATTTATAAAAGTGGCTACAGACAAACAGTCCGGTGAACAGTTTTTTTACGGCATAGGAAGCAAACGTGAATACGGGTCACTTGCTGGTAAGTGATACAAGAGACAAGTGCAACCGCCCTTAGAGTGCCTTCTCCCAGAATTAGTATTTAGTATTAGTATTTAGTATTAGTATTTAGTATTAGTATTTAGTATTAGTATTTAGTATTTAGTATTAGTATTTAGTATTAGTATTTAGTATTAGTATTTAGTATTAGTATTTAGTATTTAGTATTAGTATGTAGTATTGGTATTTAGTATTAGTATTTAGTATTTAGTAAATCGTATTAGTATTTAGTATTAGTATTTATTTATTTTTTTCCGATCTAAGTGGCGTGCAATGGGAGAGGCCTATGTCCGTCCAGCAGTGGACTGTGATAGGCTGATGATGATGATGATGATTAGTATTTAGTATTAGTATTTAGTATTAGTATTTAGTATTAGTATTTAGTATTAGTATTTAGTATTAGTATTTAGTATTAGTATTTAGTATTAGTATTTAGTATTAGTATTTAGTATTTAGTATTAGTATGTAGTATTAGTATTTAGTATTTAGTATTAGTATGTAGTATTAGTATTTAGTATTAGTATTTAGTATTAGTATTGGTATTAGTATTTAGTATTAGTATTAGGTTTAAGTCTACGGTAATCTCACTTACTCATGACCATTTTTGCACCTTAAAATATACATCATATATGTTTGTTTACTACCTCAGTTTTAAAGCAGATTAATCGCAAATCACTTTCCCTACTTTCATATGAGTTTAAAAGTTAAAATGAAAGTAGAAATGTGTTCTCCAAAAATTATTTAGACACACAGGGGCGTCAACTACAGGAAGGTAGAATGTTCCAAGGCATTATAACTGCCGGTAACCGCTTACCAACAATGCTAATAATAGGCCGGTTGCTTCTATTTCATCTAGTTAGTTAGTTGGTACAGAAAACGTGTAGTTTTTTTTAACCTGACATATTTCACATATTGCAGTAAAATAACAATACCACTACTCCGGTTCAACATTAAAGGAAAAGTTCAAAGAAAAAACTAGCAAAGGAAGAAAATAAATATAAATCGATAGCCATGACCATGGCTGTGGCATTTAAATCGTTACGCGGGCCATAACGAAATAACTTGGAAAAATTATTTCTGTAATCAAAGTAAAATATCGCCGGAATTGGAAAAATACGACCGACTTTGAAGATCGACCTCCATCGGTTACTATTTAAGAATGTTTAAGAGAAGCTCCGTCATAAGCCGGGAAACGGTTATCGATGTTTTTGATACTAACTTCACCATGTTAAAAATAAAATACGTGTAATTATTTCAACAAAACTATGAAATATCGACAAGGTATTGAAAATGTAAAATTTAATTTTAATTCGCGTTCATTTTTGACCAAAAATACATTTAGTGAAATCCATACACTTACATCTCAGGATAGCTCAGAAGCTGGGTAGGCAAAGCTCGATCCAGACATACATAACTCCGGCTTCTTCCACAGCCATCGGGTATTTCATAGATGCTCACCGCTTACGGGTACTTTTTTAAGTGGAGTCACTGCCATCAGTCCTACACAACCCAAGTACTAGACCATTTTGCAATTCTGTACATATACTGTTGTCGAAATTTTGAGCTCCAACGACCCGTAACGATTGCCACAAATGTCGTATGGCAACCGGGACCGATGGCTTAACGTGCTCTTCGAGGCACGGATGGTTCTCAATGTGTTAAGAAAGGTCACCCATCCATAGACTGACCTGGATAGGATTGCTAAGCTTTTGCAATGTGCTAACCTACTTGGTTACCACTAAGCTACAAGCCATTCAGCGCTCACATTGAAATGTGGGTCTATAATACAAGAGGTAAGTAAACCTCTTAAAAAAATAAACTAAGGCTTCAGTTCATGCCAAAAAAGTTGAATAATATTAACATGTTCTTTGCAAAGTGAATTGTCTTTATGTTGAGCATTGACACAATGTTCTTGTCTTCTCCGCATTGTGTTACAAAGAACTTTTTCCTTACTTGTTTGTACCAACACAAACTGTTGATTACAAACTTACTAACAAGAACATCTGGCTTCTAAACTATTGAACGAAGCCCAATAAAGCTATCTACAAGCATGACTTTGATTAGCTCCAACTTCACAACTAGGTCACTAAAAATTTACCCAAGAGCAGCGAAGGAACATTGTTACTGTATAATCGTGTTTAGTTTAGTTCTAGAATTCCTAGACAGATGTCTGACGAATCCTTATTATTTCTGGAAAATAAAGAACTTTAATTGTACTTATACCGCACCAACCAATTTTATTTAACTTTTTTCATATAAGTTTTTTTTCATTATTAGTTTTACTTGTAACTAATTTACTATTTAACAATCTATACTCGTAAACATCTTACAAGTATACTTCCAAGTGTCATAACTAAATCAAACTTTTTATAAACATCAAATTCGGATGACACTACTAAAATTTGAAAATCTTGGTAACCCAAATGTTGATAGTAGGTTTAAAAATTGGCCCTCTTTTTAATTTTTTATTTTGGAATTCTAGGTGCAGAGATAGCACATAGAATGAAAATCCTGATCAGAAGCAGGATAGAGAATAATAAATGTGTGATCAGTTTCACACAGAATCCCTCTTGGGTTTCATTTTTACTGATGGAGCATGTGCGAGGAGTAATAAACTATCTGGAGACGAAAACCATTGTTTAGGAAACTTCTTGCTTCGAAAATACCTAAGAAAGGTCTTCATAAGTAGAGCACGAGATTGGCTCAGTATTATCGAAGAAATTTATCTGCAACTATGTCAGCTTAGATATAGAGTAATGTCGCGTACGTGACCGAATATGCCCCACTTCTAAAGCTTTTTATATCAAGAACATGAATAGCAGTGACCTAATTATTTAATGCATCTATGCATTAAATATTATTTAATATTGGATTGTTCTGATTTTCGATATTTTTGTAAACCTTTTATCGATATAAAACCAAATTTGTTGATACCATTAACCTCTTAATGACTACAAAAATATTTTGTTCTTAATCTGATTGTGCTTTCAATCTCCATTTTTCAACGGGAGACTGCAGAAGAATAGAATATCATGGAAAAAACCCAAATGCACATCAGTGCGCATCGTAAATATCATTGATGCTGCTGATCACCCCAAAAAGCCATAATCGAATTAAGGATTTAGCCACTTTTTAGTTATAAGTACTCGGATGAGTTATACATAGGAATTTGTACATTTTAAACACTGACACAGTACCCTGTGTCAGTAACCCACACGACCGTCATTTAAGTAAAAACCTTTAAATGGCTAATTTTTACATTTTAAAAGCAAGTTATGAAGTTCAAAATCCGCTATATTTCTGTATAGGTGACTTTTACTAGTTACTTAAAAGCGATCAACCCACATGTTTTCACTAAATTTAAGTTGAATTATTTTGTAGCCATGTAATTTAACTGTTCAAATCGCCAGCAATAATTTCTCATCTCAGTTTCAGAACTGTAGCATTTTGTTTTGCTATTTGGCGGGCCCGTTGTTCTAGTGGCCCTGGAGGTCATCCCACCCAGGATAAATATTGGACAGGACAAAATGAAATATCAACAATTTGTCGAAAATGTAAAGTAATCCACTTATTTTTAATTCTCCTTTATTTTTTACCAAAAATACTGGGTCTACCAATAGGGATGACCTGGTTTTGACAGCTCATAGCGGCCATGTTTGATGATGGATCTTTGACGTCTCTTGACATTTGTGTTCAGTAAGGTTTGTCATTTTATCATGTCACGATTCACTTTAAACCAACGCTTGGAACTTCTTTGAAAGTGACGAAGGAAACCCTATTACTATGAATGGCGAGCGCTATAACTTAATGTTAACCGAATATTTCTTTCCGGAATTTGATGATATTGATGCAGAAGACCTTTATTTTCAACATGACGGTGCACCACCTCACATTACTCGAGTGAACATGGAATTATTGCGTGGAAAGTTTGGTTAGTCGTTAATTTCGAGAAATGGACCGATCAGTTGGCCACCAAGATGGTGTGATTTAACACCTTTAGACTATTTTCTTTGGGGTTACGTGAATCTAAAGTGTACAGCAATAATCCAGCTACAATTCGTAACCTAAAAACCAACATTCGACGAGCCATAGCCGACATACCGGCCGAAATGGTGCACCGCGTCATCGAAAATTGGCGTGAGCGGGTAACCGTCTGCAAAAAGAGCCGCGGCGGTCGGCTAACTACCCGTAACGATTGCCACAAATATTTGTATGGCAACCGGAACCGATGGCTTAATATACTCGCCGAGGCATGGATGGTTCTCAATGCAATAAGAATAGTCACCCATCACTAACGTGCTCTAATGATTAGTGACCCTGACGCCTAAGCCGGAGGTCTTTGGTTAGATTCCCACCCGGGACAAATATTGTGTGATGAGCACGATCATTTGTTCTGTGTCTGGGTGTAATATCTGGGTGAGATATTTACGTATTTATAAATATAGAAGTATGCTTATCAGCAGGCTGATTACTGTAGTACACCACATATATACATAGTCTCACCCATGCGTGTCACATTGTACATTATGATTACCTCGACGCCAAGTTAGATGAATAACCAATTCTAACAAACAACATACCTACATTGTGTAAATTGGCCGGGCGCTGTGTTGGGTCCACATAATTATCATTAATACTCCTAAAGCGTGTGTTGACGCTGCCATTTTGTAGTTAGGACAATTTGTTGGCCATGTACATGTGGAAATTTAATTTATATTTTTGGATGTGATAATAAATGTTAAACCGTACTACTTATATTTGACAGAGGAATTCTTATATAACTAATCATATTTGTACACCACTTTTGATAGAACATATTGACTCTAATATGCACGAAAATTCATTCATTCACGAAATCGCTTAATATGATCCCTGTGTCAGAAATATGAAGTTAAGTTAAGAATATTAAGTGTGTCTCCAATTACCACTCACACGGCCTATCACAATTAGATAAAAAGTAGGTGAACAGTTTTAATTTTTATAAACTAAATTATGACTACCTCATTTGTATGTAAAATATGTTTCGTGACGTTGTTCTCCGTACCCATAAAAGCTTTAATAGAGCCAAAAGAGAACAACATCAGGTAGAGGTTTCACAAAACATAAGGTTTTCATTAGAGGATAAAGCAATTTAAGAGAAAAGTTTGGGTGTATAAATTATTAAAATTTTGTTTAAATTTACTGATATGGTGTATTTTTAAAGATTAAGTTAAATGTTCGGGAGCTATATTGGCGTGCGCTAACGCCATTAGTTCAATCAATAATTTATTGATCGAAGCGCCATTCAGTCTAAACGCTTGATTCTTAGGTCATGATCTTAGCGAGCCCGTTTAGCCCCATTGTGAGAGACATGTGCCGGGCCGTGCTCCTTGTAAACTTATAAAATTAAGATTTTTAGAATTATATGAAACAACGTATTACGGAACCATTACTCTTAAATAGAAATCTTTAGTATGAGGTGGGAGAAGAGTGAGCACCGTGCGAAACAGGTGCAAACTGCTGGTTTACCTTATCCAATCATAATAAGACAATAAACCACATTTTAATTGACATTAAATTTGAATAACCGAACAACTTCTTTCTATCTAAACTGTTTAAAAAAGATATAACCAATATCATAAAACGTGTTGACTGCTGTATTAGATACAAGGTAAATTTGTTCGTGAATATATTTATGTTCCCAAAGGAATGACAGGCATTATACTGAAGTGATGTTATGTTGTTACTTCACATTAACAGCCCATTATCGTCAGCTGTTGAATGTGGGGCCTCTCCTAAAGAGCTCGTAACCATAACAACGGACAGTTTACAGACCAATTGAGGTTTAATATAGAGATGGACAGAATGCAAACAAATCATTTATGCCGAATTCTTATATCTGTTTTTAATTATATATATTTGAAGTCTGTTTTTTTTCTTTCTTTTTTTTTAAAAGACAACTCCCGCACTAGGTATAAATCCTGTATCGCGGGGGACTTTACAAACATACATGAAACGGACACAAAGTGCACCCAGACTCAGAACAACAATTTGTGGATCACACAAAGTGTCGTCCCATGTGGGGTTTGAACCCACAATAAAAGCGGCGTGGCGACCGCTTAAACCACTACGCCATCCGTGCAGTTTTTTGTAAGGGGCTTGTTCGTCTAATGATTAGTGATTGTAACTGCTAACCAGAGATCGTAGGATCGATTCCCGTCCAAGACAAATACTTGTGTGATGATTGTTCATATTCGTATGTATAGTATGTCTATCAGTAATCTGGGTTACTATAACTCAGATTCTGCCTAGTTTGGGATCAGACAGCCGAGCGTGAAATATGTAAACTTTTGGGTATTAATTAGTTACTTATTAGACTTTATCGAGATAGTAATTACAAATAAAGGTAGAATACCTGGTTAGAGTAACCGACGTTTCAGCCGTATGACATCGATTGTAAAATCACGTGGTCTAGTGAAAATTTCGGCAACTATCCATACTTGGTTTACTTTATTTTTATTTCCGTTGGTATTGTAGGTATTTCGACACATCACACTTACGACCTATGGCATATGCTGATGACAGAATTCCAAGATTCAGTCTTACAGAAAACCACGATAAAGTAATTCTTTATTCGAAAGAATTACTTTACCGTGGTTTTCTATGAGACTGGTAATTTCACTAAGTAAGTGAAGTTATCGGTTTCCTCTCCCCCTAATTCTAGAGGGGTGGGGTAAAGCAGTAAAGACGGGTAGTCCGTGTGGTGACGGATAGTCCATGTGGTGACGGATGCATTAAGAGTCCGTGTGGTGACGGATTAAGAATCCAGAGTGTCACCACCCCTATTCATCCCGTGATTGTCGTAAGAGCCGACTAAGGGAGCTAACGCATGACAACCAGCACTGCAAAGAGAAGGAAAACTTGACACAAACCCTATACCAACCCGTCTGGCCAGCGTGGCATAGTAGGCCAAAACCTCCTTTCTAAGGAGAGGCCTATGTCCAGCAGTGGACTATCAAAGGCTGTTGATGTGATGTAATGATGGGATAAAGCACTTGTGTCTCTAGATTCACAAGTGTCCATAGGCAACGGTAGACGCTTAATGCAGTGACTCCTCCGCTCATTAGCGCCCTACACCATAACAAAAGAAGAAAAGGTTTGCCAAACGAGTACCAATTTGCACAATGCCCCAAAAGCAACAAAATGTAGGAAATATGAAAGAACCTCTTGTCATATAAATTATAAGGTTTACGATGCGAGAAATTTCACAAGAAGGAAGAATCGAGTACTCATATAGAAGGCCCCTTGTGTGTGCTATCGGTGTTTCTCTTAGAAAATAAAACATAATATTTTCATTTTATTAGCGGATTGCGTGTCACAAACTGATGAAACTTATACTTTCAATCTGTATTTTGTACAGAACACTATTTTCATCAGTAGTGTTTCTTGTTAAAAATATCGGATCACAAATGAGATTGTAAGAAAAAACGACTAAGTGCCTGTCGTTCTACGTACTACGTATTTTATTATATGTTCACCATCATCATCATCATCATCAACAGCCTTTAATAGTCCACTGCTGGATTTCGGGACAAGGTCCCCGGTCAGTATATTAGACAATCGTGTAGCGGTATACTATTTAAATAAAATAATTAGTGTCAGTTTTCGGCCGAGGAATCAAAAGATCCTGACACAAATTTAGGTAAAAATTAAACGCACTGTAATTGATATTCCACATCTACCTTTATCAAAGCGCCAATGCAAATTTATGAGGATGCCACTGTGTAAATAAAATTCGATATTTTGGCCCAACATGCTGGCTCAGCTCCTTAGTCTAATGTGTACAGCGACTTTTAGTCATAAAAACGTGCGTGGAGGTATGGTTGGCTACGTGAGCCAACCCAGCTCCATTCAGAAGCACAGAATCCTCCAGGAGCATTCGCAGGCTTCTAGGAAATATGAAACTAGCCCATTGTGTGGTCTCTCCCTCATCAAGAGCCTTTATCGTCCACTGCTGGACAAAGGGCTCCTTAGAAAAGAGTTTTTGGCGTGACGGGTTGATACAGGGTTTGTTTCAAGTTTTCCTTCTCTTTGCAGTGCTGTTGTCCTTTGTACTTTGCTCCCTTAATGGCTCTTACGACACCCACGGGATGAATAGGGATGGTGACACTCCGTATTCTTAATCCGACACCAGTCTCTCCATCGCCTTCTAGGATTATGAGGTTTCTTCTGCCTTGAGACACCCTCTTCAAAGGAAGCTGTCACCCGAATAATCACGTAAAAAAATACACAATACCTTTTAATTGCTTGATGTTTCGACCACACCTAGTGGCAATTTTGTTTTGCTTTTTAACTTCCAAAGAGAAGGTGTTGCTAAGTTAGTTTATGTTTTCTTTATTCACCTAAGTAATTTTGTCTAAGTAGGAACAATTTATATAGTAATCATAATAATATTCTATCACATGGGTACTAGACAACTATGGGTACTAGACAACTGATATAAATACATTTTTTTGTATATACATACATATTATACATAGAAGCACCCAGACCAAATCAAACATTAAATGTTCATGCACACAAATGTTTGACTTGAGCGGTAATCGAACCCGCGACCCTTGAAATAACAGTCCGTTACACAAACCACTATAAGCCCACCGGTAAATAAGAGATAAAATCCTTTAAAATTCGCGCGGTCCTGAATTGAACCCGAGGCCTCATGGACTGCAGCCGCCGCGTACCGTACTACACCACTAAGGCAGCGCTCTTCAATTTCCACGCAAACTAAGTCGCGTGTGCCAGCTAGTAATAAATAAGTTATTAGTATTTTTTGACTCTATGTTCCTAAAAGACCTATCCAACTACAAGTCACAGTATGGGACAGGAGAAAAAATAAGTACCGTAAGTGATTAAATATATTTTTTAAATTACATTTTACCACTTTGTTGGCAAAAATTAATTTATACACAATATACAAAATTATTTCAATAGGAGATAAAACAACCGTTTGTAGCTCGAAGCTCACAAAAGATTATTGCTTCTTTCATTCAAATTCTCAGTCAAGGTTAACGAAAAAGTGGGTCAAACATACTGGTTAACTCCTACAACTAAAATAGTCTCGCTAACAAAAAACTGTCATTCGTAGTCGGCCAGCTCGATGTATGTACAGGCCGGTACGCACACTTACACACATTAGTCGGCCATTACACTCACAAACATCAAGACATCGAGTACACATGAGAACACATCGAGAACATGTTTTGCGTAGTGAAATGCTGTAAAAACCCTATAGACCAAAAGAGAAAAAAACAGGAAACACGTTTCATATGTTTATTAAAATTGATCAGCATTCGCTAGAACATAAGAATTCGTTATAAGCAAAATGTTGCCAATTTTCAAGAGTGCAAATTACCCGAAACAAAGGAAATTCTTGGTTTGTTATTAAAATCAATTTATTAAGGTTATTAATTTAATAGTTACTACTAGGTATACTATTTCATATTATTTTACTAAATTTTCTAAGGAAAATGTAGTATAGAGAAATGATCGCATTTAAATAATTAGGAATTGTAATGGTGAATATAAAGACAACATAAATAAATTCTCACAAAAATCTTAGAAAACTTTGATGGCAATAAAAACATTTTTTAAACTTAGAATGTAAACATACTTTCGTCGGATTAGAACACAAAATAAGTCTTATGAGATATGTAACAGAAAAATATTTAACGATTCGGTTTCACCACATCTCGAAATTAAAGGACATTTTAAGAAGCTCTCAATGTAAGACATTATTATAAAAAAATACTCAGCATTTAGCACATTAAACAGTAAAATATTGAACAAATAAAATATTTTTATTAATTGATTGTGTTTTATAGGGTATAAATTTAAGTAATTTGGCAGCTCAACAAATTTATTCACACACACAGAGCTGCCGCCATTATGATGTCTCAGTTTTGTGTTAACGAGAGTTCCGTTCGACTTTTTTTATACGTCCATAGCTGTAGTGGAACCCTCTTCTAGTTATTAGGATAGAAAGTATTAATAAACTCGACAAAGATATTATTATATTTATTCAATGTAAGTAGTATACTATGAACGAGAACTCTGGAGAACTCTTGAAGCAAAGTAAATAATAATAAAAGGCACTATATGTCATGTCATGCTCTAGAATGGGTGCTTCAAGTGAATTATCGGTTTATTTCCGATTCATTCATTCCGATTCACCGATTCATCAGAGCCTAAACAGCTGAGGCTACAATGTTAAAATTTTGGCAGCTAGTGCAACGCACCAAAGCAACTTTTGTAAACACCCACTAAGAAAGGATTTATGGACATTTCACTCCTAACATAAGGAATGAACGGTTGTACGGGATTGTTTAAGCAGCGCCATTCACAATCACGACCAACAGACGCTAAGCACCCGCGTTCAGAAAATCCACTCGCATGCGGCCTACAGCGTACCTACGTCACCGCCGGCGGACACGCGACGGTCATACCCCCCCGCCTTAGAAACATGAATTAAGAAAGAACTAAAATTGTACCCATAAAGGTTTCGGTAGGGATATGAGGGGGAAAAGCCTACCATCAATTGGACAGTTTCAGAATTTAAAACATCAATATTACAAGCGTGTTGGCTACGAAATTGGAGTTTATTCCGTTTGCTCAAAATAGTATTCGAAGGTGAAAAAAATAATGATTTTCATTAAGACTAAAAAAAATTACAAGTTACATATGCTTCAGCACACGCCCCTTAGTATGTATCAACAGACACTACCGTATTTTTAGGTATGATCCATTGATATAATACTTACATAGATGAGTAATTACCGCCTAAAATCGTTGCTACTGCACATCTGTCCACAAGCATATGCGTAGCAAACGTCAATTCAGTGTTCAATGTGGCGTCAACCGAGTTGAACATAGCGACACATGACAGTAACAATCGCCAAAATGGGTAAATGCGTAGTGAAAGAATGCGATTCAAGGTCACAAAACATTAATAAATCATGCGGAATTACTTTTCACGTGTAAGTTTATGGTTTTTGTATTGATAATATCGTAAATAAGGCTATAATTGAAATAAAACACTGATAATTGCAATTTAGAATCAGTGTTACCATTAAAAAATCATTTTGGTTTTCCCACATTAGTGGGAGAATTTATAATTTATGAAATAATATGCTTTATACTGTTTTTAAACATTTTGCCAATAATAATAAAATATAGGAAGAACGGTAGTTGTTAGGGCTGGACCGATCACTTTTTTTAGGGACCCGTTGAACGTTCACTGCGAGCTTGGCAGAAGTGCCAAGCTCGCAGTGCTGGAGACTTTTGTACAAAATAATTAATTCATTGTTTTTCTTAATTTATTATCAATTTTAAATAATAATTGTACAAAATAATAATAATAATAAATGTTGATCATAAAAATAAAAATATAAAATAAAAAAGTAAATAAATATAAATAAAAAACATTATCTTTATATATATTATTCTTCTGTGAGTGTGTATGTCACTGAACTTCTCTCAAACGACTGGACCGATTTTGATGAAATTTTTTGTGTGTGTTCAAGGGGATCTGGGAATGGTTTAGATTCACAATTTTGTCCGCTGGACAATGTTTTTTTAATTAATTTTTAATTTATTAGTAGTTGTTGATTTTGGAATGTTTTACATTGGATCAGACAGACGGCGCTACCATCGCAGTGTCAAATTTGACAGGACAACGTCTGTCGGGTCCGCTAGTAAAATATAAATAAAAAAAATAAAAAAATAGTTTTTTTTTATTTGTTTTTTAAATTATAATAGAATTTGCAATACACCCTAGGGATTATTTATTATCAGTACAAATTGATCATTCACTTTTATTATTAAATGCTATTATTTTTACATACGTAAAAATAAGATTGTATCATGAAAGTAAAATATCCACACAAACTTATAAAAAAGAGTCTAAAAGACAATTGTATACAAAACTGATGCTTCACAGCGCAGTTTGATTTTACACTGAATATAAACCCTTTTAACGAAATATTTCCAGTTATTTTATTATTTATACCTATTCTATTCAATTCGAAATATATTATTTAGAATATTTAAATTAATTTATTTTATTACAAAATTGTTTGAAAAAAAAATTGTTTCTTAGTTGTTATGGGTAAAATTTCATACGGTAGTCAACACTGGCCCACCATCGTAAAGTTATGTCTTTGTCTTTGTCTAATCCGAGCGATGGTATTGTTCTTGTCTCGCGTGTAAATGAGACATAAATATGTTTACTTTCAAAAGTTTAGTGGTATCAAAGCTACGTCGTCAAAGTTCAAAAGTGGTTACACTTTTTTCGACGTGTGATAATGAGGTTTGCTTCTCTAGTGTTGTTTTAACTCAATGGTATGATCGGCCGAATTTATCGAATTATTGTATTGTCAAGTGTGCAAAGTTTAGAGGTGGGTCAAAATCACGTTCAAAGATTCCGTTACATAGATGCATAGATACGTAAATAAATTCCAAGCTAATAAAAGCGTGTTAAAAAGAGCCGTTGCTTTTAGGCGGATTTTAAATAAATCTTGAAATATACATATTGTGAATTACTAATGTTATAAAACGCGGACCGTAGCAGTATGTGGCATAGCCTAATATCTTCATTATTTAAAAGCCAATAGTTCGTTCCAGAGATTAGCGTCTTTTTTGTGATAGAGGGGTCAGACGAGCAAACGGGTCACCTGATGGAAAGTGACAAAGTCTTAAACAACAACTAAATATTGAATTGTCGGCCGATCTAGGTAGATAATGTTGAACTGCCGCTCACTCACTCACTATTAAAACAAAATGGTAAAATGTACCGAAAGAATTCATTAGTACCGACTTGTGTCGAAACATGGGGCTGCCACAGTTAAATATACAATGACATTAATATTTAATTTGTCAAGTACAATAAACATTACATCACTAGTATACTTATTATTTTCATTGATGTTCATATCATTGTTCGTGTGGTGGCGGATTAAGAATAAGGAGTGTCACCACCCCTATTCATCGTGGGTGTCGTAAGAGCTGACTAAGGAAGCATACAACGTAGGACTGAAAAGAGAAGGAAAAGGTCCTTTCTAAGGAGAGGTCTATGTACAGCAGTGGTACAACACGACTAAGGAATCGAAATATGATAAAGTGGGAAATAATAACACTGAATATACTCGTACACTTATTTAAAGATTGTCGATACTTTGAAAAAAGTAATAAAAAACATATTAATAAAAAAAGCCGTGTCATATGTTACAACAGAAAGCCAATTTTGTCGGAATATGGAAACCAGCTGTAGATTATATTAACATTTCCAGAATAAACCCTTATCCAGTGAGATGTAAGAGGCTTTACTTTAAGTTGGCGTTACGAGTCAAGGAAGAAGTCAAATACATATCCGTTTTGTGTACAAGTGACGCCATTCAAACTGTATTTTTATAAGTCGGGCGAGTCGGTTCACGTCGACAGCGCTTCGGAACTTTGAACCCGCAATTACATTTTTGACAGACCGACGCCTTAATCATTACGCTACCACCTATTTTCTTTTTTCATTCACAAATGTCAATGTTATCTCATTCAGTTAGTTAAAATAATTTAAGCCTGTAACAGAACTAGAGAATCCGATCCCGCTATCCCCGATTTCGGGATCCCGGTCACATTTTGATCCCGAAGTTTTCGGGATCAGTTTTCATGACTCCCGGGATTTTCGGGATTGATACATCGAGTGGAACTAGCCTCAAAGAGATTTATTTCTTGTTCAATGATTTAAGAAATATCGTTTTTTTATGTATCTGAAGTTAATGTTTTCATGCTGTTTTCTATTTCATTCTGAAGTTTTTCTTTCGATGTTAAAATTTGGATAATTTATTCCTTCCTGCCAACTGCATATATACATGTGCAACAAATTGAGAAGCATGGAGATGATACGTTAAAGTCAATTTCATTTCAAAATATGAATATAAACATTAATCTCTGTATCATTATACTGTCTTTATTATAGTTTAACTAAATAAGTATAACGACGTTGATTTATTGAAATTTTAATTGTTAGTTTTATAGATTATTTACAGAAATTCCTAGTTTGTTTATTTTATAAGAAGTTCATAATAATAATATCCTGACACATCTCACACACGGCAGATGCTAAACTAGGCTGAGCTTGTATTATGCTAACCAGACTGTTGATAAACATACTTATATATATTTTTAAATACCGATATATTGTAGATAAATCACACCTTGACACATGTTTGAAGTATAGTTTTGTTTAGCCATCTTTTTTAAGATTTATAACTGAAATATTTGGCTAAAAGACATATTTATTGTCCTTTTGCTTATTTTTATTTATTTATTTAAGGACCTCCAACAAAGGATGTACACAAAATATCAAAAATACTTTCACTTCTTGTTACTTCTTTTTATGAATTATACAATCCCGGGACTATCCCGGAATCCCGAGATTAACTGTAGATTATTCCTTAATCCCGGGATTAGAAAAATGGACCAGGATCGAATCCTCTAAACACAACGCAATGCAAACATTTATTTTTATAAAAATAGAGAACACCAAAATTCAGTTTGATTTACTCTCGACCTCAAACTCAATTTTTTACTAAAGTATTAAACATTCAACGTTGACTGTAATGTGATTATATCGTATTGTGACGAATGATATTTTAAGGAAGATGCGTTATATTCATACTGCACGCACAAAATATTTGTCCCGTAACCGTACTTCAATCTATTAATACATTTTATAATACTTACTTACCTGTGGTTTGATATTCCTTTATCTTTAAATCTTTTTGTCGTAATTTGTGCACTTTCGGAATAGACGGAAAGGCATTTTATGTTTTTTTTTAAATTATTAGTACTTGCGCTCGCTCGCAGAGGTCCTAATTCAAACATTCGCGTTTTTGACGTTCGTAGCGTATCTACCTCTTGTTTTTAAAAAAAAACTATAAATCGGTAATCTGCTAGTCTTTGTAAAACTTTACTACGAAAATACCTTTTATTGCATGTGTAAGATCGAGACACGTGTACATCGGCACTGAATTTTAAAAGATTTTTTATTACGAGAATTAATCCCCAGATTGGCTCGGATCAAAAAAACCGGTTGTAAAACAGGAACTGCCAGCCTGTAATATCGTGAAAGGTTTCTTCAAATCATTCAATGAAATAGTGGTACAATATTGCAAGTATTTACGATGGTAAACATTTACGATTTTTTTTTTTTTTTTTTTTTTTTTATTGGGACTAATCCCACCCACACGCCCACCACTGTAACTCCTGTACACCAGGATCCACAGCAGTGACCCACGAACACACCGAGTTATGACACTCGGGAAGTCCCAGGAAGAAATTAAACTGTCTTGGAACCCGCAACGAAATTAATCAGAAGAAAATTGGAGGAGTTGGAAATACAGTAAATCCACTTCCCTCCTTAGCAAAGCGGGAGACAAAATGAAGTAAAATAGGCATACACCCTTTTAAACAGGGAAGCACCACGGCCACAAAATATTACGGGTCCTACATGAGCTATATTTGATTTCTATAATATGTATGGCAGAATCGCCTAAACGCACGGAAATTCACCCTAGTTGACACAAGATCCCCATAGTATACCGCCCCAGATGTCACCTGCAAGCTATTCAGCATTATATTACGTTCATTATACCAAAGACTACATTCCCAGAGGATATGATGAGCAGACTGTTCATAATGAGAGTTAGGTGTTGAGCATTGACACAATGGTGACTCGACTAATTTAAATGAATACAACTTGCTCTTAAAGTTACCATGACCCGTAAGAAATTGAGCGACACAGTGATCCACCTCAAGCCATGTCCTCGACAACCGTTCGCGAACAGATGGAAAAAATTGGTAAAGATGGAAAATGGAAAAGAAACATTTACGATTACATATATATATATATATAACAAAACTCCTCCGAAAGCAAGAGAAAGCAAAATTCAACAACAAAACTGTTTCCTTCATCCAAGGTCCCATATTATTTTAGTTTAACATTGTTTGCACAAGCCCTAGGACCTAAACGTCTCGGTGTTATGGTTAGACGACATATCATTAGTACAAATACCTTTACAAAACTATTAAAAAGAGTCAAAAAGTATTTCTCTACTAGGATTGTAGCAATTAAGCCGTTTTCATTCTGGAATTTAACGTTGAACTGTTATAACAGATCTTTGTACTAATGAGGTGAGTCTACTGAATAAGGCAATCTAACCTTGTGTGCATTTTCTGACTGGAGTATCACCTAAACTATTGCTAACTTTAGGTTATGCTATATTATTTTTAGACAATCTTGAAAGTAGAATTATAAAGAAGGAATTTCAGCGAGTTATCATACATTTTATAGTCAAAAAACTATAATATAATCAAGCAAATAGAAAATTTATGATTACACAGATTGCAGACGAATATATGTCTAAAAACTGATGTTTTGACTCAAATACTGTTTTTTTTCTGTAAAGATTTTTTTTCGATTGTTTACGCTGAATTCACCTTTATCTCTATACATAAACGGTATAAATTTATTTTTCTCAGTTAAGGATTAAATAATTTTGGAGCGTGTGTTGTATTCTGAGATTCAAAACCGACTTCAAAGAATGAAGACATTCTCAATTATGTTGTTTGTTAACTTAGACTCAGAACTTCGTCATTTATAAACCGATTTGAAATATTCTTTGTCTATTTGAGAGAGTACACTTGCCGTTTGGTCTCAAAAGAAATGCCACTACCAAAGGTAGAAAATTAGAGACGAAAAATTTAAATTATTCGCTGAATTCTGCATTCTGCAAATAAGCTGCTTACATTGAACGCCGTCATACTTTTTAAAGGTTATTCTTTTTCCTTTTTTATTGGTAAAGTTTTTATCACCTATTTACTAGATCTATTTGTGAATTATTGATCAAGTTAAATACTAGTATTTCATGATAATTGGACATACAATACAAATTAATACATTTTATTCCAATGTGAGCTGCGGTGTGAGTCAAATTTACATTTATATTTCACTTGCTTTTGCCCGCGGCTCCGCCCGCGTGTATGGCGGTTCAAGTAGCCTATGTTACTTACTGATAATGTGACTTTCAATTGGTAAAATAATTATTAAAATCGTCCTAGCAGTTTAGGCATAGAAGCGTAACAAAGAAACTCACTTTTATATTTGTAATATAAGCATGGATGATGAGTTCAACTCTAAGATATAAAACATTCTAGTGTAGTGTTAGCACTTTACACACAAATTATAAATAGATTAAATGTCAATAGAGCACGACTTTTCCCACTAAGCTTTACAGTCCCTTTATTCATCAAGATTAAAGCCCCTAAGTATCGAGACGTAGCTGAGGACATGGCCTCGTTAGCTTTTCCAATTAAGCACCAATTATATGAAGAAGTACGTTGGTGACAATAGCTTAACCAGGTAGCATTCAGGTATTGTGTGATACTTGACAAATGTGAACTAACCTGGATCTGTGTACTACTAACCTGATCTTTTATATTATAGTGCTAATATTATATTTTTGTTATTTGGTACTACTTAATATAATTGGGGTATGAGACATCTGATTGAAGACCGGAAGAATCCTAGGAACAATGAATGTTCTTATGGAGAGAAACAGCATAAAGATTGCGAGGAAAACTGTTTTAATTATTGTGTATATATATTATACAATTTAAAGCACTATATATATATATATATATATATATAAAGTGCTTTAAATTGTCAGTTAGCTAACTGCGAGTGTCACTAACTCAATATAGTTCATCCCCACGTACACATTTCAACAACTAGCAAAACCCCCGATAGTTACGTTGGTTCTTAACAAGACACAGTGATAAAATGCTTCAATTGCAATTCAGTTACAAAAAGATTCAATAAATAACATTGAATCCGCTGCGCTTAATGTGTAACCCAAACATTCAGCATTACAAACAAATTTAAAAACAAACTTTTGATATGAACAATGCGACCAAAATGTAACAAGCCACAAAAATATACAACACAGCTTCACTTACGCTCCATTGTCACCAAATTGACGGCCTTAAGCCCTGTCACTGTGCCCCTATTACAGTCATTGTAACCCTCGGCGAAGAACGCCCTACATCGGTATCTCGAAAAATAATTTTGGCACAAATTTCGTTCTGTTGACGTGGGTATGTTTATTACATTTATAGTGACTCGCTTTTGTTTTTTGTTTCAATTTTGTTCTTTTAGTTATTGCTGATTTTTTTAAAGACGTATTAATGATTACATTGTTAGTCACATGCTAAGACGTTGCTTCTAAGGACTTTCTCAGAAATCGATCTTTGACACTCAAAATCTTTTACTAAATTAATGAGCCAACTTTTTATGTATGTGACTGACGGGACAATCCAAGAAATTTAAAACTAGCAAGAAACTTGCTCTGGCTCAGGTAGTCATTAAAAAGAAAATCAATTATTTCAAGTACATATGTATTGATTTGATCGCCGCAAACCCATAAAAATCCTAGTAAGCGTTTTTACCGAACTCTTCAATATTCGTCGTCATATTTTAACAAGTTTATAAATAAATATTTCGGACATCTGACACACAACGCCACCTAGTTTCAAACTAAGCAGACCTTGTACAATGAAAGCTAAATTGACTGATAGAATACTTTTATGAAACGTTAATATTTTATACACCTTAACGTTCCTCATAAATCACTCTATCTATTGGTGAAAACCGTATGAAAAATATTTGTGTAATGAGCTCGATCATTTGTTCTGTGAACGGGTGTAATTTACCATAATATTATATTGTGATTATTGCAGGTTGCGGACTGGTCACATTCCTTGTAGAAATATCGGATTTCTAATGAGAAAGGTTGAGTCATCCGATTGTGACGTATGTGAAAATGACGTATGTTATCACATATTTATGGAATGGGTACGGTTTGACGATAAAAGAACCCAATTGTTAAGTAAATTTAAATTAACTCTGAACGATGTTGGCATATTACAAAGCATTTTAGCTGATCCAAATTCGGAGGCAGCTAAAATGCTTTATACTTCACTTTTAAGTAGTTATAATAATATTATGTAGTAGTTAGTTTAGAATAACGTTCGTGTGTGAGACTTGTGGAATAATAATGATTATTATTAAATTATTACAATTACAAGGGCAAGAAGATACAGCTTGAACATCTGCCACTAATCAAGACTGTCGTTACGAGTATATTTACGAGGGCATTAAGAACTGTAGCAGTTTTACACACATTAGTTAATGTACAATCCTAGGGGGGATGGTGTACAAACGAAAGTTTTAAAAGCAAAACACAACAAAACAAACATCTAATCTATAATAATGAAAGCTTAGTCGTTGCAAGAGAAAGTTAAATAAAATTTGTGAGGCAAGGTACGAGTTACAATCCTGAATAAATATTTGTGTGATCCTTAGATGTCAACCTTTACATGTTTCAAAACTGTCTGTTTGTTAAATAGCGCACTAAGTATTTATTTCGGATAATCTTCTTTTTTTTATTTTTAACTCTAATTATATAAATTTGGACATTCTTATTTTCTTGTATGAATGTATTTTCGAGTATTGCATCTACTTTATGTTTACTTTGCATCACCCGTAAGTTGATATGCAGATAAGGCCTAAGGCCTTAAGTCTGCATCTGTACTGAGAATGTAAAGTTTAAAAATAAATAAAGTACTGGTTATCATAACTATCAACTACAATAGTGTGAAATTGAGGCAGTGTATGGTCCTCCTAATTTTCCAATTCTTTAAAGATGGGTCTGATCTGATCGTGACTGACTGAACTCAGAAGACAATATACTAATAAATAACTTGGCAAATTTCTCGCCTAGATGTCTGATCCCAAACCAGGCAGAGCATATACTATAGTAGCCATACTGCTGATGAACATACATACATAGAACAAATAACCGCGCTCATCATGCAACCATTTATGCTGGACCTCGATAATCAGAATCACTAGCAAATAGACCAACAGGTAAGTCAACAAATGTAATATTGTTACAAAACACGACAGACAATGTAATATGAGATTTTCCAAAGTTGGTGTCGAACTTTTAAGAAGATTTAGTAGTTCGCTGATGATTACCCAACGTATTTTTTTATGGAATAGGGGACAAATGAGCAGACGGGTCACCTGATGAAAAGCGACAGGACTCACAAGCGCGTTGCTAGCCTTTGAGGAAAAAGTACGCTCTTTTCTTGAAGGTTTGAAGGTCGTTGCGGTTCGGAAATACCGCAGCCGGTAACTTGTTCCACAGATTGGTAGATTATATTGATTGTAGACATAGATCTAATTCTATTACTTCTAAGAATAACAGGTGGAAGCCGCTTTCATCTACCCTCATAACAAAGATCAAAGTATTTGAATAGGTATAACAAACTTAAAAATGTTTCTGTAACCAACCTTGTAATGGAGCAGAAGATACCAGCGCTGTCGCGCTTTTTCGTCTGCTGCGTGCTCTTCAACTCAACCTGAAATAATGGAAAAATAATTATTAATAATTTATATAATAATTATTTTGGGGTTCTACATAATTAACAGTCTAAATATCCAAATGGACACGTGTACAAGTATAATGAAAGTAAATGATTGATATCATAATTAAGAAGCACCAGGTGATCTGACATTTAGCAAAGGTAAGCGCTTGGCCCTCAGTTAGTGTGACACCACGGCCTCACAGAAAACACAATTCTTTTTTTGCATTTCACTGAGTAAGTAAGGTTAACGGAAGTTAAACCCCCGACCCCTCTTCTCCCTACAGGGCACTCAAAGGCCGTAAGATACTTGTAGGCGTCCACAGAGAGAAGAGGTGGTCACTAACCATCAAAAAACTTGCCGGAAAATCCAAGCGATTTGTCACAATCATTAAGTATCTTCATAGCTACGGAATAACAAACCTGCAAACGTTGTTTTGCTATTTACATTATTTTTTTTTTTTTTTTTTTAATATCGTAAAATCCGTTCTTAGCTGACCTCTACTCGGTGAAAAGAATATTCCTACCCAATTTCAAGTCTTTAGCTCTAATGGTTCCAGAGATATCGTGATGAGTGACTATATACGTGGAAATCTCTTATATATATATATAGATAGATTTCAACATGTAATGTAATAAACTTGACCTAATATAATGTCGCGTCAGACGTTTAAAATGGAAATTCAGACAATCAAATAAACTTATAATATTTTTCTTTCTTTTCCTGGGGTTTTACTGACTTAGACGATAGTTTCAAAAAACGTGGATATTTACTAGAATTAGTTTCCTATGAATGACATTTTAAGACGCTCAAATTATACTCAACTACGGATTCGACATTTTTTTTTGTACTGGCAAACGATATATTTGCACCGTAGCAGTTTAAATTCATCATGGAATTTATATATGCACCGGAGAAGCTCCATAAAGGCTACTCGGCTAAACATACCTGAAATCTGAAATTATATACCTATATCTAAAATCTGACCGCTAGGCTTTCTTTAGTAATTAAGATGCAAGACGGGATGGGTTTAGGCATGGTGTCGATTTGTGGAAGACTCCAAATAACATGGTCCGGGTCCTCCCAGAGTAGGACGCCTGAAGCTCGCCGTCGAGGTGCTTTTTAGTGCAATCACGACATACAAAAAAAAAGGATATCTGTAGTAAAAAATATTTTCAATTATTGTGACCTTAAGTTTTACTAGTAATTAAATTAATTATGCATTGATTAAAAGTAACACAAATATTTTCTTAGTTATTTTCTTCTGAAATAGCCTTTATACAGAAATGTTGTCCTCATAAACTTTTTTTTTACATTGTATTATTAAAACAGATGAGTTTATTTTTTATGACTAGTTACATGTACTTACTACAAGACGCCTTTCGTTCGTCTGAAATACTGTTTGAAAAAGACAACTCCCGCTTAGGAATATGTGTGTCACGGGGGACTTTACAAACATACATGAAACGGACAAAAAGAACACCCAGACTAAGAACAACAATTTGTGAGGATCACACAAAGTGTCGTCCCAAGCGGGGATCGGACCCACAACACTCAGCGTAGTATTAAGCGGCATGGCGACCGCTTAAACCACTACGCCATCCGTGCAGTCAAAAATGACAGTGAGGTGAAAATGGGGCACATTACTCGTATAATTTTGATGACAATGGGGTACGCGGTGTCGCGGTTAATTTAGTTAATGTGATAATTTATAGCAAAAGTGTTATAGAGGTGAGATTATTACTGTCATGAATATTAAATGCTAGATTTAGAGTGAGTAAGCTGTATTACATTGTTCGTTATACCGGTTGTTGTTTGCATATGTTGTTTGTATATGGTTTTTTACAAGTCTTGTTAATAACGTCATTAAGTATTTTAATTCAGAGCAACATATAACAAACAAGATAGTTCATAAAATTTTAATTAAACAAAAAATAACCTAAACTTGAGCAACTTGAACGGGAACCGGCTTTTACGATAAAATTATTTTTCTTTTTAAACTTATAGAAAATTATTTTCTTTATTTTTTAGATTAGCCCGGTTCAAAAGCGTGTTTTTTGTTTTTTAAACTATAATTTATTTTTTCCTTTTGATTTTCCTAAAAAAGGAACAAGTAAGTAAGTCACATATGCTTCAGTACACGCCCCTTAGTGCGTAGCAAAAAAAACACTACCGTATTTTTAAGTATGAAAAAGCCGTTAATCCTGAAGACCCTGACGTGGATAATCGGCCAAATGTATTAAATTATTGTATTGTCATCGGTCAAAAAGTGGGTCATTCGAAGAGTCCGCTACATATATACATACATAAAATACTAACCTAAAAAAAGTGTGTTAATGATTGCAAACAACCGAATATTAACTTTTTTTATAAACATACGAACAGACGGGTTAGCAGAGCCCCAAGTGCGAGTTTATTTCACATCTACTCGATCGTCAAGGTGAAAGCGTTTGGCGCTACAATTGGCCCGCTCTGTGGGCCAAGTGCGAGTTCATTTCACATGAACTCGCTCTCGATAGCGAGCGCGTTCGGGGTCGCGATTGGTCCGCGCTGAACTCTACACCAATCACAGCACCGAACGCGGTCACCGTGACGATCGAGTAGAAGTAAAATAAACTCACACTAGGCCCTCTGAAATCTTCAACAATCGTAACGCCAAACGCACTCGCTGTCGAGAGTGAGTTGTTGTGAATTAAACTCGCATTTGGGCCTCTGGTATTAAGTGCCTCTGCCCGTGAACCGTTTGAGGGACTCCCTCCCTCCCTCTCAGTCGATAAAAAGCAAAGGAAAACTTTGCTTATCACCGGTTTTTTGTGTTTTGTGTGTACTGACAAAGGGATGTGCTGATAATGTCGCACAAATGTCACCTATAACACACCTTTTGTCTGCTATTCTATATTAAATTTCTTGGAAGACACTGTTATAAGTCCTTTGTACTAGTATTTATGTCCTTAGATTATTTATTTTTATAGATGGAGTGTCGCACTACAAGTACAAAGTAACTACGCACATTAGCTGCACACATACACGGGCATTTTATTATGCCCGTGTATGTGTGTCAGCTAAGTCTCACACTTGCTCATCGCCATGGCGACAACCACACACATACATACACACACACACACACATTTATTTCGACGCTTTCACAGCGTTGACAGTAAATCCATCCTCCTCCTTACCACGCTTTTTGGCTGGCTCGCATTCCAGGGCTGAACCAGTCGGGCGGAGTTCTACACCACTATCTGTCGGTGAAGGTTCCACCGCATGTCGAGCCCATCCTTGACCTTCCGGATATCACCCCTCGAGTCCATATCCACCAAGAAGTGATGAGACCCTTCCTCCTTTACATTACAATCCATAATCACAGCTTTGTGAAAGAATTTCCTTTTAAACACATCTTGACGACAAAGAGCACTAGTTCTCGAACCTATTTAAAAATTCGTCTTAAAGTCAAAAGTTACTTTAAATAAATTGCGCATATGTTCTAGAGAGTTACCCCTACAGTAATATATCAAGAGATACGATCATCTATCACGGTCGCACCACACTGCGCTGGCAAACAGATTGACAACGTTCTCAATCGAGCAATTTATATTCTGTGGCTGCACCTGAATCGACATGTTTATACGAACATTGGGATTATTACGAATGTGATAACTCTTCAAGAATAATACATTTCTGATCCAGTTCCATGATATACTATCTACATACGGTATATATTTGGAAACTAGGCAATAGATTTTACCGTGGCAGCAATAAGGCCGGCTCGATCGCAGTGATACTGTATTGGCTTCACAGAATAGCAATTCTTTCGTAGTATTTCACCGAGTGAGTGAGGTTCCCAGAGTGTGAGGTGTCTATGAGTAGTCACCTTCATTATGTGACCCGTCTGTTCATTTGCTTCTAACACTATTTAAATGTCATTACTAATGTTTTTTTTTTTTTAAAGAACTTGGCAGCACCGTTAGACAGTGATTTTGTATCAGTTTTCATTAGTTCGAGTGTTTTTCTGTTTATTTTGTTTGTTTTTACAAAAACTTGAACCTATCTATGTTCGTATTCTAGAACCTTTTGTATATTTATAAAAATACTTTGCTAATCTGGGCTCTGGGCTGTACTTGTACTACGTAACCTAAGCGAACTTAGTTCGAAGGTTAAGAATCTTTTGATCAAAGCTGTATCGAAATACTTTGATCTCCTAAGCTCGCTTAGCTACCTTTAAGGCGGGATGCTTGAGTCCTCTGAAATTATATTTTTTACCAATATATCTGTGATTCTATAAATCTGATCATATATCTGTAGCATAAATGTATTAAGGTATTTTATCGGCAAACTGATTTATGTAATAGTAAGAATATTCTACCACATTCACACGCCGCCATCTAGTACCAAACTAATCAGAGCTTGTTCTATGGGTACTAGACAACTGATCTAAATACTGTATACTTTTTTTGTATATACATACATATCATACATAACAACACCCAGACTAAATCAAACATTAAATGTTGATGCACACCAATGTTTGACTTAAGCGGGAATCGAACCCGCGACCTTTGGAATAGCACACACAACGCCATATAGTTTCAAACTAAACAGACCTATATATTATACATAGAAAACTCTTGATAAAAAACTCAAAACTATGTTCTTATTCACACAAAAAAAAAACACGTCAATACACGTTGTCATCCATACCGTCTACATCATATTTTAAGCGACAAATATTTCATTTACAGCCGTAACGTGACGGTATACAACTCGTATTGACTTTACGACTTCGCAACCTGTGGGCTCTCAATAAACAAGTACGTGTGTACACAGCTTTATGTCTATTTCATATCTGATTCACGTCTATCCGGAGCAGTGAAGTGGGAATAGACAGACGTCTACTTAATCGTGTCTCACATCATCTTTGTGAATTGTTCAGACGTAATTTTTTTTTAAAATAAGATAACTGACACATTTAAAATTTATAATTAAGTTTATTAATAAGAAATTGATACACATTATTATAGATCTTTTTTAAAATATCATCCCTTAACTTAAAATATGGGTGACCTTACTAGGGTATTACTGTGCCACAGGTGATAAGGGCACTTTCAGAGTTACTACAGTTATGAAATGAATAAATTGTAACAATATTAATGAAACATACATGTTTACAATACTCATCTATGTAGTATATAATAATATTTAAAAAAAATACGCAAATTATTTCAAAGTCATACTAACTTTAATGTGAATTTTCTCTAATTAATAATAATTTTCATTTAACACGAACCACATTGTAATCACCATCTCCATTTCTCCTCTGTGATTGTATGTACCCCATAAAATTCAATTCAAATAAAAAATCAGTGCCATTTTCCATTTCACTAGCATCTCACAAATATTCACAATCTAATATAATCCAAAACCGCTATCGAAACAGTGCCATATCCGATTTCTCAAATAAACTACCAAAAAATAAAGCTACTCGGTATCACGGCAACATTTAAGTTTAAACCAACAGCATAAACTGGATCGAGCTAGTTTTGGCCGCCAGCGGCCGCCAATATCCAGCGAATAGCGGTTATTTGAACACGTTTCATTTAAAGCAAACCAAATTTCAACCGATACGTTTACCTTTGGGACGCTGAATCATCCTCTCGTATTGTTGTATGTATTGTTTTAAAGACCTAAGGTCATTGGGGACTTGGTTGTATTTGCCTACATGTCTGTTTATGTTATAAATTAGGACTATTATTATTATTTACTAAAATGTGGTGAAATAATAAATGTATCTTCAAAATTATATTATTTCGTTAAAATTACTAAACATTTGGATTTCATAGAAAACTATGCTGTTTAATACAAACTTGAGTAGGGGGACAATTATCAGTGCCCAAACAAAGTTATAAGATGAGTCAATTTTTGTTAGGAACCTTTGGTATACATAGCTTTTAATACAGGCAAATTGAATTACTCACATGAACTAATGCAGGTTTAAAACCATAGGTATATGTACAGCAACGCGATGATTGGCGAGTGTCCGGATATTCCCCAATTTAAAGAACTGACCTGTCAGTTGGTTACTTGCGGACTTATCCTCGCAGCACGAGACTTTACATATCGTAGTCGTCACAACTGTGGAGCACTAATATCCTAATAATTTATTTGTCATTAAGATAGCACATTCCTTCATTACCTTATTGCAGTTAAGTTAAAAAGGAGGGTTCTGTGTTAGATCCCTATGTATGTATGTCTCTATGATCCCTGTGACTGCTATACGGATAAATCAATATCGTTCGATTTATCTGTTCTGTAGAGGTGTCACAGTGTGTCACAGAAACCTATTGTGGCGAGTAGGCGAGTAACCCCTATTACCATTTAGTCCTTAATCACGGACACAGATCAAAACAATGTTGTGGTATATTTAATAATGCCATTTTATCTATCTGTGAATTGCAAAAGAGTGACCATGAGTTGGTTTGCTCTTTCTTTTCATAAGGTTCAACCCCTTGGAAACGGGCGGTTGTAGATCACAAAGACATATCATAGATTTTGTATGGCTTTGATTTTTGTTATATTTATTTGCTTACTATTTGACAAAACAGAGATTGTTGCTTTTGTGTGTGTTGATCTATGACTTTAGAGTCTACATAAAAGACGATTTCAAACTATTTTAATTTTTTTATGAAATAAAGAGAGTTTGAGTTTCAACTGCACTGAGATAGGTGTGAGTTCGATTCCAACCTAGTTCACTATCGACTGTACTGTACTGTACAAATATGTATTATTTGTTTACTATTCATGAAATTAATTGTACAACGTGAATATTATTTCTACAACGGTAACCTTATAATAATAGTGTTTTACAATTATTTTCATGACATGACATGATGACGTAACGATAATTCTTTGTTTACATTCTTAAGGAAATTTCAAGTAATTTTACTTGAGATTTAATAATAATAATAATATTTGGGACATCTGCACTTAACGGCATCTAGTTTCAAACTAGGCAGAGCTTGTACTATGAAAAACTAGATTGACTAGAATACTTATATGCATTTTTATGATAGTAATTATGATCGAATTTCTTAATATGATTGAATTCTTAATAGAGAACTTCCTCTTTTTTATCAGTTTAAAAACCAAAAAACATAAATTAATTAAAAATATCTATTTTTCTTTTGATTCTAGTCGCTAGAGTGTAGAACTAAATGCCTATCTAATTTTTCAGACGGCTATAATCCTATATCTTTCAGGTGTAGAATAAATAGGCTTCCTTTGGATAGATAGATGGGCCTACTTCATCGTCAACGTCACTTTCCTTCAAATAACTTGAAAGGCCAACGTCCATTCCATTATTGAATTTAAAAACTGATACTGAATTAGCTAACCCATACACATACCTACTAAATTAGGAGCGTTTTGAAGATGGTATAACTGAATGATTAAAAACCCAAGCGTGTCAGCCCCGTGTGCGTAAATTTCAAGCAATATTTCACGCACGCGCTACTTGGGTAGGGGTGAGATAAAGAACCTAAGTAAATCGGAAAATATGTCAGCAACACAAACAAAATGTATTTTTATATTTTAGGAACACACAATAATCTTTATTAGATCCTGAACTGTTATTTTGTTTTTTGTCGCATTGCATGCTCATGAATTTTTTGTACGTATTGTAGTTTGACATTGAGTTTATGTCAAAATTGTTTCTTAGCTATTTTATATGTACACAGTTTAAGTAAACAATTTCAAAAACCAGAATTCATAAAAAGGTCAAGGTAATGGAAATCGGTGAATATTCATAAAAAAACAGTAAGTACCTGGATGACCGAGCTTTGCTCGGTGTTTTAGAAACCTTTTTTAAATTTTCTTTTTTTACTAAATTTCCGAGATTCAGAATATATATATATATATATATATATACATATACACAAGAATTGCTCGTTTAAAGGTATTAGATGCAGCCAAGCAAAATACCACCTACATGTTTGAAGTCGATTTATACTATTATTATCTGACTTAAAAATATCTCCCCAATAAGACACCATCATATAGCAATTTAGGGTGCCCTGAAGAATATCGCGCTTGTTTACTTTTAAAAGAAACAAATACTAATAATAACCAACAAGCAATTACTTATGATGCTGCGATGATGACATAAAATAAATTGAGCGAAACATTTGTGAAGGTTGTATTTATTTTAAATCACGACACATGTTTCCCTCAACGGAAATAGAAAACTCTCCAAGGCAGTCGAGTCAAAAGATAAACTACGACAAAAGAACCTCCTTACAGTACCCGTACCTTAGGAGTTACTGCCGAACCTCTTTACTTGAAGTGTCATAAAATATCTACCGGCCAACGTTGCCCTCGTAAAACTCACTGAAGCCAAATCGCACCATAAACCATAAAACATTGGTAATTTTATTTTTTTTCTAGAAGCGATCATAGATTTATTTGTAAATAGATTAGTAACTAACTACAAATTTTAAAATAGATCAAACACACTAGATTAAAAAGTACGATAGGTGTTGTAGTGCAATATACTGAATCATTTTATTTAAAATAGTGTTGCCACTTGAGATTAACCATACGCCCACACCGATAAATCATATTATATTGTAACTGAGATATCACCTACAATTTCTGGATCCATGTTATAACAGTAGCCTATTGTCATCCAACACTGCCTTTTATAAACTTCCTACAGCTAGTGTAGTTTTCCCATAGAAAACCAAACAACAATGTGCCTGAGCGGGAAATGGATTCCAGAAAACACCATCAAGTGCAAACTAATGCCAACACATGAGGCAAGACAACTCTTGTTAACTGATGTCATATAAACAACAATAAACTGTATACACTTCATTGAAATGAAAAATTGTACATTACTTGAAGGAAATATGATGAAAGAAAGAAAGAAAGATTATTGTTTATTCCATAAAACACAGCACACAAAAATAAAAGTTAAATAACAACATATACAAAGAAACTAAAACCAAATAAAGTTTCATAAACACATTAACAAGGCAACATTTTTCAATGTGTCATTCTTTCATACCACTGACAGAATTTACATAACACGTCAATGTTTCACGTATCCAAAAACGGTCTGTAAAATGTTACTTTTTATATACAATTTTACTTATTGTAACCACTTATATCTCAATACAGTTGACGGCGTTAAGTTGTTAAGTGGGACTGAAATTATATTTGTAAAATTAATTAATATAACTCTGCCTACATCTTTGGGATGTATACGTGAAGATGTGTATAAAAAAATCTTTAATAAGTGTAAAAATTAATACATCTGGTATACGAAGTAAGCTTGAAAAGAGCATCCTTACAACTGTCTCCTAGCAGTTCTATCCACAAATTGTTGTTTTGAGTCTGGGTGTTCTTTGTTTCATGTATTTTTGTAAGTAAGTGTCCCCCGCGACACAGTGTCTATATTTCTAATGCGGAAGTTGTCTTTAAAAAAAAAAGTTCTATAAGTATTTTCATGGAACATAAACCACCATAGACTGTTATACTAGATAAAATTAAATTTAGAATTGTAAAAATGTATCAAAGAATCCACATACCTTCATAAATTCGTAGCTAATTTATTACATGAGCGATAGACGATGCAAACAGACTACTAAATTTCTTATCTATTTGTAATAATGCTATGGCAAAATGTTTTACTAAGTTCCTAAAAATCTTGTAAAGAATATTTGTCTTGTCGAGCTTTTATTTCAGATTTATTGTCGGTCATATCAAGTTTATTATAATATTATGACCGTTAAAAATATTATCTTTCTTTAAAATCCGTAAATTAGTTCATTTTTGATCGGATTTTGGGTTCTTTTTAGAAGGTTATAATTTCAAATATTCTTGGTTCTCTCTGGTAGTTAAATATCATAAACAAGGATATTGGTTACAAAACCATAAGTACTCCGACCTTCTTATTAATAATAATAATTTCTTGATACTAATGCCGAAACTACCATACATATGATTACTTTAACATAAAACTATATGTTATCGTATGTACTTATGAACTGTGTGTTATTCAAAATCCATGATCTCTAACGTCTAAACTAGGCCCAAAAATGTCTTCCCAGGAATGAAATATATCATAAACAGACATTTTCCTCCGGGCCTTTTTCCAAATATAGTTTGGGTCGGCTTTAAGTCTTCTGCGACACGGCTGACCTTCAGTTTTTAGACGGAGCGACTGCCATCAGTCCTCCACAACCCAAGCACTAGGCTACTACTACTACTAGGCAAGTACTAGGAACTTCTGTAGAAAGACTATTGTCCGACTTTTTAGGGCTCCAACTAACCGACGCAGAACGACCTCCATAAGCGCAGGCCTGGGGGTGACAGGTGAGGCCATCTGTCACCCTAGCAGAAGCAGGCCGGGGTGGCGGCGAGCGCGTTGCGAAGCGCCCTCGCTTCCAGGGAGCACAGGGAACATGGGGTTCCCACACGGGGGGGGGTCGTCTACTCGTTACAGACGAGTAGATGACCCGAGGTATGTCGGGGCATCAGGGACTTCCTTTCTAGGATACCCTAGAAAGGAAGTCCCTGATGCCCCGACATGCCCTGGTTCCCCGGCTACTAGTACCCGAGACGGCGTGCGGTTTTAGTCGGTTCGAGTCCGACATGCCACCGACAGGTGGTATCCGAGGGGATTTCCGCAAAAAAAAAAAAAAAAAAAAGGGTCCAACTAACCGAAACGATTGGATGTTCGTATGGCACCCGGAACCGAAGGCTTAACTACTCTCGTACTCTCCGAAGCACGGAGGGGTCTCACTGTGTTAAGAATTGACTTCGCCACGAAACTCTTAACAGACAAAGCATAAACAGCCATTTGCATTTCTTACAACTAAAGCTAGGTAAATAGTATCAAAATGTGGCCAAGTGTACACAGTATATCTTCGACCTCCTTTGAGCTTTAGGTACACGTGGCATCTTCAAATAGACTTTAATATTAACAATTTTGTTAATATTAAAGTCTCTTTGAAGATGAACTCTTGTAGCTTTAATAATGATTTTCACGATAAATGTCAAATAATCAAATAGTAACACAGAAACTTAGGGTAAACAGCTAAATATTCGTCTTCAAAACAAAGAGTTCTCAGTAATGAGCTTTTATGTTTATCCAACACAAGTTACTCGTATTGTCAAGATCACAAAACGCTGGGTAATTTGTACAGCACACAACAGAAGTCCAAATATCGACTTAATTAAACAATTTCCCTGCGACAAAAGTTTATTAAAGCACAACTTGGTACCAGAACTGTTCATTGTTCTACATGAAATCAGAACTAGAAATTAAATTTAATTTGGTCAATTGTTATAACCTAATAAATGACTTAGGAGGTTGACAACTGCAGATTTCGACCACCGCAGTCGCCTTCCTCTGCTTTCGGCGGCTTTCGGATATTATATCTTAACCATACGAAACAGAAATGAGTTTTCATTTCCTTTTCTCATGCCTAAAGGTATAAAGTAATCAAGGCACCTGTGTAACCAGCTACTTCACGATTATTTATTTGCTGTGTTGTGTACTTATATGCCTACTTTTTGGCAAAATATATAGGAAAATAAAAGTCTTTATTTTGGCATAGATAACAAACGAATTATAAAAATAAGTTCGATAGTAACTGCAGTAGTTTAAAACTGTGGCTAACGGGGCCACACATCCGGGAGACATCGACATTAGTTCCAGCAATAGCCATTTCGATCTAGCGGAGATTTAAGTATGCATACAAAATATGCTGCTTCATCATGCAGTAAAGCGGAGTATATGAATACAAGTTCAAGTATAAGCGGAAGTAGATGAACACAAGTTCAAGATTTCTTGTTCGTATTTGTGTGCGATTGTTAATGTTTGTGTATGTGTGTAATATACACATATACTTATCATTTTGGTAGCCGTATAGTAATAATATTTTTATTTTAATATTCCTCCGGTAAAGTTATTAACTATAGTTTATGTCTATAAAAGAAAATCCTTTTTAAAAAAAAGTCGAACCGACTTCAAACAAGACTAAAAAAGAGCACTAGAAAACCTAGCAGCAATCTGTCTTCGAAAGTCATCATCAGATCTATATGAAATTTACATGAGACCATTTCGCAATGAACCCCTTTCGAACAAAAAAAGAATTTTGAAAATCTGTCTATATATGACGGAGTAATGCCCGAACATACATAAAAAATATATAAAGATCCGAATTGCCTCCCCCTTTTTGAATTCCTTTAAAAAGAAGATACTGACAGACTGATTCACTGATGATCTGATGATCGATCAACGTACAGCTGAAACCGATGGGTCTAGAAGCATGAAATTTTGCACGAAGTTTCCTTAGGTAACGTTGGTGTGCACTAAGAAAAGATTTTTAAAAATTTCACCCCCAAGGATCCAAATAGGGGTTGGAAATTTATCTCAAACTATAGGTCTTCTGGTAGAAGCGTATCGCGACAAAGTCGTTGGCAAAAACTAGTAATTTTTGTGGAAATGCTGTTTGACATTACTTTTTTTAGGTTTCCTAGATTTCGACTTCACATAAGTATATTTATATGTAAAATATATATATATAGGGAAACCCTATGACCGCAAACGTAAATGTGTGTTTAAACTTATAATGTGGCATGGACTTCGTAAGTTGTAACAAAACTTTTAAATGTACCTTTAAACTGATTTGTATCTTTCACGGTGGCCACAACTTGGTCTTAATCCAATCAAAAACTCTCCACCACGACCGGCCGTAGATACGGAACATAAGTTTTGTAGTTTAATAGTTTTAAACCTTCGTAGTTCAGAGTTTATGTAAAGAAATCTTGGCTCAAAATTTTCTTTTTGTATAGAGAGAAGTAAAATGTAGGGAAACATGTTTTTATATTTGTAAATTGTCCGAAAAACTTGTGTCACTTTCGGCCTCAACGTGACGGGTCGAGTGGTGTTTTATAAATAGGCGGAGCAACCTGTAGCAGAGGTGTACGTGCTTAGCTCATTGTCAAAGAGCTCCATTCTGGAACAGCAAATGAAAGAAAAAAGACAGAAAAGCATTTATTATCAGAAAATAATAGTGGATTTCTTTTAACAAATTAAGGTTTTGCGCATATACCTATACAGGGTGCAAGGGACGGTGTGACGTATACTGAAAGAGTGTATTCAGACCATCATTCTAAGTTGAAAATAATTGGAATTTTCTGCCGTAAAAATAAATGTTTTTTTGCAATCAGTTGTCAAACGTTAAGGTCATTCACCGTACCTATCGTAAAAAAGGAATAAATAAATTTTTATTCCATGCAAACAATCTACGCAAATATTACAAGTTGGTCGAGGCCCCGTGCGCTTCTACTGTTTGATTAATTATATTGCAGTTTTTGATCGTATGCGGTATTTATTAAACTAATCAGTAAAATGTTGTGTTTTCTCATTGTGATATCATGTTAACCAAAGTATTGGCAAATTTGAAAAAAAAATTGATCAATTTCCTGGCAGAAAATTCCAATGATTTTCGACTCAGAATGATGTTCTGAATACACTATTTCAGTATTGGTTACACCGTGTCCCTTACACGCTGTATATGCATGTGTGCCGAATCACGGCGCTCTTACGATTAAATGTTCTTCATTGAGAACATCCAAGTCTTTTCTTTATCTTTAATTAGTGCGTCTACAGTGCAGAAGTGTTGTTATTATCTACCTATCACATACTTGAAGCTACCAAGGTCTGTGTACAAATCATCCTCCTTGCCTAATCCCACACTAGGTTGGGGTCGGTTCAGTCTACTACGACACGGCTGTACTTCGAATTTTTACGTGGGGTGACCGTCATCTGACCTCCACAACCCAAGTAGTAGGCGATATTGAAGTCCTGTAAATATACTGAAGTCGGAGTTTTTAGGTCTCCAACTACCCGTAACATATGCCACCGATGTTCGTATGGCAACCGGACCACCGGCTTAAGGTGATGGGAGGAGTCTCAATGTGTTAAAAATGGTCACCCATACATAGACTGACCTGGCTATGATTGCTTAATTTTACAATGTGCTAACCTACTACAGCTCCTCGCTACTAGTAAACTCTTGACACAAACATTTTAATTCAACAGGTTGCAATAGATCTTCTCGTGACAACAATCACAGATAACCTAACTCGTAGTCTGTCAAATACAACGATCAATCAACCAACGACGTGTTAACATCAATAACTAAAATGTTGGCCTAAGAAATGGGGTTGTCAACAGCTGTACGATGTTCGTTTAAGTGATATCCATTTAGTAGCAATGCCTGGCTGTGAGTTTGTTTGCCCTTAATGCAATAAACTTATTTTGAGTTTTGCCTGCTTGTCCTTATTAATAGGGCTACGGGATAACTGTATTAGTAATAATATTTATTTCTTAACAAGTTTTATTCGAAGTTAATTCTATTCGTTAAGGGCCTAGCCTCGACCAGGTCCCTCATAAACCTACTTATATATTTTTAAATAAGTTAGAGATAAATTACACTCAAACACAGAACAAAATAATCATGGCCATCTACAATTGGTACTCAAAACCACGTGGGTTGTTACTCTGGTGGTTGGTGATGATGACTACTAAGCCAAAGACTAACAAGCCTACCAATATTCCTAAAAACTAAAAAAAAATACTACTACTACCTACCGTTTCCCTATCTTCCCTTCAATAATATTGAGAAAAGGACCCCCAAAAGAGATATAAGCATAGAGAGAACACGAGATACAGTTGCCTGTAACTGGAAGGGATACAGACAACGAGAGAGGTGCATGCCCGATAGTTCCCTCTATCTCTGTTTAGCTAAGCTACAATTTACCATCATGAAGTGTGCATGTGTGTTTGACTTTGATTGTAGAACAGGCGGGAGATTTTAAAATATACCCAGCCTACCACAGAGCTCGAATAGAAAGCGATAGAAGTAACTATCTATTATCCATCTCTTTCGTTGCCTATGTTGCAAGACTGGGGCTCTTGTTCATTCTATGCTCATATTTATATGAATAGCCCTCATATCTCTCTACGTATAGATACCTAAGATACTCACCTGCATACGCCACAATCTATGACTCATATAATTTCAAATAACTTAAGTGGTTTACAACGTTCTAACGTCATCATTTTAAAGCGCACGAAGGGTTCTGAACTAGAATTCATGAAAATATCTTCACTTAAATATTCGCCATTCCCCGGCATCTTCACAATTCCCAAGGAAATACTTTCGTTACATTCTTAGGATATTTTAAAATGTCTGAACGACATTTAAGGATATTTTTAAAATGTCGTTCAGTGTGGTGTCCGTTATGATGTATTTTGTGCATGTTTCATCTCATGCAAAAATGCATTTGCGAGGTAGATTTAAAAAATACAGTGTTTTTAATGCCCACTCTTTTCTATTATTTTTTTGTAAGTATTTAGTTTATGTGACAGACAGACGACAGATATACTGGTACGTGAGACCAGGCTTTGAGAAATGAGCATTACAATAAAGATTATTGGCGCTAAAATGATAATAATTTTTTCAAGGAAAGAGGTGAAAATGCAAACCACATTTCTGCTTTATTAGGAGTTGCCTTTTAAAGAAGTAAGTCCAGCTGGCTAAAGATCGCTTTTTACCAGCTCTACTTATGTAATACTAGGTATTGCCAGCGGCTCGGCTCGCGTATATGTTCGTTATCGCTGTAAAAAGTAACCTATGTTACTCTCTGATAATGTAGCTTTCCATTGGTAAAGGAATTTTGAAATCGGTTTATTAGTTTAGGCGTGAAAGCGTAACAAATAAACAAACTCACTTTCATATTAATGTTATAAGTATGTATAAGACTTCAGCTCTATTGCAATAACGTCTACAACACACAGTCACACCACATAATAAGAAAAAAACATGTGCTTATTTTTAAAGAATGTATTTTATGGTTTAACAAAAAACTCATTTTTTGAGATGGGAAAAAATCATTGAACTCGCGATACTGTTACCGTTACCGACACCTCTGTTGAAGTGAAAACTTTCGAGTTCGAGCTCGACATAACCACCGGTGCGTGGTATCCGAGGGGATTTCAGCACTGGAAAAAACAAAAAAAAAGGGGGTCATTGAGTCTTTGATAACCTCAATCACTCGGTGAAACCCATCGAAAGAATGGTTTAGCACCGATTTTCTGTGACGCCGTGGTATCACTTTGGAGGTTACTAACACGTTCTCTTTTGACGAAGAACTATTTTCTACCACTTATTCAAAAGTTGAAAAGTATCTTTTGTGCAACAGCCCTGAGTGTCACACGAACTAACAAAGCCCTTTTTAGACGACAAACTGTTCGGTGGATCGCATAATGCCATTATTCACCTCACCACTAGAGCTTTTTAATCGATATCATTCACTAGTCAGATGCATTCAGTTCCAAGAAAGGTATACCTCAATGGTCCAATCATGTGGAAAGGATGAATGAAAATCGATTAGCTATAAGGATTTGTCGAATGTTCAAATGTCATTGACGACACCTTAGAAGGGTAGATGGAAAAATCAGTTAACATATGCATATTAAGCAAAATACTAATCTTTATTTTGTTAAAATTACCAAAAAGTACAGTATATGTTGAGGATTTTAGTATTGCCGTAAGCACTCTGTATCGGTTATTGTCCAAATGATTCAAACACATGAACGTATTGGGGATTGTAGTTATAGGTTAATTTACATAATGGAATGATAATAGAGTCAATAGCTAGCTCCAATTTCCAACAATAACTATGTTGCAGCTGTTCAGAATATGGAAATCACTGGTTAACTACTAGAAAGGATAGAAAAAAAATACATTTATCTTAGAATATTTTTTTTATTTATTTTTATTTATTTATTAAGGTTTACCAACAATCGTTTACATCAAAACTCGTAATATAGGCATACTAAAGAAAAACAATTAACAATGTAACAATTACTTATATGATGACACAGACTTGTAAAGGAATGTACTGAATTTAATAAAAATAGAATATAAAAATACTTAATGACAATTAAGGAGCTCTGGGTTGGTCTCAAGTATTAACTGGATACAACTGCCCTTAATTCAATTCGATTTCACCTCACTAACTAAGGCTGCACTTGCACAAGCATTCCCAATTCTCGACTTAGGTACTTAGGGGTTAGGATTTTTTTAGGGAAATTTAAATCGTACAATTTGTAACTTGTACTTGTTAAATACTGCTAGTGAGGTTTCATAATTGTGCATTATTGTGGCATAATTGTGGCTTAGGGTTTTGCTAAGGAGGGAAGTGGATTTACTGTATTTCCAACTCCTCCAATTTTCTTCTGATTAATTTCGTTGCGGGTTCCAAGACAGTTTAATTTCTTCCTGGGACTTCCCGAGTGTCATAACTCGGTGTGTTCGTGGGCCACTGCTGTGGATCCTGGTGTACAGGAGTTACAGTGGTGGGCGTGTGGGTGGGATTAGTCCCATTGTTAAGGCTTAAAATAAAATAAAAATATTTAAGTATATAAATAAACCTAATGTTATTAATACGAGAATTCAAAAGGTTTAAAGCGATCAATAAGGATTAAATGGGTATTACTGCAATTAATACTCGTAGGTATTTATTACAACGTGGGAGAGCCATGTTTCGGAACACATGGGGTGGCTTTACCTGAATTATACCTCATAAAAAACCGGTGTTAAGCATTCCTTTCTTTTAATGACTGCACGGAGGGCGTAGTGGTTAAAGCGGTCGCCACGCCGCTTCCTACTACGCCGAGTGTTGTGGGTTCAAACCCCACATGGGACGACACTTTGTGTGACCCACAAATTGTTGTTCTGAGTCTGGGTGTTCTTTGTGTCTTTTGTTCTATGTTTTGTTGTGTGAGTATGTTAATAAACACCCGCCTTGTCTGATCGGAAGTCGTACACTGTTTCTATAGTTCAGCTAACTGCATATGCAATCATTTTATGAGCCTCTGTACTACTAAGCCTATAACACACAATAGACTTCTGTTGACGCTATTGTCTTCACAACCTCATATATGTTATTTCCCGCCAATTTATGTAGTATCGTTAATCACATTACAGATTTTCTAGCTATTGAAATTAAAAATCGTTTTCTGCTTCTATTTGCTCCTTCGAAACAGACACGATTGAACCATAACTATTAACTGGTTACCTACTGATCCAGTGGTTAATGACCCTAACTGCTAAGCCGGAGGTCGTGGGTTCGTATCCCACCCAGGGCAAAGAACTGTGTGATGAGCGAAATCATTTGTTCTGTGTCCGGATGTCATTTATCTATAACATGTATGTATTTAGAAATATATTACGTTTATCAGCAGTATGGTACCCTAGTGCAGTGTGACGGGTCGTGTGATTAAAAACGTAGTCTGTAAGATGAATCAAGTTATTATTATTTTTACTAATGTTTAATACCTTCCATACAAAGAAATATTACGAAGAAATATTCTGTCCAAAAAAATATCATGTGTTATAATTTATAACAGTACATCCCCTTCATCTCTAATCCTGCGCCCACATATTGAAACACATATACGATATTTCACAAATGATATTCAAAGTTTATTTTCCGCCTACACGTATTTACGCTCATCATAATGTCTATCACATAATGATAACATGAAATATCATTATTAACGCAATATATACGCAGATGTTAATGAATAAGTGAATTAACACACCAAATACCTCATTATCTTGTTATCTTGTCAGCTAGTTGCTAACTTATTTGTTACGGAGTTAGTCGAACGTATATCTAATTATATTATCCATACTTCCATCCACACTTGTATATGTGAAAGAACAACAATTTTTAAAGCTAATAAAAGGTGCAAGAAAGTGAAAAATAAGGGAGGAAATTCTAGTATCTAGTACAAAAATAAAAATAAATTAAAAATAAAATAAAATTAAGTTACAATATTTACAACATTAACACTATCTACATACAAGCATTAAAAAATTCCTCCGCATCATCGCCTACTGGTAGCGTTCTCAGAAGACTGGCAGCATTGCCACGTTGAATGGCAATGCTAATTCTCTGTGCTAGAAAAAGACCAGCCTTATGATCACGAGAAGTGTCAATCAGTAGTTATGTGAAAGTGAATTTGTTTGTTACGCTTTCACGCCTAAAGAACTGAACCAGTTTAAAAAATGCTTTTACTAATGGAAAGCAAACATTATTAACAAGTAACATAGATTAGTTTTTACAGCGATAACTGACATACACGCATTCAGGGCCACGGGCAAAAGGTAGTATGAAATGTTTCACGAAAATATGTGAAGAATGTGATGCGGATGCGAGAAGCCCAAAATCGATCTAAGTGGCGTGCAATGGGAGAGGCCTATGTCCAGCAGTGGACTGTGATAGGCTGATGATGATGTTAATAATCTTATACAAAGAAATTTCAGGGTCGCGGTAAGTATATCATTATACGTTTAAATGTGTCTGAATTGTAAATAACTTGTTTCTTTACTCATACATTTGCAAATTACTGTTTCATAACCAGTTCAATAGAAGCTAATCAATTTCTATACCTGTGGTATCAAATAAACATACTTGAATTAAACAATCAATCCTTCGTACTACTGACCAAGTATTTCATTTGCCATATGTACTTACAATATAAAGCCAAAATATGGTTATTTTATGTCTTCATACTGGTGGTCTTTACGATCATATGACACAAATCAAATGATCGTGCTCATCACTTATATATAAGTGATGAGCACACACATGAACAAATGATCGTATATAAGTGATGAGCACGATCGTTTGTTCTGTGTCTGGGTGTAATTTATCTATAATATGTATGTATTTAGAAATATTTAAGTATATTTATCAGCAGTCTGGTTACCATAGTACAGGCCCTGCCTAGATTGGGATCACGTGTGTGACATGTGTGAAGTTATTGTTATTACTATAATAGTGATGGGTATTGGACTTTAGTGTCAGTCCTGTTTGAGATTTGAGCCTATTGACCCATTTAATATAATTTGCAAGCCTTATGCTAACTACCTCATCCTATGCGTCTTTGCTAACGAATATTTACGCACAACAAGTCTTTGTCGAAATTTATAGCTTTTTACAGTAAGCTTTCCCATTTCCCGTTGCTAGAGTTTTACTATTCATTTTTTGTATTTTATACAGTTATTTTTTTAAGATTTTAGTTTATTTGTTTCATAGTTTAATTAATTATGACACGTCTGTTAGTACCTCTAATATCCATATCAGCTTTATTTATTTATTCTTAAGAAACTAGAAAGAAATAGAACCTTCTTCTACCAAATATACAAAAAAGTTCCTATAACAAAGTTATCTTCTATGTAGAAACTTAGGGAGGAATCGTGTCGCCACTTCCGCAGTAAAGTACTTCAATGGGTGAACTGATAACAATACCAAAAATAAACTTAAGCAATTTGCCTCAAGAAAGCAAGGAGTTTCAATTATTATTTAAATTAAGAACGAAAGTTTTGAGTTACCGAGAATATACACATTTTATACATTTGTTCACTGTTAGGTTTTTTTTAATAGGAGCACGTTTACAATTCTAAAATAAAAAAAAACTTAGAATATAGAATTATTTTGATTCCTTACGTGGAAAACTTTCTTCGTATCCCCTTTAAATAAATTTCGTGCATAGAAGCGTATGAAATTTAAAACATGTAGAAGAAGTACTAAAGGAGAACATTTTTACGAAGATGTGTTTAAAAATTTATGTCGCAAATAGATCATTTAATAAGAAAACAAAGAAATTTAATTAATTATAATCGAAGTTCAACTACCAGACATCTCCAGTTTATATAGCTTTCAACGTTAGACATCTGTAGTCTTGCGTTAAGTTAAGTTAAGTTAAGTTACAAGCGAGAATGATTTGCATTTTGAAACCGGGCATTTTCTATCTTCAGAAGATGTAGCGCCGAAGAAGAATTTCCACTTTTGTTGTTTTATTTCAATCGAATTTACACCGCATTAAATTCGATTCCATTACAACACATCAATCAAATTCAAACAACAAGATATAGGGTACCTTCTATTCAGAACCGTGGGAGATTCATACTTGGATCTTGGATACATATCGGCGAGCTCGATCGTTACCACGTCCTCACAAAAAAACGTGTGTTTTAATCGAGGAAGAGAGGATACCAGAGGTCCAACCCCCCCCCCCCCCCCCTCCCCTCCCTGCCCTCTTAATTCTAAGGACACAATGGGTGGTAACGCACTTGAGTCTCTTGTGTCGCAGGTAGTCACTTATTAACAAAGTGACCCGTCTGTTATTTCCTATTCACATCACATCACATTAACAGTCTTTAATAGTCCACTGCTGGTCACAGGCCTCTTCTTAGAAAGGACGTTTTGGCCTACTATAATACGCTGAAGAGACGAGTTGTTTGTTTCAAGTTTTCCTTCTCTTTAGAGTGCTGAGTGTTACTCTCTTGGTCGGCTCTTACGACATCGTTGGGATGGATATGGGTGGTGACACTCTGTATTCTTAATCCGTCACCATACGGACAATCCTATTATAAAAAATAAAAAGAAAACCTGGTTAAATTATCTGTCTTGTATAATGCATGCAATGCCGAGGCTAGAAATAGTTTTAACATTACCTGTGAAGACGACGTATCTCAGTGAAACCTGGTTGAAACGTCGGGCAATGTGTATGTAGTAAATGTTAAGTGATTGGTTTAATTACCGCGCATGTACATCATTATTTTTCTGGTCTATTCTAGTTCTAAGATAATTAAATAAATTACACAACATATTTTTAATTACAAAATCATCATATCTTTTAATTTGATATCAAACAAGTCTTCAAAAAAGGCATTAATTTTACTAACCAGTGTTTTTATTTACATAACTTAATTTGAATTCTCCGTTCTTCAGAACTCACTTCAGCAATACGAAGGTTTACGACCAACCATTAAGCTTAAAGATAATCTAGTCGACTAGCTCTGGGGAATAAGTATTCTCTGGTGTATTGACATCACTTCATTTTGTTCTACTTATTTAAAATTGTAATATCATTGTATAAGTCCTTGTTTAGTTATCTTCCTTTGACCTGTAAAGAATGTCATAGGCATTAAGTCTGCCGATGCATAAATGTTTGCATACTGGCCGATGCATAAATAGAGTAATAATTTAAATAAATAGGATCATTATTACAATATTCTGAAAGTTGGTTTATATTAATAATGACTCCAATGATTTTGTGCAGATATAGAAAAACAATTTAAAGCCGGTTCCAAGGATTAATACAGATATGATAGAGTTACTAAGAATTCCGAATAAATTACTGAAAGTAACTATTTTTTTTTAAGTTATATTGGGTTGGTTGGGGTTTTGTAAGCAGACGGGTTATCCATTAGAAAGTGACTAACGCCATCGATGATCGCCTGCAACTCCTGAGTTGCAAGCGTTCATCCAATAAATTGTAATTAGAAGGGATCTATCCAAGATTTATCCTATTTAGATTTGAAGAAACTAACTCACCAAGAGCGTAAAATTAAGATATAAAGAGTACAGAGTCACATAAATATACACATAAGTGCATTGTAAAGTCGGTGGTAATTTATAAAAGTTACTTATATTCTTAAATGTAGATTATTGGAAGCCATTCGTTCCATTTCTTGTAACACACGGCAAACTATCCAACTTTGTAATAAGTTAACTGACAGTCATCGGTACTTTGGACAAGAATCACAAGATAATTTAAATTTTATTACTTATCTACGATCAATATTTGTATAACGTATTAATGATGACAAACATAATAGTACAAGATTCAGACGTGGACGACGATCTTTAAGAGTCTTTGCGTGCTTTTCAAGCATGTTGCTGACATTTGAGATTAGAGTATGCTATTTTCTTGAAGGTTTGAAAGTCGTCCAGAAATACAACAGGCGACAATTTGTTCGACAGATTGATTTTATGAGACAAAACTTTTTTCGAAAACAGACGATGATGGAGTGCCAATCTTCCGAGTATTTTATTGAACACTAACTGTACCCTACAACGCTGTGGCTCATTGTGGTGGCATTGATGAGAAATGAGAAATAACAGTGAGGCGTTTTACATTATCATCATCATCCCCCAATGCACGCTTCTTCGATAGATTTTCAGCTTCTGCGGTTTAGCAAATCGTGTCAAAATTAAAGTTCAATAGGTTCAGAAATTTTTGAGCTTTTGAAACGTACGCAAACCAACTTAGCATTTGAGATATATTATATTGTTCATTGTGTAATGAAAGAAGTTCTAAATGTATCTTGTTGATGCTCCTGAATAAATAAATAAACATTCCATCACTTCCAATCCAACCCATCACGGTTGAATAGAAAAGTTAAAAACATATTAGAATATGTTTTTAACTTTACCATTTAACTCTTAATTGCAGAAACGAAATGCGGTTAAGCAATTTCTAATAAAATCGTTTCGCAAACATGTGTCTGTAGCAATGGAACGCTACGGTTTGTGGTTATCTGTCGATTACGAGCTTTAATTAAAACTTACGGAGCTTATAATTCATAGCCTTTAGAGATAAAAACGTATGACTTACCGTGTATCTGAAAAAGGGTTCTAAGGGCTCAGATCAAGACCGCAGGCCGCCAGAGAGTAGGAACCTCTGGTGGTAGATTGATTACTGCGGTATGGGAAATGTTGGCGGCCTGATTACATCATCATAAATGCGATCGGGTCACAAGACTTAGTGATAGGCGGAGGGAAGCCTTTAGCTTTCCTCGAAAAGCCTAGTAGGTGCAGCGTCGATCCATGGGGGATCTGAAATCACATGGTTCGGGTCCTCCCCAGAGGATCCAGTAGAGAAGCCAGCTGTCGGAGTGATTTTTAGTGAAAACACCACCTACTCTAGGAGCCGGAGATCGGGAGATGTTCCACCCCGTCAATAAAAGGGGGCTCACGCCTTGGCATGTACATACGTGATTACACGCCCACACGTAAACTAAACTACGCCTTGTCAGTCAAAACGTCATCAAGATTGTCAACAATATTTACAAGTACACTATATTACGTATTCACTACTACAAGACATAGATAGAATGATGGAATCGCCTTTAAACTAGACTTGCAACGAATAGTATATTCGGCAGTATACCGAATACCGAATATTCGGCGAGGCCCCTGACCGAATAGCCGAATATTAGGCAAAAGTATTCGGCTGGATTTTAGCGCCAAAAACTTGTACAGACGTGAATTAAATTATGTACCTGTTTTATGTACCAATGATACTTACTTACGTACTTAATAAATGATTATAAAAGAAATGAGAACCTTACTCTTCTAAATTTTGATTACCACAATAATTCAAAAACATAGAATCCTCCATTTTTTCTATTCGGAAGATGATTATGTACCTGTGTTATGCACCAATGACTACTTAAATGATTATAACAGAAATGAAAATATGAATATATACGTAATCAATCGATTTTAATTTTTCATTTTACCAATTATTTCTCAATGACAAAATATATTATTTAAGTATTCGGTATTCGGCCGAATAATATGTAGATATTCGGTATTCGGCCGAATATAATAAAAGCAGCCGAATAGGCCGAATACCGAATAGTAACCGAATATTCGTTGCAAGTCTAATTTAAACCAATATACTCAATAAAATCAAATTATGATGGCAGCACCGGCCCACGTACACGTGTTTATAAAACCCCCGTCACTTCGTTCTTCGCAAAGTTCCATCTTAAATTTTTTTAATTGGATCTGAGTATAGGGGTTATGTCCAGTTACTTTAGTATATACTGTTACACAGGTGACGTCATCTAACGCAAAACGTCATCATCATCATTAACAGCCTTTAACAGTCCACTGCTGGATATAGACCTCTCGTTAGAAAGGAGGTTTTGGCCTACTATAATGCAGAACATAATGCAAATTAATAGTACTATAAGTTTTTTTTATGGGATTGGAGTCAAACAAGCACATGGTTCACCTGATGGTAAGTGACTACTGACGCTCATGGACACCTGCAATTCAAAAGTCCGAAATGCATTGCCGCTTTTGAGTCTCTCCCTCCGCATTCTACCTCAGAATCAGTGGAAAGGGAGGTTTGGGTGGTGTCATTCCGGTGGAGCCCCCTCATTTATGCCGAACCACTCCCACTACACAACTTTTATTAAATCTAAATTATATATTAATCAATCAAGCCAGAACGGCTGAACGGATCAGAGCCAAGTGCAAGTTTATTTCACATCGACTCACACTCGACGGCGAGCGCGTTTAGCGTTGCTATTGGTCGAGATTTCAGTGCGGACCAATCGTAGCGCCGAACGCGGTCACTGTGAAGATCGAGTACAAGTGAAATAAACTCGCACTTGGCCGTCTGGATGTAATTTAACACAGAGACAGAAATGGTGTGGTCTATACTAGACTATATATATCTCTGTGTTAATGTATGTCTCTCTGTTAATGTCTGTGTCATATAGACCACTTTTTGTAGAAAAACTTATTAACAAAATCGAGAAAAACTCTTTCTATACAATTCATTATTTACCCACCATTTCATGTAGAATCTTTGTTTCATAACACCCCTGCTTGCATATGTGTACCGGCTCGACCGAAGTGATACTACGGTCTCGCGGAAAATCGGTGTTATGTGATCCTTTGTAAGTCCGTGTGGTGGTTTAAGAATCCGGAGTGACACCAAATCTATTGATGCCATGGGTGTCGTAAGAGCTGACTAAGGGAACAAAACTACGCAGGATAACAGCACTGCAAATAAAAGGAACACTTGACACAAACCCTATACCAAGGCCAGCCAGTGGTGTAGTAGGCCAAAATCTACTAATCTTTTTAAGGAAAGGCCTATGTCCAGAAGTGGACTATCAAAGGCTGTTGATGATGATGATGATGATGTAATCCTTTCCTCACTTGTATTGTCTATTGAGTTGTTGATATTCATTCAAGGTTCAATTCAATTCATTCGCAGTTACGGCTATTTAACCATCAATTGACCACAAAAACTATGTACAATTTTTCTATTTGGTTATAGATTTATTAGTATAATAATTAGTTTTTTTTATAGTGTACGAGAACTTATCTAAGCTATAAACCTTTAATCATACCGTACGTTGTACTGTAGCTATTATATATTGAATATCTTAAGACGAGTAGTTTAAGCATTTTGGCTTTAAACGTGGAAACTTGTAAGTAGCATCTCTGCTACTACGAAATTTCATGTTCCAGTCACTATTAAATCATTTTCATATTTTCTCAATAATTTTATTGTAAACTATAAAAGTGTATTATTAGGAAATAAAAAGCTTACTTACTACGAATTTCATTCTAACACGATTGAAGCCGTAACCTTCCCAAATAAAATAAATAGAACTGTGCTATTTTTTACGCGTTGAAACAGAATAAGCTGGTAACTACTGAAACAAAAAATCTGTTACAACAGTCTTAAGGCTATATTCCGTCGCATGGCATCGCTCACAGTTTACTTCAAGTTCAGAAGGTCAATTCTCGTAATAAAGAGTAGTAAAGTATTACTAAGATAGCAGAATCTTGAATAGCAGAAAGTTGAACGGTGATTCAACTTTCGGTCACAATCTGATATAATGACATTACAGTCAACGTTGGACGTTTGCCTAATACTTTACTACGAGAATACTTTGATGACATTTGTAATATCAAGAGTAGATCGGAACTGAAATGAAATTGTTGACCGGAAATAAACAAACTGTACTCGTTGAAAATACTAACCAAAAGAAACTTTTATTTCTCTGTCACTCAGATTGTATCTTGTATTTTTCATTTTCGTGAAATGTATAAAATTAAGTGTTACCTAAGTCATGCTATGTAAAATATGATAAAACTATTTCTATTTCTAAAGACATGGGTTGCTGTGTTGAAACGTAAACGTGCGGCTAACCAATGATTCGAAAAGCGCGTCAACACCGACCGTTAATACTTTTATAATAATAATAAAATGAACTTTTGCACGTTAACACCTACAATAGTTAAAACAGATTTCAATGCTGAATACATTATGATGAATGACTGCACGGGTGGCGTAGTGATTTAAGCGGTCACCTCGCCGCCTCCTACGTTGTGGGTTCGATCCCCACATGGGACAGCACTTTGTGTGATCCACAAATTGTTGTGAGTCTGGGTGTTGTTTTTATCCCTTTCATGAATGTTTGTAAGGGCCCCCGCAACATAGAATATATATTACTAGTGTGGAAATTGCTAGAAACATATAAAATAAGCTGTACTCTTAATTTACCATAATTATTCACGAAAATCAGTTTCCGATATATCAGCACTATTGCAAGCGCCATGATCACGGATGAACTGACTCTGAAGATCCTGAACCGATGATATTTTTTAAATAACTTATCAAGTGCAATGACCGTGGTGGTTTTAAATCAATACATTGTATTCATCATTCCTTAATTTTTACCTTTAAGAGTAGATTTTTTTGTGGAATGGGCCAAAATGGAAAGTATACACTCCCTCCTAAATGAAAAAAATAGTTTTTCTAAATCGGTTCACAAATGACAGAGTACTAAGAAAATCAAACATGAAAAAATACAAACGAATTTAGAACCTCCTTTTTTTTAATATTTCAAATGCGCACCGAACACCTTTTTTTTTTTGACGGGGTGGAAAATCCCTTCGGAACTCCTGCTCCTCGGGGACTCAGGAGCCAGGAGTTTGTGGTGATTCCACTAAAAAACCACCCCGACTACTCTGGGGAGGACCCGGACCATGATATTTCAGGTCCTCCCCGAATTGACACCATGCCTAATCAGGCCCTATCCCAGGGGAGAACATTTCCCATTTCAATCGCGGCATGGCGGCCCGATCGCATCTTAATGCAATCAGGCCGGCCATTCCATTCCCTACCGCAGCAATCAATCTGCCACCAGAGGTCCGCACTCTCTGGCGGCCCACGGCCCCGTCGACGGCTGATATCGCCTCCGACGTCCTCTACGTTCGGGATCGGCCCCCTACCGATCCCTTTCAGCGGTCTCTTTCTGGAGCATTACAGCTTCACAGAAAGAGACCACGCGCCCCAGCCCTCCTCACCCGCCAGCATGGCAGCAATGATTGCTGGCGGGGACAGGTCTCGTCCGATTTGGTCGACCAGGACCTCTCGTTCAGACGCCCACAAGGGGCAGTCTTCCAGCGTATGCTGGGCGGAGTCCCAGTCGGCTGCGCAGTGCTGGCATTGTGCCGTCTCCTCGCGTCCAATCCGATTCAGGTACTCTCCGAAGCAACCATGCCCTAGGCAGAACGGCACCGACAGCGCGTTGGCGCGCATTCCGCGGCTGCTCCAGTCGTACGCGCCACTGCACCAGTGCCTGTCGGTGGGCGTCCCGCCGCATTACGAGCTCATCTTGGTCTTCCCCACCCTCACCCCGGCGGATCACGCAAGTCTGTTCATAGACCCTCGCGTCCATATCCGCAAGGATATCAAAGGGTGGGAAACGTGCCAGGACTGTCGCCGCCTCCGCGCACCGAACACCTAATATTTCATTATTATCTTTCAGTCTACTAAGTTACGGCTGAACTTCGATATTTTACGTTGAGCAACTACCATCAGACCTCCAGACTATTGTTGGACTTTTTCTGGCTCCACCTGGTAACGATTGCTTAGATGTTTATATAGCAACACAGCGGGATTTCAAAGTATTAAGAATGGTCATCCATATACTTACCCACGAGGTTCTTTACCATCCAATATTTATACATAGAATGAACTATCTTAACTTATATACTTATAAATACGAATGTGACCTTAACACCCAAATTACTTAACCGATCATTACATCAACATTGTAAACAAAAAAGGACAAGAGTTGCTGGCCGTGTGACGTAATGGTTAGTGATCCTCTCCTATATGAAACAAAACTCGCGGGAAGTAACAAATAGCTATCCCTAATCTGAGTGTTCTTTAAGCCTGTTGTTACATGTTTGTAAACTTTACCGAAACTGGTGCTGAAGTTTGTTTTCATGATACATGAGACAAACGAGCTGATGGGTCAGCTGATGATTGTTCCCCCCATCTTCCCCCCGCCCCCTCCCATTGACACCTACAAATGAAGAGTCACAAGTGCGTCGCCTTCATCTACGATTGCGCCTCCCTCTCAGTAAAAAAATCTTTTATCATGATAAACTATAAAAGTAATCAAACAAATACACTTATAACATAATAAAAATAAAAAATACACACGCTTATAATACATAAGCATTATTCAAAACGTATATAAAACCTCATTTGCTTTAAGTCGGTCTAAAAAAGTAAACAGGTACTATTGCATTTATGATATACTCTCGGTAACTGAGAGTGTTTGCGTGTGGTGTCATAAGTCCCTAGGAAACTTAATTATCTCGCAAGCGGAACCACTTGTTTAAACGACAACGGAAAATTAAAATAGACTTTAGAACTATATATTACTTTTCTATATTAAGCACTTTGATACAGGGTACACAATGTTTATTCGCACTTGTAGAGGTCGTGAACAAAACCGCATATGAAATAGAGTTAAATTAGGAGGAGGATTAAATTGTTCGTTTAAATTGCTTCCAACTCGAAAGCAATTTAATTGTTTTTAAACGCCTAAGGCATAAACATAAAACAATTGAAGATCGTTGACACGCTTGTTGTTCATTGACATGATCTTTAGGAGCAGAGTATTGCAGCTCTAATCCTAACAGCGGAGAACGAACTATTCACTAGCTATAAATACGATGTATAAATAATTATAGAAGGAAATATATTTTTTTTCTTTCTTTTTAAAAAGACAACTCCCGCATTAGGAATATATCCTGCGTCGCGGGGGACTTTACAAACATACATGAAACGGACACAAAGAACACCCAGACTCAGAACAACAATTTGTGGATCAAACAAAGTGTCGTCCTATGTGGGAATCGGACCCACAGCACTCGGCGTAGTTGTAAGCGGCGTGGCAACCGCTTAAACCACTACGCCATCCGTGCAGTCAGTATTGTAGGTATGGAATTAATCTTCAGGCCGACCTCTAAAACCCGGACGGAGGCTAAACTCTGACCGATACAAAATAAGATGGACCAGGGTTTAGATGCCAAAAAAATTTCGTGACATTTTTTTAAATCCCGTATTTAAGTTACTACTGTCCAAGATGTAAGACTACCTTATAGGTTGCAAATTGCGGAATAGCATAAATTTTCCAAAGCCATTAGATTTGGAACACATTAAAATGAAAACGAAAACACAGAAATATGAAAAGACTTAAAATATCTCATTTAAATGTTTTCTATTTACTGATAGAGCATGAATGAAAACGAATCACAGTTTATATTAAGAAAATTAATACTCACTAAAACATTGCCCAGTATTTATGTAACCAGGATTCATTAAAATCCGCTTTTAATGTAGCTGTTTTCATGATATGTTTCTGTTAAAAGTTTTGATTGCCAACAACATATATGTATATAGTTCACACATGAAAGTTGAAACAGTTATTTTCGTTAAATATGTTCTTATTTATAGACAGGGTCGTTTGTGGAACGGTTGTGGTTTAAAAACGGTTTTTTATAAGTTCGTATTCGATTGGAATTCATTTTTTCATACTGTCAAAAATTATTAAATAATAATATATCACTATCTCACACACGGCCGTCTGATCCCAAACTAGGCAGAGCCTGTACTATGGTAACCAGACTGCTGATGAACATACTTACATATATTTAAATACATACATATTTTAGATAAATTACATCCAGTCATAGAACAAATGACCGTGCTCATCACACAATATTTGTCCTGTGTGGGAATCGAACCCACGACCTCCGGCTTAGCAGTCAGGATCACTAACCACTAGACCAACAGGCCCGTCAGTGATGGATGGATTATTATGGTTTTTTTGTACAAGAAAGAGTTATCTATCTATCCATCTATAGTCATGACTGTATTTGACTCATTATCTTAGTAAGACTTGACATAGTAAAGGATTATTACTTCATCAACCTAATATGCACTGATCAGTACTTGAAGTAACAACTACCCTCTCAGATAACAAATTGCCCGCTATGAGGTCGTAAAATGAATTACGTTAAAAAATTTGCCAGCCAGTGTCATTCGAGAAAATGTAAGGATTTAAACGACACCGAAATCTAAATCGCTTCAGGCATTAAAAAGTTATAGGGGAATAAAAAACTCACATACATGGATACTCAAGACATCCTTTTTGGGCTAAAGTATTATATACTAGCAATTACTAATGTATGTATTTAGAAATATATAAGTATGTTTATCAGCTGTCTGGTTGCCATAGTACAGGCTCTGCCTAGTTTGGGAGCAGACGGCCGTGTGTGAGATGTGTGAGATGTGTGAGGTTATTATTATTTCTTATCACGTGTTTCTAACTTTGAAAATGGCAAACTTGCATACAACCCGCATTTTACAAGATACAAAGCAACAGCTGCCAAAATTTCCAGTTTGCAGCCCCTGCGGTTTATACTCTGCGTTGATAAATCGGTGAGTCAGTCAGGGCCAGTTATTTTATACTAGCTGACCCGCGCAACTTCGTCTGCGTCTCTCAATAGTAATAAATTTTCTCCGTTTTTTAAACATTCTTCATTGGTGCTCCGCTCCTATTGGTCTTAGCGTGATGATATATAGCCTATAGCCTTCCTCGATAAATGGGCTATCTAACACTGAAAGAATTTTTCAAATCGGACCAGTAGTTCCTGAGATTAGCGCGTTTAAACAAACAAACAAAGAAACTCTTCAGCTTTATAATATTAGTATAGATGCATAGAAAACAATCTGGTAAACGCGACTTCTATCGCGTGTAATTTGAAAAGCCTTAGTGGTGTAGTACGGATCGGTACGCGACTGCAATTCATGAGGACCGGGCAAAATTTTATAGGGTTTTTCTGAAAGAAAAAATTGCCTAAGTTACTCCTTAAAATCAGTTGTGGTTTAAAAACGGTTTGTTATAAGTCCGTATTCGATTAAGTATCGATATGATATATTATGATCGATAAATATATAAGTATGTATACCCGGAACAATTAGACAGACGCACAAAAAAAATACATAAACTGGTTTTTAGACATAGGTATCGTGCAAATAACCGTGTAAGCATGTTAAAAACCTATTATTTTGACACTACAAACAGATACCTCAATTTTATTTATTTGTATAGTATGTGTTTTGTGATGTCTTCGTACAATCCAACTAAAAGGGCCACTTCTTTTTATATTTGTTATTCATTGGTTTACTAATTACTTCATGTCATACAGCATATCGCGTTTTGACAATGTATCGCGTTATTAAGACAAAGACGCCCATTGTTCTTGGGTTGTTATTATCATCTTCGGATTACATGCCGTCTAAGATGACGTAGAGTGTTTTAGGATACAAAGGAATATTACTATATGAATAAAGTCACAATAAACCTATGTACATATAAATTTTGAGAAGCAGTTTTTTCCCGACTTGTGTGACTATTCGCATCAAAGCCTGTCTGTAGCTTTATCTTTTCGAATCTCTAAAACAGCTAAGCGGATTTCACCAAAACTTTCAGTAGCATATCTAAGACTTTTCAAAGCACTTTTATCAATTTGATATTTTATAGGATTCTTATCAAAAATACATAAAAAAATTGTTGTATCGTTGTGAGTGTTTCGTTAATGTTTGACTGTATTTTTCTATAATCTGTATATTTGTTTAAATATAAATATATTTATCAGCAGTCTGGTTACCATAGTAAAAGCTCTGTCTAAATTTTATAACGTAAAATACTGAACATAACTTTCGAGAACCCACAGTAACAGACTAAGCTTAGTGTGCTTCTAGAAAGCATTATGTATATTTTTTATGGTGTAAAGGGGCGAACGAGCAGACGGTTCACCCGATGGTAAGTGACTACCGCTGCCCATGAACGCCCATGACTCGCGTGACTCGCGTCTCCGCACTTTAAAGCCACCGCCCGCCCCCTTCCTGCACCAAGGGGTCGGTCGGTCGACTCATTTGTGCCACGTAATTTTAACTACAAAATATAGGTGGTATACAACCGTGATTGCCCGTGAAGCTGTGTTTTACTAAAAAGTTTTCTACATCAATATTACGATTATGATTTTTTCTTTAAAAAGACAACTCCTGCATCAGGAACATATCCTGTTACGCAGGGGACTTTACAAACATACGTGAAACGAACTCAAAGCACACCCAGACACAGAACAACAATTTGTGGATCACACAAAGTGTCGTCCCATGTGGGGATCGGACCCACAACACAGCGTAGCAGTAAACGGCGTGGCGACCGCTTAAACAACTACGCCATCCGTGCAGTCGTAAATATTAGACCGCACCCGATTATAGAACGAACCTGTATAACATAACAAATAGTTTTACCCCTTTGACCTCGTATTACAAATACCTATTATACACCACGTACGTAGGTGTGGGTAAATAGTAATCAATCATATTTGATCGAACTGTTCCTAATTCAACACAACCGGCCCTTTCTTCGTGGGCTGGCCCTTTCTCAGCACAATAGCCAATGAGTAATGAAGTTCGTTGAAGATTAAAGGTTACGCTCAGGAAACAGAGCTATTTATTTGTTTAACAGTCAAATTATTGTGTGTATCGGGCTTTGAATAATATGTTTGTTACTGTTTTCAAGTTTGCTTTTAATTTTTTAAAAAGTATCATCAACTTTAATGCGACTATGATGAACGGTAGGGTGGTGATTAGTTTTCTTTAATTTTGAATTAAGACAAACAGAAAAAACGCCTCACGAATTAAAAAAGAAACGTGCAAATTGGCATCGAAATCGGAGTCCAAAGAGAAACGTTCATAAAAGTTATGCGGTGACCAATATAAAAAAATATAACCGAAAAAGCACGTTAAAAGCTTTAAAAGTTATGCCTTGCTTGTTTTTGCAATTTTATGATAGAAAAGTATAAATGTACTACTCATTTATGATAGAAGCTTCTAGAAGCGTACTGCTGCTGATGTTTAATAAAGAGAAACTGTAAGCTAAATGAAACGCTGATTTTCTAGTGAATTAAAAATAGAACAACATATAAAAAAATACAGAAAAGAACAACAGTAATAATACTAGCTGTACCCTGCCACGCTTTCCTGTGGCTCATTTTATTTGCTTTGATAAGAAATGAAAAAAAAAACTACGCTAAAAATAGACACGAACCAACTTTGAAGCGGTTTGCATGTCGCGTCAAAATTTGAGCTCAATCTGTGCAGAACTTTTTGAGTTTTTCTAGAACAAATTTTTAACCGATTTCAAAAACACAAATAAGGAGGTTATCAATTCGTCTGTATTTTTTGTTGTATGTATGTTACGCGATATCTCCGTCAATTGTGGATTTCATCAGTTTTAGGTAATTGTTTTAGTAGTCTTTATGTCATGTTGCTGAGCTGATGATGAAAGGGTCCTTGACCTTTAGAAGTTAGAGGATAAATCTTTAAAAAATGTAATCATGTATTGACCTTGTTATTTTCTTTCAAGATATTTTTTACGTGTTTGTGTGGGCTTACAGAGATATGTACACAAAAGAGCCATATATGAGATTACAAAACATTTAGATTAGACAAAAAAATGATTTTTACCTCAAAACTCTTTCATTTGTAAACCGATTATGAAAATTCTTTTTTATTTGGAAGGGTATTTTTCCCCTTTAGTCCCATTCAAATGTAAAGAAAAAATATCACTATTAATTATTATCATATATTTTGGAGTTCAGATGGGTTTCATTTTAATTGGGGTTTCATTGGGGTTCAAATGAAACATCTTACTACCTTATCTAAATAAAGTAGCGGACTTATTAAACTATATTTAATATAATCAAACATACTACAGTTTAGTACTATACATTACGGTACGTAGTGTTTTAAATATCGTACTTATCTACTCATTACAAACATACATATATTACAATAAAAATAGTAAAATAAATCCTTTAAAAAAAGTTGAACCGACTTCAAACAATACTGACAAAGATCACTAAAAATTAAAACCTAATCACACAAATCTAAATAAAAAAAAACTATAATAAGGACCCTCAATATAACAGGTAACATTATAATAGCAATAGTCCCTTCTAGTCTATTTGAAGTCGGTGCCTTAGATTTGTAATTATTTTTTAATTTTTAGTGCTCTTTGTTAGTATGGTTTGAAGTTTATTTTCAAAGAATTTATAATTTACTTAACTGTTTTCCAAATATATTTTCTTTTATTTACAAAGAACAATGTTATTACTCCTTGACTAACAGAGCTAGTCGTGATACTTTTTGTTCGAAAGTCATTGAAGATACGAGTTATAATGTCGTAATCTTGTTTTTTTTTTCAATTCAAACTTTCAACTCGAAGAAATATTAGCATTTGTATAAACTTTACAACATTTGTAAAACGGATAGTTTGAATCAAAAAATAATCTTAAAACCTTTGCAATCATATTAATAGGCCTTTTATTTTATTTTTTTACTACCATACCACCACGGTGCCACGATACCACCTATCGTGGCACCGTGGCATGTCGGACTCGAACCGCACGCCGTCTCGGGTACTAATAGCCGGGGAACCAGGTATACCCTAGAAAGGAAGTCCCTGGTGCCCCGACCATATTAATAGGCCTATCCAATAATATGTGAGGTATTTAACCACACATTTTAGAATTATTGAAGGGGTTGAATTAATCAGTCTTTACTTGACTGTCGCGGTGGTGCAGTGATGGCATTAGCGACTGCCGTGCTGAGGTCTCGGGTTCGATTCCCAGATCGGACCACATATTTGAATAATCTGTAAATATTAGTTTCGGAATTTGGTGTTTTCTATGTTTAATATGTATGTATTAACAAAAAGTACTCTCTCTAGCTTTTATAGTAGAAGCTCTGCTTAGTTTGAAACTAAATGGCAATGTGTATCAGATGTCTGAAAATATTATTATTAATGGATATTGTTTTTTATGTCATAAGGCGTGCAGATGGTCTGTCATTCTTCCCGGAATCGGGTAGGAGGATTGGACCTCCAATAACCTCATTTACTAGGCAAATATGAACGAAAGAATTTCTTACCAGCGATCCTGGAATCATCTCTTCATCCACCCTTACTGGTGATGTTTGTTTTTCAAATTGGAATGGAACCAAACGGGTTTTTTTTATTTGATCCCCCAAATAAAGAATAGAACTTTCCAAATCGGTTCATGGATAACGAGATAACCACCTATAACGAGAAACGAGGTAACCACCAAACAAACAATACAAATAAATCGAGACTTATCCCTCCCACACGCCAACCACTGCAACTCCTGTACACCAGGATTAACAGCAGTGACCCACAAACACACCGAGTTATGACATTCGGGAAGTCCTAGGAAAAAATCAATTGTCTTGGAACTCGCAACGAAATTTATCAGAAGAAAATTGGGGGAGTTGGAAGTTTTTTCAAGTCAATTACAAAGTTTTTTTTTCTCACAAATCTCACGCACCGCTGTCTGATCCCAAACTTGGCAGAAGCTATACTATGGTAACCAGACTGCTGATAAACATACTTATATATTTCTAAATACATACATATTATAGATAAATTACACCCAGACACAGAACAAATGATCGTGCTCATCACACAAATATTTGTCCTGGGTGGGAATGTCATCCACGACCTCCGGCTTAGCAGTCAGGGTCACTAACCACTAGACCAACAGGCCCGTCAAGTATGGAGATATATTATTATGTTCACTCACTTATTAAAACTTACTGCACGAATGATATCACTATTACGTCACTAATCCTATTCTATCCTAACGCACTAGAACTATCAGCTTTATTTATTGCTTCCAATTTAAAATATCGTAGTACAAGTAAGAATCTAGTACCGATATTAGAACAGCGGGCGAAAGCTAATAATTTTGTAAACAGTATTTTCTAGAGTAAAAATGTTTATATAATCGCCTCAATTTATAAAGATGCCCTGTAAGATGCCGAAAGATGCTCTGTGAAGACACGAGTTCATTAAATCATAACAAATATAATCCATACTAATATTATAAATACGAAAGTGTGTCTGTCTGTCTGTTTGTTACCTGTCACGCTTAAACCGCTGAATCGATTTAGTATACCGATATAGTTTGAGTCCCTGGAAATTTACATAGAATAGTTTGTATCGTAGAAATAATCCTTTAAGGGGTTAGAAGTTTGAATGGTGAATCAATAACCGCTGAACCGATTTACATGAAATTTGGTATTTATTTTCTCCGCACTAGGAATATATCCTGTGTCGCGGGGAACTTTACAAACATACATGAAACGGACACAAAAAAATTGTAGATCACACAAAGTTTAGTCCTATGTGGATATCGAACCCACAACACTAGAGGATTCGATCCTGGTCGATTTTTATAATCCCGGGAATATCGGGATTATCTACAGTTAATCTCGGGATCCCGGGATAGTCCCGGGATTGTTTTGGCAATGGAAAGTGGTAACAAAAAGACAGTAAAACATCAAAATATATTTTTTGTTTATCATTTAGTTTTGTTAGGACATTTGGAGATTTAAAACTTAAATATTCTATTTAAGTTTTAAATCTCCAAAAAGGCGGTTAAACAAAATTATACTTTCTTCTTATAAAATGAACAAACTAGTGCCTAGTTTGTTTTGTGCTTCGGTAAATAATTTATGAAACTAACAATAAACTTCAAAAAATCAACTTCTTTAGACTTATTTAGATAAACTATTAAAAAAAAACTATATGCTTAAGAGACCAATGTTTATAGATACCTACTCATATTTTCAATTAAATTGCCCAGAAACTTTATAAATAATACACTATTACGCATAATCCAGAACCGGTCATTAGCAAAAACAAATGAAATCAGCTGTGTAGACAAGATGGCTGTCAAAACATTAAATCAAGGCAAGGGCGTTTCTTTTTACGCACATTTTTATTGACTTATGTAAAAAATGTATCAATCAGGAAATTCCCGGGATTCATTAAATTTGATCCCGAAAATTTCGGGACTAAAATATGACCGGGATCCTGGGATCCCGAGATCCGGGATCCCGGGATCGAATCCTCTACACAACACTCAGCGTAGTAGGAAGCGGCGTGGCGACCGCTTAAACCACTACGTCATCCGTGCAGTCGTGCAGTATGGACAGGAGATACTTTGATTCTTGAGGAAAGACATAGGCTACCTTTCACCGCGATAACCGACATTTACGCGGGCAGAGTCGCGGGCAGTAGCTAGTAAATAATAAATTCCATATTCAAACGTAAGCTCAATCTTCTAAATGTGGTGTAATTGGATTACGGAGTCTTTCAACATCACAAGTATTCACGATACTGTGATTTAATAAGATCAGATATCGTTTCGTATGTAAGTAATTATATTTACAAATCAATTCTAACACCCCTTGTGTTAGAATCGATTTGTAAATATAATGTTGGTCTTGTTTATTATATTATCTTGTTTACGCAGAGCTGCCTAATCTTGTTACGAAAATGATATATACGGCTTCTATTGTTATTATAATTTCAGTTTGTTTTTCGAATGCTGTCAAAGATCAAAAAGGTTTATATTAATATTAAGATCGAATTTCAAAATTTAAAAAACTTAAACTCTACATTTAAAAAAAAACAAAGTGTTGAGTGCGCTAGTAATAATTGCTTAGCTAATTTAGATGATATTACGATCATTTAAATTAATGAAGAGTATGTGTCAATATTTAAACAATATTCAAAACAATAGAAAGCCGTATGTGTTGTATGTTTGCCAATCAAAAAAGACCAAACATATTAAATGTTACAGGATCTTAAAATCACAAGAACGGTATTTGAATCAAATGTACCGTGACGCAATAGATTCTGCAAAGTTTATAAAGACTATACGAGCACTGTTTAATCTCAACGCCAAGTTCTTCAAATACATAATTCATACAATCACTAGGATTGCTATAGGAACTTGCTCCATTTCAACGGTTCTGCAGACGCAATAAGAACGTAGACACAACCCTTTAGCGTTTAGGTAGAAGTAAGTTTAAAGAGTTCTAGCGCGGGCGCCTTCCAAACAGGGACTGATGCAACCAGACTGCTGATAAATATACAATTTTTAAACCATCGTATTATATATTTTTTAATTATGTTTACGGGGTTAGCGCGCTAACGATGGGTATTGCGTAAATACCTTTGAAATGCCTAACATTTCGACCAGATTGCACTGGCTTGTAGTCAATGCCTATCGTGAGCGCGTTGATTTCCTTAAACATAATAATGTACTGATGAATATACTTATATATTTATACAACAACCAGACACAGAATACATGATTGTGTTCATGGGTGGGAATCGAACCCACGACCTCTAGCTTAGCAATCAGGATACTGCATTGGTATATATTAACCACTACACCAACAGGCTGGTCAATGATCAGCACTAAAGATAGCACAGTCAGTCGAATTATTATTTTCGATGTTTTATTTTATCTGTCTAATTTCCACTGACACTACAGACTTTTTACCACGACAGATTTATTTTAATGTAGCCGTTTTCACATAATTTTCAACTTTATAGCACATGAGTGTACATAAATGTAAATATACACAAACATATTGTATCTTTTTCATATACCCAACATATGCTATAAAATTTAAGTACAAAACGAAGTACTTTTGCTTAAAGATGCGTACGAAGAATTCTCCTCACGTATTAATATATAGATATTGATTCTAGAACAAGTCCTTTGAACTGTGTTTAAAAGGTTTTGCATATTATATTATACCCCTCCACACTTCACCAACCATATACTTGTGAAAATTGTCACATTGGACTGACGAACCTAATAAATTTGAAGCATTCTGGATACATACATAGTAATCAAGATACATACATAGTAATCAGGATACGTACATAGTAATCAGGATACGGTAATAGTAATCATAAGATAAATTTTTAATTTAGAATTGCGCAAAATTTCGCGCCTGTATTGTCTTTGTTTGACTTGACATGTGACGTAATTAGAAGGGAAGAAAATTAAGTTCAGTCGCTAATTCAAGTTAACAAAATATTCCTGTACTTAAAGTTTATTTTTTCTTGCGTTTGAATAAATTATTTATTTATTAACTTCAGTTAAGAAAACCAACAGCTTCAAAAATAAAATGGTCAGATTGATATACTACATCAAGCCAATTACAGGTTTTCACAAATGGAATCATTGTAATTTAACAGAAGTTCTGGATCACCAACTAACACGAAACCACGCTAATAAATGAAAATCGATCTAAAATGTTACTATTGGCAAAATTTAAGGTTTAGCATACTGCGCACAACATTTCTTTTGGTATTAAAGGGATCTACAGCTCGCTCGAACAATATATGAGTTTTTTCTATACTTGGAGGAAGAAAATGGAATAGAAATGGGTGGATTAAATCTAATTGATTTATTAAATTTTAACTTTTGCAGAAGGCTAAGACAGTCAATCTCATTAGAAATAATTTTCAAAAGAAAGGAACAATCAGCCAATCGTCGTCGATTTACAAGTGGCTGGATATAAAATTTCCTACACAGACCAATGTAATTTTTTGGGCTATAAGGAATATTTGGACGAAAACACAAGCACTTCAGAAAATGTTTCTGTATGTTCTCAATGCGATCAATGTACCTATGATAGCAAGGGTTCCAACTTGCAAGGCATACTCCAGGTGACTCCTAACAAAAGTACAGTAGAGAATTTTAAGCGTTTTAGCTTTAACAAAACATTTGGAAATTCTCATTACAAACCCCAAAGCCTTTGCATCATTGCTTTGCATCATGGTAAACGCCAAGGTCTCGTACCCCATCACATCTTCGTAATACTTGTCCCTTAAGTTCATATGGTGCTAGTTTTGAGAACGTTTCCTACCAAACGTGTCGATTGAGCATTTAGCGGGGTTTAGTTCTAATTTGATTATTTAAAAGTAATGATCAAGTCGTGACAAGTCTGATTGAAGTGCCTGCATATCCTTTAGTAAAAAGCATCCTAAATCGTAAAAACCAATCGACCTATTAAGGAACCCTGGGGTACACCGCTGGGAATAGAAACCCAGCTAGCAATATAGTTACTGACAACCACAGCCTGAGTCCGATTTTTAGGATATGAGGAAACCCACCGAAACCCTTATGCCATTGTTAAATAACTTTATTTTCATATATATACTTTGCTATAGTCAGTATAAATAACATCGACCTGAGCACCATCATCCATGCCCTGCGTCACATAATCATTCAGTAGTACTAAGTTTGAAACCTTTGAACGTCCTCTTAAAAAAACATGTTGTGATGGATTAAAAGTATTTTTAAGCGCATCGTACACTTCAAATTAAATAATCTTTTCAAAAACTTTTTCCAGAACACATAATTCGGAAATGGGTCTATAATTGTCAATTTCAGTTTTTGGCCCTTTATAAAATGGTATACATACCCAACTTTTAACCGGAAATATCTAAGCTAGTCATTTCACAATTAATAATTAGAAACTTTAAGACTTTTATGCATTTTTACTTGACTACCATGTTCAGTACTACTACATACTATATGCCAGTACTACCATGTTCTTACGCAACAACAACAATTCAGGATTCTTATTATTATTTTATTATCTTTATGACTATATTTGATATTTTATTCTAATTGCGGTGATTGGTCGCCGAGTAAGGTATAAAGGATCCCGGTGCAAAGAATGTCCGTTGCAATCCAGCGTGGCATTGCTGCCAGTATCATCTCCTTTGCACCGGAAGCGATGCGGGGCCGGTTAAATGATTTGACTTGAATTGTATATATTCACAACCAATTTTATATTATTGTATAAATTTAAAACATTAAAAACTAATATATTTTTTACTGAAAAAGCCGATAGGCTCTTACCTGTTAGAAAGTTACCATATCCGCTTAGCCAATAAAATGTTACGTACAGCGATCGCAGACTGCGATAAGGCCGCCCATTGTATCACTGTTTTTTGTGTTTGTGTTCGATATTGTATTTATCATAATTATTGTACGCAATAAATAGTAGTTTTCTATGTATCTACAATTAAACAACAGTCAGTGATACTTCTAAAAAGTTAATTATTAACAAAATATTTTGTGAACTATTTATTATTTATATGGTGATCGTATCAAAGGTCCAAAGTTAACTTATATCGATTACAAACCCAAGATTACAATTGATATTCACTTGGTCTAGGCCCTTACAACTTGGGAGAGGGCCGATCCCGAGCGAAGAAGACGTCGACGGCATAATGAGCAGCCGACGGAACCGCGGGCCGCCAGAGAGTGGGGACCTCTGGTGGCAGATTAATTGCTGCGGTAGGGGAAAGGATGGCAGCCTGATCGCACTGAAAATGTGATCGGGCTGCAACATCTGGATAGGCTGAGAGGCAGGGAGAAGCCACTGGCTTTCCCTGAGATGGGGCCTAGTTAGGTGCGGCGTCGATCTGGAGGACCTGAAATCACATGGCCCGGGTTCTCCCCAGAGCAGGGCGCCTAAGGCTGGCCGTCGGAGTGGTTTTTAGTGGAATCACCACATACTCCTGGCTCCTATATCCCCAAGGAGCCAGAGATCCGAAGGGATTTTCAACTCCGTCAACAGGCCCTTACAACTTAAAAGCACATCGAGACAGTTTTGTTTAAATGCTACGTCACGCTCTTTATCTTCATCATCATCAGCTTATTGCTGTCCACTGCTAAACGAAGGACTCCCCAAGGAGCGCCAACCAACCCGGTCTTGGGTAGTCTGCACGTCTCTTAAAACGTGGTTTAATTTAACCCCGCTCATTAAAAAATGAATGCAAAAAGGATGAAGGAATCCTAAGTCCATAATATTATTTAATCTACTTAACATTCCAGTAAAATAATAACGATATTAGTTACATCTCTATGTAAGTATATTTCGTGATAATACCCAGTAGTAATAATGAACGCCTTTACGACAAGGTACCTTAAATACTAAGGTACCTAGTCGTAAAGGCTTTCATTTATTAGTACTAAATATTTATTTTATTACTAGATTAATATTAAAGTGTTTTGTTGGCTTTTTGGTATTTTCTTGAATTTTACTGTGTATTTTTTAATTATAGATCTAACAGATAATACGGCTCATAGACATGAATTTAAATGTTAATTACGATTTAGAGCGATTAGGGGTTGAGTTGCTAGGGCTATGGGGTCCTTTTGCTACTGTTATTTATAAAGAACTAGCTAAGTGGCTGATCAACACTTTCCGTTTCTATAAGGTGAACTTTTTTAGCACAGAGCATTAGTCAGAGCTGGTCAACGTTTCAATGCTAACAGTCTCTGCGGATAAAATTTTTGACGCATCCATTTAAATAAATACATTATTTACATTATTTATACATTGGTTGAGTTAATTAATTTGTTAATATTACGAGTATTATGTTACATACGATAATTTATTGCACTATCTCAGATTGTATATAAACTATGAACTAGAATTAGTTATAAATTTATTTTTAATTAATTATTAATAGTATGTAGACTTTTAAAAATCTGCATATTATTTGATATCGGACAATAGCCTGAATCGGAAATATTAACATTTTAAAATAATAGTTTTTTTTTCCAGATATTTTTGCATGAAATTAAGAAAATACAATATATATAACAAGTGAGTACCAAGTATGAACGTAATATTGTCATTTTTATAGATATAAGTCGATGTAATAAGAGAAGAAAAACAACCTTTTTGTTTTTTTTTACATTAAATAAAAACCTCATTAAGATATTTTGCATAGTTTATGAGAAGTTAGTGGATACACAGACAAATGTATACACTATGTAAGGACTTTATTTTATAACTTTACTTTACTAAAGAAAATATAAAATAAATAAAATACTTATAATTTATGTAAGACAGTTTAGCTTAGACAGTTTTTAGTTTAGTGTAGGCCAAAACCTCCTTTCTACGGAGAGGCCTATGTCCAGCAGTGGACTATTAAAGGCTGTTGATGTGAAGACAGTTTAATACTTAATAGGGCTACATAAAAAATACTGAAAAATGAAAAAGGAGTAGAATAATCGTACATTTAAAAACATTGACATTATTACTCTGTTATAATTGAGTACAGAAAATTTATTTTGGTACGTGAACATATAATGAGATATATATTTGAAAAAAAAAACCGGTTCTTATTTTTGTTGGTTTTTCATTATATTATACGCGAAAAGAATCGATGAATTTAAAAGGCTATTTTTTATTATTAATATATTATTAAAACAACCATATTTTTACGTATTTTTTAACGTTATTTAACTAACCCTATTTTTTTTATTGCCTAAATTAAAGCTATTTTTTCTGTATTAAAGCTAGTTCAATTAAAACCTTTACTAACTTATAACTAATGTTATTAAGTAAATTTGGATCATTTCGATTACTCAGTAAGTAAAGAAATAACTTTTAAATAAAGTCCGTTCAAGTCACGAATTATACCTTAATAAATGACTAACGTAACGAATAATAATCACAAGTTATCGTTAAATAACTCTTGAAGAAGTTGTTTACAAGAAACCACTTTTATAAAACATATAAAACAGTTAAACTTACCACTCAACACATTATTCAACACAAACTACTTCAATATTTTAATAAAAGTAAAAACTAACTTTCTTAATCACAAAACAACACTCCAAAAAATTCATATAAGTTTTAAAAATCTTCACTTCGACCTAATAATGTTACCTGCTTTTTATATCTCACTAGAAAACCACTTATCCCACTGTCCACTTTACACGTCACTATTTCAGAATCACACCGAATCAGAACGTCGTAGGCGGTCGTAGACGCGCGCTACGTCGGCCTGCTACGAGAGCGTGACTATGACTGTGCGTAGAGGCCACAACGCCCCCTCTCGGCTACTTTCAGAACTTATCATGAGCGGATGCCGTAGCGATTTATCGAATAAGTTCGGTTTTGAGAGGAAATCTTTTTTTTTACTTTATTGATTCATCAACCCTGTGAGGCAGGGTGAAATTGAGGGAAACCAAATAGGGCTTGAGTTTCGGCTAGTTCGGGCATCTGGCGAATGATGTAGGCGGGGTTTTGGCTTGTAACGTATGTCATGTGTAAGTAAGGCTTCAAGTTATATTCGTCGAATTATTTTGGGAAAAATATTCTTAGATATTTATTTACTCATTTTTACGATAAAAAAAAGTACATTAATTTGTTCATTGCGTGTTGTGTATAGTTAAGGCAACGTGCTTAATGATTCTAGCTTGTCATTGGATACAATGTATATTTTGTAGATGTGTTGTTGTGCTCGGCGCAGTGGTTTCAATCAGCATCAGCCTGTCACTACGAGCTGGATGGACATGATTATATAATATATAATGGAACGGGCAAGTTTATTTTAACAATACATTTTTTATTCTAAAACGATATAATTTCTGATGTAATATTGTAATCAGAATTACAGTAGAATGGACCTTAAAACATAGTAATAAAAATATCTTGTTTTAATAACCTTTTTGAAAAATAATCGTAATAAAATACAACACAATACAGTACAATCGTACAAATAAAGTTGCAGGAAATTGCATTATTACAAATAAATTTTAGTTAGTCGTTATTATTTAAATTTCAAACCCTTAAACTTAATATAATTGTACATAGTTAACTAGCCGTACCCTCTTAAGCTTCACTGTGGGATATTGTGGTTACATTGATGAGAAATGAAAAATTAAACTTACGCAAAAAATTGATAAAAGCAGTCTGTGAAGTGTGTGGTACATCGTGTTAAAATTTCAGTTCAATGGGTGCAGAACTTGTTGAGTTTTTGAAGAGTACACAAACCAACATAACATTTTTATATAAATAGATAATACTACCATTTATTATTCTAAACTAATAGACTAAGAATAAAAAGATATTTAACAAATTAATGATCAAGGTAAGTTAAAAAACCTTAAAAATGTTTAAGTACCTAAAATTTACAAACAGGTTCATTCTCACAATTATGAGAAATCTAACTACGCCTTCCAAGCCATAATCTATGCAACCGTTTAGACTACAAAGCGTGCCAAAGAAACACACATACCTACACTCGTAACAATATACCAACGAGAACACGTTTGACGAACATTGTAAACGACACCACTGAACCACACCACTGGGGTTTCGTTAACAATGATTTTGTAAACTCACCATAGTAGTTTAAAACAAAACTTTTGCATTTATCGATATCAATTATTTTTCATTCGTTAAATCACAGCGATGGCCTTCTATAAAGCTTTTACAGAAGTTACTTTAAAGATAGTAGATGAAGTGAAACAAAGATACGTTGAAAAAAAACTGCAAAGTTATTGTATAATTATCTTTTCTTTACTTTAAAAAACACAAATTACATGAAATTTGGTATTCTCCGCACTCCGCACTAGGAAAAAATCCTGTGTCGCGGGGGACTTTACAAACATACATGAATCGGACACAAAGTACACCCAGAATCAGAACAACTATTTGAGGATCACACAAAGTGTTGTTCCATGTGGGGTTTGAACCCACAACACTCGGCGTAATAGGAAGCGGCGTGGCGACCGCTTAAACCACTACGCCATCCGTGCAGTCAAATTATCGGATCAAGTTTTATAAATTAGTTTATTTATTTGTTGTCGTAATGGATAAAATTGTAACGTTTTATGAACTCGAGCAATTTCAACATTATCATTACAAATGAACACATAACAAATTGTTTTTTTTTTTCACGTTATACATCACGAGTCAGCAGTGGTGTCGTTAACAAAAAAAAAATATGTGTGTGTGGTTCAGTGGTGTCGTTTACAAAACACGTTCTTCTCCGCAACATACAGAGAGCCTAGCCAAGTTTGATTCACATCGACTCGCTTTCGACGGTGAACGCGTTCAGCGTTGCGCTTGGAGGAAATTTAAATGCGGGTCAATCGCAGCGCCGTACGCGCTCACCGTGACTATCAAGTAGATGTGTATTTTCAATCTAACATCTTATATGGCCTTCGTTCAGCTGTGGGCGGCAATAGGCTGAAGAGAGATCTAATAACTAAAAATTAACGCGTTACTTATTCCAATAATTAGAAAAAAAGCCCATTTACTATACTTACTTACTTTTGACTGACTACACGGATGGCGTAGTGGTTTAAGCGGTCGCCACGCCGCTTTCTACTGCGCTGAGTGTGGTGAGTTCGATCCCCAGATGGGGCACCACTTTGTGTGATCAATAAATTGTTGTTCTAGGTCTGGGTGTTCTTTGTGTCCGTTTCATGAATGTTTTTTTATAGAATATGGGGCAAACGAGCAGACGAGTCACCTGAAGGAAAGCGACTACCGCCGCCCATGAATGCTTGCAACTGAGTCACAAGCGCGTTGCTGGCCTTTGAGGAAGGACTCCGCTTTTTCGAGAAGGTTGAGGTCGTATCGGTCCAGAAAAACCGCAGACGATAACCCGTTGGTAACCACAGGTTGGTAGTGCGAGGCAAAAAGTGTTTGTAAAGTCCCCTGTGACACAGGAATATATATTCCTAATGGGGGAGTTGTCTTTAATTACAAAACAAAAAAGAAAAAAAGATTTATAGTTAAAATAGACAGTAATTTACTACAAAGCCTATTTGGGTGTGCGTATATGTGTGTGTGTGTTGATTTTCACTGATTTGCTCCTATGAGTCGTAGCGTGATGTTACTATATATCCTATTACCTTCCTTAATGAATATTCTATCTGATATGAAAGAATATGGTTCCAGAGATTAGCGAGTAAAGGAAACAAAGATTGTGTACACAAAGTTACTTAAAACTTCATTACGCATAACTTTATAGAATGAACAAATAGAATAAACAAAACATTATCGTAAGTTTGTACCCAGAAGACGATCTCAAGGAAAGCAAAGCTAAGCCAAAGATATGCATCAAGCTGCCTTAAATCAAATCAAATCAAATCAAATCAAATCAAATCAAATTTTATTTGCTATGAATGTAGGTACATCAAATTACAGATGGAATGGTTTTCATTGCACCGTGTACATTCTGCCTTATAATTAAGCATGCAAAAATCTATAAAATTAGGGTCAACACAAATTAAATTAAATCTGGAATGGATAAGTACAAAGAAAAAAAAACGAACAATTAATATTTTAGATGTCAATGGTCCGGTCCACAAACTAATCATCAATATAGTGTATGCCAATGCTTCAGAATTACCAAATTACAAGTCATAGAATTGTAAATTATGATTACAAATTTGTATCTATTAAAAAAACTTAACTGCACTGGATATCTTACATGCAGACCTATATATCTCAGCGTTCCATGGATTCACCGTGCGGGTGCCGAGTCCATCGCGTGATGGTGAATTGCGACCCAGGTGTAGGTTTAGGGAGTACTACTCGCGACGCGTCAGCACTCAGCTTCACCGTCTGCTGTGTTACCCACTCTACCTATTCATATTTGATACTAGCCAATATTCTCCTAGAGTTAACCATTCATTCTGCATTTCTAGGTTCGTTGCGTGCACCTTGTAGGTCTTGTTTTCATCTTGTTGTAGGAAAGATTTTGGTTATCTCTTTGTCGGTCTGTCTTCTAGCATTTCCTAATCAAACTCTACTGGACTGCTTACCCACTATGATTTTCATGTGGAATTGGAGCCGTTACTCGAGCTCTGATGAATTTTTGTCTTTTGGAAGGGACCTAACGATTTCGTCTTGTGATTTTGACAAGACATGCATTTTAGTAACTTTGGTAACACGTGTTTGTTGAGTTCCGAAGGCCTTTTTAATTTTATTCCAAAGTTATTCGATCCCCTTTAGAACGTTGACGGGTCTGCAGATGTTACTAGCCCAAGCCACGACTTCAATACCTTAGTGACTTTCGCGCCCAGTGTTCTTAATGTTTTGTTCTCATTCCCTCCGTCCAGGTACAGAAGTTATCCACCTTACGCAGTAATTCTTGGCACTGCTTCGGTTTACGTGTTAGGATCGCAAGGTCGTCTGCGAATGCTAAGATGGATTCCGTATATTTTCCATTGACCTTAAACCGGTACCCACACCTCTATTCGTGTGTTCGCAATGGCGCGGGCACCACCTTCGGGTAGATTCTCTATTTAGGCGACGTCCGGCACACGCGGACGTCACCTCCTTGTGGCTGGCCGTTATGGCTGTTCGAGGGGAAAACCCATCCCATTCACCCTCGGCCACACTGAGGCATGAGGCGCTGGTAAGCGCGCCTCCATCGCCCAGTTCGTCGGCGGCGGAATGGGTCCGAGTGGAGATCCATCCTCCCAAATTTCCAGCGTGTGCTGAGCCGAGTCCTTACTGCAATAGCAGTGGTGACAGGCCGGACTCAATCCCCTCCTAGCGACCTTGTGCAGGTACTTCCTGAAGCAGCCTTGCCCAGAAAGGACCTGCGTCAGTCGGAAGGAAACCCCGTGCTGACGCCCTGCCCACTTCACGATGACCGGCTGGAGTGCCTCCACGGTGGCAAAACCAGCACGTGGAGCCTCTAGCTGGGACGACCAACTAGCCATCGTAGCTCGACGAGCAGCCTCATGCCGACTGCCGCTAACCGCCCGGAACCCAGTCGTCTGCCGATATACTTCAGCTAACACTTCCGCCTCCAAATCCCACAGGTGAGTTACGGCTAATGCATATGCCACCTCCGTCGACACGGTGCGGTAACCGCGTATGGCTCTAACCACCAATATCTTCCTAGGGCGATAGAGGCGCGCCCTATTCTGGGTGGTCAGAGCCGCTGCCCACATCGGTGCACCGTACAGTGCCATTGACCAAACAACCCCCACGTATAACCGTCTTGTCGCGACACTGGGCCCACCCAGGTTAGGTAAAAGTCGCCTAAGGGCAGACGCAGTGCCGGCCAGCTTAGAAGCAAGCTGTCGGAAGTTTCCGTCGAAGAGCCGCCTCACGTCGAGGACCATGCCTAGATACTTCATCTGTATACTCAAGCCCAGATGAAGTATATTATAGTAGTGTGTGAGATGTGTAAGGTTATTATTATTAAGAAGCCAAAAATGCTCTACTTATTTGCTTTACATTGTAAATCAGTGTTTAACTTACAGAAATCGATGTGTGTGATTTTTTAACCTAACAGAGCTAATAAAGGTTTGATTTTTAACGGACGTAGGGAACCATTAAAATATGAAGCAATAAGGTTGACTCACAAAAGAATCATATCGGGAAACTTTACTATATAATTGTTTCCAACGACAAATCCTGTGAAATACTTATGTAATAAATAATAACATAATAATATTGTTTTCAATGTCACCTTGAAAAGTTTTTGAAGGCCACCAATACTTTTCCGTTCTTGATGAAATTAATATCTGGATATAAAAGGTCAAACTCAAAATAGTTCCACATCTCCTTTTTCCGTATATGTCCTTCTGATTTTCCTTTTTTTCAATATACCAAGCTACTGACGAGTTTGTAAGGTAAAAATATCTCTATTTACTTTCCATCGAACTTTACCAGTAATTTAATATATTACAATTAAATTGCGACCTCTTTGCAACCACAATTTCTATTAAACATCAAAGTATGGCACAATTTATAACTAAACAAAGACAGTGTCGCCATCTATGTTGTAGAGATTGGTACTACGAAATAATAGGGAAGCATTGTGTTGTGAACATTTTGAACAAGAAAGTAGGGATTTAAGCAAGACTTTGAAAATGTGTTTTTATTTCATGCAATAATAATAGGTCAGAAGGGCTTCATATTAGAAAAATAGGTGATTCCTTACAGTCAAGAAGTTTATTTATCACATTAACATATATAAGAACATAACGTTTGTTGCTATTATGTGAGACACAAAAGATTTTTTTTTTTTAAGACATCTCCCGCACTAGGAACAAATCCTGTGTCGCACTATACAAACATACATGAAACGGACACAAGGAACACCCAGACTCAGAACAACAATTTGCGGATCACACAAAGTGTCGTCCCATGTGGGGATCGGACTCACAGCACTCAGCGTAGTAGTGAGCGGCGTGGCGACCGCTTAAACCACTACGCCATCCGTGCAGTCAATATCTTCAGTTTTCATTTTATATCACTAATATGTTAAATCAGCACTTTGACCGCTGAATGAACATAAATACCACTTAAATTATTCAGGATCTTTTGCCTTTCTAATGTAAGGAAACGTTTACGAACGTACGTTTCAAAGGTACACCTTGTATTAATGGTGTCATACAGATTAAATGAATTGATGACTTCTAATTGACGACCGGATGGTGTAGTGGTTTGTGTAACGGACTGCTATTCCAAAGGTCGCGGGTTCGATTCCCGCTCAAGTCAAACATTTGTGTGCATGAACATTTAATGTTTGATTTGGTCTGGGTGTTTCTATGTATATTATGTATGTATTTACAAAAAAAAGTATATTTGTATTTATATCAGTTGTCTAGTACCCATAGTACAAGCTCTGCTTAGTTTGGGACTAGATGGCGTTGTGTGAATGTGGTAGAATATTCTTATTATTATATTATTATTATTAATTTAACATAGGTTTTAATTAGAAAATTAAATGAAACACTTCGTTATAATTATATGATTATGTTACTAGATGAGAAAACATGTATGTGAAAAAATGTGTAGGTATGTCTTTGGAACGGGATTGAAACTTCAGTTTAAGAGGTCACTATTATAAGAACATCGACAGCCTTAAAAAAAAGAAATTTAAGAAAATCTGAAACGATTTTTCTTCTTCATCCTTCGACCTCCTTTGTTTATCAACCGATTTTTTTTTGTTTTGTAGTTATTAACGAACTAATATTTTATAATGGAAAAACCAGTTGATCCCCCAATATATTAATAATTTAGAAACACTCTTAATTATGATAATGATTACCTAATATAGAATTTTGGTCAGCGAGCTGCCACCCATTTATTTATAAATATGAAGTTATTGTACAATTTTGAAGGAGAAAATACAAAAAGTGTATAAATTACAGCTTTCTTTCTCGTTTTTTGATTTTTGAATTTGATAAACAAAAACTACAAAATCAACACAAAAGGCATTCAAGCACCTTATTTAAAGAGAAAAGGTAAAAAATCATTTATTACAGATTATCTCTTTGTACGGATACTTGAAGGTTTCTGATTATCTGAAGGTTTGAAGATACCACGAGGGAGCTGAGGACTATTGTCATGTTAAGAAGGTACATACTTACTTATAAAAGACCGTATAGCTTAGTTTCGGGGCCTAACTTTATTTAACTTAAAAATATAATAAAACTTACTTCCGCCCGTAACTTCGCAAGCGTGGATTTCGGTAATAGACATCCTTTTTTCGCCCGGTTTATATAGCATAAGATTTTTGCGACCTTTTCAATAATAAACATTATATTTCAGTCAATTTACATAAAACCATAATTAATTATACACTTTAACTTTCCTCGGGAATCACACTATGTATTGGTGGAAACCGTACAAAAATCCGTTTGTTAGTCTTCGAGTTTATAGCGTTCATACAGACAGACAGACGCGGCCGGAAGACTTCATTTTATAATTTGTAAGGATAACGTTATTATATACTACCTGTTAGAGGCTCAAAGATCTTTCGTGTGGTTGTTATACCACAAAATCCCGTATATTTCTTGTAGCGTATTCGTAATAAGGGTGTGAGTATGTTGACTGAACTGTGTGTCTTTGTACTTACGACCTTTTTTTTTTGTTGACGGGGTGGAAAATCCCTTCAGATCTCCGGTTCCTCGGGGACTCAGGAGCCAGGAGTATGTGGTGATTTCACTAAAAACCACCCCGACGGCCGGCCTTAGGTGTCCTACTCTGGGAAGGACCCGGACCATGTTATTTCAGGTCCTCCCCGAATTGACACCATGCCTAATCAGGCCCTATCCCAGGGGAGAACACTTCCGCCTTCAATCGCGGCATGGCGGCCCGATCGCATCTTAATGCAATCAGGCCGGCCATTCCATTCCCTACCGCAGCAATCAATCTGCCACCAGAGGTCCCCACTCTCTGGCGGCCCGCAGCCCCGTCGACGGCTGATATCGCCGCCGACTTGTACTTACGACCTAAATTGGCTTTTGTCATGTTATTGGGTAAACAAACGAACTGGTCACCTGATGATAAGTGACTACCACAGCTCATTGACACCCACGACTCAAAAGTCATAAGTGCATCATCCTTTGAGTCCCCTCCCCTAGGGGAGGTTGGTTTTGGGCTCTGGTCACCTCACTCACTAAATGAACAGCAACGAAAGTATTGCTAAACACCCGTTTCTGTGAGGCTGGTCCTCCGGTCAAGCCAGGCAAGCCGGTGAACCATGGCTCTCCAATGTCCCACGTCTAGTATTGGTTCGATTAGTTTGAATAGACCTTCCGCACAGTTCAACAAAATTAATCCTATTAATAACGCATAAGCATGCACTTCACGAAGGTCCTCAGGAGTATATAGTTCCCAAAATGTGAGTACCTTGTCGTTTCTAGGCTTACTAGTTTACTGGTCAACCGAGGCCATTCCATTTTTGAACTCTTACCCAGGATAAAATAAGGTATTTAAGGATTATTAACAAAATCAGAAGATTCAGGAATTTTGAATTCAGTCACATGCATTTGGGTGAGATATGGTTATAGTAGGCCAAAACCTCCTTTCTAAGGAGAGGTCTATGTCCAGCAGTGGACTATTATAGGTTGTTGATAATTGATGATGGTTTAACAAGATAATTTAGTTGATAGCTATGTTACAAAAAAAGTAAAGTTCTATTTTGATTGTTTCCAAGTATTGTAACCTGTATTTTTTCATTCAAGCGTAATATTATTATGATGACGAATGAGCATTGTGTTCTTATTCTCATAACACATGTTTCATGTTTCAACAACATGTTCCAAGCAATAATCAAAGGATAATCAATCATAAATGAATATAACATAAAGATGTGATTGAATTGGCATACAAGCCATATAGCTCCTTAAAAAATTAACTAACACAACTATAAATTTTCAATTCAATTTAAAACATGAAACTTTAAATCGTTGAAACAAAGATGGTCTTAAAGTGTATGCAGCGTTAAAAGTAATGAAACCTCGCTTGTATGCGTAGTAGGATTTCTTTATCTTAAAAAAAGACAACTCCCGCACTAGGAATGTAAGCTGTAAGCGGAGGACTTAAGAAACATTTATGAAATGGACACAAGGAGCATCCACACTCAGAACAAAAATTTGTAGATCACCAAAAGTGTTGTCCCATTTCCAATCGGACCCACAACACTCAGCGCCGTAGAAAGCGGCGAGGTGACCGCTTATACCACTACACCATCCGTGCAGTCAACGATAGATGAACAGTAGAATGAGTAAATTTTTCAATGCAGCGGTTGCTTCCGTTTGAAGAACCTTCTACGTCACAGGTTATGAAAGGTATGCACCAGAGTAAACCTATGACCATGGTCGAGAAGTTAGGCGATTCAAAGGTATGTAATTCCTGTTGTTCGCATTAATTTCCTGAAAATTTAACTTCAAATTTGTAATAGTTTTAACATCAGCAACGGTTTCAGACCGGTCTTAAACCAAGGGAGCCAGTTGGTCAGGTTTAGCCTCGGTTATAGGTGGACTTCAAATGTAACGTACAACGTTCATTTAACAATATAATTGAAATAAAACATAAGACTTCACTCTATTAGAGATTGTTTACTCCAGGTGAGTGATGCCAGGTTTCTGAAGTTCTCAGTGAAATACACTAAAACTATTTGTTCACTAAAGATAAATTTTATTTAAACTTAAGTTAACTTTCATTAAATACGTAACGAAACATTCCTTAACTATTATAAAATTTATAAATTGTTGCAGAAGCTGCCACTAGCTGGATCTGTTCAAGCTTAAGAGCTCAAATTAATTTTAATCCTTCATAAATAATAGTGTATAGTAATACGAAACTTAGACAAAAAGACCGTGTGGACTAGTTCCTGCGAATTTTTGTGATAGTGAGTGTGTGACGATCACAAAATGTGTAATTGAATAAATGACACGCAACAATTATTCCTGAAATAACTAGTTTCAGTTAGGTCACGAAATATTGCTTATACTACAGACGTAAGCACTTCAACAATAAGATTGATATTATAATCATCATCATATGGTCATACTTAATATACTGGTCATACTCATAATACTGGTAGAGACAAGCAAAAGCTCCAAAACAGTTTTGTGCAAATGAATTTCCCAACAAGATTCTATTATTTTTGTCCTAGAAACATATGGGTCCTTAACTCTTAACTGCTTGGCTCACCCAGCAGAAAAGGCCCAAAAATTAAGAATCTCACTTAATAGGGATGTAGACTATGTTTCATCATCAACAGCCTTTAATAGTCTACTGCTGGGCATAGGCCTCTCCTTAGAAAGAAGGCTTTGGCCTACTATACCACGCTGGCCAGACGGGTTGGCATAGGGCTTGTGTCAAGTTTTCAGTCTCTTAGTAGTGCTGTTGTCCGGCGTGATTTATATTTTAAGAGTGTTTAATAAAATGTATTATTATGGAGATATTTTCATTAATATTTTATGCTCAATTAACTAGTTGTCCTTCTTTGCTAGTTGTCATAATTTTGTTTGCTTGAAACAAAACATCAAATAAAGTTAAGCACCCCATAACCGGCACACATTGGTCAGTTAAGTTTAAACGTTTCTTTTTTTTTGGTGTTCGAAAACGCACTACCACAAGTTATCAGATCAGTAATGTCGAGGAAGAAATAAAATCCTGATAAAAGTAGGTACCTCAAAGGCCGGGGATAAGTTTACGAGCAGGGGGCCGAATGATTGATTACGAAACTGTATTAACTTACGAAGTACAAGTATGTACTGTATTGATTACCTACATACAGGAATGTCTCTGATATTCGATAACAGTAACTCCTATTAATTGATGCCAATATTACCATTCGATTTTCCTTGGCTATAGTATGTTATTATAGTTCAGTTATTTGTGCTTCTGTGTTATCTATAAATATAAAAATGTTAAGTTGGTTTGTGTACGCTTCAAAGTTCTGCACCGATTGAGGGAAAATTTTGACACCACATAAAAATCGCTTCAAGGATTGTTTTTATTTATTTAAAACTAAATGCACATGCAAATATGATGCGGCAGGTTCAAAATTAAATATTATATTATATTATATAATATATTTTATTATATATATATAATTAAAGTCCAGAGATATACACAATATATAATCACACATACATACATAAACCTACATAAATTTAACAAAATATATAAATACTCAGTCGGGTACTAGCGTTGTGACTGTTCTGCCAATTCACTCCGGGGAAGATCCTTTTACCTATTTGCCGGGTTCACTTTGTTTCTCATTTATCATTAATGTAATTTGAATGTGCCACAACGAAGCGAAGCCGGGAACAGCTAGTACAGTATAATAAAAATACTCACTAAGTAGGTATATTCTGGTGTGGCGGGGAAAGTCTTCTTTCCCCGGGATTGGGCCTGGCTAAGCGCGGCGTCGATCCGGGGGACCTGAAATAACATGGTCCGGGTCTTCCTCGGAGTAGGGCGGCGCCGGCCGTCGGGGTGGTTTTTAGTGGAATCACCATATACTCTTCGCTCCTACATCCCCACGGACATCGGAAGGGATTTTCCACACCGCCAACAAAAAAAAAGGTGTATTCTGGTGTAAAAACTATTTCTCTACTATTATGTATATAACAGTCTCTCACATAAAAGCATAGCAATGCGTCTAATGTAAGTTTGTTTTGTAATGTTTTGTATACTGTACTGTATGAGAGAAACAATCATTTGTTATTATTTGTTTTAGGCCATTTCAATTAATTTTAGCTTGGAAGAAGTCAAGTGTGATTCTGACTTGTACGTTCCTTACAAACTTGGTTTTTTATGACCTATAATAGCATTTACTGGTCTTGTAAGATCTTATTTTTCCCTTTCACGGCTCTAGGCAATGAGAAGTACCCAAAAGATTTTTATTATGATAAACGGGGACAAACGAGCAGACGGGATAGACGTCTGCTGCTCAAAAATCACAAGTACATTGAATTGCTTACCACCGATATTCTGTGAGGCCGTGGTATCACTCCGGTTGAGCCGGCCCATTTGTGTCAAATCCTGGCTCTCCTACGTACAGATGATTTATGATGTCAGACGACGATTCACAGATGATGATGACAGATGACTTACCATCCGTGTTTTTATTTTTCGTAATTGCTTTCCAAAAAAAAAGTAGTCCCTTAATCTAAATAACCCTTGTTATTTTAACGATATATTCATACCCATAATCAAGTTACGCTCTCAACACCACGATCATGTTAAACATCAAAGTAAACAGATAATCTCGTATCTACTGCGAATTCAAAATACATATCATGCATAAACATTACTGAATTACTAATTTGTTTTAGTTTAAACAACATAGTGTAGGAGGCAGTAGCCTTGTTTATTCTCTTCATGCTTTACGCTTGGCTTGAATGTTTACCATCCTGTATGATGTTCCAACCATGACTTGCCTAAATATTTAATTATTTATTTATGACTACATGCAGAAATTTGTACATCCGCGGTCTTAATGCCTGAGGCATTCTCTGCCAGTCGGCCGATTGGGCGACGCAGAGAAAGAATGAGGTAGGTGCACTTATTTGGATAAATGATAGAATCCTTAATCAGAGCCTACTATTTGTGCTTCGAATAGACAAATATACGCAGTACCATATACATATACCCGAATAAACAAACCTACATACATACACACACATATACCTATGTGTATACATGCATGTGTATGCATGTGTATACACACATAAATATATATACTCACACAAATATACATATTTAGATACATTTATAAAAAATGTTAAAAATTATGGGTGACAAGCTAAAGAGCCCGTTGATTCTGCCAACTCACTTAGCAACAGCTCCTTTACCTCCATTTTTAAGGAGTAGCGATTTGTAGCCATCCTGACTTTGACAGGAAGCGCATTTTTTTTTTTAGATCAAGTAACGAGCTTTCGAATAGTTTTCGATAAGAAAACAAAACGTTATATTTTGTAATTGTTACCACTCTATCCTTCCCTAACGACTGTTCAATTTTAAACCTTATCTATCTAAAAACGCCAGCAGCTCTCTAAATATTTCATTATTAAGATTACAACACTTTCCTACTATTAATAGTTATTTCACGTAGGCTGTATTCACGTACTGTGAGTTCCATAATGACAGGATTTGAAAACTTTACCGGTACTTAAAACTTGGAAGTTAAGTAGAGGAAGTTGTGTTATCTTAGATTTCATAATAATTTAACGGTAAGACCAGCTTAGACAACGATAATTCTAGATCAGCTTTTGCATAATATCAATTGACTGCCTCGATGGCGCAGTAATAGTTTATGCGACTGCTGTGCTGAGGTCTCGGGTTCGATTCCCGGGTCGGACCAAATGTTTGTGTAATCTGCAAATATTTGTTTCTGAGTTTGGGTATGTTCTAATGTTATGTTCTATGTATAATATGTATGTATTTACAAAAAAAGTATATAAGTAATCTACCAGTCATTCTAGTTTGAAACTAGATGGCGCTGTGTGTCAGATGTCCCCAATATTATATTATTACGTCAATTCTAAGACGAGACAAGACGAGCTATTGCTTTGCACAATCAATGCAGTCTCACAAAAAAATGTTGTAGTCATCATCCTCCGAGCCTTTTCTTAAACTAGGCTGGAATCGGCTTTCAGTCTCGACACGGTTAAACTTGGATTTTTTAAGTTGAGTGACTGATGAATACAACCCAAATACTAGCCGCTATCTGTAGATAGGCTGTTGTCGGTCTTTTTAGGGCTCCCACTACCCGTAACGATTGTTAAAGATCATATTCATATGGCAAAGAATTTTTAAATACAAGGTAAAACATATCTTTTCTCTTGTTTTGTTATAGTATATACCAGCGATCCGCCCCGGCCCCGCACGGGTGCAATGTAGGTACTACTAATACTAATAATGTAGTGTCAGTGTGAAGTAATGAATTTTACTATTGTTATGATAGGATTTGAATACAAGACATCTTTAAATGCAATATTTATAGGCCCACTCCGATCCTGCCAGCCGCTGCCACCCGGGACGGACGTACGGTAGTTGCATTTTAAACCCTTCATATCTTTTAAAATATTTAATTTAATGATATGCTGTAAAGAGCAATTTGAATCTGCATTAAATGCACAAAGTACCTAACTTATTTAATTGAATAAAGAATAATAATGTATTATTTAAAATAGCTTCGTTGTTTTTTGTAATATTTAAAAGATAAAAATGGTTACTGAAGGTTATCCTTAGGAGATAAACCTACTATTACGAACTTTTTGGTAGATCTTTTTTAGTATAATATATTAAAAAGATCTATTGAGATGAATGTATATTATACAATGCCGTAATAGTAGATGGTTTGTCTCTCTCGTAAGATTAAGCCTGCGTTTGCAATGTAAGCGCACAAAATCAAGTTTTTTACGACGAATCTTTGAAATTCTCGAATTTTCTCTACTATAATATGCATATATTATACATATAAACCTTTCTCTTGAATCTCTCTTTCTATTGTTGAGAACCGCATTAAAATACGCTCCTCAGTTTAAAAGATCTGAACATACAACACAAAAAAGCGACTTTATTTCATTTATAAAGAAGTATTAGAAGTTATATGTAAAGAAGACTTACATAACGCGAACAATAGAAAAATCTACTAAAACATTTACATCAAAAAGAAATAATATAATGTATGAAAAAATTAGCCGGCTTCCGTCGCCAATGGTGATCTGCTTTACGAAACAATTGATATCGAATATTAATATACCTATATTATTGCTATTTTATTATTTGCCTCTTCATTCTTATGTTTTTATTAAAAGTCTCCATCTTTTACATGTACTGCTTATAACATACACGGACATACATATGTTACACCGAAATGGTATTAACGTAGCTGTTTTTTCTTCAATCATCATAAACGCGGAAAACATTTATAGAGCACAGATCTCCCATTTTTTAATTAATAGCTTTATATCTACCTCGGTCATCAGCTAGGTATTTTTTATGTCAGATATTTTATTATGTATTAGCAAACTTTCTTAAAAGAACAAAACCCAATTTGGTGTCAATTCAGTTGTGTTTTATTCGCCCTTTTTAATGTCATTTAAAAAATGTTTAAATGATCTATTTCGACCATTAATTTAAACAAAAAAATATCCTATATTATGTATTGTTTTATCTTTTGTCTAACGGTGGAACAATATGGCTAGTAAGTCGTATTACGAGATTCCGATTCATTTAGCAGACAATCGACTCTATATCAATGTAATAGTCGATTGTACTCGTACTGGGATTCCGTCCTCAGCAGTAAATAACAAGTTGTAATGGAGAACGCATTGTTGTTGTCTCTTCCTAACTAATGTGAATGTGAGTTTGTTTATTAGTTACAATTTTATCTTATTTCATCTTAATAAGTTTGGCATACTTATACGTTTTCAGAAGTACAGAAAAGAACAAAATGAATAAAAATGATACATTTCCTCCTTAAGAAAACATACTTATTCTGAGCCATACAAAAATTGATTGAAGAATACTAAACTAATCTGAACAACGCCTCATGAACCAGCTAGTAAAATATTTCAAAAATTGTAATATTTGTGAACCGTTGGCGCTAAAATTTTAGTTTAGTAAAAGTCAAAGACATGCTTCAATTGCTTTATCATCAGACAATTCTTACCAAACGTAATATCAAACTCATCTAATCATAATATCAGGCTCGTCAAAACGAATATATAAGCCTAAAACTCAAGGGATTTAGTGGTCACAACAGTTCCACTAGACACCTTTTAGTTCTATCATGAGATGAATTCTTCCGGATGAAATATTTTATGTTGAAAATTTGACCCACCATTTTTCCTGCAAAAATAGGGTCCTTATATAATATCTAGTGCCTAAAAAAATTTTGACGGGAACTAAGATTTCATGGTGTATAAGAGTTCAATGTGGATAGGAATCCAATGAGTGATTATGTCAGTACATAAGTCAATTGGAAAATCGACTAAAAATCTATTGAAAAATCGACTATAGCTAGAGAGCCGTAGTTGAATTTCCAGGCGTAGTCGTCTATCAACATTTACATCAACCCACCGAAAGCAATCAAACTGGGAAACTGTTGATCGTGGCAAACCGTAAATTATTACAGATCATAAAGTTCTCATGTGGCGGCACTTCATTTAATTAATGATTCGATGTCCGTGTGAACAAACATTGCACGTTTTTGTGGATGACCGATTTAATCAGCTTGTGTGTTATCTCATTCAACCCAATGTTTTACTTAAGCTCGTTAATTTCAATGTTTTACAAAAAAGCTCAAACTAATCTGTACAACGGTACGAAGGACACTTACTTCCTTTTAAATTCGACCATGTAGCTCTGCATCATACATAGGTTCAATGCAAAAAAGCCAAATTAAAAAAAAAAGCAGACTTGGAAATGCCATATTTTTAAATTCACTTTAAAGTACTTCCTCTTGCAGATAATAAAATTCAGCCAATGGAGGACACGTCTCAAACGTCTCATTAAATCTAAAAAGTCTTTTGATGTGGTCGCCCTTGGCTGCTTGCTTCAGTCGCTCGTAACTTTATTAATTTTTATTCAATATACTTCCTTTTGCGACCAATTGTATTGATATGGGTGATGATCATGTTAAACTTTTATGGTAAAAGGCAAACGAGCACATAGGTCAACTGACGGTAAAAAACTACCGCTGCCCATAAACACTTGCAACTCAAAAGACTTTAAGTGCCACCCTCAGAGTGCCTTCCAGAATTTTGATTTTAAAACCAGGTACGAAAGCGACAAATACTCGATCAAAACCAAACAGCGTATGTGACTTCCGTAATTTCAACCAAAAAGTCTAAATGCAAACCTCCCCTCTCGAAAAGCGAGGTCCTTCCAGCCAGTCATATCCAAAATTTATCTTAAGTATTTCCATTTATTCGAAGTAGATTACAATTTCAAAATTTGCCTACGAAAATAAATCTCATCCTGTCTTTATGGTAATAAAGATAGGAATAAATTATCTATTGTTGATATAAAACATATTTCAGTCGTAACATTACATCAGTAAGCTGAAACGATACCTAATAAGTTATACGTGAGTTAGATAAACCTTGATATCCCTTAGCAATTCGTATTACTTTATCTAACAAGATAAGCAGTGATATAGGATAAATGGCTCACAGGTAACGTTACTAACAAAAACAGTAGCCCCTTTACGCTTTTTCAACCGGAAAAAAAGCAGTTTTGTTATACTCTGTCCCTGTTTTCGTCTGATACAATTTGCATGGGCAGGCTCAGTATTAAATGTGCTTGATTCGGGTCTTAGTTCTTTTTTTTAGATTTCATCTTAAATAAAAAGGATAAGTAATGCGTTTTATTAGTTTAGGTTTACAGTCAAAGTAGTGGCATTGTTTTCAGTTACTTTTACCTGGCTGCGCCAAAAGGAAAAGAAGCTTATGTTTTTTTTTACACTTCCTGCATCACATTTTGCATGAGGCGGACTTAATGCACATGCCATTATTTACCAGTTAACCTTTAGATGGTTCAGTAAGGGACATGGCAGGGGCATAAGTACCTATGTTTTTCGAGTGTAGGTATGTTAATAAATATTTCTTTGGCATGCTCTCTAGTCTAAAAGGCTTGATAAAGTTTGGCTTATGAGGTGTCGTCAAATTCTTCTCGTGAATTGTGAGAGTGACTCTGGGTGTTATCGCAGGCTTGTATATTTTAAGTCACTACGTACATTTTTAGGCTTTAAAAAAAAACAGCTTGTTTATCAGTCTGTTATTATCCTTTTTTTAGTTATTGTTAAACAAAAATCTTCATTATAATAACAATTTCACAGTATAATCAATTTCAAAAGAAAAATACAAAACAAACATTATCATCTCACTTTAAAATATATTTCATGTAGAAAGCAATTCAATTCGAATCTATTTAAATATCCAAACAATATATTAATCGTAAAGCGAGTCCAGTTAATCTTAATGATTTGTTGCGTTCCACTCGCTCAGATTAAAATCAGCAGATAAAATTCAAATAAATTAAAGCTCTCATTGATGCCTTCATTTCGAGGTAGCAATAATAATTAAAAACGAAAAATAAATAGCAATGATTTTATAAGGAATGTGTTTGAATTTCGAAGCAATTTGAATGAGAAAAAAACTTTTTTGTGAGTGGTATTTTGTCTTTGTATTCCCAAATGAAAAAATATTTCATCAACAGCCTTCAATAGTCCACTTCTGGACATAGGCCTCTCCTTAGAAAGGAGGCTTTGGCCTACTATACCACGCTGGCCAGACGGGTTGGTATAGGGTTTGTGTCAAGTTTGCCTTCTCTTTTTGCAGTGCTGTTGTCCTGCGTAGTTAGCTCCCTTAGTCGGCTCTTACGACATCGACCGGACGGAAAAAATATTTGATATCCCAAATTAATAAAATCATTTTCCAAATCGGCTTATAAATAAAATAAAATAAACCGGACCGTATTACTTTGCTGTATTCTGCTCATGGTAATGATATCAGTGTGGTGACGGATTAATGACAGAAAAAAATACGGAGTGTCACCACCAGTGGAGCAAACTACACAGGACAACAGCACTGCATTAGCACTGCATATCTTAGCTGCAAAGAGAAAGATAATTTTACACTAACCCTTTATTAAGCCGGCTTGCCAGCATGGTATAGTAGGCCCAAACCTCTTTCTAAGGAGAAGCTCATGTCCAGCAGTGGACTAATAAAGGTTGTAGATAATGATGATTGATCAATGGTCACGGTCACACATTAACACAAAAAAAAATGCTCTCAATAAATTAGTTTTTTTTTTATAAAAGAGTTTAAAAGTATTGTTTTGCTTATAACTAATTTATTACCTAATTAAAATTTACGCTTTTTACGCATATCGATATTATTTTTATCTGATTGTTGTGTACAAAATGTACATACAATCATTATTAGCATTATCTACAATAATAATTATGGGTCAGTGATATCATTAGTTCATTATTAAGCGTCACATTGTATTATGCAATATTTTTACCATTAACTTATAACATGGCAAGAGTAACAATAACACAACAAAATAGCTATGAATAGATAATTATTTTTAAAATAAGTTTTAATTATAAATTTGGTCAGAAAAGTTATGTGTCAGACTTCGTTATCATTATACACCCAATAGTAAGCTTAAGCATATGCATATGCTTATTTGTGTTTTGTATTTGACTTACGTCCCTCGGTACATTGAATCTTTTACTTAAAACATTATTGCACACAGTAACACATAAAATTCTCTGGCCTATGATTTAATTTCAAAATGCGTTGTTATTCTAATAAGTAGAGAAAGAGGAGAAGAGGAAGGTTTTTATGAATAATTCATGCATATTATAGGAGAGAAAATCCGGAAATTCAAAGATTTGTCACAAGTTGTGTTGAGAACCATGGTTATACAGATAGATCAAAATAATGTATTACGAAATTATATATCTTGAAAAGATCTTTAAAAAAGTAGCCACTTTCACTACATGACACTCATCAATACCACAGTAATCATTTTTATCTTTTAGATCTTACAAAAAATAGTGGGTAATTTACGAAGCTACTTTGAACAATACAGTATTGTTCCTTATCCAAATTAATACGTTAGGTAGGTTGTGTATTTAATGTATATCAAAATGGTTTTTACTGCATATCATTACATCGTAATTGATATCAGAGATTTAAAATGCGGGGTCAAAGCTCCCGTCACCACGTCGGACCGTACGTCTGTGCCGGGTGCTAGCAGCCGGCAGGAACGGAGCGGGCCTATAAATATTGCACATAAAGATGTTCTGTAGTACATCTAGTCCTATCATAATTATAGTTTTTTTTATGACAGACGACTGACGTGAATTTTATTTATTAATTCATTAAATCTTTATGCACAAATGTGGCAAAAGCGGACTTAGTCCGTGGGAATTTTCTACCTGTCGCCCTTAGGGCGGTGCAGAGCAAAACGTGGTAGATGTACTGAAATTTATTAAAACTATGGCATATTATATAGAATATCATACACCCAGAGTACTTATATAAATTACATTAAAATATTTTTAATGATAAATACAATAAGTAATAATGATACTAATACACATAATACATAGGTATTTATATACACATACATATATACCTATACATAAATACACATAATTTAAATTCTAGAAAGGGAGATTTTAAAATTAAGGTGGATCTGATAGAGCGGTTAAGAAATGTTTCCGCGAGAGGAATTTAAAGGTTTGTCGAGTTTTAGCCATCGTAATCTCGGGATCCCTCCCGTTCCATAACAAGAAAGATTGTACCAAGAAAGTAGAATGTACAAAGTCAGAGCGGTGAGTAGGACAGTGAAGAAGGAGGTTGTCTGAGGATACAAGGTTTTTACTGTGGTTTGCACCTAAATATTGAATTTGAGAAGTGAGGTAGGAAGAAAAACTTGGAGAAAAGAGTAAAGAATATAGGGTCCTTAATGCTTGTCTGCAAAGGCGAATTGGAAACCATTTCAAATGGGAGCGATGCTAAGACACTTAATCACATTTGCGTAAATTGAAAACGAATCAAGTGCAATTATTGAGAAGACGGTCAAGCTTATTGAGTAGATCTGCATTCAGGTCAAAGTAACACATATCACCATAGTCGATTAATGGGAATATTGGAGACTGAACAAACATTACCTTACTTTTCGTTGGAAGAAAGTTCTTAAGTCTGTAGAGGGCCCGCAGCGAGCCTGTCACTTTCTAGCACTATGTGTGCCAGAAAGTGCAACAACTTGCTTTCGCCAGCTCAGTGTCAATGTACAATTCGAAGTTTTTCACACTTTCAGAGTATGGAATAACCATGACATCGTAGGTAAGTTTTGGAAGTGAGGCAAGGTCGAGTTAGCTTATACCACGGTTACTCTCGATGATAATAGCCTGACATTTATTCGGATTGACCGATACGCCAAACATATCGGACCAGTGTTCAATGGCTGCCAGATCACTATTTACAACCGAAACCGCGGACGATACATTGCACAACTCTGTTTGGTAGTAGTGTAGTGCAAGTCATCAGCGTAGAGATGAAAGGAACACTGAAGTCTTAGGGTGGTAATGTTAATGAAGATGGAAAACAGAAGAGATGAAAGGATATCGCCTTGAGGGGTGCCAGCAGCAAGATCACACCAGCCAGAAGAAGAATCTTCAAAACTGACTAACCTGCTGTCAATCCCGAAAGTAAGAGGAAAACCAGCCTAGTGCTTCTTGACAGATCGAGAAATGGGATAGGACAGCAAGGAGAAGTTCTAGACTGGCGATACTGGAGGCATTGTAAAAATCAACCAGTACTACAGTAGTAACCTCAGTATTCACCATCCCACCTTAAGATCGCCAGTCACTTTAAGAAGAGCAGATACCATACCATGGCCTAGTGGAAACCCTGACTGAAAGGAAGTGAGCAAGCGGTTACTGTAAGTGAAGTTGGACAACTGTTTGTAGTCGCAGGTCTCGATTTCGTGTTATGGTTCTTTAGAAAACGTTCACGACGCATTATGTCAATCACAGAAAGACCACATAGTGAAATGTGTCCTGGCCACTCCTAGCCTGCTTTGAAAATGACGTATTTTACTCCTTTAAGGATGAAACTTCCAAAAATCAGTTCTTAGTGGGTGTTAAAATAAAAAGCATTAGCTGCATAAAATGCCAGTTGGTAGCCACAGGGGTTTAAGCTCTGCATTGATGGATCGTCAATCAGTCAGGGACAGTTATTTTATAGGCGCCTATAGATAAACGTGGTTAGAATAATGCAGATTTTATATTTTTAAAATACGACTTGAAAATATCTTATATTTCGTACCTATGTTAATAAAGCATAGTGTACTTGGACGTCTTTGGCTGCACAAAAGGCAATATATAAAAATATATAAAAATCACACAATACTGTAAATCAACATCACTTCTTTTTCTTTTCATTCTAAAAATCTTTTACCTTTTGGCACAACAATAGATAATTTAAAACATTATACCAACCCAGACAAAGTCGTGTGTGAAGCTACTATTATATAAAAGTTCACAGCAGATTAAGTATCGCTTTTAACATGAAGCAACTTTTATTCGCCCTAAACTGAAATGAAACTTTTTTTTTCTAAATAGGTCGAATAAAGCTTCTCCTTAAATTAATTACCTACAATTTACTAGCAGTGCATGAGCACAATTTTTTTCACTTCAATAACAGTCTTATCAAAGACATTGAGTTATTTAAACGTGTTTAATACCATTGTAATCACTATATTTAATAGTAATTATGAAATTCCTGCTTTTAGGACTCAATTTAGTTTTCGGGTATATTTCGTGTTACAATTTGTATCAAGGAGATGACTTTGGTGCGCGTATGTCCTACAGAGAAGTGAAAAAGCATGAACTATTATTCTGGAGACGGCAAGCAACAGTTGTTTTTGAGTACCCGATTGGTACCAATATTACTGGCATTGCGTGTATAGACCTTGACTCCGATAAGAAGGGGATTGCTACGATACTGGCTGGAGGTGTGAATTACAACTTTGTGGAGGTAAAATTACAAAGTGAGAGAAGTGTTGGGTTACGATACATTATTGAGGTGTACAGTGCCACCAACTTATCTGTTCAGTAGACAAAATCGGAACTAAATCTGCGTCAATCTGAGTGTCAGTTTACAAGGTGTGGGTGCTCTCTGTGTTTATCATTTGATTTTATTATTAAAACTACAATTAAAATGCCGAAAGCTCTTAAAAGTGATGCTAGAGTTGTTATTTTAAAAGTTTTATCTTTTATGAACGAAGAAAAACGCCTCCAATTTCCAAAAATACCATTTGAAAAAGTGCCACAACGTGTTGCTGCCGCTACAGGTTAGTGTTATAGTCTAAGGACAGTAAAATTTCCCACTTAAATTATTTTATTATTTATTATTTTAATATTCAGCTTATGTTTCATATTTTATTGTCTATATATATCCACTGAAAATTAGAAATAAAACTGATACGTCGCCCCCACTACTACTAACTAGTGCACCATTTTACTATTCTTTATTTTCATAAACGTTAAACGTATACCTACATTGTGTTCACTGTTTATTCCACCCGAATAAATAAAAAAAATAACATTATTTCTTAAGTTTGATGAGCCACTTTTTGTTACAGGTGTTAGTGAGCGATTTGTTTATAAATTAATTAATGAAGAAAAACGAGCTAAAGAAACTAATATTAAAATATGTACACCTGGTAAAAACAGGGAAAGGAAAACAGGGAAAGGAAAACAGGGAAACTAGAAGTTGATGACTTTGATATTGGTGTGATTAGGAGAAAAACCCATGAATTTTATTCAGTAAAAAAAGAAATTCCTTCTGTAACCAAGCTATTGAATATTTTAAGAGAAGATATCAATTTCCAGGGGAAACTGATATCACGACCACAATTATTTTTATAAAATATAATGTAACTAGTTTGGTATAATAAATCGTATTATCTGTTTGCAAAACAAAATATTTCTTTCTTTTCAACTAATTTATAAATTATATAGTTATGATATTTAAACATTAATTAATAAACTCCGATCAATATTTAAAATTACAGCTCACGTGATTTCGTATGTTTCAAATACCCTAAACTCCTGATAAATTTTTTAAATAGCAACACCTATCGCTCCAGTAGCGACGCCGTCTACTGAACAGATAAGTTGGTGGCACTATACACATCTAAATTGAAAAAAAAACAGTAGGTACCTTTAATTTAAATACCGTCAATCAATCTTGCAAATTAAAATACCAACCGAAGAGACTTTGTAAATTACTTGTGTTTTTATGCAATAAATTATAACCTTATTTGTGCATTTTAAGCTTTATAGTCTATTTTGTTGTATGCAAAATTATAATTTTTATTGTTGTATGTTTTCATTGCTAAAAAACATATAGTAACAATGAACGCATCTATATCTGTCAACGTAAGTAAATTTCAACCAATCGCTGAAGACCAGCGGGGAGCCATTTTCCATCACCTGTCAGAACCAAATGTCAAACAAACCAGAAACAATCGGGGTTATTTAATGTTGCTAACAAGAAGTGTATAATATCTAACAAATTAGGTTTTAAAATGTCGGAAAATGGGCACGATGCGTAAGAAAACTCAAGTGTCTTTCGTAATCCGAGACGAGGAGGAACGGAGACATAAAAATGGTGTTAGTTCGTTGCAACTGGATCCGATACAAGGCCGATTATATTCAGCCGGTCGGGATGGAATTATACGAGTGTGGCATACAGGAAATGGTGTTCAGGATCGGTATATCCAAAGTATGGAACATCATACTGACTGGGTGAACGATATCGTCCTCTGTTGCGGCGGGAAGAACTTAATAAGTGCTTCTTCAGATACCACTGTTAAGGTGTGGAACGCCCCGAAAGGATTTTGTATGTCCACCTTACGAACTCACAAAGACTATGTGCGTACTCTAGCGTACGCTAAAGACAAGGAACAAGTTGCAAGTGCCGGCTTAGACCGCGCCATCTTTCTATGGGACGTAAATACATTGACTGCTTTAACTGCAAGTAATAACACTGTAACTACATCTAGTCTCGTCGGTAACAAGGAATCGATATACAGTCTAGCCATGAACCCTCCCGGGACTATACTAGTTAGTGGTTCAACAGAAAAAGTACTCAGAGTTTGGGACCCTAGAAATTGTTCTCGTCTCATGAAACTAAAAGGACACGCTGACAATGTTAAAGCATTAGTTGTAAGCAGAGATGGCACACAGTGTGTCTCAGGCAGCTCCGATGGTGCTATAAAATTATGGTCATTATCACAGCAGAGATGTGTATCTACAATAAGAGTACATTCTGAAGCAGTATGGGCACTACTGGCTACAGAAAACTTCACTCATATCATCTCTGGTGGAAGAGACCGACTAGTCATTATAACAGAATTAAGGAATCCAGACAACTTCATGATAGTGTGTGAAGAAACTGCCCCAATATTAAAATTATGTTTTACAGCTGACCAAACTGGCATTTGGGTGTCCACTTCAGAATCAGACATCCGTTGCTGGAAACTGCCACCATTGAATTCTTTAGACATGTATAATCAAAATAATTATAATACAAATAACGTGTATCAAACGCAACCATTGCATCACATTCCTGGGGGTCCTGCCATTAAACATTATACGGTACTGAATGACAAAAGACATGTATTGACTAAAGACACTGCAAATAACGTAGCATTATATGATGTTCTTAAAGCTTCTAAGCTTGAAGATTTAGGGGAAGTTGATTACGAGGAGGAGGTTAAGAAGAGATTCAAAATGGTGTATGTACCAAATTGGTTTAATGTAGATTTAAAGACGGGAATGCTGACAATACATCTGGGACAAGATGAAACGGACTGTTTAAGTGCATGGGTCAGTGCCAAAGAGGCTGGCTTGACAACAGAGAATGACCAGAAGGTTAATTTTGGTGCATTGTTGTTACAAGCTCTGCTGGATCATTGGAATCATCCAAATAGAGTGAATGAGACAGGAGTAAGAGTCATCGGAAACAGTTACTTCAATGTGCCGCTGCACACTCCACTTATATTTAGTGAAGTGGGTGGTAGAACTTTGTACAGACTACAAGTAAGTACAGTACTGAATTCAATATTATTAAAAAATATCCCAAACTATGCTGTCCCAAACTAGTCTGTACTGTGTTATTAAGAATGTTGATAACCATACTTATATATATTTATAAATATAAACAAATTATAGATAAATTATACCCAGATAGTACAAGTGCAAATGGGCCTGTTTGTTTAGTGGTTGGTGACCCTGACTGGTAAGCCGAAGGTTGTGGGTTAGTTTCCCACACAGCACGACTATTGTGTGATGTGCACGTTCATTTGGCCGGTACTGTAGTACTGCCTAGTTTGGGATCTGATGCCCATGTGTGAAATGTGTGAGGTATATATTTTTATGTTTATATATGTATATTTATTTAAAAAAAAAACAAATGATCATGCTGATCACACAATTTTTGTCTTTGTGGTGGAAACCACTAACCACTAGACAATGTTAAAAGACAAACACCGTCGTTTATACATTTTACAACTTAAATTCTACAACTGCTTATTGTTATGAAAATTTCCAAATGTGTCATCAGAAGGCCAATTCTCGTAACAAAAGTTTTATCAAAATCCAGTTCCGATCAATTCTCGTTCTCGCGACTGTCATATAAGGAATTTTCGCAGTAAAAAAGTAAAGTATTACTAAGACTACCAGATTATTAATTTAATTTTCGGTTACAATATGATAAAATCACATTAAACTACTCGTCATTGGATGAGACCTATTTCTTAGCGTTCCATGGACTTGCGACCCAGGTATAAATTTAGGGGGTACTCCTTGCGTGGCGTGAGCGCTTATCTCCACTGTCTGCTGTGTAACCCCCTCTACCTAACCATATTTGATACGAGCCTAAATTCTCCTAAAGTTAACCATTCATTCTGCATTTCTCGGTTCATTGCGTGCACCTTGTACGTCTTGTTTTCATCTTGTTGTAGAAAATCTGTGCCTGTCTTCTAGCATTTCCCAATCAAACTACTGAACTGCGTACCAACCAAGAATTTCTTGTGGAATTGGAGCCGTGACTCGAGCTCTAATGAATTTTTATTCTTTGGAAGGGATCTAACAACTTCATGCATGATTGCATGAAATAACATGCAGCTCTTAGGTGTTTGTAGAGTTCCGAACGTCTTTTTAATTTCATTCCAAAGTTATTCGAGCCCCTGTAAAACGTTGACGGGTCTGCAGATACTTCTACCACAACTTCAATGTCTTAGTGACTTTCGCGTCCAGTGTGCTTAAGTGGTTCTGGTTTATATCGTATACCAGAAACGGCCAGTTGAGACGTGATGTTAAGTAGTTGTCGCAAATCCAAGCTTTTTATACCTTACTTATTGGCTGTTACAGTTGTGAGATTGAGAGTTGTTTGGAACTGAATTGTGACCGAACCCTTATTTCGAGAATTGGCCTTTGGGTGTACAGATCCATATCTGTACACCTAATGGCCAATTCTCACATAGGGCGTTATATTCTGAAAATGGTAATTTTTCCAAGGTACATTTAAATTTGTTGTCAAAATGTGAATACAAATTAAGCTGTACAAACGAGTTTTGATTTTTTTAAACCTATTTTTATTAAACCAAACTTTAAAGTAATGCAACCAAAATCTTAATCCTTACGAATTGTAATTTATGTAGTGTAATTTCTTACTTCACTGAAACATTTTATACATACATAAATAGAGAGACTGATGAGTTTCCATTGCTATTTCTGTGGCTCATTTGCTTTGTAAGACGTGTTAGATTGTTAATACAGCACTTATATGACTTGTATACATAATATTTGTACCAGAGACACCAAATTAATGTTATCTTTTTTTGTAGATAATCATAAATCTTTTTAATAATAGTAGTGCATCACATTAAATTCTGTTTTATTTACTTAGCCTTATCTCAAATAAATAAAATGGAAGTGTCTGTTTGTAACGTCAAAATAATAGGCTTTTTTCATGCTCACACAGTTATTTGCACCATATCATATCTAAAAATCAGGTAAATTTTTGTTTTCTGTCTATCTGTTTGTTCCGGGTAATCTTCTAAACGACTGGACCTATTTTTGATAATATTTTACTACCAGGTAGCTGTCTATATAAGGAGTAACTTAGGCTATTTTTCCTCTCAGAAGAAACCCATAAAATTTTACCCGGTCCGGGAATCCACGCGATCGAAGTCGCGGGTACCAACTAGTGTCTACTATAGGTAGCGATAAATCTAAAAAAATAATAATTAATGTTTGCGACATTTTATTTATGAATAATCCGTAATTATTGAGCTTCTCAAAGCTATGAAATTAGTGGTATGATGATCATAATGAGTTTTCTGGTCTTTAAACTCGATTTATTGATTGTCATAACAATTTTAAATTGGTTTCTCAGGCCAAATTGATAGCCTAGATCTCCGAGACTGATTTGTGAATATTGTGAATCAATTTTAACGTCGTTTATCTATAAACTTAGTACTTATGGTGTAAAATTTAAAGATTAGACAAGCAAACAACGCAGGACAACACCACTGTAAAGAGAAGAAAAACTTTACACAAACCCTATACTAACCCATCTGGCCAGTGTGGCATAGTAGGCCAAAACCTCCTTTCTAAGGAGAGGCCTATGTCCAGCAGTGGACAAATTAAGGCTGTTGATGATGATACTTATTCCTTTTTTACAGGTAGGTGATGCCGGTGGTGAGACAGAAGGCAACCTTCTCGTGGAGACAGTGCCTTCGTGGGTGGTAGACGTAGCCATCGAAATGGCAGCACCTAAACTAAATAAACTACCATTTTATCTCCTGCCACACTCCAGCTGCCAAAGTAAACAGGATAGGCAGAAGAAGGTAAACCTTTATGCAATTATTATTTTTCAATCCCATTTCGAGTCGGCGCTATGGTTACATTGCATAGGATTTTGGCTGATTTCTTTTATAGCGGGTCAACTGCGTGCTAATTTTTGACTGCACGGATGACGTGGTGGTTTAAGCGGTCGCCACGCCGCTTACTACTGCGCTGAGTGTTGTGGGTCCGATCCCCACACTTTGTGATCCACAAATTGTTGTTCTGAGTCTGGGTGTTCTTTGTGTCCGTTTCATGTATGTTTGTAAAGTCCCCCGTGGCACAGGATATATTCCTAATACGGGAATTGTCTCTTTTAAAACAAAACAAACGAACAAACTGCCTGTCAAAGGAAGAAATTAAAATTATTTTTAATAGAATAGAATGATAGTAGGCCAAAACATTCTTTCTAACGAGAGGCCTATGTCCAGCAGTGGACTAGGCTGTTGATGTGTGATGTGAATAGAATGATGGAAAGAGTACCACAAGTCTCGAATACTACTGCAGTCAAACAAGACTAAGACTGCTGGAGGTCGAAAAAGTCGAGTCGCTTACCCCTGGTTTTTTTATGGTATAAATAGCAAACGATCAGACGAGTCACCTGATGGCAAGTGACTACCGCCGCCCATGAACAACTCAAGTCACAGTACTCCCCTCTAGAATCATATGTGGGATGGATTTGGGCTCCGGTAACCTCACTAACTAGTGACAGCTACCTGTTTTCTGTGAGGCCGTGGTACTCCGTTCTGCCCATTTGTGTCGAAGTATGGCTGTTTCTTTATATGTATTGTGTAATTGAAACCACCTGGGCAAAGAAACTAATAGTAAACTTATATACCAATGCTAAAGAGCTTTTTGTATAATTATAGATGGTTCTAAACAGCTATGGAATAATTGATCAGATTTATATACAGACGGCTAGTGCACATATGTATAAAAACTAAATAAGTATTTTTTTCCAACTTCAGATGACAGTAGACACACTTTACTTGAAGTAAAGGATATTGTTACGAGCGGGGTATATTAAATAAATGTTATCGGTTAATTCCTTTTGTAGCACTCTATGTACTACTACTAACTGTAACTGTACTAACACTCCCTATAACAAACAAGAAATCATTATACTACTTACTCGTTGGTCGTACTAGAAGTTCACTTCGCTGTGTCATAAAATGATATTGTGTCGTACGGCCAATACTCTCCGCTTTTATAGCGCTATCGAATTTACTAGAATGATCCCTAGTATTCGATAGTCTGTTCCAGACAAACAAGAATATTCCAGCATCATTCACTTGCGCTGTAAGGATCAGAATTATTAATGACAATCTTGAATTGAATTGAATTGACAATCTACTTTACTTGATACTAGATGGCGCTGTCCTCGACATTCCATACATTCTGAAACAATTTAACCATTTAATCCAATGGCGTAACAATATTATTTCGAAAACCAATATGATCCTGACATATTGTGTTTTACAAAAATATTCTTTAGTTTCATTTTTTGAATTAAAAATCACTTGAAGTTTATCACATGTATTTGTAACATTAACTGCTAATGTTTTAGGATCGTCTAGTTGCCAATGACTTCATCCAATGTCGTAAGGTTGCCGAACATGTGGTGGAGAAGATCGTGGGGGGTGGCGATGTGAACGGCGCCAGCGCTGGCAGCGGCCGTGGCAGCGCTAACGAGGACAGTGGTAACGACGCTCCTGAAGAACGGGTTGAGCTACTTTGCTGTGATCAGGTTAGTAGCTGCTATTAAATCATTAACCTTAATTTGTATACTATACCATTAAACTTGTATACTATATTGTTAGCGTATTTAGTATATTTATTTTTATATATATTTATTATCTAAAGTATTATAAACTACACCATAGACTACCCTAAATCTGATTAAACAAAGGTGTCTTGTCGTGTAAAGGTTGTCTGGAAGAGATCGGCGTGAGCGATAAGACCGCCTATTGTAATTCCAAAATGTAGGTGTCCATCCATGTCTATACAATATATACTGTTGCGGTGTACAATTAAGATGTATAAATAAATACTAAACTTGTTTTCTCAGCCAAGACATGTGTGATATAAACAACATGAGATACTGTAAGCAAAGTAAGGACTAAAGACCTGGACAAAGAGATATAGTTGTACACGGGTCTTCATTACTTAGATGCTGAGTCCTTCATGTAAAAATTAAGCGTACTAGTGTTGTCATTCATAATGCTTAAATTCCATTTGCCTTATCTGTATTATTATTACCACAAACTTACTTGTCTCTGGATAATATGAGAGGTGAACTGCATTTCTATTTTCCATTTCTAAAAGACCACAATTTAAATAAAGAATTTCATTCCAGGTGCAACTGACACATCTTTTATGATAAAACTGACTTAATATATCTAAACATAATCCTTGCTTGCTTATCCACACTTAAACTACTTATAATGTATTTTGTGTTTTTGACAAGTTAGACCATGCCTTCCTAGTTTAGGATAGATATTTAGTTAGTGAAGACAGAACACTCAAGAAAGAACAAAATCATTTTCATAGACTATGTTTTCCAACTGCATATCTACAAATAGATAATATTGAAATGTTAATTCCAGGTCTTGGACCCCAACATGGACCTTCGAACCGTCCGCCACTTCATCTGGAAATCAAACGTAGAATTCACACTACACTACCGCGTTCTGAAACAATGAAACATACTCACGTTGTACCAGCTGAGGAAATACTGCACTTTTTACTGTATTTTCAGGTTGTGAACAATCAATATGTGGTGTAAAAACCTCTTTAGGTTTCAGTATGTGACGTCATTTTGAAATGTATGGCCGAAACTGGTATGGACTATTCCAATTTTTACTATCTAAATGCCCCAAGCTACCAAAATATTCTATCGTCCCAATAATAAACAAAATAAAGTGTGTTTTCGAGATCAAAATGAGAGTTATCTGGAACAAAATGTTGTCATATTATTTAGAACTGAACAATAACATTTTTTTTAATCACATAGGTATTTAAACAGGTCATAAGAAGAAGTGGAGTTATTTTATTACCAACTCCTGCAATTTACTTCTGATTAAATTTCGTTGCGGGTTCCAAGAAGTGTCCAAGTCCCGGGTGTCATTACACAGTGTGTTCGTCGGTGTCTGCTGTTGATCCTGGTGTACAGGTGGCACAGATTGACCATGAGTCAGCCTGTCCATCAATTAACACCCATTAGCTTTGATTTGTTACTGTATTATATACAAAATTAAATAAAGTTTAAAAGTTAGTATCACTAATGTACCATAAATATCGTTGAAACGAGATTTACAACAAACCTCTTATTATTTTTAAGCATATAATGTAGTCACCAAAACAGATGAAAATACTTAGAAATGCAAAATAGATACAATAAGAATAAAACGACAGCAATATATTTATAATTCTCATATTTTTTATCGGAATAAATGCAGCTATCACTTTTATTTAAAAATAATGCTAACTTTGATCTTACTCAGCTGTTTGAACATTGTCAGATATATGTCACAAAAGAGGATGCAACATAACATAAGATATTCCAACTTTAAAAGTGAGTTATTTTTCTTGTGTCTCGTATATGTGACAATGGTTTACGAAGTTCAGTCTTTACTCGTTTGTAACGCTCCAAAAAACTGATGTCAAAAAAGCTTTGTCAGCTGTCTTGTTTTTATTTCGTTATTTAAATTTTATCCCCGTTATATTAGTTTTATGAACTAAAAGGAATATTTCTAGGTCTGTTTCCCACTGGCAGATCCCAGATTTTCTTATTACCTTGTTGTATGGAAGGAGTTAAATAAAATAAAAAAGATCTTGTTTATGCTACCGGATTCTCAGAATTGTCATAAATTTGTGCTACAAAGTGTGTTGTCTCGTCATTATGTCTCAGCAGAGTGTAGGATGTACGATCAGTTTTTAATCTATATTTATTTCCAGTATAACGGTGTATATGATAGGACACATAGTTGAACTTTCTTTTTATAATTGTTGATAGTATTTTAGAATAATTTTGTGGAAAGAAAAACGTGTTTTAACAAAGCTATGTGTCCATAGACCGACACTGAACTAACATCAATTCGTCAAAGCAATTCTGCTTGTACCTTGTTTATTAAACTAGTTAAATAAACAGTTTAGCAAAATGTACACATATTTTAAACTTTTTAATCTTTCAGTATTCATATATTTACCGTGATTCTCAAAAACTTTAAATGGATAATAGTCACTTCAAGAGTAGTTTTCTGTTTTTCAAATTCCAAAAATATAGTTTATTAACTCAAAATACAACAGATATTTTGTAAAAATAGTTTTTTTTTAATTTGAACATCTATGCAGTTCTTGTGTTTATCGTCTACTTAAAGTAGGTACGTAAAGCAAGTCTTTTGTACTTGATGATAGGTATAACGAAAACTTTAGACTTTTAACTTAAGTAAGTCAGATTTATGTTCTGAAACCGCTATTTGTAAATGCTTATACAAGTTCAACTGACTTAAGTTTCAAAAATATTTTTATAAACTTAAAATACAACACAGCGAGTCTTTTGTGACATAAAAGTTTTTTTTTTCAAAATTTGAACGTATGTGTAACTTCTGCTATCGTATATTATCTACTTAAACGCATAGACACAAGAAAGTCGTTCGTACTTTATGGTACGTATAACAAAAAAAAAATACTTCTAAAAAAATTGAGTAATTCCGCTTTAGGTTCTGAAACCGCTATTTGTATAAGCATAGATGACAAATAAATGAGTTCCAATGTCAACAAAGCATTACGCTGTCGTCGGTGGCAAATGATATTCTTAAATTTAAATTTATAAAATGAAAATGTATAGTAAGGAATGCATAGCAACGAAATTATATTATAATTTTGAATAAAGAACGCAGTGACGTATAAACAGTATCCTACTCGACCTAGCATAACAGTTTTTATTTTAACTGGTTTTTTGTTTTTTTTTTTAATGCATATGTATTAAGGAAACAGTTTTTGTAGTGAGTTATTAAAGGAGTTTAGAACATCTATATAGTGTGAGGGGGGCGGGAATAGCTAGTGTGTTCTCAGTTGGTGAAGAACACTGTAGAAGTTTTGTTATATAAAAATGACCATTCCTTTATAGTTGAAGCAAACTTGTCAGTTACATTTACAATATATTTAAAAATGATAATAATTTAAAAAGAGGGCCTTAAGAAAGTTGAGGAATGATGTTAAAAATATATAGAAGCAATATTTGTCAATAGAAGCAAGAAGTGTACTAAATACAAATACCATGTAAACATTTGTAAATTGTTTGATTTCATGATGATTCAGAAATGTATTCATCATTAGGCAAAAAGCCCTAAAAATATTTTTATTAAGTAAATGTTATCCTTTATATACGTCTTTAAAGGAAAGGTGTCTGTGATTTCCATTCTTTTTATTTGTTTGACTGTCTAGTAGTATTAAGCTCTGAAAATGCTAAATACAAGTATTAAAAAAACTTACCTAATTTTTATTACAAACGCTGGGCGTTGCTGTATTCATTCATATTACATTACACAAATTGAGAAAATAGAGATCCGAGTTTTAGATGTTATTATATTGGCATTAAGCGAAAGTGAGTCTTCAAAACTAATATATCAATTATGTTAAAGGTGCTTAAAACAGCTTAAAATTGTATTTAAATATTAATAAAGAATTTATGTGGCATTATCGAACCATTATTTCAATAAAACTATAGGAAATATACAATAAACGACACAAAATAATATTTCCAATCAGTATTACATGCTATGTAATAGAATAACAATTCATTACACAAGATATGTCGCTTAAACCCTTTTTACGAGACCTCTGTTGGATGTGGACTTAGTCGGACTCGTCTGAAATATGTAAGTAATCTCAGAATATCAGGTAATAATAGTTGTATATAAAGGAGTCCACCAGTGTACCAGTCCAGAAATAAACAAATATAAGAAGTTTTACAAAAACACTTTATTTGAATCCAACTCATTTTAATATGATTGTTGTTTGTAAGGAAGACGGAAGAAGATAAAACCACTATCAATAGATCTAAGAGTACCTAATTAAAAATACCAGTAAGAGTCTATCATTGCTAAAATTAGAAAGAAAGTAAATATACTATGCAAGGCAGTATTTCATACCGGCCAGCGCCTGCAGCTCTATATGGAATATTGTTTTCATCTCTATACTGTGACGACTCAGTACCAGCTTCTTCCCCAAAAACGACCACCCAAGAACTGCTCAAATCGTTGATTACTGTTTTTGCTGTTGCTGTTTATGATATAGGGGGACGAAGGAGCAAACGAGTCGCCCAATGGTAAGTGGGTACCGCCAGCCATGGATAGATCCCGTATTCGAGGTGCGAGACATCTTTATTCACGCATGCCATAGGGAATGCATGCGGAAACCATTTTTATTAGTCGATCGAACCCGAATACGGGGTACGGGAGATTTAAGTTTGAGCATGCAATAGGTCCCGCATGCTGTGACCGTTTTCATTAGTCGATGGGGCCCGCATGCTGGATGTTTGATTTTTTTGACCACGTATTTATGCAGATGTTTTTAAAGCCTGCGTGAGTTGAATCCCCGGTCCCCGTTTGCATAACACCAACCGAAGAATTTCGTTGGTTGTCAGGCTGTGTGCGGGGAATATCGATGGCGCACTTAGATTAGTCGTTATTCCGTATTCGGGGACTCCCCATATGCGGTATAAAGACCAGTGAAAAAGAGCCTTCTGATAATTTCAAGGGGCACTTAAAAATTTCACAGAAATATTATGGAGGTACTACTACTAAGACATCATGAAATAAAATTTTTGATTAAAATTACTGGTTTATTTTATTTCAGTCATTTTAACTCACACTACATATTAATTAACTACTTGGTTTTTAAACGACCATAAGCCATTGACAGTTTATCAGCTTACAGCTGAGATGTGTCAACTTTAGTATAACCTAAGAATCACAAATAGTAAATGAAAAATAAAGAATATTTTCAATAACATGAGTGGGAGAACTATATTACAGTCTTTGTATTGTACATTTACAAAAAAACTATCTTTAAAACATGGTTTTCTAGCGAAAACAAGGTTATGTGTTAACGATTTTCAAGTTTCATGCAATGTTTTTAGTACTAAAGCGAATGCACAAATTGAGGAGAAAAAACATTGTAATATAGGAACTATAGGGCATGTAGACCATGGAAAGACTACGCTAACTGCAGCTATAACGAAGATCTTATCAAAGGACGGGTTGGCGACGTACGTTTCATACGATGAGATTGACAGAGCCCCAGAGGAGAAAGCCAGAGGTTCGTATTGGTGCTAAAAACATATTTTACTTGTGTTAAACAAGAGTTCAGGGTTGACACTCTGAACTCTCCACCTCTGTTTATCCTGTGGGTGTCGTAAGAGTTGACTAAGGGAGCAAACTACACAGGACAACAGTACTGCAAAAAGAAAGAATTCGGGCCAGCATGCATCAATTGCATGCATGCATTAATTTTTGGCCTTTCCTGCTAGATGAGCCAGGCAGTTAAGAGTTTAAGGTCCTATATTTCTAGGACAAAAATAGAATCTTGTTGGGAAATTCATTTGCACAAAAAAAATTTGGAGCTTTTGCTTGTCTATTCTTATTTAAGAGTTAATTTACAATCTCAACAGAAATTTTCTTTTTTATCTTATTATGTAATGGTCTTATTTTTTCACAGGAATTACGATAAATGCAGCCCATGTTGGCTATAGCACAAAACTCCGTCACTATGCACATACTGACTGCCCAGGACATGCTGACTATGTAAGAAACATGATATCTGGGGCTTCACAAATGGATGCCGCAGTGTTGGTAGTGGCCGCTAATGATGGCCCTATGCCGCAAACAAGAGAACATCTGTTATTGGCTAAACAAGTTGGCATACAGTATATATTGGTGTTTATTAATAAGGCTGATTTAGTTGATAATGAGGTAAGTTTTGTATCAGTCAGGGATGCCTGAACAGGCTCTTTTTAAAAGAGTGGATTGTGCTGCTTTATTTGAATACCACTTTCACACAAAAGTTTTTCAATTTCAATCTATTAGAGATCTGTACCAAGACATTGAACCAAATAAAATGAAAAAATAGTTTCTCCAGAAACAGACCCGCCAAGTTTGATTAAATCCTAGCTTACTTGATAATGTAGTATCAAAGTAAGCTAACCATTGTTACTCAACAGCCTATACATAAGAAGACAGTCACATGTTGAATCCATACTTTCATACTTATTTTATAAATGTGAGAGTGAGTTTGTTGATTAAGCTTTTACACTTAAACCACTAAACCAATTTTAAAAATTCTTTCACCAATGGAGAGGTACATCATCAATGAGTAACATAGGCTACTTTTTACCGCGATAAACACACATGCTGGCGGAACCGCAGGCAAAAGCTAGTATAGTAAATAGTGTATTTTAGTATTAAAACCTTTGTTTCAGTTATTAGAACTTGTTGAGATTGAAATGAGAGAATTGTTATCAGACTTTGGATATGACGGAAACACTGTTCCCATGATTTGTGGATCTGCATTAAAAGCACTAAATGGCGATGAATCAGATTTTGGTATGTAATGAATGTAATTTAAGAATTTATTTGCTAGACATATAGACAAGGGATATGGGACATTTCTGTTAAAATTCTTCCATTCTGTAACCAGGGTATGGCCCTGTAAATAAGTTTGATTAGAAAGGCTGCATACATTTTCTTCAAAACATTTAGGTTTTGCGAGTCTATGACTACTCACCTAATCTGGGCCTTTTTAGTAGTAAGAATCGAATTATAAAACCTAATGAGTGTGGCGAGCAGGCTGTGATATAATGTAGGTATATTAGAATAACTATTTTCCTGAATGTTGCAAAGGAGTTGCGTGTTAAGGTGAATACATACACAAGCATCGCAACCCACGTCTTGATATTAATTTGACTCCAGTAAAAATAAAACCAGCACATACTCAGGTCGACTGACGCACGCTCGGGTCTATCTAACCGCGTACGAAGCAGTTGCGTCGTAATGTGCGTACCTTCTTTTTTCAATAATTTATAAATTATTATAAAAGCACGTGTACGCGATGCGGTGGTGCCATTATTATTGTGGTATATGAGCTGGATCGCTCCAAGCATGCGCCGAATGACTCCGATGGGTTTATTTTCTCAGCCGAGGCATGCGTTGTGCGTCACACGTTTCGCATAGTGTCTAGTTCCGTCAACCTGTACACTTTGGTCGTGGAGCTTTGCCGACATACGCTGGCTCACCTTCACACTGCGTAGCACATGGCTCTGCACGACTATGAACGTCCACACATTGCGAAGCATGCTATGAACGATGGTTCACTGCACAAGCCACGCAATCTCTGTATCCACCTTTAAATGATTCAATACCAAAGCGTACGAGATCCACGCTATCACTTCAAAGCATGCACCGTAAATACTTCAACATCAGCTACTTATTTATTTTGTGTATCATTGTGTACATAAATAAAACTTCCATTTCGACTACTACTCTAACAAATTAACATTCTTTAAAACAATAAAAAAATTGCAAAATCCAGTGCAATGTGCATATGATATTCTATTTATACTATTATTATTTTTTTCTTTTAAATCACATTTCTAATTTCTGTGCATCTACCATTTTTTTTAACTCTGCATCGCCCTAAGGTCGACTGGTAGAAAATGCCTACGGCATTAAGTCCGCCTGTGTCACATTTGTGCATAAAGTATAAAATAAATAAATAAATAAATGTTCTACATCATCAGCCTATCGCCGTCCATTACTGAAAGCAGGCCTTCCCCAACTATCCTGGTCTTCAGTAACAATGTCCTACATGACAATAAAGTACAAACATATCTTATTTTTCCAGGAGCTCCATCAATACGAAAACTGCTAAAGACCATGGATGAATACGTGCCTCCTATAGTCAGAGACCTCAAGTCACCGTTCCTAATGCCCATTGACAATGCCTTCACAGTGCCCGGCAGAGGCACAGTAGTTATAGGCACTATAAAACGTGGCATTATGAAAAGGAATGATGAAGCTGATCTGCTGGGATTCGGATACAATATTAAGACAACAATTTCGGACGTGCAGATATTTAAAAAGAGTGTTACTGAGGTTTGTGATGTTATTTATTATTAATACTAGCTGTCCCGGTAGATTTCGATCTATCAAAAGATATCGGCTGGTCGCAGTAAAAAAATGTAAAGAAACTCAAAATGTGTCTATTTTATAATTAAAAAAAAAATATATTGAAATCGTCTTAGACTCTAAAAGCATAGATGAACACACACAATAGTAACAAACTGTTATATCAAATATTTAAGAAAAATGAAGTTAATCCATTACATTTATCTGTGCCGATCTACAACCGCCCGTTTCCAAGGGGTTAAGCCTTATAATAACATAATAAAAATAATATTTCGAACATCTGACGTATAATGCCAGCTTATGAGAAGAAAGGGCAAACAAAATGTATTTCAGAGTGATCACTTTTCTTTTAACTTTATTTAAGGCAGGCTTAGATGATTCTCTATTAAGCCCTAATCAACTTGAAGGTATACCATTTTTTTTTTTTTTTTTTTTTAACGTGTGGAAATCCCCTCGGACCGTCACCCCACCAGGGTTTGCGGCGGGGTGGTGTGTCGGACTCGAACCGACTAAAACCACACGGTGTGCCCTCTTTGCGCTTCCAGTTTAGGAGGGGTCCAGGTAGTTATCGCCTTCTGGACCCCTCCCAGCGCCGGCCCGCTCCTGGTGCGGGCTCCGTCTTCAATTATCCTCTCTTTAGGCGACGTCCGGCACACGCGGACGCCGCCCCCTCGCGGCTGGCCAACTAATGCGGGTGGAGGGGAAACCCACCCCGTCCACCCGCGGCCACACTCAGGGCGGCATGAGGCGCAGGTAAGCGCGCCTCCGCCGCCCGGTTCGCCAGCGGTGGATCAGGTCCGAGTGGAGGTCGTCCTCCCGGGCCTTCTCCGCCGCCTCCTTCTGCGAGATTACCTCCTCGCAGAAGGTTGCGACCGCGGTAAAACAACTGTCGCTACCGGCCATGGAGCGAATTACGGCCGGTAGCGAGAGATCTGCTCCGATGACTGCAGTGAGGGCCCGGCGCTGCGTCGCCCATGCGGGGCAGACCGCCAGCGTGTGCTGGGCCGAGTCCTCACTGCAGTCGCAGTGGTGGCAGGCGGGACTCAGTTCCCTCCTAGCGACCGAGTGCAGGTACTTTCCGAAGCAACCGTGCCCGGAAAGCACCTGCGTCAGCCGGAAGGAAAGGGCCCCGTGCTGCCGCCCTGCCCACTCGGCTATGACCGGCTGGAGAGCCTCCACGGCGGCGAAGCCAGCGCGTGGAGTCTCCAGCCGGAACGACCATCTAACCATGGTGGCTCGGCGAGCGGCTTCGCGCCACTCGCGCACGTCTTCGGGCGGAGGGCGAAATCCGCTCTCCGCCCGGAAGTCAGCCACTCGCCGATAAACTTCGGCGAGCACTTCCGCCTCCAAATCGCGCTCCCTCCAAAATCCAGAGGCGCGCCCTATTCGGGGCGGTCAGAGCCGCCACCCACACCGGTGCACCATAAAGCGCCATGGACCGGACAACCCCCGCGTACAGCCGCCTCATGGGAACACTGGCCCCGCCCAAATTGGGCAAAAGTCGCCCTAGGGCGGAGGCAGTGTCCACCAGCTTCGGACCAAGCTGTCGGATACCAAAGATAACCTTAATGCGCTTTTGTTTTGTTTTGATTGACGTCAAATGTTTGACAGCTAGGGACAGGTGTTTTAATTTACTCTGTTATATTATTTTACTATTTTCTTCGCAGTTTTTTCTCCATTTTGATTAAGGCACAAGGAAGGGCCTTGTGCCTTAATCAAAATATAAAAAAAAACTCCAATTGTTCTCGAGTTCGACATATTTCGAGATTATTTCTTATTTATACATATAAATTAGGCATAATATTCGATGTTTTCCCAAACCATAACTTGGCTTCGACTTGAAAAGTCAGACGATCCAAAGGTGTACCTATTACTTAATCGTGTTAATGTCGGTACGTTTTTATAATTGTATGAACGCTATTAAGTCTATGAAATATATAGTAGATGTGGATGTCTGCTTGATCGGAAGTTTTATAAAAAAATCGACAAATACAAGCTTTTCGGTGTTCAGAGAGTCTCTATATATAATATAATATATATATATATATATATATATATATATATATATATATATATATAATATAATATGATATGATCAATCATATATATAATATGATCAATGTAACTATGGGGATAGTTATATTGATCATATTATTTTTTAAACGATGCTTACCATCAGGTAGACTGTGTACTACCTGTGACTTGGCCTCCCGATGTTTCTTAGAGAAACACTTGAAACACTTTTCAAATTTTCTTGCAGGCTTTAGCTGGCGACAACGTAGGCGTTCTACTGCGTGGCATGAAGATCAAGTCAGTAGAAACCGGCATGCTTCTCACAGCAACCAAGTCATGTCAAATGAGTAACCATTATAAGGCAAAGATATATTTTCTAACACGAAGCGAAGGCGGGCGGAAGAAACCAATATTCTCGAAGTACTCACAGCAAATGTTCAGCGGCACATGGAATATTGCGTGCAGAATTGATTTGGGTAATGTATTAATTATAACCAGGCCCCTCTTTCCCACTGCACGTGCCCAGGGTCCCTCCATCGATAGTCCTCAAATTCCTGCCAGATCACTAATCGCCTCGACTTCGAAAAAATCGAACGATAATGAGTGACTACCATACTTTCTTTGTCTATTCTAACAGAATAGTGCTCAGTTAGGTCGTAAGGGCCCCATTATTCTAATGTGCCCAGGGCCTCCAATAGGCTGATGCTATGTATTCTGTCCGTGTAGTGACGGATTAAGAATACGGAAAGTCACTACCCCAATTCATCCCGTGGGTGTCGTAAGAGCCGACTAAGGGAGCAAAACAACGCAGGACACCAGCGCTACAAAAAGAAGGTAAACTTGACACAAACCCTATACCAAGCCGTCTGGCCAGCGTGGTATAGTAGGCCAAAACCTCCTTTCTAAGGAGAGGCCTATGTCCAGGAGTGGACTATTAAAGGCTGTTGATGTTGATGATGATGATGTATTCTAGTCCTAAGACTCTGTCCTGCCTGCTATGCTATATCTGATTAAAAACAACCTCTAGTATCCAGTAGCTACTATGTAACGTGTGATTTATTAGTGTTCAAACATCACAGTAAATAATTAGTGATAATAATTCATTCACACATCACACACACGGCAGAGCCTATGCTATGGTAACCAGACTGCTGATGTACATACTTATATATTTCTAAATACATACATATTATGGTTAAATTACACTCAGACACAGAACAAATGATCGTGCTCATCACACAATTATTTATCCTGGGTGGGAATCGAAGCCACGACCTTCGGCATAGCAGTCAAGGTCCCTAACCACTAGACCGTCTACACTCACTAACAGGCCCGCCACTGTAGTAGTGCAGTGCAGTGGCAGGAGTGCAGTTGAAATGTAGAAACTTACTAGGCAGATAGGCTCTAGACAGACAGACTGCATTTTAACTCCACTCCTGCCACTGCACTGCACTATTACAGTTTAAGTGTAGTTAGTCCAACTGTATTTGAACTGGGTACACGTCGATCGTGCAGCTAACTTGCAGTCAGCCTTCAGTCGTTGGAATTACACGTCAACTGCGATTCGGGCTGTACGGTTGGTTTGCAGTTTAACTGCAGGCCGTCTGTCTAGAACCTAAAGAACTGGTTACCATTACCTGCAATGATTTCTCACACAAAACATCTTTATATGTACCTACAATATGTAAAAGAAATACTTACAGTTACTGCTTGTACATCTGTGCATGATTCTTGCCATCTTCATCATCACATATACAGTTAACTTTACCTCAAAATACATAATATTCTAGATCCAAGTATGAACATGATGATGCCAGGCGACCACGGAGAGGTGTACCTGACCCTCCTTGAAGACATGGTGATGACGCAGGGCCAACCTTTCACGATACGAGAGAACAATGTGACCGTTGCTACAGGCATCGTGACTGACACTTTAAAATCCATCGATGTACCGAAAGGGAAATTGGGCAAAGTTGTGATGAAGTATGAGGAAATTAAGGAATAGAATGTTGCATGGTATTTAGGTGTAGATATTGTTAATAAATTATTGTGTATATAACTTCTGTTTGATTTGACATTCCCAGTCTGTTTGATGCCGTTTTCAGACGGATGGTGTAGTGGCTTCAGTGGTCACGTCCCCGATTCCTATTGCGCTGAGTGTTGTGGTTTTGATCGCAACATGGGACATTTTGTGTGGTCCACAGATTGTTGTTCTGAGTCTAGCTGTTCTTGGTTCCGTTTCATAAATGTTTGGAGTGTCCTGCGACACAGGATAAATTTCAAGTAGTTGTCTTTAAAAAAATATTGTCACAGCTGTAGTGGGAGCCTACTACCGTGTATCTTGTAAGCTATGGACAAGAGTAGTAATCCATAAAAAAAGAGAGGCATATAGACTAGATTTCGTATAAGTTTAATTTTTATTAAATTTATTTTGCTTACTGCTGATTTCAAACAATTTTTATTTTTTTTATGAAATAAAAATATTTGAGAGTTCAACCTTAACCTTTAAGTTCAAATAAATTTGGAAAAAATTAAAGTGTAGATGTGCAAGTGAGTTATTTTTGTTACGCTTTCACGCTTAAACCACTAAATCGATTTAAAAAATTCTTACACCAATTGAAAACTACATTATCATCGAGTAACATAAGCTACTTTTTACTGCGATTACCGACATACACGCGGGCGCAGCCGCGGCCAAAAGCCAGTCAATTATAAGATGGTGGACATAAAACCAAGTAAATTGTAATGAAAAATAAAACTGCACGAAACATTTTATTAATTATATATTTTTTGTCAGAAGGTAATTAATACAGTGCCAAAACAGTAACAAAACATTAGTAAGAAAAATCAAGACTGCATCTAGCATCAACTACTCAATATTGAGATAAACAATATTCTATACGGTTTATAGGGACAACATTTAACACTTATATTTTTCACAACATTTGAACAAACAGTTGGCATAGTAGACTATTTTTATAATATATAAATTGTGAACTAGATTCATTAACACCGATACGCCTAATGGATATTTTATTTCTTCTTCTACATTATTACTCGGAGGGTGGTTATGTGCAATGTCACATCATATAAACGAATAGTCTTGGAATTTCATTTTTTACATTTTCAATACGGAGTCAGTTCTCTTAAATAAAAATTCAATTTATCAATTCATAAGTGTGGTTCATTGTCATGCATATAAATTATAAATTAAACAACTGGAGCCCAACGTGGGATTTTATTTAGAATCGTTCAAATATTATCTTTCTTTAATCACTTCGTCTTAACTTTAATCATTCATTGATTGACATGAACATTACAGATATGCTTAGTTAACAAGCACTCCACAATCGATACTATACATCGATCAGAGGACCAACCCTACAACTACGTTCAATTCCTATTCACAGCGTTAAGCGTTTATTAATTTCTAATAAATATGCACATAACAACCCTCTCTATAATACTGCGCGAGAGCAGATCCTGCGGCAAGCGCCGCGCCCGTTAAAACCTGCTCTAAAATCAGTCTGTCGCTTGTCACCATGCCGCGTAATTCTAACATTTAATCACAAAATTACTGTATACACAGAACTAACATGAAGAGAGAGGACACTCAGTTCAAAATATTATTTTAAAACGTCTATGTAAAATGCTATACCGTCAGCGTGATGTGAGCTACTTCTTATTATATCCTTGGTCCATGCGAGCTAACTTGGCATCTTATGAAATACAATAGCTTCGTTACAAACCTTTTGTTTTTTTGAAAAATTAGTGATACGCTTTCGATAATGCGCGTCTCGACTACTCTTAAGCGGTCGTTTTGTACAAAAATAACATTTTTTTTGTTAACATTTTTTTTAAAACAAAGTTTACGCAAATCAGTACAAAACAAGACGATTCCAAAATAGTTTTTTTTTAATTTTATAAGGATATAATTTAATAGTAATTACGTTTTGGACATTACATTATACGTATGTACTACGTTTGAAGTTACCATGGGACACATCTAATTGCCATCAATACCACTCAACACATAACAACACCTTACCCCAAATATTCCCATGATAAATTCTTACAACACATTTATAAGACAAAGCTGAGTTTAGACAAAGATATACAATCTGTTTTAATTCTAAACCTATATAAGTTACAATCAAATGAGCTTACAATTGTCTCACCAAACTTACCATTAGAAGATTAATAAAATTACTCCTGACTTTATTTTAAACTGGACTGTGTGATGTTTTTTTTTCTATGGTAAACTTGGTTAGAGGTTTCCTCATTTTAAACGGTCAATATTTCGTGTTAAGCAATTCATTTCAAATGATAAATATTAGAAATAACCTTTAAAAAGTATAACCGACTTCTATCCTGGAGAATTTTAATAAACTGTAATTCTTTATTCCTTAATTTTCACCCTTAGGGGAGGCATTTTTGTTCAAATTTGAATGGAACAAAACGGAATATATATGGTCTGTCAAATAAAACAAAATATTTTCCAAATCGGTATTTAAATAACGAAGTTCTGAGGTAACAATAAGAAAAAAAAACACAAACGTCTGACGAGTAACTTGTAAGTATTGGACACAATATCATGCTACAAGACTTTAGTTTTTAATCTTCAGCTATTAAGGTCGTATATACGAAAGCTTAACAAAAAGTTTTGACCGTTTAAAAGGGATTAGACTTAAAACGGAGACGTGCATTATCAAAGTATACATTATTAGCACATTGCAACGACGACCGTCGCCATACCGACAATCACGGAATTAAGTTTTAATAAGCTCATAAAATTCGATATTCACCTCAGACAGTATTATTTTGTATTCATTAAATATATACTCGTTAAGTATCTTAAAACACCTATTTTTTTTTTATTACACGGACAGATCCAAAGTTATACATGAGATTAGGACTAGCGATCATCAAACTATTATTTGTTTATAATATATTATTATATTATAATAGTGTTTGCGCCTACAAAGCTTTGCTAAAAATAACAAAAAATATAACAAGAAACAATGATAATAAAAACAGAATGCAGATATAATGGGCAATTACAACAGTGGCAGTGTTTAGAGAAACGCTAAATTATAAATAACATTATAGTTAATAGTGTAGGATATCAAAGCCTTGTCTCGTAAACTCTCCTTTTAGAGTAAACATTGAGTACGAGATGTTATTATATTTAAAAGCTGAATCTTTTGGTATATTTAACACATGTAGCTATGGCAAATTATTATAAAACTGTAATACGTCGTTTCGGACTAAATGTAGTGAGATTTCAAACACTGAACATATATACTTAATACAAAGATCCCATTACATTTGTCTTGTTCAACTGAATAAAACACTGTCACTTAAAACTTAAATTATAATATAATATACTTATTGGTGTCGACAAGTAGTGTTTAGCACCACATTAATATAAACTATAGTTACGTAAGCACTAACAAATCCGAGTGGCGCAATTCCTGAACAGAGAAAAAAAATGGAGAGAAAAAATAAACGATTTTTTTCTCGTGCTCAAAATCCTGTTTTTAATACTTGTGTACGCACACTGGTCACCTAAAATATGTAAAAAATTAATTCACCAACACTTACCAACTAGAAAAATATTTTAGAAATTCTCACTTACATTTAAGAGGAACTGGCAAAATAAATCCTGTATTTCCCACGTCTAATATTTTTATTATATTTTTTTTCATTTATTCACTCACATTTGAATACAAAAAACCAGATTTGGTCCTCACGTATAAAATTCATGATGCCATTCCTATAAATTGGACAGAACTATTCACGGTACGCGTATTAACGAGTAGCAAAAATATTAGTAGACTATGCAACACTAAACAATGGCTCAAAATATCAAATCCACTAAATACCCAATAGAAAAAAAAACAAACTGCCTACGTGTTACGGCAAAACCTCGTAGAAGCAATGTTAAACTTAAGAACCTAATAGAGTAAGATTAAAATGGTGGTAGACCGTGACGCCCCGGGGCGACTGGCTCGAACATATCACAATAGACTATCTAATAGGACTAACCACCCTTATTGTCCACACTCATTCAACTATAAATACTATCTTTGCAACTAATATTTAAAAAAAGAAACACCCATAGCTTCACACCCAACGGAACTAAGAATCCACAGTATCAAAAAGTGATTAAAATTCCATTTAGTTAGAGTATTTGTGCATAGGGTGCGCTTGGCACCCACAACGAGGCGCTAACGGACATAAAGAGGCGAATCACGCCGAACAGACTATCCGTCACCTAAGAAAGGACACATCAATTATTATGCTAAATAGTTACACTTCTTCTAAACGAGGATTCTTTATACGGTTATATTAAAACATGTAACTATTAGATTCTTACTATAAGCTTTAGGGCCGTAGTATTCACCTATAACTATCTTCACCTAATGGCAAACGCTCATATCGATATCGTTCACTACACAACTAGCATCATTTAAAATAGATAAAAAACCCACTACATTACACAATTTTGCAGGAATAACTATCTAAACAGTGAGTTTATGTATTCCGCAACAGAGTTTTTTTCTTGTTCAGTTATTAATTTTTTTTATAAATATTCTTCCGTAAATTATTATCAAATTTGATAAAGCTCAAGATTGATCCACATTCACATAAAATTACTCGGGAGTGTCCAAGATACACTGAAGCATATTTGAACGCCCATGCAGACCCCTGAACGCGGACCCAATAAATATGTGATAATAAAATACGCCCAACGTCGTACGAATTCTCGTTACCGGCGTTCAAACGAGGAACATTATGTTTATAACTAAATACAAAAATTCGGGAATTATTTAAAGGTAACCGATAGTGGTCGAAACTCGCGAAAGCTAAAGATTAAATTATAAGAGAACCATTATCCAGTCTTGCTAATGGTGTAATACACGACTACACATTCCTAACAAAATAAAAAATAAAAATCTAGCTGAATTCACTAGCGTGGTGCTTACACACTTTTGTACCTTCAGGATTTTAGGAGCAAAACCATTTGTTTGCAGAGACATTTATTTAGCTTCGGTACATTCGAAAAATTAATTTCTTAATTTTGTCTCATCCGCAATAACGTCCCACAAAAGACTTGGTACAGTATAGAAAAAAAACCAAGACAATATTTAGGCCGAACTGTAGAATATAATTACAAATCTTGCGAGGGATTTAGTACATCTTTTTGATAGAATTTGAGCAATTTTTAATAAAATACCGAGCTACTGTTACGGGTTTTCCACATAACGCCTCTTACGTTCAAAATTGCATTTTGTATCCTCACTAACACTAATCAGATATAAAGCCTCCACACGAAGATCTAGCACCCCCTCATTTGTTTTGCTTAGCAACGCATTTTAGGCATTCCCTACATATCATAAAATACAATTTCGTACGCAATGTACAAATTGGCTGCACATTATCTAATCGTGATCAAACAGACAACGTATCTGCAAATGACGTGACTATCCACTTAAATCTCATTTCACCTAAACATTGACTAATAATAAACAAAATAAAATAACAACCGCTATTATGATTTATATTCATGCACTTTTACTAACCATAAAATTCTAGCGTTCGTTAGTTCTCTTAGGTTTAAATGATGCATATAATTGACTCCAGGTCGTGGACTGGAAATGTATAGAAATTGGCCTTGACGTTTAAAACAGTGGTGGACTCGTCACACATACTATTTTCACGGTTGAGCATAAGTCTTATACCTAACCTTAAGAAGCAAACTTAAAAAGGTTGTCTTACAGCTTTGGACTTTTTTATTAATTTTAAAATGCTTTAAGAATTTTGTTTATAAAAAACAAAACTACTTTTGACCAGTCAGTCAAAAGTAGTTTGCGAATCGATCCAAGACCTTATTTTTTTGGTCAACTAGTTTGGGTATAATTTTCATAGTCTCATAAAAATATACGAATCAAAGACCAACCATTTCCAGGCCACGACCTGGAGTAAAATACTCAATTGTAATTACGTATAGTTAAAAATATTTGAAGCGACAATTTATGAGAGTACAACTACAATGCAACCTGCTGTACACACAAACCTTTGTGTGTACTTATGATGGATCTGATGTTATATAAAAATAAAGTAGACTAAAATTAACCATGTTCATGAGCAGACAGGGTCCTGATGATAAGTGACTATCTCTATACATCGACACCTGTAATCCAAGAGACAGGTTTGTTGCTGCTTTCAGTGTCTCCATTTCTGGGTATCCCCCCTTCCTGAAAGTTGGGCGGGAGGAGGAATTTTGAGAATCCCACAACTCAAATACGCGGCAAAATTTCGAAATCAAATTGAATTAACAAATAGTTTAATCAGTTAAATGGTAAATTTGGTTAACTTTAGCCTTGGTTCCTTCTTATATAACACAGTCCAAATACAACTAGCGGATCACAAGTTAAAAGAACAGTAAGGACGAATTACTGATAAAATTTAGGATTGCCCTTTCTTTAGAATCATCTCACTTATCATAACTCCGTATAAGCGTTCATTATTGGCTTTAAATTAAGTACAGAATAGTTTTGGTATATATTTTTTTAGAAATTTCCGACGTATTTAGGACTAAGGACATTAATATTTTTAATTTACAATTAGGTTATATCACACAATATTCTTAGAGATATGCTGTTATAAGCGTTGGTCATTGAAATTCAGAACTCATGTATTATATGTATTTTTTTTTAATAATTAGCGTACAACATTTATTCTTAAACGAGAAATAAGTTAGGAAAAAGTAATTGATAAAGCCTTGTATGGAAATGAATAAAAATGCAGAAGGGAAGCTTATGCTATGAAAATTCCAATATTGTATGGACGGAAGGAAACTGTTATTGAGCTAAATCAAATGGGTTTTTTTGTTATGTGAGCGTCATGTTTCGTTGGGGCATTGTTGTCACAGCCATTAAATATTAAAGCTGATTTATGAATATTTCCTTTTGCGGTAGGCGTTGTTCATCGATCTAGAGCTATGTTTGAACAGCTCAGTTTGAACTAAGAGGTAATTGGGACGCATAATAAGGAATAAGTTTAAATAGTGTATTTGTTTTCTAACATTTATGTTATTTTTTGTTTTATTCATTAGTAGGTACAGTAAACATTCGAACAGGTAATCATAATTTCTAATTGGATACTTTTTTATTAATAAAAGAACATTTAGATTTGAGTTCAAGAGGAATAAATGTTTTAATCTGCACTTGAAAAAACGATAATTCTTTTGTTTTAAATCACATTCTTAAATACAAACATATTAAAAACTTCTTCGTTCCATTTGAATGAAGAACGCCGGACTCGTGCGTCAATCTTGGGAAAGGCGCGTACCAAAATTTATGAATTTTCAAATGATACAAAATGCAAATTGCTTTATTATTATTATACATTTATTGCCCCAAGAAGTGGGAGACAATTTCTCAACAAATTCTCTTGAACTTTATAATTATAAATGCCAATTATTCCGATTTTACATTAAAATTTACTATGTTGAGCTTGTTTAACAATCAGATTTTTAAACTATCATTTATTTGTGGGCTTCCACTAAGGGAACACTAGCCTAAGTGAAGATACTTTAAGCTTTTAAGCGTTCCATAAATATCTTTAATTTTCTGACGCATACAAATGTCAATATTTTGTTTACAAAGGAATAAGTACAATGCCCCGAACGAAACGTATAATTTTAAAAGAAGCTAGTTGTGGTGCTTTAATATTACCATTCTATAGAATATTCTAGAAGTACTACATGCAAGCATTTCATAGCCAGTTTAATAAAATCATAACATATTATTTTTTAAACAAATAGTCAATGAATTCTACGTATATTGAGTTATTTCCATGTAAAATCTAATTTTACATGTGCCAAAGACAAATTGCTTAATTAAATAACGTATATCATACCCTTTATTCAATACATTTCGATACATTTTTTTAAGAAATACTATGGCGTGACGTCATACTTTTAAATGTTGATTAGAGGATAGAAAAACATTCAACTGATAATGAAGAACAAATTAAGACTGTAATTTAAAGTGACATTTAATAATTGAGGCGAAATGATTTTACTATTATTATTATTTAAAAAAAAACCTAGGAATGTACACTATTGTCTAATCCTTCAAGGACTTTAAATACCTAAAAATTGTTTATTTAACTCAATAAACGTAGGAGCCATCGATGTGTAAATAAATATATCTGCGTCCAATGGAATTATATTAATGGTGTTGGCTACAATGAACGAGCATTTGCACAACATTTGCTTATTATTTAATTATTCTATAATCATTTTGCTAAAAATATTTCATATATAGTTTATTTTTCAAAGAACATATCAAAATTAGTAATTAAATTATTAACTTGGTTTTAGTTTTAGAATATATTTTTGTTATTTGGTGCAATGAGCTGCTTTACAATCGCAAAAATAATAGCTCGTTTGAATTTGCATTTCAGTGTAGCCAAGACTTAAGAAATCCATCAAATAAATAATAAACTTTTATAACATTAAAATGTCAAAGGGCTTTCTTAATCTGCGTTTAAAAATAAGAAAAATATTTTTTTTCTACTTGCAAGACAGTGATCTGAGGTAAAAAGGTACTATGTATATGGCAACATCGGAAAACAGCGAAGTTTATTTTTTCAGTAATAAATATAGTCAGCTTTTGATAGGACGAGAAATAATTAACTACCTACTAATTAGCTAAAAACTAAATATTTTTTTATAATATTGTGCTAAATATTTTTTCTTTAAGAACAATAATATCTTTTGCCTACATGCTATAACACGTTAAGTGCGAATCGATTGTACTAATATATGTTGAATACATCAAACATTGGAAGCATTAATGTATGGGGCTGGGGACTACCTTCACTTTAATATTTAAACACACAGAGCTATTTTATTTATATAATGACTATACAGTAAACAGGAAATACGTTTAGTCATGCGGAAACTCAGAAATTGTCAAAATAATGTAAACTTTTTTTTGAGTTTTTTTTAAATTTAATTAACTGTAGTAATATTTTTACGTTTAATTTTATGTTCGTTTTGAATTAGTTTTTTTTTAAACACTGATATTTACGTATTAAGAGACTTTGTATCCTATTTCGCAAATTATGTGAAAACACACTTATATTTCGATTATATTTTTATGAAATAATGGAATAGGCGGTTGTTTTCCAACCCGCCTGATGAAAAGTGATGAATTGATGATATACATGTATTTTGCATTCGATTATCAATAGTCTTAACTTTACACGGACACCGAAGGCATACGGAATGCGGATAGAAGGTGAAGCGGCTGCTGCGGTTTTATATTGTAAGTGATTGTATGTATGTATGGGTGTGTGTGCGTGTGTGTGTTTTAGTTATTTAACTCCAATGTAACAAAATTGTGGTGTCTTAATAACTGAAAATTATACGAGTGGTATTCATATTCAATAAACATACTTGGATATAATTAGGCCCTTATTTAAGCTGCGGAGCGGCCTGTCGCGACGATGACAGACATCACATTTTAATTCTTAAAAAAATTCGACTATATTTCTCCAGCCAACCCCATAATGTTAGGTTCAGCACTACTAGTGCACGAATTAAAAAAATAAATAAAGCTTATTGCACACAGAAATGCATCACGAGTAAGATATAACTAACACAAAACCTATGAAAAAAATCAACCGACTTCAAACGTTTCTTGCATGTTTGTACACAACATAAGGGCATTAAAATGCATGCACATTTTATAGAAAGGCACTAAATTCAACGAATACAAATAAAAAACTATAGCCGTTTGTATTTGATTAAATAAATACGTGTCACTACCGGCTTATAGTGTCAAAATTCATTTATTGATTTCTTATAATCACTGTCGAAGAGTTTACTAAATGTAAACATTATTTGCCCACTGTAAACAATTTGTTTACAATAGTCAAACGAAACCTATCTACACACAAGCCGGCAGTACAACCATTTAAACAAATAAAAATGAAAAATAATAATTAAATAACTAATATTTGTTCTTACACACTAACAAACTAAAGATGGAAGATATCATTTAACCCTATTATGTTTTGGTTATACCCTGCCGTTGGCAGTTTTGTGCTCTGTATGAGAAAAATTAAAGCATCTCGTGTTATTCGAACCCTATTTCGAAAGTATTAGAGGTTACAATTCCTTGGCGATTCTCTGAGCGTTCATGCATTGACTAATGAAAATATAGAACTGACTATCTCAGTGTCCATTTCGTTTTGGCCGTACATTTAGAACACAAGTGCGTTTTTTTTAATATATTTTTTTTTATCTAATTCATCCTATGCACCGCAGCAGCAGCAGTACACAGGGTAGATTACATTACAAATTAATATTTTTAGAGAATTGACGAAAACTAGCCCACCTTGAAGCATTCAAACTCACTGGTAGGGTGACAACAGCAATTACTGGCAACAAAATAAAAAATATATCCTTCACATTGTTAAGCAATTAATTATACGAAGCTGTGAAGGGTTATTATTTTCATTCCATAATTGTTATATCACCCTAATCACATCATTACATTAACACCGTCCAAATAAGCACTAACTATTAACTATAAAAATTCATTTGAATTTAAATTCATTGTTTTTTATATTTTTTTCTCAATTAAATAAATAAAAAGTGGTACACTTATACACTAATAGTTCATAACTTCATTTCATATACTTTTTAGTTATCGCACGAAACGTGAATATATTAAAATAGTGTCAACTAGTTATAACGTAGAAACATCACATTTTTAAAGGGTTCTTTTATGTGAGGTGTGAGCGAGAACATCCACTTTCAAACAATAAATAATTTGTTAATTTGTGTGACTAGATATTGATATAAGTGTATCATTGATGACATAGAAGGCCTTTTTATATTACTTTAAAATATTCAAATTGTGAAGACTCGATAGAAAAATCTTGGTCAGTTTTTCACAAGAATCTAGGTATTTATGCTTTATAGTGAATTACAAAATCTACCAAATATTGGTACGGTTAAAAACGCTACAGTGTCAGCAGAGAAAATATTATTATTCTTTTTTGCATACTGAAGCGACTTCAAAAAGTTAGATTTATTATTAAATCCATATTTACGAATATTTGTATCTCCGCAATTTATTTAACTAGTAAAATTGACCTATCGTTAAAGTTATTTTACTGCCGTACATTCTATATTTTTCAAGAAGGTTTTTAATTAAATACGTTAGGTATTTATTTTTTCTTCAAAAGTCAGTTTTAGTTAAAAATATAATTTTAGACACGCCGATATAAAATTTGAAATAAAATAGGATAAAAAGAATCCTAAGAATGTTCCATCAAGTAACAAATCCTTCTAAGAAACTGTACACCTATAACCACTTAATAATTCGTGAACGTTAAACACACAATCTACTGCTAAAACATTCAATTCAAATATCAAAATACTTTGTGAGACATGTATTTCATAAGTTTCGCTCACACCAATCAATTTGGCAACCATAGCCAATAATACGTACCCTTAATACTTTATTAAACATTAAAAACCAGCTAAGCACGATGAATAAATAACGAAATTTCGATACTGGCTAACCTACACACAGATTAATATGTATTTATTATAATCATATTATTAATTATACCATGTGGTCTCTATTATACCTGTGTTAGTCTTTGTCAAGAGAGCTCTTTTTATGACTGAGTGCACTTGGAATGTCTTACATGAGGTGCATGTCGTTGCAGAAAGCTCGTTATTCTTTATATATGTAACGAAGATTTTTTTTTAAATTTTGTATCCTTCTCTTATTACAGAATCAAGAAGAACAAACTGCATTAGGGTTTTTTAGGTATACTAGATTTTAGGCTAGTTTTTCAGGCAGCAAAAAAAAAAACTAGGTTTTTAATACTATTTGTCCTGGGTGGGAATCGAAACCATGACCTCTGACTTAGGATTCAGAGTCACTAATATAATAACCAGACCAATGGGTCAGTCAACCAATTTATCAACAACGTTTATCAGCGTGAATAAAAATAAAATAACAAAACAAGCCCATTAAAATTCATACAAAAATTCACTTGAACAGCAATTCACAAAAAGTGCACTTATACCAGCAAAAACCAACCCTAAAAACAAATTTTCTAACTGTCGGATACTTTACCGAGCTAAAATTTGACCACACGTTATTTGGTAACAGCCTGTATATACACCACCAAGTAACCACACACAGCAAAATATGACTCACTAAAGAAAAACGAGATCTTACGACAATACACCCCAGCACTGTCTAAGTGCACTTAAATGCATATATACTTATATCAGTCATAAAAAGTGCATCTCTACATAATATTTCCCTACAATATTTGTATGTTGATATGATATCATTTCGATTGCAACGATCCCTTTGCACAACGGTACGTCTCACGTACAGTTTAATGTTAGTATGAAATACGGTACTCAATATTTTCTTTTATAAAGTTAACTAAAACTAGGCTTTCTGTCAAATTTTAATTTGACCAAAATTTGCAATCATACAAAATCTGCTGGACATATACTAGTTATTTTAACTAGTATATGACCGGCTGTTTTTTTTTAAATATATTTAGAAATAATAATTTAATATAATATACCATTCTATTATTTTGTAGTCAGGGTATGCTTTCAGGATAACAATATTATTATTAAGTTAAAGATTGTATTACAAACGTCATCAAATAATTTGTAAATCCATCAACTTTGCTGTTTTTAAGAAAGAGTGGCGTTTAGTATTTTTTAACTGACAAAATTTTCAGAGGACTCATTGGATGTTGGATCAAACAAAAAGATAATCACTGAATTTTTTTGATTTTCTATTCATAAAATATTATATAGAATATAATTTGCACAGTACATTTATATATATATATATATATACTATGACTGTTTGTACATTTCATTTTTTTAAATTTCAACTGGAAAACTGATAATTAACTTTGTTAATTCCTACTGGATTCCAGACTTTTATTTGATATTTAAATTTATATGTATCCGTATTTCATACTAACAAAAACAGGCGTATTAAGTTTTTTCATGTCTTTATCAATATATTCATGATAAACGCTTGCTAAGGCGAGTATTGTTGTAGAGCGTCGAGTTAAAATGGTGCGTTTTAAAACCTTATATCATACTGAATAGAAAACATTTTCGCTTTTCATAAGTAGTTTCACTGTTATCGGGCGAAAGTTGAACAAAACATGATTGAAATTGTGCTCGGTATAAAAAGAGACAATATTAAATGCGTTAAAAGTTATCTAGTATTCAATATTTCAGATATAAATACAAAATGTGTAAGAAAGTTTTGAGAAAATAGTATTTTTTTCGTTGGCAGAATTTAAAGAAATATGTTTTTCAACATGCTTTGCTCAATACTTGTAAGGTTATACAAATAAGGCTGACAAGAGCTCAGCTAACGATATTGAACCTTGTTTGTAATGAAACTAAGTTTATTTTTGAACTTTTAAAAGGAATCAATTTTAGGCCAGGCTTCCTATTCAAATTTCTTCAAAGATTTTTCTTTTTCTTTTTAAAATTTGACATAGATTATGAAATTGTATTTATTCATCACTGATGTTCTAATTAAAGGTTGCTTTCCAACACAAATAAGGTTCAATAGGTACATAACCCAGCTTAGTTAATAGGTCCCGTGGCCAAATAGTGGTAGGGGTGCCTGTTTTGCATGAATCTGTTATCATACCTCTGATTCTTCTGATAAAAATCATTACGTTGAACTTTCCTGTAGTTCTGTGTTCGACGCTGTTGGTTCTTGTCTTGGGGCTTGTCCGTCGATTTGTTTGAAGATTTGGCTTCGTTCTTGGCGTCAGGTTTCTGGACTTCGGTAGCCTTCTCCTGTAATAAGTAAAAGGGAAGTTTATTACTTAAACAAGCTTATTATTGAATAAAACCAGATCATCAAGATGTATAGGTACTTAAAATTCAATTTCAAGAAGCAAATCAGCAGCAACACCAAAGGCACCATCGTGTACACTCCCACAGCGATGAGCAGTAATCAAGTGTCAGCCAGCCAGCAGCCTCGGCCTCAAGAGGGATACCACACGCAGGTAGCGACCGCTCCAGCCTGGTTATCCCTACGACCTCATCAGCGTCTAGGCACACTGCACCTACGGTCCACGTAAGAAGACCATATCTCTCCCGTCTACGCAGCAGCCAGCCACTACGCAGCACCGCCAAGACTTACTGGGGACTTCACCGCAGCACCGCAGCACCGCACACAATCCCGACTCACTGGGACTAGCGGCACTCAGTTCCGACTCACTGGAACTACTCACTACTGACACTGGCACGCTCCACAACAGGGCATAGACAGCTGACTCATCAAGATATCGACCTCCGGTCTTGGAGGGGAGTGATGTGACGACTTCCACATACGATGAAACAAAGAAACATACTACAGCGCTACCTAACGTAGACATACCGAACTAAGGAGTAACTCCTGAATGATAATTGCTAATCCTGTATCGCGATATGAAGAATTCTCTAGCCGATTAGCATATATACAACTTCTCAACATCAACCGTTGGGCCGCGACACGCCAGGCATGATCACCTAATCTGGTAGGAGGATATTCCCTTTGTGTTGGAGGGACATGACACCCGTTACTCCACAGTACGTACATACAAACACTAGAAAAACATAACCCTCTGGCAAAGTTGGGTATTACGCTAGCTAGAATTTCAGTAGTCGCATGTGATGTGACATCTCACTTACTATCCGACAGCCGACTTTGAGAAGTTGGGGGCGCCTTTAAGACGACAACGCTGAACTTTGATTTTTTTCGGAGCGACTGCCACCAGACCTCCACAACCTAGTGCCTACCACTATAACCATAAGGCAACCGGGACCAACGGCTTAACATGCTCTCCGTGGCACGGCGGCGTCTCAATGTGTTAAGTAATGTTCACCCATCCATAGACTGACCTGGCTAGGATTTGCCTAACTTTGCAATGCGGTAACCTACTCGGTTACCACTTAATCACAAGCGAGGGGCTTGTGATTAAAGATAGATGTTACACAACAAAAAAACAATAATTATTTTTGACCACTAGCAACATTCGTACTATGAACCTTACCTCTTTAGTATCGTTATTGGGTTTCGCATTTGACTGGCTCGTGCTGCTTGATGCCACTTCTTGTGGTGCTTGTGTCTTCGGGCTCGTTGAGTGCGTTGAACTTTGTGAGGCGGAGTCGTTCTGTTAACAATTATATTTAAATTTATGTGGCCTGTTACCTTAATAGTAGTATGATAACAAAACTAATTTTTTTTGGCACTGATTTCAAGCAGCAGTTGTAGCAAAATTACAAAACGCATAGTCATGAGTCACAAAAATAATGAAATGGATCATTGAATAAATATTGAGCAGTATAGCAGTAGGGCAGTTACGTGAAGGTAGTTTATAAACTGGAATTAGTCGGTAAGAAATCTCATTCTAAGCAGTTCTTTAAACAATGAGGTGGTAAAATGTATTCCTCGTATAGCCTCGTAGGTAGCAAGTCGTTTCTGACAGGGTCACAATTCTAACCTAACCTACTTTCCTGGAAGCAGCTCGTTACTGAGGGGGTCACTATAAACCTTAAAAAATAATGCTATATAAATAAAAATACTTCGCTATAATTATTATTCAATTTGCTGAGCATCCCTCTAACGAAAATTTACCCCTCTTATCAAATCGTTTTGGGTGGCTCCCTGTGAACTGCCGAAGTATTAATTTATTTAATCTTTATGCACAAATATAGCAAAGGCGGACTTTATGCACTAGGCTTTTTCTACCAGTCGACCTTAGGGCGATGCAGCAGAGCCAAACATTATACTCGTAGACGCAGAGAAATTAAAAATGTATTATTTTTAAATACAGCATTTATATAGAATATCAAATTCCTAGAGTACTTATATAACTTACATTAGAATAATTTTTAAGTTTAATTTATCTAACTGCCAATTCCATCATTTCTACTGGCCATTTATTTATTAGACTGCTTACGTACTGGTATTATTTTGGTACTGGTATTGTGGGATGAAATAACCGGCTAATTGTTTTTTTTTTATTACTGTTCATGTTTTCACATCATCACATCAACAGTCTTTAATAGTCCACTGTTGGACATAGGCCTCTTTTTAGAAAAAAGGTCTTGGCCTACTATTCATGTTTTACTGTCGCACTTATTTACCCACCGCCGATAAATAAAATAACTGTACACAATTTTTTTCATCTGATCATAATAACCTCTCGCCCCACCAAGAAGTGTTTGAAACAAAAGTTAAAAAAAAGTTATGTAATTTTTCGAAATGTGTTTCTTTAAATTACTTGGCCTAGTTATCTGCCTGTATATTTTCAACATAAGCATCAAAAAATTCCTTTGCATCGTCTACTGCCTCGATGAATGGTAAGAAAAACAGCCCAACCTCTGATCGATATTATCATCAGATATTGGATAATATTATATTAGATCACAATATTAACAATATAATACAAATAAATTATAACCATTATATAGTCGGTCGGTATTGTCTGTGTAGTGACGGATTAAGAATACGGAATGTGAATACCCCAATTCATCCCGTGGGTGTCGTAAGAGCCGACTAAGGGCGCAAAACCACGCAGGACACCAGCGCTACAAAAAGAAGGAAAACTTGACACAATCCCTATACCAACCCGTCTGGCCAGCGTGGTATAGTAGGCCAAAACCTCCTTTCTAAAGAGAGGCCTATGTCCAGCAGTGGACTCTTAAAGGCTGTTGATGTGATTATATAGTCGTACGTCACGTAGTATTATAATATTAGGTCTTTACCTATGAAGTTGGAGATTTGTATGAAAATTTAAAATTAAAAAAATTTTGGTTATTTTTTTGATTTTCGATAATCTAAGTACTAGCCCAAATTATCTACACACTTTTGCCATTTTGATAGCATTTCGTTTATCCCTTTACTGTAGAAGTCTGCTGGACGGGAGGCCATGCGCAAATCAGCTAAAGTTGTTTGTACTGCCTCTCGGGTGTAAACATTTTTCCCACCGAAAAATTATCTAAAATTTGAAAAAAGTAGAAATCCGTTGAGGGCAAAGTCCGATGAGTACGGTGGGTGACGCAGAGCTGCCAGCTGTAAGCTCTTGTAGCTTTGCGATGGTCTGTCGTGAAGTGTGAGCTCGCGATTTGTCGTGGAGAAGCAATGAATTGAATTGCGAGATTCTCCACCATTGTTTACAATTTTTGGCAATAAACATCTGCCGTCACTGTTGTGCTACGCGGTATGAAGCTGTGATGTACAAGTTTGGCACTGGTCCACCAATAAGTCTCCATCATCTGCCTATGGGTAATTGTGTTTCTCTATCCGGGTCCACCTATGGAGAGGGACGCTTACGGTTGTCGTACAGGATCTACTTTTCATTGCAGATAACAATTTGATTCAAAATTCTATGTCAATTCAGTAGTGCTGTGCATGCTTTGAAACGTAAGTCTCTCTGATAGCCGCTTAGTTCGTCTGGCACTCACTTATCTAGCTTCTTTTATCTTTCCGATTTGACGCATTACTTCAATGTTGTTTTGACACAACTCCAAATCCTGCAGTAAGCTCAGCCGTCGATTTTGTTGGATCCGTTTCCCTCGTTACCTTCAATTCGTCTCTGTCGATTATAGTTATCTGCCAACTGCGAGGCTCGTTCTTCAATTCAAAAATTTCAGATCTATAACGATCGAACCGATAATAATCTTGCATAGATACGTACACGTCGTTAATGTTTCGTGCTGTAATTTCTACGTAGGAACTCATACTCGAAAATTGTACGAATTTTCAGTTTATCATTGGTGCCAAAAACTACCACAATTTCATGAAAATAAAAGCTCTAAAACAAATGACTCAATTTTAAATTTCGAATTATTATTATAATTATTTGAATTTCGAATGCGCGGCAAGCCACAGATAATTAAATCTGAAAGTCTACCTTTATAGGTATGGAGTGAGTGCGTACCGTGGGTGCGTGGTGCGGGGGCGGCGCGTGGTGGTGCGGCGCCAGCGCCACGGTGAGCGTGAGGTCGCACCACATGGCGCAGCGCGCGCGACGCGCCATCGCGCTCAGCTGCTTCACCGCCTCCGCCAGCTGCAGGATCGCTGCACACACGATATACGATCGTACACTTATTTTTATAACACAAGAGAACAAACGAGCAGGAGGTCGTGTAATGGTAAGTGACTACTGCCGCAAATGGACACCGTCACTCGAGGGTCACAGTGCGTTACCGCTCTTTGAGTTTCCCATAGAATTAAGGGATCTTATTAAGAATTAAAGATTTCATTAGAAATTAAGGGAATCTGTTTTTATATAATTTATGTATTCAATATTGTGTATTCCTCCGTACGCGAAATGAGTTTAAAACGCCACAATAATAATATGATAGATGCGGTGCGGTACGTATGCGTGTACGTACGGTCGGGGCTGCGGTGTCGGTGCGGCTGGTGCGGCGCCAGCTCGCGGCGGCGCGCCGCCTGCACGGCGCCCACGGCACTGCGCCACGCCAGCATGGCGCTCTCCACCTCGCTGTGCGGGGCGCTGCAACACACGCCGTCACGCTCATACAGATATAAGCATAGAGAGAACACGGTACAGCCGCCTGTAAGTGCCACGAGAGAGATGGATGCCCGATAGTTCCCACCGTCTCTGTTAAGCTGAGCTGTGATTGGCTATCGTGAAGAGGTTTTGATAGAAAACAATCGAGAAATTAGAAATTTTCCAAGCCATCCACAGAACTCGACCAGAAAGACATAGAAAGAACTGTCAGAAGTGCAAGTGTGTTGTGTTATATTATCCATCTCTTTCGTTACCTATATCGCAAGATTGGGGCTCTTGTTTACTCTATGCTTATATCTTTATAATTACAATATGTCAATATCTTTATGAAAAAATATTTTACCCTATTCTACCCTAGAGCTACGCCCATAATTTTGACCTCCATGGAAAGAAAATAGAATCGACAAATAAAGCGTATTCTACCCATAATTCCTGTAACATAAATACTCTAGGCAACACAACGTTTAGAAGACTCGAACTCTTCCTAGCGATAGTTTCGAATAGCAGAATAATTAAAAAAAAAAAATTAACATTCACAAAAAAAAATCAAGAAAATACATTTTATCGTATATATTCATATTATCGTCGTCGTTTATATTCATATTATCGTCGTCGTTTATATTTATATTATCGTACATAACTATGAAAGGGAGTATGGATGTTTGATCCGCTTTCAAGCCAAAACCACTAAATCCACTTAAAAAACTATTTTACCAATGGAAAGCTACATTATCAGTTACTGTTAGTAACATAGGATACTTTTTAATGCAATAACCGACAAACGCGTGTTCGAAGCTGCGGACAAAAATAGTTGTGTATAAAACCTAACGCAGATGAAGAATAAAACTGTGACTAAAACGGCACGTGAAACTGCCAGTATCTAGTTCCTGATAAATATTGAATAAAACTCACATCTCAGCCAAATTTTTAACATCCTCTCGCCACGTACTGGGGTCGAACGTAGCAGGATCCATACCCTGCTCTTGTCCTTTCTCCTTCTCGTTCACATCCTGACCTCGCTTCAATACGGTTATCTTCGACTCTTCAGTCTTGTGTGGTTTCTTGTTTTGTGCAACGCATACACTTGCTCGTAAAGTCTCCATCTTGCCCATTAGGGTTAACACCTGTAAACAATTTTTTTAATATCGTATAGTCTGCTAACGAGATATAAGTTGAGTACCACCCTTTGAGTACCCCTCCAAAATTGGGCTGAGGGGGGAGGTTTGGGACTCTGAGCTCCGGTATCTTCAATCATTTACGTTTTTTTCAATTCTTATAACATGTAAAATGTACCTTATGTGTAACTTACATACAAAAATAACCATTTTTTTTACGCTTCCTGCATTACAATCTACACGAGGCGGACTTAATGCCACATGGCATTATCTACCAGTCAACCTTTAGATGGTTCAGTAAGGGACATGGCAGGTGCATTTCTACAATGAAAAGTATAAAAGAAGCTATGAACTAAAAATTTATAAATAAAAAATTACAATTAATAGTGCTATTTAAAAGTACATACACGAATCCACATATACATATTTATGTCATATACATGCAGAATAAAATATATACAATAATAATATCTGAGGTGACGAGACCATGAGGATATTTCTGCTGGCTTTTTCTTATAAAATTCTCGGACTTTGGTTTTAGCAACAAGAATCCGCGGAGGTTTAGTCCGCGTGCTATAATGAGTCTGTCTACTGTTTATGGTTTACATTATACTTGAAAGGCCAAATCAACCATGGATATAGGCACCGGCACCGATCTTGAGCGCTGACCTTAACCTGCGCAGAAGTCGATTTTTGGGTAGATTGGTGGTATGAAGTAGGTCGGGAGGGGGGGTTTAAATTGTAACGTCGGCCAGTGATTGTTTTCTCATACTGAAGGAAACCACACTGAAGGAAAACGACTAAACTTCTGAGTAAATTAATAGGGGCTTGCTTTTTTTTAATAATTAATTCATTTCTACTTTCGCTTTTCATCAATTTAATTTTCTTGTAGTTAAAACATTGAGATTTTAATGTATTATCTAATATGTACCAATAACACAATAAATGCGATGATACATCAAATCACATCAACAGCCTTTAATAGCCCACTGCTGGACATAGCTCTCTCCTTAGAAAGGAGGTATTGGCCTACTTTGCGAATGTGATGACGATGGAGAAAAATGGCCACCGTACCAGTACCAGCTTTATATAAGAAAGTGATTTGACGAAAGGTGTTACTTCTATTTCACAGTAATAATTTTGTAGGGAAAATATTTGTTAAACAATAATAAATACATTTATGTTGTACATTTTATGTATGTACATACATTTTGTCTCACCATAGAATCAAGAAAAAGTTACGTGTAGCTTTAGTACGTAACGTGTTATGGTTTTGTTCTATTTTTGTTTTATCCTATGAAAAAATAAATAATAATAAATGGATGTGAATTTTATTTCGACATAAGTGAACGATTCTCAAAGCGATCCCCACTCTGCAGCCAACAAAACACCAAGTGTTTTATGTCACTTGCATAAACACATTTATATCAGATTGTAAAATATTTACATCTATACAAATAAATAAAATTGAAGTGTCTGTTTGTAATGTAAAAATAATAGGTTTTTTTCATGCTCACACGGTTATTTGCACGATAGCCATGCCTAAAAACCATTTAAAAAATTTTTGGCTTTTTGTCTGTTTGTTCCGGTAATCTTCTTAACAGTTTAGATAGTATTTTACTACTAGGTGTCTGCTGTATACTATGTGGTGCTGTCTATATAGAAGTAACTTAGGCTAATTTTCTACTCCGAAAAGCCCTTTAAAATTTTGGCCGGTCCGGGAATCGAACCCATTAAGGCAGCGTTCGCTTCGTTTTATTTTCAAATTAAACGAAACGAAGTCGCGGGTACCAGCTGGTCTATAATAAAATAAATACATAGATACATTTTTAAATTTATATACGGATAAAATTTCAACTTATTTCAGTGCTGAACACCAGTTTTTGTGAGACCATGGTATCACCCCAGGCGTGTCCTATGTGCCGAAATACGATAGGCACAATATTTTAAAATGTATACTGTCTAGAGCAGATCTCTGCCAAATCCGCCAAGTCTAGATTTCTCTCATGGGGTTCTGGCTTCTGGGGGGGGTCTCTTCTTAAAAGTAGTTTGGGAATCTTCCCAAACTACTTTGGACAAGAGACCCCCTTTCCAAAGAGAACTTCCTATGTCTAGTTTTTTTCCTATTGATACAGAATACTTATCAAATTACAAACTTTGCCGTTGGTTAAGAAGTAAACTTGACATCATTTTTTCATCAAAATTTAACAAAATAAAAAGACATAGTCAGTCTTATAACAAGTCGGTACACGTACAACTTAGACAGTATGTTGAAAATCTCAAACAAGGACTTGTGTTAATTAATAGGGGTCAATTTTTATATTTCGTCGACCCTCAAAATCAGTTTTCATTTATTTCGACCCCTGGGAAACCGATGTCGACCCCAGCGGGTCGATATCGACCACTTTGAGAATCCCGGGTCTAGAGTCAAGATTTAGATCTTTATCTATTTCTTATAAAGCTTAAATTATACTGAAATTTGAAATTCAAATTTCAATAGGATGTATTGTGGGGCAGGCGCTAGGTTATCAAGTCGGCGTATCTAGTCTATTTCCGCAAGTGTATGTAACATTTATGAGCTGGTATAAAGGAGCATCCATTAACATCTTAGGATTAAATTTATTTTTACAAAACCAGAAAACTGGTTATATTGTTGTACATTATAAAAAATACGAACGAATCTTACAATAGTATAGCATATAATGTGTCACATCTAACATCTCACTTACGATCTGACGAAGAACTCTAGCAAAGCACTTGCTCATTAATCAAATCAAATAACGTATTACCCTGACTTTTTGTTACACATTTTCGTGTAATTTGATATAAGCGAGAGAAAAAATGCACATAAATAAAATTAGATAAAATTTTATTACATTCCCTCATCACTTTCTGACAAAATATAATTAATGGATGCTCCCTAATGGAAATGTTCGCAAAGTAAGTTTAAGATTTTAAAACGCTTCTATTACCTTGGTATGTTCCCGGAGCATATCTACAGTAAGCCTGTCTACCCTTGTAGGGCAAGGAGGTAATCTCGGCACAGGTATGGAGTTACTGGAGGACACAGCCCTCCCCGGATAGGCGAGCGCCAACCTTGCTTCCGTACGTTTCCGTTCACGTTCCAATTGCCGCCACTGTTCGTAGCAAGCGTCGAGACGAGCGTGTAGGATTCCTGACGATGTTGCTGCACTTCTAAAAGAACATATTAAAATTTTTGTTTATTTGTTTTTTTTTTTTGCAAGTTAAAACTTAAGCCGTTGCGGGTAGTCGGATGTAAAACATCGAAATTATTTTGCAAAAATTATGAGTATGAAAGGAAATAATAAATATAGCACAATTCAAAATTAATTATTCAGTTTTATTTAACGTCCTATGCGCGTCACTCCGCGTTGCATGTTTTTTATACTATAATATATCGTGGCCACGCCAAAAGAGCCGGTCTGCATTAGATGTTTCATATCAAAAATCTAAACATAAATGGTGAATGGGTTCCTTACCTCATATTTCTCATAGCATAGTAGGGTGCAAGCAGAGGTAGATCTAACATCGGTGATGGCAATACAGGCGGTGGGACAGGCGGACTTGGGCCTAACAGTGCACCCAGACCTAAAATAGAGATATAAATACATTTACTTTCACACACAGCAAAAGATCATCATCAGTGTCATCATCTTCCTACTCTTTGCTCATTTTTATTTAATGATCGGTTTTGCCGTTTGTCTGGACCTTGGGTCCATCGATCCTTGGGGATATACCTTATCGTTTTCAGAAAAAACAAATGAAAAAGAATTGGGGTGAAGAATTGATAGGATTAAGGATATGATAGGGGAAGACTGAAATAGCTCGTAAAGGCCAGGCCCATACTAATCTGAATTACGTGATGTAACTCAGATTAGCAAAACATTTAAAAAATAAAAGATAAGCATTAAGTAACCCAACAAGTAAATAACACAAGTAACATAATAATTTTTATTTTTTGACTCAAGAGCCAAACCAGAAATAGGCGGTTATTTATTATAACCACCTACCGCCTTAGTAATATATACTTTTTTATTTACTTCATTTTAATTTGTCACTGATTTATATCAAGTGCAAGTTTTGAAAAGAACTTAATAGTGAATTGGAAAATATGCTTTTCACACTGTCAGATTTCATTTCTATGCTAGCTATTGTTCCGTGACAATGACAGGTATCAGTAAAACCACATGGTTTTACTGATACCTGCAGGCGTGAATAAACCCTAACCCTGGAATGGTAAACAGAGGATGGTAGAAGAACGAATGGAGTAGTGACAACGATTTATGGGGCTTCCTAGGAGGTAGATTATTGGTTCGAATGAATGAATCGTTTCCTGAATGACGGACTTCTGAGATAACAAACATATTAAAAAAATGACAGAAAAAATGATAAATATTTATTTTTCTATTATTATTTTATTACACACAGTGATATCTAAGTAACTTGGGTATTTTGATATAGCAAAAATGGCAAACAGTAAAGAAAAAAATAACTTACCCAAGTTAAAAGGATTATTTTCATGCAGAAACGACACATCTACGTTTAGCTGATTAGGTGGTGGTCGGTTTCTCATTAATATACTCATTTGCCGCGCTAATTCCTGATTTTGCCGCATCATAGCTGCCTGTTGCATGTTTTCCCTTCCAACATTATCAAAGTTCCTATCACTAATAGAACCATTTCCTTGAAAATTCTCCCGTGGTGCCATTTGATTCATATCACGCCTTTGCAAAAAGTCATTTTGGTTGTATCCATTTGGCTTGTAATTCATGGAACTAGCGGCAGAAACTGGTGTTTGATTCGAAAAATCGAAATTCTGGCTCATTGGACTCCTATCGTTGACCTGTGACATCATGTCGTAAAAATTATTTTCTCCAAAATTTGTGTTTGGTGGCATTTGCTGGAAATTCCTGTTGTAGAACATTTTATTCCTGTCATCTTGAATTTTGTTAAATTCTTCATTAGGAAAGTGTCCATTTAAATCCATTGGCATCTTAAAATCTAAATTATTAATTCCATTTTCGTCGCGATTTCTATCCCCAGATATATTTAGTTGGTTTAAATATGCCAGTAATTCAGTTTCCTGATTAGTTTCTTTCACAAAACCATCGAATTTGTTTGGGAACCTTTGAGCATTATTAAAAGGCGTTTCAAAATTGGAATTATAGTTCATGTCTAAATTTAAGCTGTTTGGTCTGTTGAAGTTATTCACTGAGAACATGTTGGTTTCTGGCAGTGAGTTTCTTTGGCTCGGTTCAAAGAAGTTGTAGAACTTCTCATCGTATTTAGTCGGTGTTGTGAACTGTGCACCGCCGATTTCCTGTGCGGCGAGCCTTAGTAAATTTAGTTGTTCAGGTGTAACTGTGTCGGTGGATGTGTCTGGCACGGGATCCATCCCGAGTAAAGCAGTAACATCGTTATCGGGATAATTGACGAAACCATTTGAGCTGGCAAATCCATTCGGCATGTTGAAGCTGTAGCCATTTTGGTCGTTTTGGTTGAAATTGTACATTGAGTTATTCTGATAATGATATGACGGTGGTATGAAGGAATTGCCAGAATCATTTTTTGGATACTGGTTTGTTTGTATACTGTTTAGAGTTTTTTCCGGTGGTTGTATAGAGCTAAAAAGAAGAACAGGTTTAAACATGATGCTTTGACATAATTTACCGCTACGAATACCAGAGCAAAATAAAATATTCATACATACATTGTCCGATTGTTTGCACAGTACTTACAAATTAAATACGTACCATTAGAAAAGGGGTTTAACAAAAGAATATTAAGACTAGAAATTAGAAGGACCTTGTCAGAAGGTGTACCAATCGAAAATAAAATTATGAAGAATTTAAAGACTATTGCATTAATTAATTCAAATATAATATCTTCATTAAAATCATAATCTTTTTTTTTTTATTAAATATCTTGGCCCATCTTACACACGGCCATGTGATCTCAATGTATTGTGGAGACCGGACTTCTAATAAACATAGTTATATATTTCTAAATAATTACAATCAGACATAGAACAAACAATCGTACTCTACACACAATACTTGTCCTAGGTGAGAATCGAACCCACGACCTACGTGTTCGATGTTTATGTCATGCCTATCAAGTGTAACTCCTGTATTGAGTTAAACTTAAAGAATAAATTGTCGCCATAGGGTCTTACTCAAAGCATAGATACATAGCCTACGTACGTACTGTATTACCATTACAGAGGAACAAATAAAAACGTTAGATAAAATCGGCACTCAAAAGATTTCTTTCAACGCAAGGTGAAGTTGAATGAATAATTTAGCATAGATTCTTTGTAAGACATTGCAGTGAATGTAAATAATAACTTCTGTTCTATTTTAACCCTTATTATCGATCTTTTGCCGGACTATAAAGCTTCATAAATGGTTTGGGGATAATACCTAGAGTACTTTTTAAATGTTGTACTAACCTGCTCCCTTCTGTAGGTCCGGTCTCATCGAGAATCTTTGTGATGAGATCACGGACGATCGAGTTCTCTTCCATAATGCGTTCCGACTGCAAGAAATGAAAAATAAAAGTTAAAGTTGTTAAGTTTTGAGACGTGTGTGTGTAAATTATTTCACAAAACGTAAGGTGTTAAGCTTCCCCTATTCTTGTATTTATATTTCGAAATTGACGGATAATTATTTTGAGTATTGGTAAAAAAAGCTAGTAAAGTGCGCGTCTACAATTTGTTTTTACTTTTTAACCCAACAATTTAGCTCGTAGGTAACACTTAACTCTAACAAAAATTGGCACTTGAAAAAAAGTCTTCCGTCTTATCAAATCACCGCATATCTTTTGTGTGTGACCCACCCCCTCGGGCGGTCACCCCACCGGAGTTAGCGATGGGGCGCTGTGTCGGAATCAGGAAAACCACACGGTGTGCCACTCTGCGCCAACTACATCCAATTTATCCAACGATACCTTACACTATGATGAAAAGAAGAAAAAATCATCCCCATCTAACGTGTAGTACACAGATAAAAGTGTAAATAAGGTTGTATAATAAATTTTCAAGATATATTTCACCACTTTGACTGCGAGACCACTAATGTCTCTTGAATATTCAATTCCGTGCTTCGCGGACTTATGCGATAATGTTCAGACTTAGACTGAGACGATAACTTCGGTAGACATGTACGACAGCCTAGGACGGATGAACAAAACTGACCGGAGAACCTCGAGAAATACAAACATATGCAGCCTACGTCAGTCGTCAGCCACGTGCGTCTGCCGCAGACCTCGAAAACATCGCCATACATTTTCATACTCTTCACTATTTTCGCATCGGCCACGCGATAGGACGCTAACGGCTGTGATCAGCCGCGATTCACGGAATTGAAACTTTGAAAAGCTAGGCCCCAGAGGGACATGGTGAAACTATGGTGACAGGTCTAACTAAACAAGCCTTAACAGAAACTTAAGGTTATGGGTTCCATATAAATTTATTGTGTATAGTTTTTTTTTTTATGATGATGAACCATGCACGGCTGCAACTCAGGAGCTGGCCTATTAGGAAGGAATAGGTACGCTCTTTTCTTGAAAGTTCGAAGTTGTAACAGTGTTTGCAAATAGTCAAGAGTATATTTCCGAGTTAAGAACAAATTTGGTAGTGTTATAAACAACCATTCCAAACTAACTACCGTATCTTTCTATCAAAATCAGTTCCACAACATTTATACAGAATATTTAAGGTTTGACGTTAATTCGATAAGAGCAAAAATTTTATGAATACACTTTCAGGATGAACAGGGATGAACTGGTAATCCCAGTCATGATGTTTTCACAAACACAATTACACCCGACTCTAAATAATTATCACGTAATCACTCAAATTTGCGTCAGATTTAGAAACTTAAAACATCTTGTATTTATAATCAAGTTAAATTTAAATTTATTTAAAAATTTCATTAATAATTCCTTGAAATCATCTTTTATTTTTAAACTAAAAATTAAAGATCAGCACTCAATGTCAACTTAACAATAGGTTGCTTTGTTGTAAATAAAAATTATTCCGTCAATAAATAATAAATAACACTGTGTTTGCAAAGAGTCAAGTCGAATTCCGAGTTAAGAAAAAAATTGTTATAAACAACCGTTCCAAAAAATTTGGATAAACTAACTATCAATCTTTCTATCACCATTGGTTTGACAAAATTTATACAGAATCTTTATTACAATATTTATGAAAAGAGTTGAAGGTCTTTGAGAAGATATAAGGATATATAAGAAATAAGACTATATTGTTGATGGAGAATAGTACACATTGTTTAGTTTAGTTTGGTTTGGTCAAATGAATTGATACTGAAAACTATTATGAGCGCACATGAGCCTACTAACTTGTGAGACATGGATGTTGTGGTGTTATCATATCATATCATATCTATACCACTGTGATCTTGTGTGTGTCGTGTCATGTGAAAATTAAGTAAGAGCTGGGAGCCTAAGAGAGCAAACTCTGCAGGATAACAGCATTGCAAAGAGAAGGAAACCTGGAAACAAACCCTATACCAAGCCGTCTGGCCAGTGTGGTATAGTAGGCCAGACCCCCCTTTGAAGAAAAAGCCTCTGTCCAGCAAAGGACTGTTAAAGGCTGTTGATGATGATATTGATGACACTATCTAGTGGTCACTCACAGGTTGTTATTCATTAAATTATCAATAACATAAAAGTATTTAGTGCCTTACACAAACTCAAATATATGAATTTAAATACATACTTCCTTTTTTACTGCATCAAATAAATATTTGAGATGGTACTCATCTGATAAACAGTGCACTACAGTGCAGTTGCAAGTTTAAAAATATATAAAAATGGCTTTAAAAGATTACAAATGTCAAGTTAAAAGTATATCTTGAGCTGTCATGATACAGAAAGTCTTTACAATAATAGTTAAAATTATACTGGTCAATAATGTGAAACATAATAGTTTAAAACTAATGAATGACCTCTAGTTTTTATGAAGTACTGAAATACCTCTAGTTCTTATAAACTAACTAGCTGGTACACGTGACTTCGTTCACAGAGTCCCATCGTTTGTTCCATGCAAACAAAGTCATGGGCACCAGCTAGTGTACAAAAAAATCTATGCAACTGCCTAGGAGACATTCTCCTTACTGTGAATCTGTTATAAACATACAAAATAGTACACACATCATCATCATCATCACATCAACAGCCTTTAACTGTCCACTGCTGGACATAAGCCTCTCCTTAGAAAGGAGGTTTTGGCCTACTACACTATGCTGGTCAGACGGGTTGGTATAGGGTTTTGTGTGAAGTTTTCCTTCTCTCTGCAGTGCTGTTGTTCTGCTGAGTTTTTTTAGTACACACATACCTGAGATAAATTAATATCAGCCAAATAAGACATTGAAACTTAAAAATAGTTGACAGAATAGTTTACCTGTTTAATACTTATAATGATGATATCACTATGTATTTAGCTGTAAGTTATATTTAGCTAAAAGTGTGTTTAAAATAATAAATTAAATTGTAATCATTTACATATTTGATACTTGTCAGTGCATTGTTATGTACCATTATAACTACAAATCAAATATTAGACATAATGTTACTATGCCCTAAGTTTATAGATGTCCCTAAGTTTTGGCGAAAATGTGTAACAAGACTTTTTTGCGACACTTCAGGTGGCGCGTCGACTCTCACATCTTTTTCATATTTCTTATATATTGCACATGTCTACCAAAAAGACAGAAGAATTTCGTTCCAGCATAGACCCCTCACGCCGCTTTTATTTAACATATAGAAAATCCTGAAGAGAAATGTTGTGTACCTGTTGATTCTTTATCTCTGTTTATCTGGTGCTTAAATATTATTATTCTTGAATTTTTTTAGATACAATAACATGTCTTTATCAACTGTTGTTATTATATTTTTTATTGTTTATTTATGTTTTCAGTATGTAATTATTGTTACTACTTTAGTGGTAGTCTCCTGTAATTGAGGGTGTATATCATTTGTTGGAGACTCAAAATAAATAAACTAAATGATGTATATATGAAATTATGTAACTCAAAAGCACTTTAAATTTCTACTGTCTCTCTGAAACATTTTGTATTATCCTAAGGTTGCCTAGAAGAGATTGCTCTTAGCAATTAGACTGCCCCTTGTATATTTCAATATTTGTCATTTTCATGTATGATACTCTTTTAAAAATGGTATAAAAATAAAGTTTTCAATCTATTTGCCTGACTTGGTAGGGCAGTGGTAGTTTATGCGACTGCTGTATTGAGGTCTAGGGTTCCATGCCCGGGTCAGACTAAATGTTTTTATGATCTGCAAATATTTGTTTCGGAGTTTGGGTATTTTCTATGTATAATATGTATGTTTTTACAAAAAAAAAGTATATAAGTATTCTGCTTAGTTTGAAACTAGATGGCGTTGTGTCAAATATAATTTTCTTTTTACCTTTTTTATATAGCATTTATAATCAACATAAATGCAGTGACAAAGTAATAATAATAAAGTTTAATGTGAAAGTGAATACTTACACATATATGTGTTTGAAATATGTACTACCCTTATACTTCCTTTTTACAAATACACAGCAGCCACATCTCTCTACTTCTCTACTCCCTTCAACACTCAAAAGTTCATTGGTAGAAAATACCACTTGACATTGCCCACCCTATGCAATATAAATAGATAGGAAGTTTAAATACACAACAAACAGTGCAGATGTTGTGACTTCATAACATCTATTTACCCAATGATAATAGAATAAAAAAGTATACTATGAAAGAGGTAAGTAATAAAATGGTATGAGGACATAATATCATGATTACATACAACCGTTGAATGAGATTAAAAATTTTAGAGGCTATATGGGTTTGCTTTTATTGTGTATAACATAAATCATTAAATAAGAACTGCCATATAGAAAAAAGAACAAATATGTTATGGAAATGAGGCTAGAGATTGCCTTTTAGTTGAAGTTATGACAGCAAATAATAAAATTTTGAGTATTTTCTTACATGTTAAATAATGTTTGTATATGTGTACTTTCAATATAATGATAGGCTAACATATTATACTAGAATAGTATAGCTTAATGCACCCAATAATAATAAGTTTCCTAGTTTAATACATCCCTTCTCCATATAAACATTAAAACTACCATATTTTACATTCCTTTGTATTTGAAATTTGCTCAAGTGTTACAAGAATTTTTCTTTATACATTAACAAATAGACAAAAAGAAAATGAGATTATTTTCATTCCTTATAATGTAAATATTTTAACTAAATATAACAATGACTCCTTTAAATAAAATCACTTTTCAATAAAAAGCAAACTGTTTTTCTTGACACAAATAGAGCTTTTCAATTACTTTATGGTTTGATTAAGGAGAGAGGCACTTTGTAATCCAATATTGTATGTTGTTACCACAACAAATGGATAATAACACTAAAATGTTCAGTCAAGGACATTCCAATTGTTTTCTTACAAGAATTTCAGTTTCATAATATTGTGTGCATTTCTTTATATTTATGTTTATTTTATATCAGTTAATGAATAATAAATACTTGTTGTAGGTTCTAAACAATTACGTTCTTTCCTTAGAAACCAAAGGCTATAGAAAGTGGGTAGGTGGAAGCATATTGTCCTTATATGTACCAACACATATTGACATTATCTCATAACATTTAGATGTCGTCATGCACCTTAAAAATAGTGTATTTATAATATGTTACCTTGTTATTCCGTCCTCTAACGTACAAAATACATAATTCTAAAAATATTATGTGCATTCCCTGATGTCATTACCTATACACTTCAAGAAAAATATATCGGAACACGGTCACACAAAATATCACAACAAATGTTCACTAAACTCATTTTTAACACTTTTCTTAGTCCATATATGTAGAATAACGCACTTTAACTTTTATTTAGTGTAATATCATTTAGATATTAGGTCAGATTGACAGTCCACGACATTTACAACACCCATTGAAAAATGGCACTTTACGAAAACACTGACTTACCTGATCTGTTTCATTTTCGACGGTTTTGTACGCATTACCTATGTGACATAAATCACTGAATGCCATTTAAATAATAAAATTATTTCTTGCCACGATACATACGAGCTTACTTCGGTGCTAAGCCATTTTTTCCATTGACCTACATGTGTATAAATTTATACGTGCTTACTCGCAACGGTGTTGCTGTCACGATGCGAGGTAATGCACTCCAAAAATATTTAATTTGCAATAGAACATTGTTTTAATTTAAACTTACATGGTAAATCGACAGTTTTCAGTAAAATTATAATTATTGTAGTCAGAAATATTTTATTTTGTTTATATCTTAATTTCCCGCCCTTTCAAATGATTTTTCTTATTTTTTTAACCATCAACCAGATTTATTTCTTTATCACAAAAAAGGCAAAGGCAATATTTTCCAATGAGTATTAGATAATTTAATATTTAAAAAGGTAAATATGTTTTTGAATACTTTTTACAAAATCACATTACAGCATTTGTGTTTTGTAGTAGGAAAATGATAGTAGAAATAAGTGAAACTAGTAGAGGCACATGTATTATAATAGAATTTGTAACGAAAAACAAACATACCAATGTTATATTTAGGTCTTTTTGGAAAAGCATTTTCTCCTGTTATTGAAATCTTAAAGCTTATATTTTCATATGGTAAGTTGCACAACTTAAAATCAGTTTATAGTGCTAAGAGTGACATCTATGGTTACTGATCACCCTGCAAAACGTTCCGCATCAAAACAACCTACAACTTTGCCCGACCCAACAAGAAAAAGCCTAACAGTTGTTTATTATTGTATAGATGGCGCTGTTCACAGTTTCAGTAAATGAATGTTAAAATTACTTCACTACTGCCTGCGGGAAGCATTTATGAATAGGTGAGGTCAGGACCGTGAGGTAGTGTTCTATGTTTTACGTTTAGTTTCTATTATTTGGAATTGCTTTTCCCCAACATACAAAACTAGGAAAATAAAGAGGGCCGGACAGTATTTAGTAATGAGAGATGTTTATAACCAATACAATTTAAATTATTCAATACTCTCGTTAATTTACGAAGTGCTTTTGCGCATCCGGAATTTTAAAGTAGGTACTTAAGTTTAACATCATTAGTTTTGGTATTAAAAAAGTAAAATGGTTAATTTGTACCATCGGTCCCATGATTAACATAAGGTTTACCGCACCGGCTTCGCACGAGTGTAATGTAGATTATGTAGATACTACTAATACTACTAATGTGGTGTCAGTGTGGAGTTATTAATTGTACTATTAATTAGATAAGACTACTCAGAGGCGGATTAAGTATATAAGTAGAGCGCCCTAGGCAAACATCTCATCGGCGCCCCTCGCATCTCTCTATCGCCAATACCATATTTTTTAATACCCACTAGTTGACTTTACTAAATTTGTGACAGTGATAACTCCAAATAAGTAGTTGGCATTTCCTTACTACAACTTTTTTATTTTATTTTTAAACGTGTGGAAACCCCTTTGCGCTTTCACCCCACCGGGGCTTGCGGTGGGGCAGTGTATCGGAATCGAACCGACTAATACACATTGTGTGATCCACAAATTGTTGTTCTGAGACTGGGCGTTCTTTGTGCCCGTTTCATGTATGTTTGTAAAGTCCCCCGTGATAAAGCATATATTCCTAGCGTGGCAGTTGTTGCTCACTTGTTCACAAAATAGCTCGGAGACTACTACTCCTGCGCCTGCTACTTGCGGATCAGATACAAGTGATCTCCTGCGTCAGCCGATATGAGAGGGTCCCGTGTTTCCTCTCGAGCCAATACTCTATTACGGATATAACCGCCGCTAGAATGGCGTACCGTTGCGCTTCTGTTATGATCGGCGGAACTCCTGGCGGAGTTATGATTTCTGGTTCTCGATTTCTCTAGTCCCAGTTTTCCGAACCAGAACGAGCCCCAGATATCTCATCTAGGGCTCAATGTCGATCCCCCAACTATGGGGATGGATCCCTCAGGTGACACTATTTGAGGCTGATGGAAGAACAAGGCCTCAGATTTGTGCAGAGACACCTTGGGATCCAGCCGCTGGATCCGGAGCACTGCCCACTCAACAATGACCGGCTGGAGCGCCTCCACGGGCGGCGCCAAAGCAAGAAACTGGAACCTCCAGCCGGGATGACCAACGAGTCATCGTGGCTCGGTGATCGGCCTTACGCTACTCATTTCCACCTCTAAATCCAATGGGAGAGTTCCGCCACCACCCCCTGAGAGTGCTAGAGGCACGCCTTAGTCTGGGCGGTCAGGGCTTCTGCCCACACCGGTGCACCATATAGTGCCATTGACTGTACAACCTGTCTATTACTAAAATTCATAGAGTAATCTCAACTACAGCTACAGCTGCAGTTGTCGCAACTGGATTTTTGTGAACACGCACTAGACTCAATCCTTCAGGTATCAGAAAAAAAAGCAAAGAAGTAGTCTCAATTACGTAATATATATAAATTTTATTAGTATTTTTTATATTTTACTTCACTTTCTCTTTTATTTGATCTTTTTTTCTAATCTTAATTTTTTCTTTTAAGCGACTCCATTTTTAAGATGTAAAGATAATGACAAAAACAATTTTAATGATACCAATACCTTAAAAAAATACGCATTAGTGCTAAACAGATAATACCACCCACCTACCTAAAATGCACAATAACCGTCGGGTCCTTATTTCAAAGAGCAATATGTATTCTTATAGGTAACCTGTTGATAAAAAAGAGAAAAAGATTTATATGGATGGTTTTTGTTGCAAGGTAAAAAAAGAAAAATTTGTACAATCTGTAAATTGATCTTAAAAAATTACTAATATTTACACACTTATGTCATGTGGCTCACCAAAAAGCCATCATCATCATCATCAACAACCTTTAATAGTCCACTGCTGGACATAGGCCTCTTCTTAGAAGGAGGATTTGGCCTACTATACCACGCTGGCCAGACGGGTTGGTATAGGGTTTGTGTCAAGTTTTCCTTCTTTTTGCAGTGCTGTTGTCCTGCGTAATTTGCTGCCTTAGTCGGCTCTTACGACACCCACGGGATGAATAGGGGTGGTGACGCTCCGTATTCTTAATCCGTCACCGAATCGGTGCTTCGGCAAAATATTGGCCGGCTAGCCGGTATTGCCTAGGCATTTCTCACCGAATCAGTGAGGTCACTCGACCTTCCTAATTTTGAGGAGGATTTTCAATGTGCGATCCGATTCGATTGATAATCGAGCAGTCAAAAAATTTATAGGTAAGTATATGTATATTTCAATGTAGATTAATTATGACGTGTTACAGCTAATACCACCTAATGTTACGCTTTCACGGCTAAACCTCTTGGAATTGGAAAGGAGATACGTACTTTGATTCTTCAGGAAGGATATAGGCTACATTTACCGCCACAATTGACATACCAATACGCGTGCGGCGCGGTTAGCCGCGGCCTAAACGGTGTGGCTAATATATAGTGTCCTACTGAAACAGGGTTTTAGCCGAAACCGAATTTCGGCCTTTGTTTCAGTTTCGGCCGAAACCGAAACTCAAACTATCATTTTAAAATTTCGACAGTATACTGATATCTAGTGTATTTTTTAGCCCTTTATCTGCTTATACCTACATACCACCTAAAGCCACTGTAATAAGGTAGACACACGGCATCAATTCTAAATAAGAGGAAATGTATTTAAATAGGCAGATAAAAGTAGAAAAGAGAGTAAAGTAAAAAGCAGAGGCCTATGTCCAGCAGTGGACTGTTAAAGGCTGTTGATTATGATGATTGATGAGGCAGATACAAAAAAGTAGTTAAGTACTAAATACTAGAAATTCTCCTGTAAAAATTAACTAGGTTCCTCACGCGATAGGGTGAAAGGACGGGACGAGATGGCTGACTAGGTAATTTGAACGGACTATACGCGTTTTCTAATAGTTAAAGTTAAGCAACCGAAGATTACACGTAGTATAAGTTTTTTAAATGGTTAAAATTGTAAAATAGGGGATACTAGAAGTAGTTCAACAACAATTAAGTATCTAGAAACAAATAAATCTAAGGGTCGTATTACAAAATGATACTCAAAACTCCAGAAACTCATGAGATTAGTTTTCACCTTATAAACTACGCTCAAGTGTTTTTTTGAGTTTTGAGAAACGCTCTGTAATATGATCTAAGTAATATCTGAATCAAACATAATCTTTTTTATGTTTCACTTACACTTTACCATCAAAAATCTACAAGAGTTACACCTTTAAGCTTTCCGTCACCCACCGTACTCACCGGACCTTGCAGACGCGCCCACCAGACCCAAAAGACTGGACCCAACGGACTTATATTTTTTTCAATATTTAGACAACTTATTACGCGGGAAAAAATTCAACACTCCTGAGTCAGTACAAAACGCTTTCGCTGACTTCATTGCCGCCCGTCCAGCAGACTTCTACAGTAAAGGGATAAACAAAACTGCCATCAAAATTAAAAAATGTATAAGTAGATAATTTAGGAAAGTACTTTGATTAGCTAAAATAACAAAAATTACACAAAAATTTTATAATTTAAAAATTTTATACAAATCTCCAACTTAAAAAAAGACCTAGTATATAATTTCAGTTCATTTTTTGAGTTTTGTTTTACCGCAATGTCTCAGACGTGAATAAATGTTATATCTACCAATTATACTTAAATATATATACGAGTATATACATATATATACCTAGAACTGTATTTAAAATATTATTTATGGACACCTTAAACGGATTCAATCCAATGCTCTTGTAATTACATTTGAACAAGTTGTAGTTGAAGCGAAGTGTAACATTCCCTTTGTGACAATTATCAATCCGTACAGCGCAATTGCATCAGCTCATTTATCCGTCTGTAGTCTATGAGCGATGGTCAACTCTGTGTAATGCACTTTGTCGTTGAGTTAGGTACACACTGGCTGGAAATTTGGCTTGTGGTTCGATTGAGCGGCAATTGTTGTGATTGGTGTTATAGCTATAGAAATCATATGAATTATTATTTGTGAGTTTCTTTGTTTAGTAAACTCAATGGTTTAGTACCTATTTATATATAATCAATTTTATTTTAAATTCATTGTCTTTATATACGTTAGAGGGAAATGCGAGGTTTAGTTTGTTTATTTGTTTCGCTTTAACTACTCGACCGATCATAATGACATGAACGTGAGATAGAAGTATCCTACTATTCCTGTAGGATAGAAACCTACTTATTGATTGACAATTCCGCGGGAAAGGCTACTGTACTAGGTTAAAAGTATATTGCTTTTTTATATACTTAGTATACTCCTAAAACGAAGTCGCTTCCCGTTCCTGTACGCTTAGATCTTTAAAACTACGCTACGGATTTTAATGCTGTCATCAATAGAGAGATTGATTGAAAGGGAGGGTGTAAATGTATACCTAATAGGTACATGCATATTAGGTATCTATAGTAGATGAAATTCGAGATATTCAATGATTTGTAATGTGGTGTTTTACAAATTGCGCCCGTGCGAAGCCGGTCCGGGTCGCTAGTATATAGATAATAAATAAATTACCTTTCCATTCCCATCAACGTACATCTGAACAAACAAACAATAAACTTATTACCTTTTACATGAACGTCATACGCACTGTTTATTTTAATCATCGCAATTTGAACGAACAAATTGAATAATGAGCTCGACGGGAGGGCTCTACGGGAGGGTGTCAGCGGCAGGTTGGACTGATCTCGGAGTGTGGACCCGTGTTTTGGTAAACCATTGATTTTATATAAGTAGGTATATTCCATGAGTTGGCTTATTCAAATTATATAACTATAGTAATGATAAAACGACACGTCTGTAGTAACCAGAAGGCCAATTCTCGTAATAAAAGTTCGGTCAAAATTCAATATCGATCAACTCTCCATCTCACAAATAGAACAGTTGTGTGATCGGGTATTTTCGTAGTAAAGTATAAAACATACAACGTTGACTGTAATGTGATTATATCGTATTGTCACCGAAAATTGAATCGGTAATCTGCTAGTCTTAGTACCTAATACTTTGCTAATTTACCTACTACGAAAATACGTTTTATGACAGTTGCGACATCAAAAGATGACCGGAACTGAATTTTGACCTGACTTTTGTTATGAGAATTTGCCTTCAGACTGCTGTAAAAACATAGTTATACTTATAAAAAAAAACATACTTTAATACGTAAATGATTTACACCTGAAGGACTTGTCAGTTCAGCTCTTAGTGAATTAAAGGGAGTTCCGTTGTTTGATTCGAGAAATTAGTCGTTTCGGTTTGAAAATAACATACTTAATGGTTCATTTATAGTTTAAATCTAAAAAAAGGATCGTAATCTTTGATAAAAAGAATTTTGATTGATTTTATGGCATAGTAGGCCAAAACCTCCTTTCTAAGGAGAGGCCTATGTCCAGCAGTGGACTAGTATAGGCTGTTGATGAATGATGGCATTTATCTTTGTCTATGACGAAATCACAATCGCATGTGAAATCACTGTGACTGTAATAATGTAATGTTTATAAATCGTTTTAAAAAAAAGTTGAGCCGACTTCAAACAATATTAACAAACATAGCAGCAATCTCGGTTGATTTGCTGTTGCGGTGCACACACACACACACACACACTCTTCATAAGCTTACCCATTCTGCCAATTAGTAGCAATGTGTAGAGTTTCGTTGTCTGTCTCCGAAATTCATCATTAGACCTATATGAAATTTAAATGGAAGCATTTCGGCATAAACCTCTTTTGAACAAAAAAGAATTTGGAAATCCGTCTTTATACTTATGACGGAGATATGCCTGAACATACATACATAAAAAAAAAACATCCGTCTTGATAACCAATAATTTCGTCATATGAATATGATTTAAAAGTAGCAATAATTTCCATGTCTATAATTCCAAATATTATGTAAGTGGGAATAAAATTACTTTAGCAAAATGTGGGCGCTCGGGGACAAAGACATGACTCTATGTGTGATGTATGAATACCTACTTAGCAATTTTTTTTTGCATTCATTTTTCAAATTTATACTGAGGTAATTGTTAGAAAGGGCTCGTAGCTAAGTGATGACCGAGTCGATTAACACAGTGTAAAGCTAAGCAGTCCTAGCCAGGTCAGTCTATGGATGGGTGATCATTCTTAACACATTGAGACTCCTCCGTGCCTCGGAGAGCACGATAAGCCGTTACCGTGCCATAAGAACATCTGTGGCAGTCGTTACGGTTAGTTGGAGCCCTAAAAACAACAACAGTTTTTCTACAGAACTTCGACATCGCCTACTGCCTAGGTACTTGGGTTGTGAAGGTCTAATGGCAGTCGCTCCACTCGCTCCGCGTATAAAATCAAATTTCCGTATCGTCGTAGACTTCAGGCCGACCCCAAACTTTTGACAGCTGCCTAGTTTGGGTAAAAAGGTTTGGAGGAAACATTGTGGTAATTGTCAAAATATTAGCGTCAAACGTTCAGGTCACTATGTCTATACCTACAAAGTTATGCGTAAGTATAGTGTCTATGTGCCGTCGAACATAGGTAGGCGCTTACCTAAGTAAGTTGGTAAGTAATTGGAGTTTTTTAATTTTAAAACAAATTTAGTATAATCCAGAATTGCGAATCGGCAATTTGAATGAGTGGGACTCCGGTAATACAAATATGAATTTTCAGGTGGGTTTCAGGTGGTTTCACCACCCCTATTCATCCCGTGGGTGTCGTAAGAGGCGACTAAGGGAGCAAACTACGCAGGACAACAGCACTGAAAAGAGAACGAAAACTTGAAAAAAAAACCCTATACCAACCCGTCTGGCCAGCGTGGTATAGTAGGCCAAAACCTCCTTTCTAAGGAGAGGCCTATGTCCAGAAGTGGACTATTAAAGGCTGTTGGTGATGATAATGATGAAGGTGGTTTTTTTTAGCTCACGGATTCTGTGTGCACACATCAAAACAATGTTGTGATATATTTATTGATGCGACTGTAGGTATCTAGCTGAAATTGAAAAGAGTGGCCGAGCGAGTGGAGCTCAACTCCTTGGAAACGTGCGGTTGTAGATCAGCACAGACATATACCTATTGGATTAACTTCTAAACATTTGAGAAAACAGATTGTTACTATTGTATTTGTCGATTTATGACTTAAGAGTCGAAGACGATTTCAAACAAATTGTAAAAGAATTTGCTGAAAGAATATGATATTTGAGTTTGTAACTACGGATTACACGTGAAAACTAAACAACAGTGTTATGCTAGACTCGGTTTTTCCTCACAGACCTAAGTATAAAAAGAATAAAAGCGGTAGGTATTCTGTACCTATTAGTGATGGGCGTGTTGGTCTAGTGGTTAGTGACCCTGACTGTTAAGCCGGAGGCCGTAGGTTCGCTTCCCCAAATCAAATAATTGTTTGACTACAAATTTCATCATCACCACCAGCCTACCGTAGGTACACTGCTGGACATAGGCCTCTCCAATTGCACACCACGTAGATCGATCCTTGGCTTCTTCTAAAAATTTATTAAAATAATAAAAGAAAAAACTATGCTAGGGCGGATATAACACCTTGATTGAGCTCAAACATGTTAGATAAGAGGCTGACATGCTTATGTCTTCCTAATATTCATCCAGAGACGATGATCCCTAGACGTCTTAAATACCTAGATATTTTCTACCAATTTTGTAATCAAAAAGAAATTTTATACTGTGTGTTAAATATTAGGTCTTTACCTATGAAATTGCCGTTTTGTATGCAATAAGTGAAAGTAGGTACTTATTTTTTCAAACTTTTTTATTTCTGGTATTCGAAGTAATCACCCATGCAATCGACGCATCTTTGCCAACGCATTGGCAGTTTATTGATGCCCTTCTTGTAAAAATCAGCTGGACGGGAGGCAACAAACTCTTCAAAGGCATTTTGTACTGCCTCTCGGGAATTTAATTTTTTACCCACTAAAAAGTTGTCTAAATTTTGGAAAAAGTAATAGTCGGTAGGTGCAAGGCACAAAACAAAGGTACAAAACGGCAATTTCATAGGTAAAGACCTATTATAATGTGTGTACCTAGGTAAGAAAGTTACGTTTTGTGCAATAAAGTTTAAATTACCCTCTCTATAATAAAACACTCATAATTTAAGAAGATATTATTAATGACCCCCTCCAAAATGTTACGCTCCTACCGCGCCTGATACCTTAAGCATCCTTTTGCTTGTAATTTAATAATAAAAACGGCGTTAGGGGTCTATGGAACCCCGGTCGGAAAGAAGTTACTTTCGCTTTTTGGTAGTCGTGCGCAAGAAGTGTCGGAAAATACTCTTGTTACATTTTTTTCGGTCTCGGTCCCATCCGCTCAGAGTGTGTAACAATTTCACCTATTTCATACACGGCCGAGCTAAACTAGACAGAGCGTGTATCTATTATGGTAACTAGATTAAATAAAATAAATAAATAAATAATATTGTACCACATTCACACAACGCCATCTAGTGCCAAACTAAGCAGAGCTTGTACTATGGGTACTAGACAACTGATATAAATACATATATACTCTTTTTTTTGTAAATACTTACTTATTATACATAGAAACACCCAGACTAAATCAAACATTAAACGTTCATGCACACAAATGTTTGACTTGAGCGGGAATTGATTGCTGATAAATATTCGTTTACCTATTTCTAAACTAGCGCTCCGCCCCAGCTTCGCACGGATGCAATGTAGATACTACTAATGTGGTGTCAGTGTGGAATAATTAATCATACTATTACTATGATAGGACTATACTACAGGACATCTTTAAATGCAATATTTATAGGCCCGGTCCGATCCTGGCGGCCGCTGCCACCCGGGACGGACAAACGGTTCGACGGTAGTTGGGCCCCGCATTTTAAACCTCTAATATCTTCTAAAATACCTATTAATTTTAATGATATGCTGGAAAGAGCAATTTTTAATCTACAGTAAATACACCACGTATCTAACGTATTTAATTGGATAAGGTATCATAATGTATTGTTTAAAATTGCTTTGTGAATAACCCATTATTTTTTTGTAATATTTAAAAGATAAAATGGTTACTGTGGGTTATCCTTAGGAGATAGATACCATCGCGGACTTTTTTGTAAGCCCTTTTAAGATATACAATTCCGTAGTACATTATTTTGGTCTATCTCGTAAGGTTTAGCCAACGTTTGCAATGTAAGCGCACAAAAACGTGTGTTAATTCTTTGAATTTCTCGGATTTTCTCAACTAAGTAAGTATAATATGCATGTATTACACATATAAACCTTTCACGTCACCAATATGCCTATCAAGTAAATTTCAAGATTCAAGCGACTAAATTGTGTCACTGGGATTATTGAACTTACGAACCAGTAGGCTGGCATTCGCAGGCAAATTATGAAGTGTTTAGTGTAGCAATAATACATGCATGTTCGTTCTTGAGTCCCTCGTATTAAAAACTCCACGCATATTTAGGTAAAATTAAAACAGTAATTAAGATAATAAAAATATTAGGTACCTTTGTACACCTATAGCACCTTTGTACATAATTACCTATTTGAAAAAAAAAACAATTTTAGTAAACATATCAATCTACTAATGTTTTACAAACATTCTATTTATAGAAAATAGATATAATTCAAAGGACTAATACATAAGAGTATCACTGTCTGAAAAAAAAGTTTGAATGCATAAAGCCTTTTACATTTTATTCAAAAGAAAAAAAAACAAGCAGTTAATATTAACAGAGACATGCCCTTTCAACGAAGTGAAAAACAAAAGAAAATTCGTATAAAGAATTCAATCGAAATCGAATCAAGAATCTGTCTACCGTGAGTTAGAGCAGGACAGTGATATGAGATTTTTAATCAGTTAGAAGAGAACGACAAACGCGTTAATCCTATTGGCTTATACCGGGCGACGTTTGCCGCGATTGGTCGCTGTGCCTTATTGAACTGTCACTGAAGACCGCGGTTTAGGGGGCGACCGGTAATTCGGGGGCAAATAGGGTGGTTGGGGTGGAAGGGTAGTGTGGGAGGCAACTCGCAGTTTGGCAATTGACTTGTGGGTAGTTTTCGGGGTTCCTTTGGCAGGGATTTCAAGTGAACTGAATGTTGAAATATAGTTCCTTTAACTTAGAGATTTAGCTTAGGGTGAAGATTTAGTTTTTTTTGTACCTTTGAAAAGATTAACTGTCTAAAGTGTTACTTGAATTTTAGCAACAATTTTACTAGATTGAATTCTTAAGCTAATATCACGGTAGTGACCGGTAATAATTTAGATAATTTCATGGACATTTTGATTGCAATTTTTTAGCCTTTAATGATGGATGTTAAATGTACAGCAGTCATCAACAGTTTCATTTATGTTTGGTGGAACTTCTAAGTCAGGTGATGTACTTATGTCAGGTAATCTCAGCTCATGCTCTCCAGCGAATACATGCCGAGTTGTATTTTTGTTAAGTCCAGGCGACAAGAAGGATTGCATCGCAGTATTAGGCTTAAAAAATCTTCATGAAAATATCAATCCATAGGTGCGTAATTTACCTTAATGCCCACTTTATAGGCAGAAACAATGGTGATTATATACCCGATAGAAAAAAAATACTTAAACGTACTAAATGTCAAAATCTTGCCCGCCCATTCATACTGTTGACTTTTCGCCTATGACGTTTGTTTTCCGCGGGCACACGCAACGCCACGCCCTGCCAAGTGTGCGAATTCTTATTGGGCGACATCAAATGTCATTCTATGTGTACCTAAGATGTTTATTGACGGTTTGTATTATGGTATCTTGAGGTGTAGGTATTTTACCTACCAAATATCAATTGTTTTTTTTAATGTACTCCTACATATTTTCATACAAATAGCTGTTAAGTTTGTTTTATTCATGTTGTTGATGGGTCTTCATATTAAAACAATTGTTCTAAAATTAGGTAGACCTGGGTACGGAATATGGATACCTAAGTTTTTATAATGATTCCTACCTAGGTATATACTTACATAATATATCGACTTAGACAGTGCAAGGTCTTATAAAACACTTATATCGTTGCCGGACTTACGTAAAGTAAGAAAAAAAACTTTGTAGAATATTACTTCTGTTAAGGTTGTCCTATCGGGTCTGTTATTTTTGTGATAAAACATCCGAATAAAACCACAACAAAACGACTAAAGCAGGAACGAACCACACCTAATTGTTTCTATATAAATTCGAACAAGCATTCTGCGTTGTAATTGGAAAACGGAACGTTCAATCCAAGCTAAAATGTACGACGTCATTATTCTAAACGGCGTGGAGTCGACGCAACAGCGGCGTAATGCCACAAATTAAAGCTTAAAACGGACGGTTAACAGCTGACCCAAAATCGAAGTGTCCCCCCGTCTGGGGGACAGCGTCAGACGCGAAAAGCAATGGGGCGGGGCCTTGCCACGCCTTCAAGCTCACAAGCAATATCGCGTCAAAAGTTCCCTGGCCGTGGCATAACGTGCGCGCCTGTGCCCGTCCGCCGGCAGAAAAAAAATAAACGTCAAAAGTGGAACGTCACGTGTTTTTTTTTGTATAGAAACACTGTTGGGTATTTGTAGTGAATCGTTTGCGTTTTACTTTTTTGTTTATTGATGTTTTTATTTTATACAATTTAAAAAAATACACCAAGTAGGTACCTATATTTGTAAGAGTTAACCGATAATGCATTTGCTTAGGTACCTTTGATCCCGATAATCTAAGGGTAAGAAAAAAAGACAACTATATTACCTTTTTTCATTGTTTATAAAACTTTTATTTTTGATCCATACTTTTTTCATGTTTTTGTAGTTATATAAATTTTGATTTATTTGGCATCAAAAATGGTATTATTACATAAAATCCTCGTGATATGAAAATTTGGCCCGTACCTATAATAGGAATAAATTAATCTGACTGCTACGCGTCTTTTAACAAACTCGCTACGAACGCTCTACGAAATGGTGGTCAATATTATAAAGTGTATACCTGCTTACATAAAATGATTTTAATTAATCTTATTTCCTATTCGCTGTTGAAAGACTTAATATTTAACTTTTATATACGGAGTAGGCATTCGTCTCGGATGTCCCGTAAATTAATTTCAGAATCCTGATAATTTCTTATTAAAACATAAATAGTTTACTATTAAACCTACCAAAAAAAAATTACCACATACTATTTCTATTCTAATATTATTTAATTAATTAAACAAATTTAACAATTACTTATTTCGTTTTTATTTAATAAAGAAACACGATCATTATTGTGACATTTATGTTTGGTTTCTTAAATTTAAGATATTGCACCGAATAATATTTAGGTAGACATAGGTAGATTTTTCTAATTTAACACTGGAACTTTATTTTAAACATGGCAATCTAAATAAAAAATAAATAAATTGAAGATATAGGAACTAGTCAACAAAGTAACGCAATATTTGATGATTAGGTACTGTGATCTTTAATGTTGTTTTTAATATAAACTCATTATAATCAAACATCTGAACAAACAGTAAAATATAATTTTGGTAAATTTATTCGAAATTTAAATATGATTTGTTGATTTTTAATATTGAATAAGTTTGTAATAATAAATGTTTACTTAGGTACCTATGTACCTATAAAGATAATGAGATGAAAAAAAAGAGAATGAGAAAAAACAATTGAACTGCATTTTTTATAAATTTTACTTAAAAAAGTACCAAGGTAAATTGTTTCCAAAAATAATAGGGGGGGAATTAAGGATTAGTCAGCTAACTCGATGATAGAATAGCATCGTCGTACCTATTAGGCCACAGACGGCCCAGAGATTTTCACACGGAGTTATAAGAATTTTATTTCAGTATTCTGGTCTGGTGTTGCATTGTTTTAGATTTTTTTCAACTGTTATGTTTTATTAGTAGGAATACTCACCCATGCTATTTTTGTTTTAAACTGTCTACCCCTTGCATAACAAGTCCTTCGTTTTCGTTTGGTATTATTATGCTTTTTTTATTTAAATTTCGATATTCTTATTTGTTATTTCAACTTACCCATGCTTGCAAATACTTAACAGGTCCAAAAAAATCACAAAATATTACATTATGAAATATAGTTGTCAATAAATAGAACAATCAGTGTGATATAGTGAATACAAGAACTTACAAAATGGAGGTAGCCCAAACACCACTGCAATTGACGCAAGAACATTCGGATGGCAGAATGACAGGTAAAGAAATTGTTACTTGAATTTTGTGCTTTGTTTTTGTGTGTCATAAATTTCGACATAGAACGACGCAGTACGTTACAGCATATCCCGACACGGGACGGTTCGTTTTGAAGGAACTTAAAATATATTTACAGAATTGATATTTTTATAGATATTTTCATGACGTATTTACAGAATTCTATGATATTTTTATAGAATTCTGTAAATACATTTTTTTATTTTTTGGCGGGCCTGTTGGTCGAGTGGTTGAGTGGTTAGTGACCCTGACTGCTAAACGGGAGGTCGTGGGTTCGATTCCCACCGAGGACAAATATTGTGTGACGGTCATTTTTTCTGTGTCTGGGTGTAATTTATTTATAATATGTATCTATTTAAAAATATATAAGTATGTTTGATCACACGGCCGTGCGAGAGATGTATGAAAAAAAAAAACTACGGAAAACATGAAACTTATAGGTATCTTTATTTTCATTTAATGACAGGCTGATAGGCAGGGGAAAGCCTCTGGTTTCCCCTGGGATAGGTGGTAGGATACCTGGTGTGAGATACATTACTTATTATTAAAATTGACGAATGACCCTTTTTTTTCCGTGCGGAAATCCCCTCGGATACCACCTGTCGGTGGCATGTCGGACTCGAACCGACTAAAACCGCACGCCGTCTCGGGTACTAATAGCCGGGGAACCAGGTATACCCTAGAAAGGAAGTCCCTGGTGCCCCAACATACCTCGGGTCATCTACATACGAGTAGACGACTCCCCCCCCCCCCGTGTGGGAACCCCATGTTCCCTGTGCTCCCTGGAAGCGAGCGCGCTTCGCAACGCGCTCGCCACCACCCCGGCCTGCTTGTGCTAGCGTGACAGATGGCCTCACCTGTCACCCCCAGGCCTGCGCTTATGGGGGACGGAGGTCGTTCTGCGTGACGAATGACCCTAACTACTAAGTCAGAGATATCGTGTTATGTGGAGAGTCAATTGTTTTATGTCTGAATATAAATTACCTACGTGTAATAGATTACATTTAAAAATGGTATAAGCAGGTTTGTGAACAGTCTGGTTACCGTAATACCTAAAGGCACTGCCTAGTTTGGCATCAAACGGCTGTGTTAGGCGTGCAAATTTATTATTATTTAAAAGATATATTTTGCTGATTGGAACTTTGTATCTACAGGGTACATGATGGATGGATGATGACGTAAGGTTTTTTTTTAAAACTGTCTGATATCGTCTCGAGAATGAATTACCTATTTATTTTTAAAATCGGACCTGAGAGTTATTCCAGAGCTCTAACGTATCGTAACGTGGCTTGTTTATTGTATTATATCGTTTTATGACCTATTGTGACATGCCGTCACGTGAAAAACAAACTTAAGAGCAAATAGTTTAACACAATCTGAATATCAGTCATCATCATCATCACTAGGCTTTATTAAGTCCACTGCTGGACATAGGCCTTTCCGTAGAAAGAAGGTAGGCCAAATGGGTTCGTATCAAGTTCTTTGCAGTGCTGTTGTCCTGCGTAGTTTGAATATCAGTAACTGTGATTAATTTAAATTGACAAAACAGATACAATTGCTTGTTCCACCAGACAGGGGTAGTTCCTACACGATATAGAAAACTGTCAGGCTGAAACTGAGGCTTCGTCAGGGTTTCATGGGAGGAGTACTAGACCTAGACTAACCATATCATATGCGGGAGGGCCATGAGACACACAGGTATGCGTCAACTCGACCGGAGTGATACCACGGCTTTACAGAAAACCGGCGTTAAGTATTTCTTTATCATAAAAAAAGGAAAGAATGATCACGTCTCCGGAATTTAGGCATATTCACTGAGTAACTGACGAACGATAAACGTTACACTTTACTTTTACGCCGATATCTTAATAAATTGCGGACTGGGTCCATTACCTTTTTATTTTTGTTTTTTTACATTTACTATTAAAATTAGAACTATGGTTCGTGATCCACAGAAGGTTTGTCCCGTATATGATACCGAGAACTCTGAAAACAGGAACCAATCTATCTCTGTAGAACATAAAAACATAAACTTTAAGAATAAAACAGGCATTGTATTTACAACAAGTGTAGATATAAATATCTATACCGTTATTATTAATGCGAATGTGTATCTGTCTGTCTGTCTGTCTGTTGCCTCTTCACGCTTAAACCGATGAACCGATTTTGATGAAATTTGATATGGAGATAATTTGAGTCCCGGTAAAGGACATAGGATATTATCTTTATACCAGAAATCATCCTTTAAAGGGGTGAAAAGGGGGGGAGGTTTGTATGGGAAATCAATATCTTCTGAACCGACCCAGGTGAAATTTGGTATGGAATTAGTTTAATTCTTGACAAAGGACATAGGTAACTTTTTATCGCGACAACCGACATACACGCGGGTGGAGCCGCAGGCAAAAGCTAGTAAGTTATATTATACACGCAAATACATGTACACACAAACACACATACACACGCGCTTGGTGATCTACTACCTAGGTACCTAGCATTTAGTAAGTCGCAAACTAAATAATAAAAAAAATATTATTATATTAGGTCTTTACCTATGAAATTGCCGTTTTGTATGCAATAAGTGAAAGTACTTATTTTTTCAAACTTTTTTATTTCTGTTATTCGAAGTAATCACCCATGCACACATCTGCAACCAGCTTTGGTCAATCGGTCGTCCCCACTGCTCCTTCACGACAACGCGCGACCCCATACTGCGCAACAGACAGTCTCCAAGCTGCAAGAGCTGGGGTTGGAAGCTCTCCCTCATCCGCCATACTCACCAGACCTTGCACCTACCGACTATTACTTTTTCCAAAATTTAGACAACTTTTTAGTGGGTAAAAAATTCAATTCAAGAGGGGCAGTACAAAATGACTTTGAAGAGTTTGTTGCCTCCCGTCCAGCTGATTTTTACAAGAAGGGCATCAATAAACTGCCAATGCGTTGGCAAAGATGCGTCGACTGCATGGGTGATTACTTCGAATAACAGAAATAAAAAGGTTGAAAAAATAAGTACTTTCACTTATTGCATACAAAACGGCAATTTCATAGGTAAATACCTATTATATACGTACATATTTATTAATAATAATTTCAAACATACGTAAAAATAGTTAGGTATTAACAAGAGCAACAAATAAATTTAATCAAATAATGAAATAAAATTCCATACTTAATATTACTTTTTTCGAGAAAACGTTGTCATTGCCGGCTACAATGGTACTTATCATTTACACACTTAATTCTACCAATAGCACGAGTAAGTACGTGTCTATACTATTATAACTATTATATAGTTTCTCGTTTACATACCTGGTACACTTATACCATTACAGGTATATAAATGGGTATAGATATTTGTGTCACTAGTACGTACTGAGTACGAATAGTAGGTATAGATAATTCAACGGTATAATTGATTCGATATTGCTAATGCTCTGTGGTTATATATTGTAATGCAGAGGGATTTACTCACTAAGTAAATGAGAATCAGTAACTAAATACATGTGTAAAGGATTTAATTAGGTAATATTGTTATGAATAGATGTACAATACAATGTTATATACTTATTTAATATAATTGGTTTAAAAAAAATACTCTTCCTTAAAGGACTCGTGGCTAAGTGGCAACCCCGTAGGTTAACCACATTGCAAAGTGAAACAATCTTACCCAGATCAGTCTAAGGATGGGTAAAATTCTTAGCAAAGATTGCACTTCCCCCATTGTAAATCTGGTTAGGTAACTAAACAAAGAACATTTTCGAATCACACTGCACAACTTTATACCTACATATTCCTATTTATAATTTAATTCTTAATTGATGTTAATATTGTCGTCTTCAGTTTGATCAAAATGTCGAGAACAATTGAATACCTTGATTTCTTACTTAAATCAGAAATTAAAACTCATTTTTACGTCTAGAAAATAATTATCAGATAAAGCCTTTTCAATATTCAATTTTATATCTTTTAATTTTATTTACATTTATTGAAAATATGAAATTCACTTTATACCCAACACAGATAATTTTCATTTTACACCATTTCCCGCGCGGCAGCCATGCTTCTAGTGTTTTTTTTTCATAAGCAAAGGCGGCATTAGTATTCAGGCCCATACAGCCAGTAACTCGGGGGTCTATTTGACTGATTTTCAGCCTCTCCATGATTTGCCACTTTACCCGGTCAGAGTGCACGCTGAATACAAAATAACCAATAGAAGAGGGGATTTGAAATTTCATTTTCACATAATGGCAGCCCGTTTTGAATATTGGGATTTTATTAACTTCGTAGCTGTGTATATGGCGTAATTTGTTGTTTGAAGATAATAGATTTAGAGATTTGTTTGAGCTTTTATTCTGTGTAGAAAATAATTGGTTAAAATAATTTTGAATATTTTTATATTCGTACACATGTAGGTAATAACATAATACCTTTTCTATTCGTTGAAATGTGTTTTGTTTTTGTTAGAAAAAGAAAGTAGGTCGTAAATATGTACTAGTACTATGTTTGGGTATGTTTGTATGTGGGTGTGTGAGCATAGTTATGTGATCAATCTCTCCCTGCCTCTAGAGTAAGGAGGAGAGAAGGTTATGGCTCCAGTGACTTCACTCTCTCGATGAATGCAACGAAAGAATTGCTTTACATCTGTTTTCTGTAAGGCCGTGGTATCCCTCCGGTCGAGTAGACCCATTTGTGACGAAGCATGGCTCTCCCTATATTAAGGAAATGGTTGTAAGTTTTATTTAAAAGCATTTGTATACAACCTCACTAGCTCGATGAAGATGCTTGGGTTTTTGTCAAGTTTTCCTTCTCTTTGCAGTGTCGTTGTTCTGCGTAGTTTGCTCCCTTAGTCGGCTGTTAAGATACCCATGATGGATGAATAGGGGTGGTGACACTCCGTATTCTTAATCCGTCATCACACGGAAAGTCAATAGATCAAATCAATATATATGTCACAAAAAGAAATTCAAAAGCATAAGCTTACTTTCTTCTTCTTCAAATGCTATCCTTATTCCGAAGGATAGCAATTATCAAAGCTATTCCACTGTTAGACATAGGTCCTTCCTTAATAAGGAGGTGTTGGCCTGCTATAGGACGCTGGCGAGACGGGTTTGTTTCAAGTTTTAGTTCTCCTCATTCCTTATTCGAGTTTTTGCTACTTTGGATCTGTTAAATTGGTTTGTAGAACAATCGAACCCCCCTCGCAAGTTCTGTAGCCAGGACTGTGGTCTTCTTTTTCTTTAAAAGTTTCTTTTTCCATATATTAGGGTAGGTAGATTTACTTTATAATTTCTCAATTTTCTGGCGGTATACAACTTAAATAGTAAGTACAAAGAATGTGCAATACCAAAGTCATGAAAAAATCGAGTGTCTGTGGAATTGTCGCGAGTGGGAGTATAAACGGATCCGGATCTCAAATGGGTGGGGGAGAAATTAATCAGAGGGCTCAGGGGCCGCCGCGTCAAAAGAAAACCAAATAAAACGGCAAGCGACAAAGTTTCCAGTTGAGAGCGGACGAAGGAAATAAGTAGAGACGTTTATCTTTTAAATTTTTGCCTTCGTAGAACAAAAATAAACAACAAATATTTATTTGCGAAAAAGACATATTGGTTCATTTTTCTTTTTAGTACATCTTGTCTTAGGTAATAATTTTAAATATTATAGTTTCTAAAACATTTTAAACTGAATATTTACTATTCTAATATCAAACTCGTGACGAAAAGAAATTCGTTATAAATTTTGTTTTACATTTAAAAGGACATAAAATATAAAGAAAAGAATCCTGAAATACTGTTCACATATTATACGTTTACACGATATGAATCATTTATGTAAAACCAAGTGTATGACTTTTTGGAATGTGTTATCAATCATCGATACAAGTAAAATTTCGATCCGCTAAAACTGAAATAGAAAACCAGTATTAAAAAGCGACTGGAGGCCCAACCACCCCACTTTCGACCCCTCAACTAGAAGAGGGGGAGCACCCTCATAGGCTGACAATGCATTTGTACACAATCTGCAGAGTTTGCAGAGTCACAAGTACTTATCCATAAACAGCGGTAATCACTTTCCATCGGGTGACCCGTCTTCTCGTTTGCCACCTGTTCTAAAAAACTAACATCATAAAACCATCTCCACAGTTTTCCTAGTCCGCCCGTAAGTGCCGCTCTACACAAACAAACATTGATTTATCCTGATACCCAGGATTTAGGCGCTCCAGCCCGCTGACTTCCAATTTCGGGACCCGAACTTTTTATGTGTCTTATAAAATTTTCTTTTATGCCTTCTCGTTTCGTGTTCTCAGAATGTATTGTGACATAAATCGGTATTATTTGGACGATGAATGGGAGTAGATGGGGAGGCTGGATATATGCTGGTATGTGATTGCGGATTTTGAAGTATTAGATGTAGACTCTATGTATAGCTAATATAACTATAGGTGGTCTATTAGCCTAAAATGTTTAAACAATTTGACATATTGTTTAATTTATAACATATTAGGTATGTTAAAAATAAAATTGCTTGAATAACTTTACGTACTACGTACCTGTAAGCGGTTGAAATGATCTAAGAAGCAGTTGGACAGTAGATTTTTTTTACATTTAAATTCTCGTTCTGGACTTCTTATGAACTTTAGCAAAAGGATGACAGACGAAAAGAATAACTAGTTATTAATAATACCTTAATTTGATCTTATTTACTAAAATTAAAACAAATGGAAAGGTAGGCTGATGGTGTACTACACCTACACCGGTACACCGGTCTCTTGTAACCTATCTTACCAGTAGTTTTAGCTTCAGTTTTCTGTTTGGGCTGCTTCGTATTGGAATAACAACTAGAGTTTCACTGTGTATCAAATCTCAGTATGTAGTTTAAAGGTTTTTTATATAACTAACTAACTTTAACTTTATATGGACACCTGCAGCTTAACAGTCACAATTGCGTTCTCGCTTTTGACATATTAACAACTTATTAAACTAGACCTTTAAGTTTAACTTACCTCAACTGGGTAGGTAGATACCTTAAACTTATACCACTCCGACAAACGTGCACTGTACGGATAGCATATTGGTTTAAGTAGTCACCTTGCAGCTGCCTACTGCACTGAACGTCATGCATCGATCCCCACATGAGACATCACTTTGTGTGATCCACAAATTGTTGTTCTGAAGCTGAATGATCTTTGTGTCCGTTTTATGAATGTTTTTGAAGTCCTCCACGACACAAGGTATATTCCTAAAAAAAAAGACCACTACCACAGTGGTCTTTTTTTTTTGTTAAATACACATAATTACACTTATATTTATTTACCCTGAACGTCATTCTATAACTTGGCAACACATTCTTAACAGTTACTAAAACACTACTCTATTTGATCCAGAATTTATCTTCAATATAACAAACCCTTTTCCGTTCCGAATAGAGTGAACATGATCCAATCTAAACACTTCTATTCCATATCACGTTAAAGTCCCGTACGTCCCCAAATCATAATATCAGTAAACCGTTTTAACCCCTAATATCTGGTCCCAGATGTGGTCACACCCGGGGGACCAATCTCGGCGTATATTGATTTTATATTGCTCACATATTGTTGGGGTTTCGGTGTGACTGCTGGCGAAATGTTGAAAGTAGTCGCTATGAGTGTAAAGCGATACCTATGTTTTTAAATCTGTACGCAAAAAAAGTATCCGATATTTTTAACCGGATTTAAAAAAAGAGGAGGTTCTCGATTCAGTTTTTTTAATGTTTGATGTATACATATAGTAATATGTGTATATGTTTATCAGCAGTCTAGTTTCTACATTACAAGCTCTGTCTAGTTTGGTGTCAGACGGCCGCGTGTGATGTGTCCCCAGTTAGGAATTATTATTTTTAATAAAAAAAAGTTGAGTACTTTTTAAATATATGGTTTAGGTACTTCTCAACATTGTTACTGACAAGACCAAGAAACTATTAACTACATTTATTAAAAAAAAACATTCCTCTAAAAAAGAGTGGACTACATACAGAACTAAGTTTATATTAAAACACTAGTGGCTGAAAATGAAACACAAGTCTAAAAAAATCTTAAAAGAGTACAGAAGAGTGTTAACGATTAAATGAAATTACATTTGCACTCAGCTAGTGGTACAAAATGTAGTTACCGGGTATGCGTGTGACATGGCCCCACGAATTATCTTATTTACCATAGGGTTACGAACCTCTAGATACAGACAGATTAATTTAATAATACAAAGTGAACTGCTACGTAATGTAGTGGATCACAGTTACCTATAATCCCTATGTGCTTAACTGGGGTATTATAGGCTATGTATTAATTATGTACGATTACATAAACGAGAATTAATGCGATCACGATTAACTCCCGTTTACCTAGCTATTTATACCTGGTAACATATATGTAGGTACTAACAATAATATTTTTGAACTCCATATGTACTTAGGTAGTGATTGGTATCCCGCAGGGTATTCATTATTGTATTATATCATATCTTGCGTAAGCTACTTCCATTAAGTACTTTAGAAATACAAGAAGAATATTCTGAGTACGCTCAGATTAGTTAAATATTATCTGAATAACGTTAGTAAGCCTTACAAAATAATAATGAATTTTTTTACGTCTAAGCGACTCAACAACGACCATCTTGAAATCCACACGCGTTGTCAGAGGTACAGAAAAGGAGTTGACGTGGATAGGGTATTGGACGGGGTTTGAACCTGCAACCACTAGATCACAAGTCCGACGCCCTATAGCCAATATATTTTATGGTATAATGGGGCAAGCGAGGAGACGGGTCACCTGATGGTACGCAACTACCGCCGCCCATGGACACCTCCAACTCAAAAGTCACACGTGCGTTGCCGCCCTTGGAGTCCCTCTCGCTCGAGTCAGCGGGAGGGGGAGATTCGGGTTCCGGTAACTTCACCAACGAAATAATTGCTAAACACCGGTTTTCTGTGAGCACTCCGGTCATTCGTGCCGAAGCAAGGTTCTCCCACGATGACGTTTATTTTAAGGCATATTGTCATCTACTATTATAGTAAAAGCTAATTATTATAGATTACGAACAGCACTGCCGGGTCTATGATATTCTTAATTCTGTAGCATAGAACGTGTTGTGACTGCCCCGGACACTTAATATAGGTAGACAAAATAGAGTACGTCGACAATTGTAATTCACCAATTAATTGTCTCTACATGTGAATAGAGTCGTTGTGTCTGATTGGTAATTGAATTTGTTGCGTTGGGGCGGTAGAGATGCTGTTTTGACAATAGACTCACAAACCAGAAATACGATAATGTACAGACTCGTTCTTTTTTTTAATAAACAAAATTGACATTTGATTTTGTTTTAACTTATTATCAACTAGTCTGTATTTTAATAATTAAAGAATAATCTTTGTACGACCTTTGAAATAAATACGATCTACGGAATCATATTAAATATTTAACGGTTATTTACGTGTAGAAGTTTAAGTATTTAACGGTTATTTATATGCAGAAGTGCAGAAAGTAAAAACTATTACACCAAACGTGCCATAAAGTTAAGTATCCAAATCGGTTCAGCTAAAGTTCAGCAAACGTTAAAAATTATATAAATATGGCTATACAAAGCTATGGAAGTCCAGTATGTTAGTTGACTTGGTGGGAATCGAACCATGGCCTCTGTCTTAGTAGTCAGAATAATAAGTAACCACTAGACTCACTGATTATGAGTATCAATTATTTAGTTATACTGAAATAATAATGCATGATAATGTTGTAAAAAAAAACAGTAAATTCACTCTACTAACATTTTGTTCACCAGATAATGGTAGAATGTGGCTAGCATCGAAAATGTACCTACTAACAACTCTGTATACCCATATTCTGACAAATTAATATATTATTATTATTATAAAAACACGTTATCACTCTTAATGTGTATCTATTATTATTTGTACTATAATAAATACATATTAAAACCGTCCAAATCAAAACGAATTCCTTCAAACCCTCTACACTCGATTTGTACGTCTGCACACCAATCACTTAATTGACCCGACACATTTGGCCTTAATCATCACTACATTCACAAACTTTAACCTCAACGCCATAAGGTTCAAAATCATTTATTTACAAAGGGTGATCGCCCCATACGGAAAGTGGAAATCTATTAAAATGAAAGGGTGTGATTTGCAATGGTTATTTTATTAGCTTTATCGAGATTAAATATTTTGAGGGTAGTTTGATACTATTATACTTGGTACCCTAACGTTGTATTATAGAATTCGAATTGAGTTAGAAGATTAACGAGAATTTGGGAGAGAGAGGCAGTCTGTGAACCTCGACGTCGTACGCCACGATTCCGACGGCCCGCTCATTATGGGACTTATTCTAAACATGATGTCGATTTTCATAATAGTAAAAGTGTCAACTTCATAGTAGAGTAACGAATGTATCACTTATTATTCTTACTAGAAAGAAAAAATTGTCGGCCATCTTGAGCTATTTTCCCGCAATCAGTCAATAAAATGTCGACCTGTCATGCTACGGAAAGTCGGTTTATTGAAAATAAATAGGATGTCTGAAATGAATATGATTGTGTTGAATTACTTCATTTATTTTGTGTATGTTTTTTTTAAATACATCTCCCGCACTATATTCTAAAAATATATTGCTACTTGTGCGGAGTTGTGGGAGTTTTGCGGATCAGCTTGTCAAATATAAGTGTGAATACCTACATAAATGTCAAAAAAAAATACTTTTTTTTTGTAACAGATGGCAACGCATCTCCACTACGCTGGTCACCGCCATCATCAGCAGCTCTAGTTGCTGCAGCGCTCGCTCCACCAGCGCTCCGTCCCTGGCTTCCAGATCCGCCAACTAAGAAGTCCAACCACTTGGGTAAGACAGGTATCAGATCTCTTTGTTAATTTTGTATTGAAATCTCTACTAATTAACCAACAAATACAAAAAATCTATAAATTTTCAATGGTAAAAGGGGCCAAACGAGTAGACGGGTCGACTGATGGTAAGTGATTACCACCGCCCATGGATATCTGCAGCTCTAGGGTTAATAGTGCATTGCCGTCCTTTGTGTCCCAAAAGAGGGTTGGAGGGCGAGGTAGGGAATGGAAGAGCGGGGGGAAAATGGCTCTCCGGTAACTTTTAACAAAATGAATCTGGTAATACTTGAGGAGAATTCAAACTTTCAAGAAAAGAGCGTTCATTGGCGGCGGTAGCCCCCTATTCCATAAAAAAACTATGTAGGCCGTCGTTAAGCAAACACGCACAGACCAGAATGAGAAATTTGAAATACTTGATGTTTATATGTAGGCAGAAGAAGTACAGAGAGCTACACAAAAATAAACAAAATACACTAGGAGGTTAAAAGTTATGTGAAATCAGTTACATAAAGCTATAGCGGTTCAATATACATATATTTTGACCTATCGTAGTACAAAACTCTGTGCATGACAGTCATCATTATCCTCATCAATAACAGCCTTTAATAGTCCACTGCTGGACAGAGGCCTCTCCTTAGAAAGGAGGTTTTGGCGTACTATAACGCTGCACGCTGGCCAGAAGGGTTGGTTAGTTTCAAGTTTTCCTTCCCTCTGCAGTGCTGTTGTCCTTTGTGGTTTCCTCCCTTAGTTAGCTCTTACGACACCCACTGGATGAATAGAGGTGGTGACACTCCGTATTCCTAATCCGTCACTACACTGACAACGCAAGGAAGTACCTACAGATTAAACTGATAGGTTAAACTAATATTAATATACGATGTTTTGATAATATTTTACATCACTTTTTTGTCTTTAGGTCTAATATGCGTAGTCTGCGGTGACACCAGCTCAGGAAAACACTACGGTATACTCGCGTGCAATGGCTGCAGTGGCTTCTTCAAGCGTTCTGTCAGGAGGAAACTTATTTACAGGTTAGGTTTTTCTTTTTTTGTACATATTTAAAATTTTAATTTGGACAATTATTATTTTATATATTATTAATATGTAGGTTTATTTATGTATGTAACTAGGTACGTATTTAAGTATGTGAATGTATTGGGTACGTATATATGTATGTATATTTATTTCATTTTTTCTGTCTAACCTCTCAATAATTTTCTCTTACGTTACATATCAATCTCTAGTGCACCTAGTCACACATTTCAGCACCACCCTAAGGTAGACTGGGAGAAAATTCTTGTGGCATTAAGTCCGCCATTGTACAACTTATACGTGTGCATAAAGTATGTAGTAAATAAAATAAATAAATAAAAATGTTCCCATTAAGTAAACCTTGATAAAACCAATTGTAGGAAAGCCATGCTTCGGCACAAATGGGCCGGCTTGACGGCTCACAAAAACCTGTGTTAGGCAATACTGTCGTTGCTTTACACTGCTTTACACCGAGTGAATGAGGTTATACAAGCGCTACCCTCCCCCTCCCACAAAATAGTAAGGACAAAATACCCACCCTTTATTTTTAAGCCACTATGATGACGAAACTAATTAGCATCTATGGATGGCACCCATTTCAGTGTCGTTTTTTATAAGACAAAACGGCTTTATTCTCTTAAGAAAAATCTGCTTACCATTTGCAGGAGTTGCTATTTAAATTGTTAATATTATTATAATTGATACAGCTGTTATTAAAAAGAACGTAAAGCGCTTGCAATAAAAATGACTTGACATTTAATACCCACTTTTTATTTACACAGTACAAGTTAAATTTGAAAGATGACGAATGATAGCAAGCCGTTAATGTAGTCTATAGCAACTCTAGGGCACTTGAACACGCTGTAAAACCTGCAATTTAAACCTGCTTTAAAAACATGCAATTCTAGAATGAATCAAGGTGCCGGAGATAGAAATTACCCTCCCCCCCTCTCTCTCTTTCCTAATTTTGAGGGACACTCTTGATATGTCTGTATCCATGGCCAGCTATTCCATTGCCCCCTATTCCATAAAATAAATTGCGCCCCTACCTTACAATATTTCATCAACGACTTTCACGCTCATCCTTTGTCATACGTTCCAAATTTCCATTGAGGTTAGTCAACACGTGACTCAGTTATCCATTTATCCGTAATACATCGTCGCCAAACATTGGAGTTTGTTGTCTTAGCTGCTCGACATCCTCACTCATATCTGTGTCACGAATACCACTTGCAACCTTTTGATGTAAATCGACTTTCTCTTTTACTTGCCTATTGTTTTAATGTCTAAATTTAGTAGGTCTTAAAACATTCAGAGTCTTCTGTGAATTGTGCGTTAGATTAGTGCAAAAATGTATGTGCAAGATAAAATTTTGCATTGGTCAGGAGCATCTATGGTCAAAAAAGTGTTTCTTATTGGTTTTATTCGAGATTTAGATAGAATACCCTCTACTTAGTTTGAATTTAGATTGCGCTATGTAGTATGCCTTCTAATGTGTTTATATCTGAGATGCATCCGAATTCCATATGCAGTGTGTCCTAACTTCCTAACTAGTATTATCAACGTGAAAGTCACTTTGTTACGGTTTTAAGCCTAAACTACTTATCTGATCAACATGCCAATGTATTGAGTAGCTATTAGGAATATTATCTTAATCTGGTTATAAATAATCAGATTAATATAATATTAGGTTTGCAGAAGTTTTTGTAGGTTTAGTATCTCTAATAAGAAGGTTAAGATCACACTGGTCTGGTTGAACTGCCAAACCTTCAGCGCGAGTCTATAGGTCAGGTATCTCCAGAGCTCTTTTAATTCGTGAGTGCAGTCTAACTATGGCTTCAGTGTGCTGTTACCTCTCTTCTGTAGTCCTTCAAGCATATTTGCGCAAGTGCGAGTTGATGGCTTCCATGCCATCACCCGGAAGTATGTGGCTTCACTGCTGAGGAGGGTGCGGGACAACATTAACAGCATACTAAAAGTCATTGCGGAGAAGTATTAGTCTGTATTGATGAGGGGTACATCAGAGAAAAAAAAAAATAACACTCTTGTCTTTGAGTAAATAAAATATGTTATTAATAAACCTAATTGTAAAGAAAATTTAAAAAACAGGAAATCAAATGTAAAGTGGGGCAATCAATATATTACAAATATCCAGTTCACACTTAGTACATAAAATATAAATTATAACAAAAACAGATGACGAAATTGAAGTGTCACGTGTTATGAATGCTGCATTTCGGCTAACTAACCCGTACAATTGTTCAAACACCTCTAATATTTGGATGATCTAATTTTGTATGAGCGGTCACACTTTGCGCATGTAGAAACTGTTTGATCAAGAGCTTACTTAAAAAGTATTAAAGACAATGCTGGTAACACTAAGAAGTATTCAGGTGATACAAATTAATAGGGACACAAAAGATCATCATAATTTTCATCGCTAATTGCCTAATCTCATTTAGAGTTATTAAAAATTGTGATTTTGCAAATTAAATTGCTTAGTTCCTTTTATAGAAAGCCGCGTCCCTGATGCAAATCCTCTTTGGGGAAGTAGTCGTCCTTAGAGAGACAAAGGAAAATGTTAATTTGGTGTCAAGAAAATGTATAGGGTAAGGAGTAGGTAGTAGTATATGATATGTCAAATATGGTACTTGGACTTATCAGAAGATTCGTTTTTTTCTTTCTTTTTAAAAGTCATCTTCCGCATTAGGAAAATATCCTGTGTCGCGGGAGACTTTACAAACATACATGAAACGGACACTAAGAACACCGCTTAAACCACTACGCCATCCGTGCAGTCGATAGAGATAGAGTAGTAATATACGAGTATGGCATGTCAAATATGGTACTTGGACCGTACGTGATTATCAGAATGTTCATTCTATTGAGTTATTGTCTTTTAGCAGAGTATAACACAATTTATTAGCTTCAGTTATAACTTTCTAACTACGAGTATATTAACAATTCATTACATGTCAATTTTAACTTACATTCATACAGTCAATGTAGTTTCGACGACAAAATTACAATCATGGGAATGATATGGTGACGAAGACAGTAGTTTAGTATCTGACTAATTTTTTTTTATTGGTATCAATGCTACTAAAAAAAATTAACCATTGACGAATATCATGTGTTTGTAAATGCATTTTCTTTATTGTTTGGTTATCAACTGTTTCTTACATGTTTCTTCAACTGTTTCTAAACGTGTCTCACAATATTTTTAGAAGCTAATAACGGCATTACAGAAATGAGTTATTTACCAACAATTTACTTCTCAATTTGAATCAAAACAAAACAAAATGAAAGCAAACAAACTTGATCCCTTAATCCACGGCAAAAATTGCAACATGTAGGCATCATCTGGCGAACGATACTCAAACAACACAATGGACCGGGATGAACACTTGAATCTATTTAATCCTATACACTTATGCTCTTTTTGTTGTCAGCTAGTGCCACAAGCTCTACATTTTATGATTGATTTTGGAATAAACAAAAATTGGTGTTCACTTAGGTTGGATCCCATTCTAGGCAAACCTCTGACCATGGTAACCTGACTGCTCGTGCTGGGTCTAGTTGTTATCTTGGCTGCAAAGCTAGAGGTCGTAAGTGTAATTCCCATCCAAGACAAAACAAATAAAACAGCACTGCAAAGAGAAGGAAAACTTGACACAAACCCTAAACTAACCCGTCTGGCCAACGTAGTATAGTAGGCCAAAACTTATTTTAAGGAGAGGCCTATGTCTAGCCAGTCCTATAGAGGTTCTGCCTAGTCATGGATCAGACGGCCATGTGAGAGATGTCTCAAGTTATTATTTTCAAACATCTTCTGCAGCTCTACAGCTCTACAGAAATGCTAAATTCTGTGACCAATCCTGCATAATCGTCGTCAAATATTATGTTCAAAGAGCAAAAATACATGACTACATTGTTTAAAATGACAATACAGAAAGAAGGGAGCCACGGACACTTGAATCCACTTAATCCAACGCAGTAGAAAGCGCGACTGTAATTTTTCGTACATCTGTGGCCGCGGCAACGGGTGAAATATAGTAGAAGAGCGAGCGATTTCTAGTTAAAGTTACATTACGTTTGACTGAGAACGTATTTTGTGTATACATACACAAAATAAGTATGTATTTTGTATGGTTTATATTTAACTAACTATAAAACGTAGGTAGGTAAAGGAATGACGAGAAGTTAAGGGGTAATAATTTGATTAGAAAATATTTTCAAATTGGAAATAATAGAATAAAAGAATCTTAACATGAGAACTGGCAATGGCTACATTTATTTTCTTAGTTATTTAAATATATATTTTTTATTTTAATTTACTAGTATCTTCTCGAGGCTTCCCTCGCGTTAATGTATACTGTGTCAATCAATTCACTATCCTTTAGAAACAGTAAGTACCTTTTTTGGCAAATTATCTGAGGTACAAAAAGGGTATACAGTGTACTGATACTGGGTACTGATAGTTTTTATGCAGTAGTTAAGATGTTTGAATGTTATAATCTAATAAAAATGTTACTTTTCGCGATCGAATCAATGTTCAACCAAGCTACGTTTAGAAGCCATACAAAATAAGTAGAGTGTAGGTGGTGAACCTACACTATAAGTGTATGTGTAGCATAACTGTAACTATGTGCGTGTACTTGGGTCCCCAGTATTCAGTTCATTTACTGAAAGATGCATTACTCTTGTATAATAAATTTGTATATTAAATGTAATTCCTTAGACTTGAAGCCAGTGTTATTAGTAGCATCCTATAGTAAATTAAACCAGACAATTTTATAGAGTTTACTCACTAAGAATTAATGGAAAACTATTAAAATTTATATTATAATAATACATTACTACTAATAGTATTAACACAACACGAGTTACAGCACACAGTAGTTGTGAGTACTCGCTATCGCTCGTTAATGTGTCCTCATCCTAAGGTCGTCAATCGAGGGGCATTTAAATACAATGTAAATTTATTTTGAGTTTTTTATCCAAACTGAATCTCATTGCAATTATGTTGTATTACAGTTTTGATTTATAAATACTTTGTAGTCTCTTTTTAACTGTTATTGCTTACACTTTTGTTTTATTTAATCGCCTTTTTATTAATTCTATTAAGTTAATGTCAAATAGGTAATTGTATCAGTTCTAGTTTTTTATATCCTTTTTTTTTTAAATTAGTAAAATAAAAGACAAACACAAATTGTTGCTTCTTTCATATCAAGTGTGTTATTATTATTAGCATTATTTTAGGCGTATACTATATAATATACAATTGATAACAATTACAATGCTTTATTTGTATAATACAAAGGCAACATGTCAAATTGGACAACTGAAAACCAAACAGAGTTAGTTCTTAAAAAAATTATTTTTAAACATTTCATGTTTCTTTTAATGTATTTAAAATGTAAGATATAAAATGTGAGATATATGAGAATTAAAAATATAATAAAATTCATGATTGTTTTAAATAGTTGATAAAGTTTGAATTTAGAATGGAATCAATTTAGTTATATAAGTATAAGTTTGATTATTACCTTCTAAAACACTTAAACAAATACAAAAGACACTGTTGGTCAAGGCACAGGTAACCAGTGGGTCTAATATTGTTTTCCACGTATTCAAATAAGATTTTCGTAACAATATTCAATTTGGAATATTTCTAAAACCCCGTAAAAAAGCTCACACATAACATTAAATCTGTTTAACATTTGGCCCGCTCCCTAAGTGGCGTTTCAATTAATTCGCCACCCGTCCTAATGTTATTAATATTGTGTACGCACCCCTGTGATAGATGGTCAAGTGCGACATGTGTACCGGCTTTATGATTCGCTAATTGATTTTTTGATACATTTTTTTTTGTTAAAGTATTTGCTGTTTAGAGTTAGCGCTTATGTCAAAAAAGAACGCTTTTACGATTGTCTATTAATTGTTTTCGTGTTCTTGAATATTATTAAAATGTAGAACCCATTCTAAATTCAAACTTGATGTGCTGTTTTGAATACAAGGAAGTTTGAATTTGAATTATATTATTAATATCATTATTTAGAAACATATTGTTAAAAATTAAATGGATTGATATGGGGTATAGTGACTAATCTAAATTGGACAGTGTACGGACCCTATCGAGGAGAATTTGCTTCAGCCTCTAACGCTTACCTTACGCTGTGTGACTACATTTCGAGATGAAATTGTATATTTTTACTTTTTTCGTTCTCGTTTCGACAACATTTTTCTCATTATTATTGGTAAAACATTTGATAAGATATATGTAACTTTTAATGCAAATACACATTATCGTGGATTTTTGCTAGCTTGGACTAATTTTTGCCCATGCTTGCCCAAGTATGTCGGTTATCGCGGTAAAAAGTAGCCTATGTCCTTCCTCAATAATCAAAGTATCTCTGTGATAAATTTAATTAAAATCAGTTCAGCGGTTTAGCCGTTAAAGCATTACAGACAGACAGACTGAGTTATTTTCGCATATATTATATTAGTAGGGATTAAGACAAGAAACTATTTTTTAACACAAACATATGACTTGCTAAATTTGGAAGGCGTCTTATGCGCTAATAAAACAGGTTTACACCAGTGAAGTTATATATTTATACGGCAACTAACATTTCAAATTATCAAGATACATACTTGTCTAAAATCTCGCCATATATCAAAAACCCATCTCTATTAATACCATCATTCAAAAGCTTAAGAAGCGTGAAACAGGGTGTACCACAGGGCGCCATTCTGGGTCCACTTCTCTTTTGTATGGAACTGCAACAAATGTCAACGTAGCGTAAGCCTATTACAGATGGGATTATCAGTAATGAAATATCTTTAATCTGTATTAGTTTCTGTGGTAGCAGATTTTTGTACAGTGCTAAGGCGGTGGGGTAGTCAAAGAAACCGTAAGGCGATCAATCAAATCTTTCTACTTTGAGACTTAATTTGAGAAAGTTGTTTTGATTTTTTAGGATATTTTCTCGTTTAACAAATAGTTTATTGAACACATATTTTAACTTTTTAATTTTTAAATTATACCCGTGCTAAGAGGTTCCCAAAAGGTACTACAATAAAATTTAAGAGATGGCAGTAAATAAAGCTGAATAAAAACATAAAAGATAGGTTTTGCATACAAAACTAAGGTAGCTATTATAGAACGTTGAGTACCTTATTTACACAAATAAATAAAATTGAAGTGCTTGAATTAAAATTGAGTGATGGATCTAGTGATTAGCGATCCTGGTCGTTAAGTCAGAGGTCATGGGTTCGATTCCCACTCAGGACAAATATTGTGTGATGAGCACGACATTTGCTCTGTGTTTGCGTGTAATTTAGTTATATCTAAACAAATAAATAAAATTGAAGTGTCTGTTTTTAATGTCAAAATAGTAGGTATTTTTCATGCTCACACGGTTATTTGCAGGATATTTTTTGTCTGCCTATCTGTCTGTTTGTTTGTCTTCTAAACGGCTTAACCGATTTCGATAATATTTTACTATCCGGTAGCTGTCTGTATAAGGAGTAGCTTAGGCTATTTTGCCTGGTCCGGGAATCGCACCCACTAAGGCAGCGCTTTTCAAACTCCACGCAAACGAAGTCGCGGGTACCAGCTTGTCTATAATATATGTCTGTCTATTTATTGCGTATATTGTATAAGGAATAAGATAGGGTAGTTTTAAGTTAGATAAAGAATTACCTAAGGTTCAACGAAACCTGATTGCCTGGTAGTCGAAGTTCATAAAAGCAATGATATCTTTTATTTTAAACGACTTCAAGAAAGGAGGTTCTCAATTCATTTCTACTTTCTTTAAATGTTTATTACCTCAGAAGTCCATCATTTTAAACCAATTGGGAAAAACGTTGTTTTTGTTTGAAAGGATATACTCATACCTATTTCTCGTTTTCTTTCTATTCAAATTGGAAAAAATTTACCACCCCTAAGGGTAGACAAGCAGATCAATGCAATTTATCATAATAGGGTATTCTACTATGTTTGTAAAAGTACTTCGAAATGTTGATTTTCTTAATAGAAAGCCTCAAAAAATATATTTCGGCAAAATAAACACGTTTTCTTGCCATAATATTAAATTAAATTTTAAACCTTTTATATTGCCGCGAAAACGCTGTCAGCCAATTTGGTGACGTTATAATGGTAAAGACAGTCATGCATGTAAGTACTACCGGCACTCATTCAACGTTAAGCTATAAATATTTGGTGTTTTTTGGGAACATAATAAATTACAATCGCCATCGTTGGTGTGTAGTGTTTAGTTGTTCAAATACTAGTATTAAAACTAATAAAAAATTGTTTATCAAAGTGCTAGATGATATTGAAATAATGAATGTTTGATTGGAACTAAAAGTTGATTGTATTTATGTGAGGATCATTTCAATGTTAGTAAAACCCCCTTTTTTTTCCTGTGCGGAAATCCCTTCGGATATCACCCACCGGGGTGATTATGTGGGACTCGGAAGACCAAAAACCGCACGCCGTCTCGGGTACCAGTAGCCGGGGAACCAGGTGTACCCTAGAAAGGAAATCCCTGGTACCCGGGCCATCCACGGCGTGTAGATGGCATCCTCCTGTGTGGGAACCCCCATGTTCCCTTTTTGCTCCCAAAAGGGGCGTGCGTTCCGCACTCCGGCCTGCTTCTGCTAGGGTGACAGATGGCCTCACCTGTCACCCCCAGGCCTGCGCTTACGGAGGCGACCTCGACTACGACCTCCGGCACCCGAGTCGTCTACGGTACTTGGTCCGTTCCCGGGCCTGGCGGGCCGGGAGAGTTCTAAAGCTCTCCCGGTCCCGCTCCGCCATCTCCTTCGCAAGCATAACTTGCTCGCAGAAGGAGACGGCGGAGTTCCACGCACTCTCGCTCCGTACCATGGCGGCAATCATACTATCGAGCGAGAGGACTTCCACCCCGATGGCCACCACGAGGTCACGCCTCTGCTCCACCCACGCCGGGCATTCTGCCAACGTGTGGAGGGCACTCAGTGGTGGCACTCAGGCGTTGGCTCCTTGCGGATCAGACACAGGTAATCTCCGAAACAACCTTTCCCGGTGATCACCTGCGTCAGTCGGTATGAGAGGGTTCCTTGACGCCTCTCGAGCCAATTCTCCATAACGGGTCTTACCGCCGCAATAACGGCGTGTCCGGCGCTCGGTTGCCCAAGTCGTTCCTTCCACTACTCTACGAGGACCTGACGGAGCTGGGATTACATGCAAAGAACTTTGCAATCATTGAATCAATTTTTGGCAGATTCGTACTATCTGCCTATACAAAACCGGTTTGCATTTTTATAAATAAATAGGTACAAATAAAATGCACTGATGAAAGAACACAATTATTACTCTAACTTTTAAACTTTCGCGTTCCATGATAATTAATATTATTTTAACGGGAATTAACGCGATCTCTTATTTAGGGTATTACATACCTCTGGTTTGCCTGACGTTTCGACCAGGTTGCACCGGCCTAGATATGTAACTAGCTGTTTACACTGAACAGACAGATTTTGCCTATAGGACGTTACAACTTGGCGGCTCAAGTTTTAGGTCACGTGATACACAGATGTAATAAAACAATAATGTGATGACTTTTATGACTCAAAATCAGAATATTAACGTATATTTCTACATAAATGTTAATTTTTATTAAAATTTCTTAAAATATTTTTCACTACCGAAAGAACCCAGGCGCATTGAAGTAGCTGATATATTTTTAAATTTTATTTTACTATTATAATATATATAATACAAATTATCGATGTTATATATATGAATGATAAATATATAGATTTTCCTAAACGTATAATCTAGTTTCGTATACTCTACTTGCGTTCTTTATCTATTTGATTTAACAAAGTGCGACTGCACGGATGCCGTAGTGGTTTAAGCTCCCCGCTTCCTACTGCGCTGAGAACCCACAATACTGGGTTCGATCCCACTAATTGTGCATCTGACTGTGGGTGTTATTTATGTCCGTTTCATTTATGTTTGGAAAGTCTCCCGCAATGCTAGTCCTCGACCTAGTGCGGGAGTTATCTTTCTTTTTTAAAGAAAGAAAAGAAAGATGATAACTTTTGTCTGTCCGAAGGTGATAACTTTTTTATTGTTGACAGATGCCAAGCAGGTACTGGCCGTTGCGTGGTGGACAAAGCTCACAGAAATCAGTGTCAAGCCTGCCGACTGAAGAAATGTCTTACCATGGGAATGAACAAGGATGGTGAGTTTATTAAACACTCTGTTAACTTTACCTTCTACGATAATTTTACAGAAAGATCTGCTCACATTTTCGGGTGCACCCCGTGAACCGTGTTAAGCGATAGAAGTTGCATTTTCGATTTTTAGTACAGAAACTGAGAAATATATATTTAAGTTAAACAATGAAAGATATAGACATACATATATACGGACAACATAACTATCATCATCATCATCAACCTATCGCAGTCCACTGCTGGACATAGGCCTCTCCCATTGCACGCCACTTAGATCGATACAGACATAACAAAATTATTTGTGTTCGGTAGGAATAAAATTTACGATCTTGGGATGGATCGGAAGGTGGGACTTTATGGGGTCTTATTGATGATTGGATCTAGTGATTGGTGGTCAGTAACCACTAGAACATAGGGTCCGTTAATGGGAGTGTCTGACATTAAACCTTGACACTTCAAGGCATCCTTTTTTATTGCCCTAATAAAGTGATGATACATTTTCTCTAAATTGAGAAGTATTCGGAGTTTCATTCAACTATTTTATACTGACGCAATTGCCATGGAACTGGTAACAGTAATAATAATAATTTTTCGGACATCTAACACACAACGCGTTCTAGTTTCAAACTAAGCAGAACTTGTACTATGAAAGCTAGATTGACTGATAGATGAATACATACATACTCTTTTTTTAAATACATACACATTATACAAAGAAAACACCCAAACTCCGAAACAAATAATTATACCTAGAGCATAAAAACATTATGTATATATTTGTTGTTTGTATATATTTAGAAATATATAAGTATGTTTATCAGCAGTCTGGTTACCATAGTACAGGCTCTGCCTAGTACGGGATCGGATTGACGGCCGTGTTTGAGATGTGTGACACCGAGGCAGTCAAGAAGTATGTAAAAGTGGTCGTTTGTCATAGCGATGAAGAAAAATCTCTAAATCCTTTCAAAATTCCGCTATTCCAAGAATCTCTATCGATCAATTCTGGTACCTACGGATAGGTATAGTTTCTTTCCAACTCTCTCTATATGAAGGGATATACTAATAGGAATAGTTGGCACAGGCGTAAAGATTACTATAGAAAGGTTTTATATAAATAGAAACATTTCAATTAAAAGCTACAAATATTTCTGTTTAAAAGTCGTCGACCTTGATATATAAATATTTAGGTGTCGTATTTTAAATAGATCTACATTTATTTGAAAGTCTATTATGGTAGTCATTAATTAGTATTAACTCCATAGGTTTTGCACGTGTTTGCGCTTAACAGTACTATACTTAGGCATCTTAGAATTGATATGTCAAAGGAGCCAGGAGGTTAACATTGGAACTCTTGAGCGGCTACTTTAAACCTCAAGAGTTTTGGCTCATATGTTTCGATTTAACAAGTCCAAGAGATTTATTTCGGTATTAATAGACTCATGATACATATGAAAGAAGAAAGTGATATTATTTTCCCAACAGACTACAACTGTCAGGAGTGGGGTATTAAGCATAAAGCGGATAAAACTATGAGGAAGAAATATCGAAGGCAGCTTCCCACACCCATTCATAAAACAGTATTTACTAATTGCACAAGGACTAAACATCGTTCCCACGTTAAGTAAACATGTCAAAACATTTCATAGAGCGGTTATAGCATATCTGTTGTACTGTCGCACGCATGCTGCTAGTCAATTACGCGAAATGATATTAGGATGGACAGATTGGGCAGGGTCCCTTCGCGAATCGGATTAAAAGGGAAAAATCGACTTTATTATAGTAGTGTTTAGGTTTGGCGAGATATATTGGTTATTGTAGATTTTTTTTTTGTATAAGGTTGTCGGCTGTCGGCTTTTGGGTGCAGCGCTAGAATTGAGATGTACTAGTTACCCCGCGGTAGTTCCTTGCTCATCCTACAGGAACACTAAATTTTTCAGGATGAAAAGGAGCCTATGTTAACACATAGGCTCCTTTTCATCCTGAAAAAATGACCAGGGGGTTAGGTGTTTCTTGCAGAGTGTGCGGTAGAACTTGTTGATTTAGAGTTGGCTTACATAGCCACGATACAAAGTGTATGGCTACAGAAAGACTAAATCGTCTGAAACAGACGCAAGAAGTCAATGATGATGATGATGAGCTAACTCCATACATTAAATTTAATCCAAATTGGATCTTTGTTTGAAAAGAAGAATTTATGTCAAAAACCCCATCTTAATTAAATTCTTTAAAAAACATAATTGCAATAAAATTTGAACAGGTATTCTTAACTAAAATTATATATATAACGTTTGACGAATTACAAATACCATACCGACATAAATATAAAACAATTCTCTCACCAAAAAAATATTTTCCGAGACAGTATTCAACATTAAACCTCGGAAGGGGTAGCACAATAGATGCAACAGACAATCTTCTTCGCCACGCGCCGACACGTGCACACCCCGCCCAATATACAAATGACGGCTTAGAAATACCATAAAAAGTTTTAAATCTTTATTTTTTAAACAAGTCATGCATACGTTTGTTAGTTTAGCACTAGATTGGGCACAGTAGAATGCGTTTGGTGTAATAATTTAAATGGTAGATCGTGTGCCGTGGTTGAGAGAACTGATTTGAGCAATTAATATTTTTGGTGTAAGTGTTTACAGTTTAATTCGATATTTAAATTTATCTGACAGAGACATAAACGTCACATTTTTATGAATGTCATTTTATTAATGTCAATTGTCAACGATGTATCTTTCTCTTAAGATGGAGAAACTATGGAAAGAAATGATGCAGTCGTGTAATTTAAAAAAACATGAGAAACAAACTTGTCATGGTTTTTATAATAATAATAACTTCACATATCTCACACACGGCAGTCCGATCCTAAACTAGGCTCAGCCTAGGCTATGGTAACCAGACTGCTAATAAACATACTTACACATTTCAAAATATATATATTTACGATTTACGTGTGGTGACGGATTACGAATACAGAGTGTCACCACCCCTATTCATCCCGTGGGTGTTGTAAGAACCGACTAAGGGAGCAAACTACGCAGGACAACTGCACTGCAGAGAGACGGAAAACTTGACACAAACCCTATACCAACCCGTTTGGCCAGCGTGGTATAGTAGGCCAAAACCTCATTTCTAAGGAGAGGCCTATGTCCAGCTGTGGACTAGTAAAGGCTGTTGATGACGATGATGAAATTTACTATAGATAAATTACACCCAGACACAGAACAAATGATTGTGCTCATCAACCAATTATTTGTCCCGGGTAGAAATCGAACCCCGACCTCCAGCTTAGTAGTCAGAATCACTAAATAAACATTAAATAAAAATAAAGCAACAGGTCAATCACATAATTAAAAAAAAAATAGCACAGAACATAATTTTTAAAAGAACATAGTTGTTTGGCGGACATGATCTTTTTAGGGGAGGCTGTGTGTGTTCACCAGGGACTTCCTTTCTAGGGTATACCTGGTTCCCCGGCTATTAGTACCCGCGACGGCGTGCGGTTTTAGTCGGTTGGAGTCCGATATGCCACCGATAGGTGGTATCCGAGGAGATTGCCGCACGGAAAAAAAAAGGGGAGGCTGTGTTACCTTGACGAACATCCGTGACACCGTTATTAAAATTAAACCAGACCTTCAGTTGTCCCGGTAGTACAGCTGTACAATTAAATTCAATATATATTTAATAGTAAAGTGTCACCTCCCAAAAAATATATTCAACTCAAAAATGTAAAATTTTACTTTTTTTTTTCATTTATGTGTAATAAATATATAAAAAGTAGAACGGGGACGAGGTTGCTTAAAAATATTGCGATGTTTGCCCAATGGTTGGACGTCCATTCAACTCCCAATATTAGTCCTAAAATATACTATAATGTTAGCTCAGTTTTTTTTATTCTTCTTTTTATGATTTTTTTTTCATTTTTTCTCATTCATTCCTTAAATGCCCAACAATTTGAGAGGGATTTTTAGACTTCTATATTTTGTTTTAACTACGTCACAAAGACTTTATGTTAATGGCCGACCCGTGCTTCACCTAGGTTCTCCGCCTGGGCACGGGGACTATATATATAGGACCCTCAAACAAATAATCATTACAGTTAAGAAATGAAGATAAATACACTATTTAATATAGAATAGTAAGATTATTATAACGCATTTTTCCAAAAAATGGCCCAAAGAGATTTCATTATTCATTGATCGCATTTGCGATTCTAAAATGAAATGGTATTTTTCACAGAGTTATATCACACTGCTAGCAATTTATTTAGGGTAACATTAAAAGTTTTTGAACTCTACATTGTGTTTGGAATTCCAACTCTCCGTTACGTTATTTTTAATGTGCCTCTCATAAAAAAAAGTGAATAATTCACTCACTCACTATTAATCGGTTAGATCATTTGAATCATATAGGGAAAACAATTTACTGCTTCACTATACAATAACATCATCAGTGGGAGCACGGGACTCCATATAAAGTCCCCGTGCTTCACCCAGGTGGAGCTAGGTGAGGCACCGGTCCGCCCCCTTTGTTTGAACTTGCACATTATGGCAACCCTTTGCCTAGAGATGGATAGTCAAACTATACCTGTATGTATGTATGTGTGAATGATACATACAATTAAAGAGCTTATAATATAAATACATGTATGATATTTTTTATTACTTTAATTTAAAAAGTTTTGAAGATATTTAAAAAAATATGTTGAAATCCGCCTTTGCCCCCCTTGTCTCTGGCTATCATTTGGGAAATGAAACAGAAAGTAGTAGGCGGCTTTTATTTATAAATTTCAGGACATTGTAATCTCAACGTGCTTTTTCACTTTATTTCCTTTAAAATACCTACTTGACAGAATTATGTACGTGTACAATGCTATTATGTTTTAAAACTTGAAATCGTAATTTTTCACAGTATTGAAATATAAAACATTGATAGTATTTTTTAATTTATAGGGAAATCGTTATAAATTAAAATTACGCTTAATACTTAAATTACGTGCAATAACTTACTAACGAGGGTTAGTAACACAATTTCACACGAACAAACCAAATTAAAAACCAAAATATTTCACACAATGTAAATAATAAACCACAAAACCATTCACAGATCACGTAATGCCCTAAAGCAGAATCTAATAGACCACACCCACATTATAATGAGCGGTAGGTACATTGTAGAAGAGATAATTGAGCAAAAACTACAAAGCGATCGCCCTCAGGCATTCACACTTACTGGTACATTCAAATGAGCACCCTTCGTTATAAAGTGGGATGTTTAACCGCGTGAAATCCAGATTCAATAATAATTAGGACAGCTTTGTGCGTTTCGTTTCAACGTTATGAAATTATTTAATGACAATTAGTAGTTCTTATCCCATTTGTGCCTTAGTATCTTCTATACAGTATTATTGCTAAACATACATTTCATAAACCAGACACATAAACCTTCAAGAATAGAGAAGTCGCCCACTTCAAAACTTTTGAGGTGGGCGACTTCTCAAGTGTGTTGCCTGCTTTTGAGTCAAAAGCCGGCAACACACTTGAGGTACAAGTGTTTATGGGCGGCGATAGTCACTTACCATCAGATGTTTCTCTTATGTCAAAATATGTACCTTATTGGTCTTTGACTATATTATAAATAACCTTAACCCGGTCGCGTCGTTATAATAGGAGCTCGATTATAACTCATAAACTTTACCAAATACTGAGGTATGGATATACTACAGGTATTATTTTCTTTTATTCTCAGATCATCATGGATTCTACTCGAGATACAGTTCGTATATTTCAAATAATTAATATTCATCTTCTTTATTAAAATTAAACTAAACATAATTCAAGGCGATAGAAGAAATCTTGGCGAACTAACTTTAAGTACTTCTCAGTGAATAAAGCACAAAACTTATGCCAACACTCATTAATTCGATCATACCGTGGTACTTTCAGAGGCTTTTGACAAGGTGAACCTAGCACACCATCCGAAAATAATTAGATTGTCGCGCCGACATCTCAAAGCGTAACAAAATTACGCTTTCCTTTTCATAGCGAGGGTCCCAAAGACCAAAATAATTCAAAGCTTAAAGTGATAAAGGCGTTCCCGTCTGGCGTGCCGCAGGGCACAACGCAGGGCCCTCGTTACCTTTATCTTTTTGACACTTTCTTTTCCCGCACAAATTGGATCACATTTTCATTGTTCGTTGTTCATGCGTTATGGTAATTTGTATAATGGATGTTTCTGGTTTTTATTAAGTTGGTCGAGATATTGCTCATTTTCTTGATTTTGAATTCAACTCGCAAGAAAATATATACGAGTAGATACAAATAAGGTCATATTATTAACAATTAGAATATTCTATAATATGAGATATCGTCCAATTATCGAATTCTCAAGTAAACTGAGATCACTGATTTTGTACAAACAACAGTAGTAAATGACATTTATAATATTCATCTGAGTTTGTTTCAGTCAACACGCGCCTCAACTACTTAATCAACCGTTATGAACTTTTCCTCACATGTGGTCAGGCATTCAGGCAATTCTTTCCAAATCAATTACCTTTCGCAAATAATGTTAGAAGCTAATATACTTTTAGATTTTTTTACCTAGGTAAATAAAAAAACGAATAAAATATGAAAGTGACTTAAATAAAGCAGAAGAGAGTAGAAAGCAGAGAATTAAAGATTCATTTGTAAAATTAAATGGTAATGGCGGTGATTTTGGGATTTAATCCTCGACTGTACCTACTCGGAACAATTGTAAGCTCGGACTTACGGTGTAAAGTCGCTGTCATAAGTGCTTTAGAATTAATGTACAGGCGGGAATAATAATTTCCGCGTTTATTTTGTAAACACTTTTTATTACAATTTTTTAATGAATTTATGTGTAGGTAAGTAAATAAAAGTTATGAATACAGTAGGCAAGTTCATTGTTTGTCCCTAATTGTCACGGATCATCACTTCACCGAAGCTTACTGTGAGTCCTTTATAATTTTGGACTCTATTACAAGGGAACCGTGTATACTTTTGGAAGGAAATCCCTGAGAAATACGACAGACCACCGTGAGGGTTTTCACACCATAAATTAATACATGGTATATAGGAATACAACAAAAGTATCTATTCAAATTGCACTTACTCAGAAGCCGTATTCTTAATCTCTTTATTTTATCTGTCCCAGGAGCACCCATGACTTTTTTTTCAAATTTAAATGATTACAACCAATTTAATTGAAAAAAGGACGAATTATAAACCAAACTTTTTGGAATTGAAAAAGCAATACAAGTCTTTATATTTATTTCTTTAAAGACTAATAACGTATGTTGTCTACCCACATAGCCAGCATTCATGTTTTAAATCTTACAAGGTCTCCCAAGGTTAGGATTAAAACCTCATCTTTTGCTAGTGTATTGGATTATGTTCAAACCTACAATTAATCGCCGAAAAAATATTTAAAGACACAATTCCGGCAAGACGTGACACCTCTACGCAAATGAGGCTTGGATTCAAAGCTTTTTCATTCGGTTTTAGGGTTTAGTGCTCGTAGTTAGGTTCATACATGTATCTAGGTTCCCGCATGATTGAAAAGAGATTTTTGTATGTGTTGTACACTATGAGGGGCTTATGGCTAAGTGGTAACCAAATAGATTAAGACATTGCAAAGTTAAGCAATCCTAGTCAGGTCAGTTTATGGATGGGTGACCATCCTTAACACATTGCGACCTCTCCGTGCCTCGGAGAGCACGTCAAGTCTTCCGTCCCGGTTGCCATATGAACATCTGTGGCAATCGTTATGGTTAGTTGGATCCCTTAAAAGTCCAACAACAGTCTTTCTAAAGATCTTGATATCGCCTAGTACTTGGGTTGTGAAGGTCTAATGGCAGTCGCTGATTTTATTTGTATTTTGAGGTATAGTTTGAGATGATTTTCATAGTACCTAAGCTACATCTTGCAAGAAGTGGTTAGATAAAGTTAACATAATACCTTGCTTAACATAATTACTATGATAGTTTTACTAAACAATCAAATACATACAAACTTACGTTTTATATTTCCGAAAGGACGCATCAGACGCCCACATATTCATCATCATCAGCCTTTAGTAGTCTACTGCTGGACATAGGCTTCTCCTTAGAAAGGAAGTTTTGGCTTACTATACTATATTTTGGTTTGTGTTAAGTTTTTCTTCTCTTCGCAGTGTTATTGTCCTGCGTAGTTTGTCCCTTAGTCTTGAGGATGGTGACACTCCGTATTATTAATATGTTACATATTACCGACCTTACTTTTGGTCCCACCTACGCAATAGAATACAATTCTAGTGCCGTCAACCGGGTACATATATTTTTAAATAAATCCATACTAATATTAAAAATGTGTCCATCTCTTTGTCTGTCTGTTACCTCTTCACGCTTAAACCGCTGAACCGATGCCTATGAAATTTGGTATAGAGATAGTTTGAGTTTCGGGAAAAAACATAGGATAGTTTTTATACCAGAAATCATCCTTCAAAAGGGCCCGGAAGTTTGTATGGGAATCAATAACAGCTGAACCGATTTAGATGAAATTTGGAACGGAGATAGTTTTATTCTTAAGAAAGGACATAGGCTTTTTCCGCGCTAACCGATATACACGCGGGCGAAGCCACTGGCAAAAGCGTGTATATAAATAATCTTAAAGTAATTGTCAAAAGGTGCATGCATCCCTAAGTTTATCCACAAAGTGGATATACATTATTGCTATTATAATAGACTACACCTACCCAACAAAGTAGCCAGATTGTATGGTTGGTCGTTAATTCATTTTGAATGTTGCTTAAAATAATGGCACTTAAGGGTACAACCTGCCTGATGGCAAGTAAATTGTCTATTAACGACTTGATGGGTGGTACGAGTTTCAAAATTATGATGTTACAAAAGCTTTACGTACGTTTCGTTACTTTTCACCTAGTCCCCAAACCCCGCCTCGTCCTGAGCGTGGGGGGAACTGACATAGGCGCCGGTATTCACTTTCCATCAGGTAACCCCTTTGCCCCTTTATACCATATATCTGCTCTTTAAATAGAGAATGGAGCTCTGGAATTTTTAATCTGATTTGAGTCCAATTTAGTATTGGGTACAAGAAGGTTATGTACGTGATTCTTAGGAACTGTGGAACTGCGGTAGACAGCTAGTGTCAAATAAATGTAGGTAGTATAATATATCAAAACATTTCTGCATACAACTGTACTCGAAACCCAACATCGTACCCTAACACTTAACTGTTTATACCGTGAGTTAAATCTGCAGTAACAGACACTGATTAATGCGATTTTAATCCACGCCTAAAACCCCCAAAATCCAACCCTGTATTAATATTCAAACAGATTTAAAAGGTCACAAGTCCTTTGTACTAACCGAACGAATTTAATCTTATTTACTTACTGTGTAAGGTAGAAGATGTAATGTTTCGCGGTATTGGAATGTTTGGTTCGAATTTCTAACTTTTAAAGCGCGATCCGAGTGCAAATTCAAAAGGCTCAAGTGAGGCCTTAAAACAGGCGGTATTAGTTTAGGCAAGGTTTCACTGTAAGAGAATACATAGTTGTGATGTGTATTTATACTTAGGTACATCAAATAGGTACACACTTTAAGTAAATCATTATCAACAACAGCTTTTACTAGTCCGCTTCTAGACATAGAAGGCTCTCTTTGGAAATGACGTTTTGGCCTACGATAGCCGACTACGATAGGGACTGCCCAGAAGGAAAACTTGAAACAAACCCTATACCAACCCGTCTGGCCAGCGTGGTAAAGTAGGCCAAACCCTCCTTTCTAAGGAGAGGCCTATGTCCAGCAGTGGACTAGTTGATGCTGATGATGACTGATTCTGTCCCTCGTCTGTATTTCGATTTTCGTGTCCAAAAGCGTAGAATATTTGTGTGGATTAGTAAGTATGAATCCATCCAATCATTTCTAAGTAAAGCAGGAACAAACCCTCACACAAATACAAAAAAGAGACTTAGTTATTTATGCCGACAGTTATAAAAAAGACAAAACACATTTTCATAAATAATATTCAACAAATTTAAAAAGCCAATAATTTAAACAAATTACATTACAGTTAATAAAAAAATTGAATCCATTACGTAAAAAATATCGCTATATAACAGACCAAAGCCTTACCATGCGAAGTTCTATAGACAATACAAAATTATTCAAACGAATCTATGCCTAGCTGTGTTACGAACAAAGTTCAAGCCCCCTTGGCCTGAAATCTAAATCAATAACCATTAATTCGCAAGTTTGACAGAAGTCGTTTATAGATGAAGCGGCGATATCTGATATAGTGGGGGAGTGAGTGAGACGGAGATGTTTTTATTACTTCGTTTCGAGTAAGGGTTGTGTCGCACCTGATCCTTACGATTTTATTTTCCAATTATGATTGTATTGTTCAAATGTGTAGTGGATGCGTGTTGTATTTATTTTATGAGCATTTTAGGGTTATAAATCATAAAGGAGCAGCTGCTCAGATGCGTCAAGCAAGCTTTAATTTTATTCTCGTATCATTTGTTAGCAACCTGTGCTGTTGACAGAGTAATTTTATGATTAGGCATCAAACATACGGGTGCTCATTAATACTTTCTTCTATTGCACGTTTGCTTTTTAGCTCTTATTTATTTACTTTGGTGTGTATCTGGCTGATTTTTAGGGTTCTGTGGTCTTAACTAAGAACCTTTATACCTAGTTTGTCCGTCTGTCTCTCTGTCTGTCTCAGTGGGAATGTTGTAATCTTGAATAAAAAAAAATATTTTTGGTAAAACTATGTCTCTCATAAGTACGGATGAATAACCCAAAAAGGAACATCTCATTCTTTTTTACTTTGAACAATAAAATAGTCTTTTTTGTGTCATTTCATGTATTACTCGCCAAAAGCGTTAAAAAAACTCAAATTAAATTGTACGTCTAAATAAAACGAGACTTTTTCTACATTAAAACAATCTTGACTTTAGTAATCGCTTTTCAACAGACTTGAAATAAAAAGGAAGTTCTCAATTTGTTAATCTCCTTATTTTATATTTATTAACACAGCACTCCGCCATTTGCAAACCGTTTTTCAAAAAATATTTTATTTTTTGAAAGAGATGGTACTGCAAGTGTGATCCAATTCAAATTTAAAGGAAAACCCTTAGAGTGCAAATTAAGGAACGAAAAATACAGTTTCTTTTAAGCCGTAGATTAATTAAAGTCGCGGATACTTTTTTTAATTAATTATGTTTAGACAAGTTCTGATAACAAGAGCACTATTGAATAGATGATGAATGAAAATAGCTTAGCTAATTTATTATTTGTCACGCCATATTTATACGACCACAACTTAAAACATATAATAACAACATGAGGCAGCTTACACACAGCCGTCAGATCTCAAACTAGACAGAACCTACGCTATGGTAACAAGACTGCTGATAAACTTACTTATATATTTCTAAATACATACATCTTATGAATAAATTACACCCAGACACAGATTACTCTCATAATTAGTTGTCCTGGACGAGAATCTAAGCCACGACTAATATTTGGACAGTTCCCAATAAACAAACTTTACATAGCCACTGAAATTCAAAAATAAATCAAAAATTACAAACAACCATACATCTCTTTTACTCGTATGAAAACTATGTTATCTCTGTCTTGCTTACTCCTGACACCGGAAGTGAGATCTCAAAGATGGCTGCGGCCGGATGTGGGAGGGGCGATTTGATTTATAGTGTAGGTGTGGTAGGGGGAACTAGTGATTTTGTAAGTGTGTGTGCACATTAATTCGTGTTCAAGTTTCAGTGTGTCAGACGGGTAGTTTGGATTTAATTATACCTTCACGACTTCGTTGGAATGGGGTGATCAGGAACGGGTTAACGTGTTGCTTTACAAGGCTAGTTTAATAACAAAAATCAATTTTTATGTTGACGTCAAATAAAGCACGTTAGTAGTCGCCCTAAATTCTTAAAATTGGTTTAATTGTAGTGCCACCTCCAAGTGATTCATAAATTCAGTAATTTAACATACGTACGTTACATGCAGGTGTCAAAAAATTCTCCATATAGTCACCTACAGGTAGCGTTTTTACATGCAATAGAACTATAGAGGACGAACGAGTAACAGTTCTCTTGATGGTAACCGACTGCCTCCTGCGATACTTACATTTAACCTTTAATTTCTTTTTCATTGTTTTTTCATTCATTGGATTAAGGAAACTTATTTTATTCAAGTGCTGTTGCTTAGATATTTTATTGTGTATTGTCACCCAGCACGCTATCACTGTGCCAACATTTTTTTTAAAGACAACTCAAACATTAGGAATATATCCTGTGTCGCGGGGGACTTTACAAACATACATGAAACGGACACAAACAACACCCAGACTTAAAACAATAATTTATGGATCACACGAAATGTCGTCTCACTTGGGGTTCGAACCCATAACCCTCAGCGCAGTAGTAAGCGGCGTGGCGACCGCTTAAACCACTACGCCATCCTTGCAGTGGCAGCGTCTTAGATGCTAGCTTCACATGCACTCCGTGTGTGTGGGTGTGGAAGATCTACCTAAAAAACGATGTAATCAATTGTGCGTCACTCAACTTTTCTTTTGAATATTTTAAATGCCCAAATTAAAATAATCAAAAGAAAGTGGTCTAAAACAACTAATAAATTTAATTGACATTTATTATATTTAAAATCAACGACGATTTACTATTTGCCGTTTGCCAGGAGACCTTAAGCACATTGGGTGACTCGAATAAAGTAACATAACGGCTTCACAGAAAACGACATAGATAAACAAGGTTACTGGCGTTCAAACCCTCACGCCAAACCCAAACAGTTTTTTTTTAAAAATAGATTTCCAAGTTCTTTTTTGAAAGATTAAAAAAGAATATAATTTAAAAATGGAAGAGACGAACCCGCTCTCTGTCAGTAGTGCACATCTGTAGCTGAAGTTTTCCCGTAAGAGGTGAGGGTGGCAATAAACTCAAACGACCCACCCACCGCGAGGAGAATACAGCATGTGACATTTTTATTGGACTCACTCTCCATTCTTTTTATGTTGCGATTTATTCGGTTATTGGTGGGAGGTTTCACATAGAACTTTCAAATTACTTTGACTTCTAAAAGCTTGAAGTTCATTGGAGTTATTATTGTACTTATATGACTTCGGAGTAATCGGCTTTAGTACTTTAGCCAAGTTTGGAAAGCTGTGTAGGTCTCCCTTATATCATCATCTTTTCTTAAATGATTTTAGTGAAAAGTTTTATGTTTTATTAAGAGTTTTGGAAGATAAAATGTTGTGATATGAATATAGAGTATTTTTTTCTCATTGTCGTTTCAGTCTGCGGAAGACATCCATTTAGAAATTATTTTTCATTTAATTTGATTTTATGCTGTTAATTGTATGATAAGCACTGTCATTTGTTCTGTGTCTGGGTGTAATTTATTTATACTATGTATATGTGTGTATTTAGAAATATTTAAGTATGTTTATCAGAAGTCTTGTTACCGTAGTACAGGGTCTGACTAGCTTGGGTTTAGCGTGTGTGAGTTGTCTGAAGTTCTTATTATTAGTAAATTTAAAAACTATATTAAATCGATACTTTTTTTTCTACTGGTAGTATAACTTTATAAGAGTCTTCAACTCCTCCTGATAGTTACGTTTTAATGCCATACATATCATGGTGGGTCCATCTTTGTCTGCAAATTTTATATAATTTTTGTCTAAATAACGATTAACGATAGCATCGATTCGATTAAAATACCGATTAACACATCATTCGAAATATCAACATCCTCTATCCGTTTTCCACAGCACTTACCTTATTCTCGTCATATAAACTTGCTTACGTCACACACTCTCTATATCTCCTCTCTCGATCATACTATAGCTCCCTCACATTTGATTGAGTGGGACAAAATTAATATACGAGTAGTTCCATTGACAGAAGGTTTCTGGGCCACAGACGCTTCATAAAAGATGCCTTTTTTGTATAGAAATATAAATAACATTTTGTAGATCCTTTACTAAATTATACTTATATGGTCTTTGAGATATAAAGTTCTTCATTTTGATGGATAGGTTGATCGAGATGTAGAATGTTTTGTATTGTCAAACACGAATCCACCTATAAGATAAAGCAATCGTCAAAATAAGTGTGTAATCCGTTTTATTATTCATAATTTGTAACTAATAACTAACAAATTAACTAGTAAGCAAAACTGGATGTTTGATGAAAAAAACTCAATATTATTAACCTAATTCAAAAAAAGAGGAGCTTTTCGCCAGCCATTATTGAACCGATTTTTTTTTAGAGATAATTATATTTTATTTCAAGTGGTATACTTCCTGTTTGGTCCCATTCGAATTTGAACTAAAAATTCAACCCCTGAGGGTGAATATTAAGGGATAAAGAATACTCACAGTTTATTATGATTCAACACGATGTAGACGCATTGATAGGATTCCGTCATACTTTTTTAAATTATTGATTTTACCAAACTATGTATAACTAGCTATTGTTATTTTATTATATTCCTTATTTCGTTTTTCTAACTTTAAAAGTGACGAGCTTTCATACAACAACTGGCTGCACGGATGGCGTAGTGGTTTAAGCGGTCGCCACGCCGCTTCCTATTACGCCGAGTGTTGTGGGTTCAAACCCCACATGGAACAACACTTTGTGTGATCCACAAATTGTTGTTCTGAGTCTGGGTGTACTTTGTATTCGTTTCATGTATGTTTGTAAAGTCCCCCGCGACACAGGATTTATTCCTAGTGCGGGAGTTGTCTTTTTAAAAAGAAAGAAGAAAGAAGAAAAACCGAATATCCCTTATTTTACCCTTAGGGGTCAAATTCCCTAAAATTCTTTGGCACTACCAAAGAATTTGCTGTTTAAAACATAAAATCATCAGCTGCCGAAATGTCTAGTTTGTAGCCCCAGCGGATTAAGCTCTGCGTTGATGAATCAGTCAGCTGACTGAATCATCATAACTCTTGCCGTTCATGGGCGGCGGTAGTCACTTTCCATCAGGTAACCCGTCTGCTTGTCTGCCCTCACTTTTATAAAAATACTAATTCAAGGTCTTCCCAATGGTCCCGCTATTCCCGAAATGTGTTTATTTGAAGTTACCTGATAATTAAGAAATTTTTAGGTTTTAAAACGATAAAATATATATTCGTTGCACCTCGCCGTAAGATGCTGCGTTATTCTGCTGAGAGACTACCCTTGCTATTGATCTGGTGAGAGGGGATTTCAAAGTATAGTCGGGATTGACCTGAATATGCCTTAGATAGTGTTTCATGTTAGCTTTAAACGCGTTCTGATAAGAGAATTGTCGAATATATGCATTTGAACGCCTACAAAAATAATTTAGCAACATCTTGTAAAATGGACAATAAATTATATATTCATACAACTAATCATCAATAGCTTTTAACTGTCCACTGCTGGACATAAGCTTCTCCCTAGAAAAGAGGTTTTGGCCTTCTACTGCAGAGAGAAGGAAAACTTCATACAACTAATAACATATTAATATAACTTAAGCCATCTCACATACGGCGTCCTGATCTCATATTAGGCAGAGCCTGTAAGGTGTTAAGAAGACTTCTGAAAAATATACTTTTTTCAGTAAACACATACTCGTACATACGTATAACTGATAAATCATACCCATACATAGAAGAAATAATTGTTCTAGTTACGCATTAGAGGAACCCATATGTCCCAGGAGTCGACGACAAGCCGGAATCTTGTGATATGATCTGTAATAATATTTAAAAGAAAGCCTATTAAGAAATCTTTGGTATGTAAAAATTACAGGCATTTAAAAAAAAAACGAGAAAATCTACATCCTGTGACGGTCTTTTAACTCCTGTTGCTACAAATATTAACTTTTTTTAATTTTCCTTTTATTATGAAATCCTGAAAACTGTTGCTTAAAATTCACAGCCAACTGCTTTAGTCCAGACTAACTACTATTCGATTAGAAGACTTATTTCTCATATTTTTTTCAATATTCTTTGAAGAAAAACAATCAACATAACTTAAAAAAAATAGACATATTCAGAGTCGTGAAGGACTAACAAACGCACACAAATAACATTCACGCTTAGATCGACAATTTATGGATCACACAAAGAATTGTCCCAGGTGGGGATCGAACCCAGAACCCTCAGCGCTGTCTGAAACTGCGAGGAGACCGCTTAAATCACTACGCCATCCGTGCAGTCGTTTTACAAATAAGTTGAGTATTAATACCCAGTATTCTTCCACAGCTGTCCAGAATGAACGCCAGCCCCGTAACACAGCCACAATCAGACCCGAAGCCCTGAGAGATATGGATCAAGAGAGAGCTCTCAGAGAAGCAGCCGTCGCAGTAGGTGTTTTTGGGTAAGTGGAATAAAGAAGGCACTATTTATCTTTCTATCTTTGTATTAATTTTAAACTTCATGTTTTTCAACGGACTAATTTATATAGCTAAATATTAAGTTAAAAATAAATAAATAAATAATGTAATAATAAATAATAACATATAATTAACTTCACCCATCTCACATACGGCACTCTGATCCTAAACAAGGCATGTACTACGGTAACCAGACTGCTGATAAACATACTTTACTATTTCTAAACACATACATTCATATTTTAGATAAATACACCCAGACACAGAACAACTGATCATGCTCATCACAGAAATATTTGTCCAGGGTTTGAGTCGAACCCACGTCCTCCGGCTTAGCAGTCTGGGTCACTAACCACTAGACCCACTGGCTTGCACCTACTATTGTATATTGCCAATATACCTAGTGTTTAGAAATCACAATGTTTAAAAGTTTAGTAAATGCTTTTTTGTATAACCTACATTTAAGCAAGAGCAGGTGCAGGAGCAAGGAGCAAAAAAAGCACTAAAATTCGCCACATATATTATAATCCTCAACGACAAAGCATATTGCGGATGACTTAACAAAGAAACCCCACACATATCGCACAGAGCCTTTCCAAGAGACAAGTCAAAGACAGTGTTAGATTCACTAGCTCGTACTACAGAATCAACTGATAATGAAATAAATCTGACTGCTTTAACGCTGCCTGTTATATATTATGTGCCTTTGAACATACACCATAAAAATAAAATACATAAACTAATCGTCATGCAATAAGGTATAAATATATTACTGCTCAGTACAAATATGTAGGCGCTTTCATTCATCCACAGCCTTTACTAGTCCACTGCTGGTCATAGGCCTCTTCATAGAAATAAGGTTTTGGCCTACTATTTGGCGCTTTTATTATCTATTATTATTATTATTATAAACAAAGCTGAAGATCAATTTAATTGTAGAAGATGCAAAGATTTAATACATGAATACGAACTTTTTAAGGCAATTTTACACACGGAGGAATAGAATCGCTATGAAATGATATTTAAAATTATACAGGTCATGATATAGATTAAACATTGAAAAAATAAGCTTAAAAATACTTATCTAAATAGCTGAAAACACAAAACTGCAATACGTAAGTAGTTCTCCCTTGCTTATTAAAACAATTTGGACAAAGGCAAACGTTAGCGTTGTAAATACAAAAAAAATGCAACAGTTTTGTTTCTTGTAGGTTATTAAACAATAAGTAATATATATTTGTGTATACGAGTACAAACCAATCTGAAGTAATTTACATTATCAATCTATTAGAACTTTAACATATGAACATCCTGTAACTAACATAGTCAAGCGACTGCCTGAAACACAGGTGTCACACCTAGCTCAGGCCGTTTGCAAAAGAATTTGGAAGATTATTTTTTTTAATCTTTATATTCAATCTTGCACATTTTAGAATAGTCATATACTAGTTTTATTAACAAACTTTATATAAGAATCTATTGACAATAAGATGAAAATCATATACAAAATGTAACCAAGACTTTATTCTGATTCTGCAAATAAAATTTATTTTATTTATTTTATTTTACCTATCTCTCTTATTGACTCTGCATCTTTACTTTATGGTGACGTAATATGAGTACTACGTAACACGCCACCTTAAAACCTACGCAATTAAGCTAAAGTTGTACTCCCCGTACTGTTTTATTAAATGGCAATTTTAAATAGCTCTCACATCTATATTAACATAGAATCAGTCTAATAATAGTCGACTGACGTCAGTCCATCCAGCCGTGACGATCAAGCCTCACGTATGATCAAAGGTTGTTCTGCGGTGTTTGGTCAAGTTGCCTGACGTTCAGTTCAGGGTGAATGGCTTTGAACGGACGCTGTTGCGAGCCTACTTGAGCATGGGTTTTTAGTCGAATGGATACGGCAACATAGATGATTACCTTGTAAATAGAAGCAGTCCTTTTATGATTATATTTCTAACAAGGAACATTATTTTAGCCATTTCCGTCTCGTTCTTAGAGATGTAGTTTTTTATTTAAATTTGTAGAACACTTTCCTTGAACTAACTTTCTCTTATTAAATACAAAAGTAGTAAAGTGAGAAAAATGAAGTGGATTGTTTTCGATCAACATGCATAAAAATACTGAAATCCTCCTTTTTTGTAGTCGGTTTTACCGTCTAATTTTAATAAAGAATGTATTTTTTTTAGGTATTTTCGTAAGTATTTTATTGAATTCATAAAAGCAAAACGTTTAAATTCCTAAATAAAAATGGCGTCTAATGCTATATTCCGTGTCAAGTACTTCTCTAAACAGGTCGACCGATAGACAAACAAAAAGAATTAGGTTTTCAACCCCACCGCTAAAGCATATAACTCACAAAAACCACTCAATTTAATTTCCCTCACCAAAACACTTTCTATAACCAAACTATTTCTATGTCACCTTCGTTCCCCTTGAATATAAAAAATCTATGAATATTACATTAATACCATAACGTTATACGGTACATGGCAGTGCACTAAGCCCGATTGCCAATCCGAAATACAGAACGCCATAACACTGGCAATGAATATAAAGTTACGGGGTAAAAATAAGTGATATTTATAAAGTTTTGTTATAATTTGATTTCTTTTTAAATCGCCGTATTCATAAGAAGATATATAGTAACTTAATTTTATTAGATTTGAAGCATATTTAATAACTCATTGAAGAATATTTCTTTTCATTGCAGAGATCTATCCATCAAAGTATATTTATATGTGAAAGCTGTCGAGTGTTTTAGAAACAAAATATGTTTTCTTCTGTCTGGTGTGAGTGATGAATCACGTTACAGAAAGAGATGATTGTTAACAGCCATATTGGGCCTCTATGGACTATTCATTACAATTAATTTTGTAAATTCAACACTGTAACATTTTAAATGTTGCAATCGTTGCCAACTTTTGATTTAAGATTCTACTATCTATTTAAAAAAAATGGAAAAATATACTGATGCAGTTACATTCCAGCATGCGTGTGGTGACGAATTAAGAATACGGAGTTATATTCATCCCGTGGGTACCGTAAGAGTCGACTAATTGAGCAAACTATGCAGGACAACAACACTGGAAAGAGAAGAAAAACTTGAAACAAACTGAGGCCTATGTCCAGCAGTGGACTATTAAAGGCTTTTGATGATGATGATGATGAGTTACATTCCCAAGGAGGGCCGGTGTTAGGCAGGTCATAAAAGAAACTATCCTAAACCCTTTACCATCCAAAAAATAAATGGAATAAGGGGGTTAATGATGATGATGATGAGTAGTGAGTTCAGATAAGGAGCCGCAAGCGGCACAGCTAGTCAGTAGTCAGTAGTATCTAGTCAGTACAAGGCTAAGGAACTGAAAACAGGAGGAAGAGAAGTAAAAGTATTGGTTTCAGAGCAAAGCTACATCAGCTACTATAATAATTAATGACGACCGGATGGCGTAGTGGTTTGTGTAACGGACTGCTATTCCAAAGGTCACGGGTTCGATTCCCGCTTAAGTCAAACATTTGTGTGAATAAACATTTAATGTTTGATTTGGTCTGAGTGTTTCTATGTATAATATGTATGTATTTACGAAAAAAAAGTATATATGTATTTATATCAGTTGTCTAGTACCCATAGTACAAGCCCTGCTTAGTTTGGGACTAGATGACGTTGTGTGAATGTGGTAAACAAAAATATACGTTAGCATTAGATTCATTAACAAGTTTCATATTTTAGATTAAAACATATTGTGCAATTTTCTATTATTTTCTACAGGCCTCCAGTCTCGTTAGCTATGGCGCTATCACCAGCACGTTATCCCCTCCTATCGCCGCACTACGCGCCTCTGCCACCGCCACAACCACAGCAACCAGCGCAACCTGACTCCTCGCATGACCATCATGACGAAGGGAATACCCACACTGACAGCGATGGTAAGATTTCCCATCTGATTTTGACATCAATATCTTCAAAATCCTACCAAATCCTTTTCATAATCTGGATGAAAATTATTGTTTTTATCATTTTCTGAACGATATATCAATGATATTGTCCATTTATTTTTTGTACACAATAATGTTTACGAACTCCGGGAGAAGATGCAAGCAAGAGTGGTTTATACACCGGTGTCCTTCTTCTTTTGCCTAAGGGTCGAGAGATGTATTAAATTTTAAGAGGTTGATGAGTATTGATCAACCCGGGAAAAAAATAATTGTGGCAAATAAAAAGTTAATATGTCCAAAAAGACTGTGGAAGCTGTGAAAGTGTCAAAAAAATAGTGCCCAAATGTTAACCACTGAGCACTCACACTAGCAAGGAACTATGGCAGTCTCACGATTGTCAAACGTAATTTTCACGCACACCAGCATATAAAATTTAGCTTGTTTGTAAATAATCTAAGCTCAAAGAATGACTAGCTATGTGCATGTTACAGATGACAGTATCGACGTGACGAATGAAGAAGACTCCACTTCATATTCCCCACCAGCGGCGATGGATTACCGTCAGAGCTGTACCACTTACAGGTATGTCTTAACATAAAGATTCATCATCAAATTCCACTTCTTCTTTCTACTCCCATGAATTATTTATATACAACAGTCTGTTCACTACATTTTGCTCATGGCATACCTCATCAGAAGTCCACACCATAATAGACTAGTGATAGGTACTTACGTATAGTACGTATTAGCTTCAATATAATTGCTAACTATTACAAAGAACTGCTACTACTATCCTCGACTGATTTCGGCCACGGCGACCTCTACAACTTCGTTCGAATTGTCGTTGGTGTGCTCGTGTGTGGATAACATATCCGATCTTATAGATGAATGTACGCGCACAATGCGGGCAGGTGAGCCTACCATTGCAGTAGTTGTAAGCGACAGCACAAGGTGGACGTGCTTTTAGTTCATCGCGCCGAGCATCCAGTTCAGAGCAGCGATTGTCTTCAGAGTCTTCGACTCTGGTTTTCATCAAAGACCTCTATTCTCATCGGCGAGCAGCTGATTGCTCCCACCCTGAACTGTTCACTCCTTAAAAACAATGATATACTTACACAATAAAATTAAAATAAATAGCAACGACCTTAGATTGATTACGTTTTCACTTTATGTAACTTCCTAAATTATTTTAGGGTAATAAAAATTATCAAATTTTTAACCTTCTTTGGCAACTAAAACACTTTGTAACATTGAATTGAATTAAGTACCTAACTCTAATTATTGCACTTTTACTGATTAACACGTATAAAAATTGTTAAGTTTACCTAAGAAGCATTTTTATACCGTGATTCAATCTTCAGTCCTGAACCTGTCCACATCACACACATCACATCAACAGCCATTAATAGTCCACTGCTGCTTGCACTGCAAAGAAATCAGCACGTTTAAATTCACGAAACCCATAAGTAAGTGTTGCTAATACAGGAACAGACTCCCCAAATGTAAATAACTCCCCTCGTATATCTTCGTGTGATTCTTTGAAGGTTAACATCGTTAATAATCATAGCACAAAAAGGAAGTTTTTGGTGCTAGGAACCTTCATTAGGGCAAAACAAAAAAGAGAGATTGATTTTTAAATAATACCTATTTAAAAAAATACAATAAATTTGCTAATCATTTCCAGCAAAGATATATTTTTTTATGGAAGAGGGGCAAACGAGCAGACGGTCACCTCATGGAAAGCAACTACCGCCACCCATGAACGCCTGCAACTTGAGAGTCACAAACACATTGCCGGCTTTGAGGAAGGAGTAAGCTCTTTTCTTGAAGGTTTGAAGGTCGTATCGGGCCGGAAATACTAAAGTAATGTGAACTCAAACTACCCGCTAATTCGAAATAGTTGCAAGAAAAAAGAGATTGTATTTATTCTGTAGCTAGTATTTTTTATTTGGATACATAAGACAACCTAGGTATGTCTATGTATCCAAATAAAGTTATCTGGAGTCTTGACATCCCTGTAGAAAATTAAAAAAAAACAATAGATTTTTTTTTTAAATGTTTAAATATAATTAAAATAAATAGAAAACTTAAAAAAGATTGTATATTTGCTTTCTCCCCATTCACTGACTCAGACAATGTTCATTATTTCCAGGCCACTGGGCGTTGAGAGCGCAGCGGAGTCTGCCGCGAGGCTGCTTTTTATGGCTGTGAAATGGGCCAAAAATTTGCCGTCTTTCGCCAGCTTAGCCTTTAGAGATCAGGTTTGTATTTATATTTTACAGTTTATACTTATAGTTTTAGTGCATGGCAAAGGTTTACTTAACAGTTCATTTATGGCCCTAAAGCTGGCCGTCGGGGTAGTTTTTAATGAAAATACCACATACGTCTCAAGTCCTCAGTCTCAGCCCTCAAGAAGCCGGAGATCCAAAGGGGTTTACACCCGTCACTAAACGACTTCAAAAAAAGAGAATGTTCTCGATTCGGTTAGTTTTTTTGTGAACCGATTTTAAAACTTATTTTTTTTCCATTTAGATTGTAAGAAAAAATTCCTTTTCTAAGACAGTGAAGTCGGTGATACTTTATCAAAAGTAGATTATTTTCATAATAAATTGTAATAAGCTGTATTCTCAATTGAACTCGAGGTGACTTGTTTAAGTTTCCACGCGTTTAATAAACTCTGTCAGGATCTTGAATATTGAACTGAAGATGCAGTCTATCTTCTGATGGAAGTAGTAATATTTACAACGACATTATATTGCAGGTGATACTTCTAGAAGAAGCTTGGTCAGAGTTGTTCCTGCTAAATGCTATACAATGGTGCTTGCCACTCGACGCTGCCTGTGCCGCACTGTTTGGCAGTGATCAAATCGATCAAGGTGAAACTCAGCACATCCACTTATAACTGCATTATCACTTAACTCTGCAGTCCTATTTAATAATATCTAACACTGTTCTTAAAATCAGGCGGTTCTAGATTAATGGCCTCATCTCATAATCAGATGAACCGTTTCTTTTTATATCGGAACGTATATAAAACCTGAAGAGAAAACAGTTAAGAAACGTTGGCTTCTTTAGCTTTCAAATAATGATATGACTATAGCTAATCAATAGATTAGGTTTACTTTTATCAAATATTTTAATGTTTAATATAAACGCTTTGTTATTTCCAGAGAACGGCGTAGACTCAGCAACTTTGCGTCGATTGCGCGAAGTACTGTCACGCTACAGAACTGTGCTCGTTGACCCCGCAGAGTTTGCTTGTATGAAAGCTATTGTACTTTTCAAATCTGGTAAGTTCGACCTAACACCAAATAATAAACATAAAATACCGAGTAAAACTTAACTATTTACAGTGGCGGATTTACCATCAAATTTGGGCAAAAAAAAAATTCTCTTAGTTAAATAAAAATAACATTATATACATAGCCCTGGGCAAAAGAAACCCTATCAAATAATTTACTCGCCTCGTCCAACAACACCATGGGCCCATAGGTCGCGACCGGATTGGCAGGCTGACCCAGATACGTTAACAAGACCAGCTTCCCGCAGCACTCACAGAAACGTCCGGACGCCAATATAGCGTCGAACTCCTCCCTAAGGGGGTCTGAGGGCTAGGGCCAGCACTCGGGCAGGTATCCCGTCTAGTCCGGGGGCGATGTTCTTGGTACGGATCGATAATACAGCCAGCCCTACGTCCACATCCGTGAGGAGTGTAAAATCATAACAGACGTGACGGCGCAAAGGGGTTTTGAACACGTAAAAAAGGGTATTTAATTATAGAGGTTAGTAGGGACGGCAAAAATTTAATAGCCTACTGGCAGCAAATATGAAAATCCGCCTATGATTGTTTAGGTCATAAGCAGGACTTTCAATGTGATGGAAACAATTTCACAATAATGAATTTGAATTGAATTTCATTGGAGACAAATATTTCAAACTAATACAAATGCACTACAAATATATAACTAGACTATGAATGAGATAAGTGTGTACAAAGTGTATCAGTCCCTTTAATTGTAAATTAAGATGAAGAAATGAAGATTTAGTAAGAAAGTTTGCAATTGCAATATTCAGAAGTAAAGCATAAATTAGGAAAACCTGGAGAAAAATGCAAATATTTTATTAAAGTACACTAACTGATATAAATTTTTAATTAGATAATGATCTACTATATAACAACTGCTACCTGAATTCTTACTTAGGCTCGTTAGACCATCTTCTGGGTCAACATTACTTCATAGTGAATGAATCATGTCTATTTACAGAAACTCGAGGCCTCAAAGATCCTCTCCAAATAGAAAATCTGCAAGATCAAGCGCAAGTGATGCTCATGACTCACGCCCGTACCGCCCACGGCACAGCCCCTGCAAGGTTCGGCCGACTGCTATTGTTACTGCCCCTACTTCGTTTAGTTACTCCGCAACAATTAGAAAGAGAATTCTTTGCCAAAACTATAGGTCAAACGCCGATGGAAAAAGTTTTGGCAGATATGTATAAAAATTAAATTACTGCAAATCCACTTAATAAATCGGTAACTTACTAGAGACAAAGTTTTGCAATATAAAACTTTGCAATCATACTTAGCTTCTCAACTATTGTATGACTAAGAATACTGTGTTATTATTACGTAATTTTAAAAGTTAGCTATTCCTCTTATATTGATTACATTATACATGTAATAGTATGTTTTGTGTAGTATCTGTTATTATTTGTAATGTGCCTAAGGACTGTAAATATCTAGCTAAACTCTGCAATGTTATTTATATAATAAATTTAGTATCTAGTATGTAATTATTGTATTATGAGTCGTATAATTATAGGTATTATTACACAAGTTATAAAAAAACAACATTGTGTTGCCAAATACTATGTATATATTTATAATATAAATGACACAATTTAAACTCAGCAAACTTACTTATTCGTTCTGCAGCAATCATTTAATTTAACTCTGCATTCTAGAAATGAAATAGTACCGTTAAGATTTATAAAACTTTTCGAGTATTGTACTATAAAACTATTTCTTCTATTAAATTAGATATGTAAATAGAATTGTAATTTTGTATTAACGAACATAATGGCCTCGGTTTTAAAATCAGAGATACACACCTAAGTGTTAGTAAGTGAATGTTAATTAGCATAAGCAGTTACATTTTTGCTGTAAGTAGTTATGCTAAGTTATATTGTAGAATCCGTGTGCTATTTAAAAATAAAATTAAGAAATAAATCATTTGTTTCTTATATTCTAGGTATGTATTTTTAGTACATGTACAATTTCATTATGACACATTGCACAGTTTTTGAAATCGTCAGATATAGAAACACAGGTCTACGTTATTTTCGGACCCATGCGACCTTTAAGGAAAGAGAGCGTACTCCTTCCTAAAAAGCCAGCAACGCGCTTGTAGCTCCTGAGTTTCAGGCGTTCATGGGCGGCGGTAGTCACTTTCCATCAGATGACCCGTCTTCTCGTTTGCCCCTCTCCCATAAAAAAAAAACACTGGAACAAAGAATATAATACAAATATGTTATTCACTACTCAGGTAAACACAGAATCACATTGTAATTTGTGAATCACGCTACACAAAAGACACAAATGTGACAGGCCCTTTAAGTGCTCTTCCCCTTAGAATTTGAGGAGGATGGGAGTTCCAGTAACCTCACTCAGTCGGTGCAAGGCAACAAATGAATTGCTTAATACCGGTTTTCTATCACTCCTGGCGAGCCGGAGCATGTTACCATGAATTGGTTAATTTCGGTTTTATATCACTCCTGGCCAGACGGACCATGTATATCATGAATTGGTTAATACCGGTTTTCTGTCACTCCTGGCGAGCCGAATCATATGTATCATGAATAGCTTAATACCGGTTTCTATCACTCCGGGCGAGCGGGACCATATGTATGTGTATGTGTGTGTGTGTGTGTGTGTGTGTGTGTGTGAATTGGTTAATACCGGTTTTCTATCACTCCTAGCGAACGAGCGAGTTACCGCAGACGGCGTGGGCAACCATCCAACGGCAACATTTTTAATACTCTTGAAATGCTCCCCAGAGAAATACTCTGGCCAACGACGATAAAAATGTTTTTTTTTGTTTTAACTTTGACGAACCTTTAGAATTAAATAATAATTTAATGCATTAAGATTAAATAACGTCGTTCGGGAGTACCTATTTTAAAATTTTCATCATCAATTTCGTCATAATATATTCCTTACATCATAACAATGCCATCACTACCCCTACTACTACTAATGAATTTCATCATAACCACCATAAACCACCATTTCCCTCTAATTCCTAAAGACGTGCCAATTCTTCAGAATACAACGCAATTACTTCGATCACACCACAAATAACTACACACATAATTACGTCATCGCTCACATTTTCATTTGCGTATTGTCTGTGTAAATAACATTGGTTTCCTTGTCTCTCTGTAAAGTTTTGGGAACTCATAAATCTTACGAACACAGTGGGCACCTATTCTCTAAATTAAACGAGTCTCTTAGATATTTTATAAATATGGAGTGTCGCATCACACAACATATTGACAATTTTATTTATTAATTTTGATTTTATATAAACATTGTTTATTGTCAGACTTGGAAAAATAATTTAAGTATTTTGAGCACAAACGTCCTTTCCTTCGCTTTCCGATCCGAAGAATACACTCCATAACCTTTCATTACCAAGATATTGCTGTTAGATTTTATTGTTATTACCGTGGATTCAGCCCGAGATAACACAGAACGTCTTACAAAATATAATTATGTATATATATATTGGAAGGTGTAAAAATGTGATTGCAGATCAACAATTTTGTTTTTTTTTTAATTTATTTATTATACAGGCATACATACACTTAAGTCTTTTATCATTGAACCTACGACCTCTGGTTTAGCAGTCAGGATGGCTAACCACTCATTACTCTATTGTTTGTACTGATGTTAGATTCTGTTTCTTTGAACCAGCCCATTCACAACAAACGAAGTATTTTCTCCCAGATTATTTAAATCTGTAGTGACCTGACCTAAATCAGGAAACTAATGTCAAGTGCAGGGGGCTTTTTCTCGTTTGATGCAGCAAGCTATGAGAAACAAACGAACACGTCCTTCTTCTAGGACGACAAATAACCCCTGCCTCTATATGTAACTCTTAAACATGCAATCATGAAGACTGGAGATCATTCTGCACTCTACACTAGCGCCGGCGCCTGAAGGCCAATTCTCGTAATAAAGTTCGGTCACAATTCAGTTCCGATCATCATAAAAGGTATCTTCGTAGTAAAGTAACTAAATATCCAACGTCGAATGTAATGTGATTATCCTACTGTAACCGAAAATTGCATCGGTAGTCTGATAGTTTTAGTAATACTTGACTATTTAACTACGAAAATACCTTTTTTTTTATAGTTGCGCTTCGTCTTCCGATACGTGGTCGCCACTCCAGAACTTTTTGACCCCTTTGGCCGTCTTTTCGATCAATGTTTCCCGCCCACTGCCACTTAAGTTTGGCAATATACTTTAATGTATTTTATTGTAAATAACACATAAGGTAAACATAATATACTAGTACATATAAACAGAAAAAATATCTAGTATTTAACTACCATATCAAAAGTATTAAATATCAATATTACCACATTGAGTTAAAACAACACTAGAGAAGCAAACCTCATTATCACACGTCGAAAAAAGTGTAACCACTTTTGAACTTTGACGACGTAGCTTTGATACCACTAAACATTTGAAAGTAAACATATTTATGTCTCATTTACACGCGAGACAAGAACAATACCATCGCTCGGATTAGACAAAGACAAAGATATAACTTTACGATGGTGGGCCAGTGTTGACTACCGTATGAAATTTTACCCATAACAACTAAGAAACAATTTTTTTTTTTAAACAATTTTGTAATAAAATAAATTAATTTAAATATTCTAAATAATATATTTCGAATTGAATAGAATAGGTATAAATAATAAAATAACTGGAAATATTTGGTTAAAAGGGTTTATATTCAGTGTAATATCAAACTGCGCTGTGAAGCATCAGTTTTGTATACAATTGTCTTTTAGACTCTTTTTTATAAGTTTGTGTGGATATTTTACTTTCATGATACACTCTTATTTTTACGTATGTAAAAATAATAGCATTTAATAATAAAAGTGAATGATCAACTTGTACTGATAATAAATAATCCCCAGGGTGTATTGCAAATTCTATTATAATTTAAAAAACAAATAAAAAAAAAAAAAATTATTTTTATTTTATAAAAAAAAATATTTATGTTTATTTACTTTTTTATTTTATATTTTTATGATAAACATTTATTATTATTCTCTTTATTAAATTTTATATATACATATTAATTACATTTTTAAATATATTACAAAAGAAATAAAAATACATTTAAAAATATAAAAAATAGTAGACCACCGACATCGGGTACAGGTACCAGGACACCAGTGGTTAGGACTGCAAAGATAGGAACCTACTCACTATACGAGCCGTGTCAAGGAGGACTGCCTTCTGTATCTTATTATTATTATTATTTTGTACAATTATTATTTAAAATTGATATTAAAATTAAGAAAAACAATGAATTAATTTTTTTGTACAAAAGTCTCCAGCACTGCGAGCTTGGCACTTCTGCCAAGCTCGCAGTGAACGTTCAACGGGTCCCTAAAAAAAGGGATCGGTCCAGCCCTAACAACTACCGTTCTTCCTATATTTTATTATTATTGGCAAAATGTTTAAAAACAGTATAAAGCATATTATTTCATAAATTATAAATTCTCCCACTAATGTGGGAAAACCAAAATGATTTTTTAATGGTAACACTGATTCTAAATTACAATTATCAGTGTTTTATTTCAATTATAGCCTTATTTACGATATTATCAATACAAAAACCATAAACTTACACGTGAAAAGTAATTCCGCATGATTTATTAATGTTTTGTGACCTTGAATCGCATTCTTTCACTACGCATTTAGCCATTTTGGCGATTGTTACTGTCATGTGTCGCTATGTTCAACTCGGTTGACGCCACATTGAATAATGAATTGACGTTTGCTACGCATATGCCTGTGGACATATGTGCAGTAGCAACGATTTTAGGCGGTAATTACTCATCTATGTAAGTATTATATCAATGTATTACCATATTTATTATTTTTCAATAAAGTGTATAAAAATAAAAAAACCGGTCAGGTACGAGTCGAACTCGTGCGCCTAGGGTTCCGTACCTATCCAGATTTTACGCAGATTTTCGCGAAAATTTGTAAGTACAAACATTTTTCTTAATTTTCATTTTTTTTTGTATTTTTTGGAATTATACCTTTATTTGTGCTGTAAGACCTTTCCTGTTGCCAAATTTCGTGATTCTAGGTCAATGGGAACTGCCATATAGGTTTCCGACCCAAAACCTATAGGGTACTTCCGGTTGACCTAGAATTGTCAATTTTGGTTAAAAGCAAGGTCTTACAGCACAAGTAAAGAGTTTTTTTAAATTAAGGTAAATATTACATTGATTCATGCATTTTAAACTGGACGGCGACTAAGAATGATCTGATACTATTTGAGAATGCCAAGAGTTGGATGAACACTTGATCCTGCAATCGACTGCTCGACCGCTGCGCTCTAACCCCCACTATAATGCTATAACTTATTATGTAGGGGGAACTGATAGATAGTACTTACACGCTTACTTACTTACAGGCAGGTAGTATGGTGTTACAGATATCCAATACAAGTCATAAATTAAAAAATGCTTTACCTTATTACATAATTTACTTAAGTATTGAAGTGTTGCCGTATCTTTCATCATCATCAAAAATCCAAATTTAATAAATTGCATCAGTATTACTCAATCACTATGTATAAATAAAATACATCATAATTATTACGTCATAAGTAATCTATTTAAAAATTAACTATTTCCCCCTTAAAAATTTCCAAGAGGTGTGTCACTTCTTGATAACATGGCCTCATTCCTCATCTCATTAGAAGGGTTTGACGTCATACCTTCCGTTTTCCTTCCGGCATGTACATGTAAACAACGCAATATTCTGCGTCTTTCGTGACTAATGTGCAATTAGTTAGTTTGGCAATTAACGTTTTTTTATTCCTTCCCCTTTTACATTTCCTCTTTAGAGTACACCCATGGCCCTTATAATACGACCTGAAGGTCAATTCTCGTAATAAAAGTTCGGTCTCAATTCAGTTCCGATCAACTTTCGATCTCACAACTGTCATAAAAGGTATTTTTGTAGTAAAGTATTAAATATCCAACGTTGACTGTAATGTTATTATATCGAATTGTAACCGAAAATTGAATTGATAATCTGCTATTCCTAGTAATACTTTAATATTTTATTACGAAATAACCTGAAATGATAATTGTGACCGAAGTTTTATTACGAGAAATGGTTCGGCCTTCGAATTAGCCAGTTGGAGTTCGGTGTTTTTTTATGTATTTTGTATTACTAACAAGGAGTTAAACAAGTATTTATCAATACTTAGTTCGGTATCAATCAGAAATATAAAATGAATAAAAAAGTTCAAAGGAAAATACAAAAAGTATTCAGCAAAGAATAATATTAAAGTTTATCGGAGTTTTTATCATAAAATGTTCATGTCAATTTGGTAACATAGAATAGTGATAAATATTTTTTATTTATTTACTCTAGCCAATCATATAATAATTCAGTTCATAGTCCACAAATTCATTAAATAGGTTAAAAATGTTTAATAGGTACCTATAATTTGAGTTCCTTTGAAGGTCGTCTCTTTGTTTATAACGGGTAGAATACCATTAGCAAATAATACACATTTACGCTTAATGTCCGTTTGTAGATTGTTGGTATAAAGAAGAAAAAGCAATGGTCTCAATATACTACCCTGTGGCACGCCAAATGAATTATTTAAATATTTTCATGTATATTTTTCAATTTTTCACTTTTACCCTGGGATTGTAATATATCAATAACTTTCTAACTGTAACTGTTACTATCTATTTTATAAAGAAATTTGAAGCCCGTATAAAGAAATTTGAAATTTTCAGAAAGATTCATGTTTTACAAAATCAAACGCTCTGCAAATATCAAAGTATATTACCCTTCTAGATATTTAGTTATTAATTTTGTTAGTTAGTAGCGAGCTAGAGAAACTGATCTTTCATTTATTTCAAATCCTCCCATTTATTACATACAATGAGCGATAAAATATATCAACGGGGCACTTTTATTTGCTTTAGATGTTCAATGACTAGATCTTTGTATTTTAGGCAATTGATTGTGTTTATATACTTTTTGTTTTTTTAATTACTTTAAAAACCTTATTTCCTGCTATTTTCCTCAGTTAAAATTCCACATGAATCAATCCGCATCTTATCTTCCGTTCTAAGAAATAAAAACCACTATTGTTTACTATAACGATAATCCATCAATAGATTTCCTCATATTATGATACACACTTACTTCAGACCAATTACACCACAGAAACAAATAAATATATGGGTATTATTTTGCAACATTATGAGTCATTATAATCTTTTTTTTTGTGTAACAAGTACGATCGTGTGCGTCATTCATTTTTTTTTAAAGCGAACTTAGTTAAATAGGCTTTGTCGCAATATTACGAAAGGTCAGCCCTCTTTGTAATAGGATTTTACAAATGATTATTGTATTATTAGGTTTATCCACACCGGGGAAACAATAGGCAACGAGTAGGCTTTATACTATTGCGGTTTGCTAAAAGGTATTGGTGATTTAAATCTATTACAGAGTGGCGTGGTTAACCAACAATTCTTTTGTTAGGTACCTAATCTTATGCGTTCTGTTTTTCCGACAATTTTGGAATAACACGCTATGACGATTTCTTTTAGATTCGTTTCTTTTCTTTTAATGTGAAACATATAATGCAGAGGGTCAGATTGACTGTTGGCGTGGCGACTTCTCGTTACCTCCTCGCGGTAGACCTTCGTGGCGAGTGGAAGGTAAAACAAGTCCATCTGGGACCACACTCAGGGCGGCATGAGGCGCTGAAAGGCGTGTCAGCCACAGAGCGGATAACTGCGGCGAAACTGAATTTACTTCATAATTTACGATCGACTATGACTGCGACTAGAAAAAACCTGTGTGAGTCGGAAGAAAAGGGATCCCGTGCTCCCATTTTGCCCACTAGAAGATGACCAGCTGGAGCGCTTCTAGGCGCCAAAGCCAGCCATCCTGATCTATTACTAAAACTTATAGAGTAATCTCAACTACACTAGACTGAATCTTCGTAGGTATCAGAAAAGGAAAGTAAAAAAGAAGCGGCAATTACATGGTTCTAGACGTCAACCTTAAACATCTATATGGATTTTTTTAAATTGTGTGTCTAGTTGTGTACCCGTACGTAGGTACTTATTGACATAGTTATTTTTAATGTTACCTCGCGCCCCTAGACACGTGCCTACTTTGTGTGGTGTGGTGGTGATGGTGATACGGAACCGTTGTAAGTACAAAGGATGGAATGCAAAGTAAAAAACCAAATAAGTACTGTCCAGATAACTTTGACATTCTTTTATTATAAACTAGATTGGCCCGCCTCACCGCCGACGTGTCTGTATCGTCTTATGTCTTATCGAGGAAAAAAGTAGTCTATAGCAATCAGGGATAATATACCTCTCTTTTACATTGAGGAAGTTTGAAAATGAAATCGGTCATAACGTCAAAACGAACTCACAAACTACCTCTTTTTAATATTGGTAAAGGAAATAGATGAGCAGCACCATCTATCGTAAATCTTTTATCTTGATAAAAAACAACGCAACATCCTAATCAAGATGTCGTTCCTAATATTTTAACTAGATGTCGCTAAACGTAAAGAGTGTATAACGAAGTCAGCTTGACCTCAGTGCCTCATTATTTCATTAATATTGATTACTGGAGGCAATGAAAAACACAAGCCCGTCTTTACTTTACTTTATCATTACACCTTAAATAATATACATAGTCCAACTGCTTATATTGTTATATAATTATAAGCTTCTGTTTTGTTTTGTTTTGTTCTAAAACGAAAATAGCTTTAGGTAGGCCTTAATAAGCTTAATACGTACCTAACATGTTTTAACACCCCTCCACCCAAGTTTAGTTAATGCGTATTTATGCATTATCTAAAGTTGTGGTAAAATTAAAAACGAAAAAGCTTACTTAAATTGTACAAATAAAGTAAGAAAATAAAGTTTAAAATTGTGATTGAAGCTGAAACTTGATCATTTAATTAAATGACTACATGACATACTACATGTCACACTTAAAAACAACTAAATTAAATTAAAAAAATATGCTGGTGTGCTTGGCAGTCACGTATTACAGCCGTTAAACGTTATGATGACAACACAGCTGACACGTACACAGCGACTAACAGTGGCCAACAGTTGAACACTAGTTTTAGGCAATTTAAATAAAAGGGCAAGGTTCTCAAATTCGGTTGTATTTTTTTACCTCAATACTCTGTCATTTATGAACCGATTTGGAAAAAAATATATTTGAAGTCGAACTTTTTTCATTGGAGTCGGTGATACCATAGTGTATTATTGGTTACACTTATGGTGATACTTAGTTGGTGCTTATTATTTTCAACGTTACCATTCTGTCTAGACATATCAAGTAGGTGAACTTAAATGCGTGCGCATGACGTAATAAAGGAAAATTTGTTTGAAATATTGCTATGTTATTTGTAATCGGAGTTAATAGGTATGCCTCATTATACCTAACAATAATACTACCTAATTAAATAATAATACTTGATATAAATAAGTTTAGTCATGACTGCAGATTGTGGTGACATAATTACGGTAGGTATAAGTTTTTGTTAATTGTATTTCGCACAATAGTTATTTTTAAATGGTTATCAATCATCAATAGCCTTTACTAGTCCACCGCTGGACATAGGCCTCTCCTTAGAAAGGAGGTTTTGGGCTACTATACCACGCTGGCCAGACGGGTTGGTATAGGGTTTGTGTCAAGTTTTCCATCTCTCTGCTGTGCTGTTGTCTGTGCTAGTTGCCTCTTACGACACCCACGGGATGAACAGGGGTGGTGACACTCTGTATTCTTAATCCGTCACCACACGGGTATGGTATAGCAAACAAGCAGACAGGTCGCCTGATGATAAGTGACTACCGGAGCGCCATGAACACCTGCAAGTCAAGATAATCAAGGGCTTCACCGCCCATTCAGTGAATAATTGACGGGACTGTTTGTCTAGTGGTTTCTAACTGCTAAGCCAGAGGTTGTGGGTTCGATTTCCACACAGGACAAATATTTGTGTGATGAGCACGATCGTTTGTTCTGTGTCGGGGAGTAATTTATCTGTAATATGTATGTATTTAGAAATATATAAGTATGTTTATCAGCACTCTGGTTACCATGGCACAGGCTCTGCCTAGTTTGGGATCAGAGAGCCATGTGTGAGATATGTAAGTTATTATTATTAATATACTACTAGGAATTGAACTTGAACTTATCTCATTTAAAGTTTAAATCCCATAAAATACCGTATTACAAAAATGAGTATTTTCCTTGTTTTGAGTAGGTACTATTACATTACATTGTTTTTAATAAGAAGGCATTTTTTTTTTGCAATAAATAAAAATAAGTTATGGGAAATGGTTTAGTCTGTTTTAGAGCTATATCATATGAAAGACTGCCAGGGATGTACATATATGTATACCGCCGCCACGCCACTTCCTACTACGCTGTGTTGTGGGTTCGGATTTTTGTTCTAAGTCTGGGTGTTGTTTGTGTCCGTTTCATGTATGTTTGTAAAGTAATGCGGTAGTAGTCTTTAAAAAAAATAGGGTTTAGTTTAAACAATTAGAAGATCCCTTTCCATAGCACGTTGAGCGACTTTGAACTTGTGGACCACCCGTACCGTAAGTGTCCACGTTTCGGCGCCGTATGTATTGCGCATTTGCAGAGTTTGGTAAGGTTATCTATCTATATTTACTAATAATTAAATATATTTAAAACTAGGGATTCGTTTCTTTTTACACAAACAGAAGACAGCGATAAGCTAGGAAGTAAAAATATAAATAACAATTTTATTTTTATTCTGATAAGTAGTAGTTTCATTTTCTTCTAAGCGAGCTCAGAATTAGGTATAAAGATTTCCGGAGTTAAGCCAGGAGCCTAATTATTGCTCGGAATTAGGGTAAATCTCATTGTTTTGTTAAATACTGATTGCTACTATAAATAAAAGGCTACTTCGCCTAGAATGACTATGACGCAAAATTATGATCTACGTCCATCTTGTAATAAAAGAGTACGGAATAAGCTATTCCTAGCTTTATTAACTTTCCTGCTATTATTAAAAAGTTAAAAATGTCTTAATCTGTCGTAACATGGTACATTATAATAATAATATGAAAAGTTATACAATTAAATATAAAAAGGTATCAGAAGTTATAATAAATGCATCACGGGTAAAGCCCGAAAAGTCAATCGAAATGCGTCAACACATATTATCAGGGATCAAAGATCAAAATCCAAAGATCGTACGCACCTACCTACATCGTGACAAGGAGTGGCTCATAAATAATTATAATCAGAAACACACAGCAGTAAATCTCAGAAATAATAATAATGTGTATAAAATAGATTTAGCATAGGAGAATCATGCTTCTACAGAAATGGGCCGGCGGATGTAAATCGGCACAGACATATTATAGATTTTGTATTAGTATAATTTTTATTAAATACATTTTGTTAACTATTTGACAAGACAGAGATTGCTGCTATTGTGTGTGTGTTGATTTACGACTTTAAAAGTCGTAAATCAACACGACATCAACGACATAAAAGACGATTTTTTTTTTAAAAATAAAGATATTTTGAGATTGATTCTACCGGATAGGTACTACAGCTTCACAAAAACCGGTGTTAACCATTTATTTCTTTGTTACCGGGTATCCAAAACCCCTCTTTCCTCTGAGGGGCTAAAGTTTGGTGAGGTTATTATTTAAGTAACTATTGTAAAAAAGTTTAGTAATAAATTTCATAAAAAAGTTCCTGATTTTATTATTTACTACGCCCTTGGTTACTTACTATATCGTGGTCACTGATTATCGTAAAAAACATTTAAGTAATTTAATTATTTAAACTTAAATATAACTCTTGTATATAGACTTCAAGGTCTCATTAAAATAAATATTTAAGTTTTTTAGAGGTCAATGTTTATGATCTTGAATTAAAAACAACTGTGATTAAAAACAGAAAATATATTTTATTACAAGTGTTATTTTAAAAAGTACAACACAGTGTTATTTTACAAGGTAATGTTGTAGGCTGTATGGATTTTATTAAACACTAGTTGACCCGCTTACCTTTGTCTGCATCCCTCAAAAGCAATGAATTTTCCCCGTTTTTGCAATATTTTTATTGATACTCGGCTCCTATTGGTGGTAGCATGATGTTATATAGCCTATATCCTTCCTTGATAAAAGGGCTATCGAACACTAAAATTATTTTTCAATTCGAACCCGTAGTTCCTGACATTACTCCGAACATACAAAGTCACAAACTTTACCTCTTTATAATATTAGTATAGATCTCTCACAATCTTCTGTCTCATTCACTCACTCACTTTTCATATTATGAGATTTAAAAAAAATAGTTCGATTTTTGTTTTTAATTAATGCAAACCTTGTACTGACACTAACGTACACAAAAAAGTATCTGATTCGGTGCAGTCGTTCGAAAGTTATGCGCTTACATACGTACATACAATTCCTTTTTATTATTTATATAGAAGATAGATTAGACCAAGCTTACTTCAATTTTTTACATGGTATCTTTCACCTAGCTTCTAAGTTATGATTATAGATACCGAAGTTGTTATGTAAAGTATGTTTAGTCTACAAAGGAACTGACATGAACTCAGTTCAAAAGTTCATAAAAATCCACACTTATATTATAAACTAGCCCGTGACTTCATTCGCGTGGATTTTGAAAAGCGCTGCCTTAAATGGTTCGAATCCTGGACCGGGCAAAATTTTAAAAGGTTTTTCTGAGAGGAAATACCTCCTTTTTTTTTTTTTTTTCCGTGCGGAAATCCCCTCGGATACCACCTGTCGGTGGCATGTCGGACTGCACTGTCGAAAACCTCACGCCGTCTCGGGTACTAATAGCCGGGGAACCAGGTATACCCTAGAAAGGAAGTCCCTGGTGCCCCGACATACCTCGGGTCATCTACAGACGAGTAGACGACCCCCCCCCGTGTGGGAACCCCATGTTCCCTGTGCTCCCTGGAAGCGAGCGCGCTTCGCAACGCGCTCGCCGCCACCCCGGCCTGCTTCTGCTAGGGTGACAGATGGCCTCACCTGTCACCCCCCGGCCTGCGCTTATGGAGGACGGAGGTCGTTCTGCGACCTCCGGCGCCTGAGTCGCCTGCGGTACCTGGCCCGTTCCCGGGCCTGGCGGGCCGGGAGAGTAGGAAATACCTCCTAGCTACTCCTTATACAGGAGTATATATTATATTTATATAACCTTATATAACCGCGTGGTCATGAAAAAACCCCTCTTATTTCCACATTACAAACAGACACTTCAATTTCATTTATTTGTATAGATATAGATGTGAAAGTGTGTATGTTTGTTCGTGTGGTTCGCATCAGTGAGTAACATAGGCTACTTTTTACGGCGATAACCGACATACACGCGAGCGGACCCGCGAGCAAAAGCTAGTAAAAGAATTAAAGGAATCTTTCATTTAATATAAATAAAAACAAGGGTTGTCGATTTATTTATTTATTTATTAACAAATACATTTAATTCACTTAGTAAGTATTAGATAAAAAAGAGGTAAAAAGTTCATTTAGTAGGTATTGGAAACAGACCAGTGGAATTTTCCATTGACACAGAATTTTTTTTAGAGTGACTTGATAATACGCGGTACTATTTATGAAAAACGTATCTAGGTGATGCAAACATACTGGATCAATTATTTATAATAGTAGGAAGAGCCCATGGTAAACGTGTGGTGACGGATTAAGAATACGGAGTGTCACCACCCCTATTCATCCCGTGGGTGTCGTAAGAGTCGGCTAAGGGAGCAAACTACGCAGGTCAACAGCACTGCAAAGAGAAGGAAAACTTAACACAAACCCTATACCAACCCGTCTGGCCCAGCGTGGTATAGTAGGCCAAAACCTCCTTTCTAAGGAGAGGCCTATGTCCGGCAGTGTCCAGCAGTGAACTATTAAAGGCTGTTAATGATGATGATGTAGAGCCTGTACTATGGTAAACAGACTGCTGATCAACATTTAGTTATTTTTAAGTACCTACATATCTACATGTGTTAATTTTTTTTTTTAAAGTCATCTCCCGTGTACAAAGTCGATGGATGGCGAAAGGCTCAGAACAATGATTTGGGGATCAAAGTGTTGTGCCATGTGGGGAGCGAACCCACAACACTCAAGCAGTAAACAGCGGCGAGGTGACTACTTAAACCACTATGTCGTCAGTCAAATTATATTCCATCACACAATTATGTGTCCTGGGTGGGAATCAAACCCACGACCTCTGGCTTAACGGTCAGGGTCACTAACCACTAGACCAACAGGCCAGTCGAATTTACTTCAAACCTTTTTTTCTGATCTGATGACGTGTATTAAATCCAGTCGGTTCTTTACTTCGACAATCCGATGTAAAACCAGAAACGAATTCGAAAACTAACATACAAATTTAAGAACTGCTAAAAAGATGGTGGTAAAAGACTGGTGGAAAAGGAACTGGAAGAGACATGGTGGATGAGGGCTTGAGGAAAATGGTCTATAATACTCTTTGCCAGTCCTTGCTTACATACTGTATTACGACATGGGGCGGCACACACGAAACCACTATGTTACAATTAGAACGCGCTCAGCGGGCAATCTTAAAGTCTTACCTTTTCGTTACCCAACTGAGGACCTTTATAAAGAGACCAAAGTTTTCTAAAGTGCGACAACATTTTTTTGCCCTGTGTTAAATCCAATCGGTTCTTTACCTCAACAATCCGATGTAAAACAACAGGTCAATGTCCAATTCTCCGAATATCTTACGAATATGCAAACTTTTCGTATTATTTACTAATATTAGATCATCTCACTGTTTCCCGCTAACTCATGTTAAACCGGCGAGCAGTACTTTCCCGTGTCCTTATATTCACGGAATATGAGTCTGCGGAATTAGGTTAGTGGTGTGGAATATTCACCAACTTATATCCGTGGGATTGGCCTGTTGGACAATTGGTTAGTGACGCTGACTGGTACGGTAGCCCACCTAACACAAATATTAGTGTGATGAGCACGATCATTTGTTCTGTGTCTGACTGTAATTTATCTATAATGTGTATGTTTTTAGAAATATCAAAGTATGTTTATTGGTAGCCTTTTACTATAGTATAGGCTTTGCATCCCCCAACTGTATCCTTATGTTGTCGTCGTGGGGGGACTAGCGCGGGTTAGTGATTTATGTGGATATGCAAGTAGAGTCACTCATGCCGGATTGGGGAGGGAGACTCCAGACTAAGAAGGATTTTGGCCCTTCTTGGGTCATCAATAGTTGCTTCACTGTCCAAAGTGGAGGACTATTGGCAGCGGCGGCGTGCTATTGGCAGTGTCATTGGACATCGCCAACGCATTCAATAGTCTGCCATTCAGCTGCATCAGGGAAGCACCCCACTATCAAGGAGTGCTAAAGTACCTCGTGCGTTATTCCACAGGGGTCTGTTGGACCCCTCCTGGGGTACGACTGGGCCCTTTGAGTTGATTTTTGCGTTGGTCTGGGTGTAATTTGTTACGCCGACGATACTTTGGGCTTGATCGTCGACTGGAGATGGCTCTTCGACGAGCACTTCCAACAGCTTGCTCCAAAGCTGCGTCTGCCCTTTGGTGACTTTTGCCTAATTTGGGTGGACCCAGCTTCGCAACGAGACGGCTGTACACGGGGGATATCCGGTCAAGCGTGGGCGGCGGCTCTGACTGTTCAGAACAGGGCACGCCTCTGGCGCCCTCAGAGAATATTGGCGGTTAGAGCCATACGTTTCGACAGAGGCGGCGTGAGCATTGGCCGATTCTTCCCCGTGGGATTTGAAAGCGAAAGTGCTCGCCGAAGTATTAGTGGCAGTCGGCCCCGCCCGAAGAGGTACGCGAATGGCGTGAAGCCGCTCGCCGAGTCACTTGTGTCCGTTGGTCATCCCGGCTGGAGGCTCCACGTGCTGGCTTTGCCGCCATGAAGGCTCCAACACGTTATCATCGAGTGGGCAGGGCGGCAGCATGGGATCCTTCCTTTCCGACTCACGCAGGTCCTTTCCGGGCACGGCTGCTTCGGGAAGTACCTGCATTCGGTCGCTAGGAGGGAATTGAGTCCGCCTGTCACCACTGCGATTGCAGTGAAGATTCGGCTCAGCACACGCTGGCATTTTACCAGGCTTGGGCGTCGCAACGCCGGGTCCTTATTGCAGTCATCGGAGGGGACCTCTCGCTACCGGCCGTCATACGCTCCATGGCCGGTAGTGACAGATGTTTTACTGCAGTCGCATCCTTCTTCTTAGACGACAGCCCACAGAAGGAGGCGGCAGAGAGAGCCCGGGAGGACAACCTCCACTCGGACCCCATTAGTGTCGGTTTGCCCCATTTTTACCATAAAATAAAAATCACGTAACTGCTATGTGCAACATGTTGGTAAAATTAATCAAATATAGGTCACTTTAAACCCATAATATTTTGTGGCTTCTCTGTTTAAAAGGGTGTATGACTATTTTACTTCATTTTGTCTCTCGCTTTGCTAAGCAGGGGAGTGGATTTATTATATTGCCAACTCCTCCTATTCTATTCCTTATTATATCCTCCTATTCTAACTAATTTCGTTGAGGGTTCCAAAATGGTTTATTGGGTTTATTGGACAGTTATTATATTCCCGAGTGTTCATCTTGGTGTACAGGAGTTACAGTGGTGGGTGTGTAGGAGGGATTAGACCCATGTTGCTAAAATTAATTAATAATTTAAAACTTAGAATCTAGTTTATCTATATCTCTAGTTTATATATATATCCCAATCAAACAAAATTACTCGCAGTCGCGCTATACCAAAGCTAAAAAAATCATTTAAACCTGTCCTGCCAAATTGACGTCGAGAATCAGACAAGTTTTGTAAGTATTTTTAAGTACGAAGCCCGCATACAACCGGTCTCCGCTATCTATAAACGCTCACAACCATTTTGTCACAGAACCTTATGTGTAACTTATCTATACATTCTGCCAACTATTGGATACCTTATCTACGCACCTTACGAAACAAAACAGTACCGAAGTAATGTTATCAGGTTCTAGGTAAGTTCCCACGTTTTGGAGTCAGAATTAGTCGAACGGGAAATACCTTATTGGCTTCCAATGTGATACGATATCTAGACTTTCGTGGGTCGAAGGTATTTCCCGCTGGTGTGACGCCGCCTCAGCAGTACGTAGGATAAGGCTTAAATGTCGATAAAAAACATATACGTTTAAAAGTGGAAATAATAAAACTAGAAACCGCTCTACATGTAATGAAATTTTAAAAGGACCGACCCTAAGGTTTTTTTCTCTGTCCCTCTTTGTTTACCAATATAGTAGCAAATATGGGAAAAGAGAAAAACGTGCAATAAAAAAACATGGCAATACTCGATTTAGACGTAATATTGTAACAAAGGAGAGAAACAACAAAATTAGAAACAAAATAATTGGGTATTGAAAAAAACTAACAAACAATTCCGACTGCGTGAGAATGTAAATATACTTAAAATTTACAAACCGGCGATTTTAATTTGTTTAATTTACAAAGAGGACAGATCTAACAACACCTTAAACGCTATATAACCCTCCTTTTTTTTTTTTTCCGTGCGGAAATCCCCTCGGATACCACCTGTCGGTGGCATGTCGGACTCGAACCGACTAATCGGGTACTAATAGCTGGGGAACCAGGTATACCCTAGAAAGGAAGTCCCTGGTGCCCCGACATACCTCGGGTCATCTACAGACGAGTAGACGACCCTCCCCCCGTGTGGGAACCCCATGTTCCCTGCTATATAACAATCCTGGTGCAATCGTTTAAAAAATAAAATTAATGCGTATATCATGGTCTCATGTTACTAGTACTCTGGTAAACTTTCTCAACTTTACCTACTATGCATTTATTTTAAAACAATCATCACAATGTATGAAGATCTTCAAGGCACAGCAGCAGAATATTCGATTATAGAGTCGGGGATCGTAGATTCAAGTCTAACTCATACCCAGTAGCGTAGCTATCGTAGGGCTAGGCGGTGCTGTACGGGGCCCCCAAGCTGACCTGTAAACCTCGTACTGAATTAGCTAAAACTTCTACCACCTTTGGTATGTAAATAAGTCGATATGTCTTATGAGTCGTAACACGACTTTAGGACTAGCTTAGGTATTAGAAATCACATTTTTAATTTCATCTTATAAAAGTACCGTTTGGATTCCATTTAAAATTAAGTAAATGAGAGTAGAGACAATTTTTTTTGCTCAGGAGCCTTTGGTTATCTAGCTACGCCTCTGCTCATACCTACTAATAACTATTAATTATTATTATTCTATTGTAACTTGTTAATCGTGGCTATTTTACCTGTTTGATTTCCTAAGTGTAGCAGGTGGATGGGGCGGGTTCTTTCCTCCGTCCGCTCTAAAAGCCTACCGCGAAAGGGCGATACCCGTGTGTAACTCGGCGTGGCTTTCAGAAAGTCTGTCCTGTTAAAACATCAAAGAAATTGATATTTTAACATGACATAGTAAAAGACACCGTGTGAGTTTAGTCTTTAGGTTCAATTCTGATTCCGATACGCCGCCTCACCGCAAACTCAAACGGCTATGACAGTCGTTTGGGGTTTTCAACAAATAAATTGCCTTTTGAAACACTTTTACATGCGGTCACATCATGCTGAATTCTAATAAACTGTATTGATGAATACTCATTCCTTAATTTTCAGCATTTCGGTATATTATTATTTTTCACATTGAAATGGAACCAAACAGGAAATATACCCGCGCAAATTTAAAAAAGTAATTCAAAACCGATTGGTTAATGACAGAACACTAATGTAACAAACTTGAAAAAAATAAATAGCTGAATCAACGACCTTCTTCCTTTTTTTGATGTTGCATCAAAATGGTATTTTAGGATTGAAACGTACGATCTTGAGGTGTTAATGCCAATTACAGTTATAATTTATTTTAAATCATCAGTGAGTGACACAGAATTATGATCGAACAAGCAATCAAAGACGACGTCATTTAATAATAGTATAAAATAATTGCACAGAACAACTATGCAATATAAAACTATATTTACACAAAGAATTATCAACTTGCGGTAACCAGCGCCCGTTGATTAAGAACAGAGTGAAACACGATAATCAAATTTATATTATAAGTCATTGGAATAGAGTATAAAATTGTAGAGGAATAATGAGTTGAAAAACAATAAAGTTGGTTTTCCCCAACGAGTGCCGTGTTTATACACGTATAATGACCCGTCCACAGGGTTGGCAAAAACTTGTTATAAGAAGGTCGTACAGTTCAGTTTTTGTATAAGGACATCGTGTCTTGGATGTTTGTTAATAAATAACACATCTTAGAGTAGAGAGAATGTTTGTGTTGTACATCTAAAATTTAGTGTATCTTGAACACAAAAAGTGTAACTAACTTTCACAATTTTTTGTGTTCAAGATTCATTAAATTTTTTGACAAAAGTGACAAATTACCTTTTTACTGTAGGCTCTTTCATCTTTTTTTTTCTATTAGCGAGGGTTACAATAATTTTATATTAGTATATAAAGCTGTGTCCGTGTAGTGACGGATTAAGAATACGGAATGTCACTACCCCAATTCATCCCGTGGGTGTCGTAAGAGGCGACTAAGGACGCAAAACAACGCAGGACACCAGCACTGCAAAAAGAAGGAAAACTTGATACAATCCCTATACCAACCCGTCTGGCCAGCGTGGTATAGTAGGCCAAAACCTCCTTTCTAAGGAGAGGCCTATGTCCAGCAGTGGACTATTAAAGGCTGTTGATGTGATGTGATGATGTGATATAAAGCTGTCATCACATAGATACTGATTATTTAAACGCCATTTTGAATATTCTAACGTAGCAACAGTTTAAGGCAAAATTGTTAGATAACATTGGTGTAATTTTTGTGACAGCATTGAATTTTATTATAAGTATTTCCTATAAATTATAATTTGTTAATCATTAATTTTCACATATTATTTTAGCGTCACTCATCGTAGTAAAATATAAATATGTTCGTTACTAAACAATAACCTCACTTTTGAACTTAATTTTTATTAGTAAAAAACAAAATGTAGGTACGACATGTCTTATACAGACCCATAGACAAAAAAAAACACTTAATTTTTTTGTACCATTTAATTTTGAACGCTGCCGCCGCAAAACCCGTTATTAAAGTACTTCAAAAGACGTACACCTGTAAAACAGGATTTTTGTTCTCCAATACCCATTACTAATTTGAACGCAAAAGAAGACTGTTTTTTATGAAATCCTTCAATAATTCCGATTATTCGTTTTAAAATTCATAGTTTTACATGATCAATATTAGGTTTAATTAGGTATTAGAATGAAAAGTTAAAGGGACAGTTTTTTGATTTCAAAAAAGTTAATAATTTTTTCCAAGCTTTAAGAACAACAAGTCTATACATAATTGAATTTATCTACATTCTGAGATAAAGAGTGCAGCTTGTAAGTTTGCATGTGCCATGTACAGTACAGTCGTCCACGGTTTAATGAGACTTTAAATGTCCATAGTCTATTGCGACACAAAAAAAAATGGTTACAAATTGTGTCTATTTGAAATATTATAATAGGAAAACTCATAGAAGCTAGGGTTGTCGAATTATGTTTTAAATACTTGACATTTAATATTTTAGGTCTACTCTTGTATGTACGAGTATGTATAATATAGGCAATGTAGGCAATTTAATATGACAGAAGTTTCATTCACACGTGTTTGCATTTTAGATGCCCCTAGCAAATTCATCACAACGTTAATGCATCTGCAGTTACTGATTCCTGCATATAAGGTAGACTGGGAGAATATGCTAGTGGCCTTTAGTCAACCATTGTAGAAATTTTATTTGTCATCATATCCAATGATTTTATTTTAATTTTTGCCTGCAAACGCTTAAAAATAATTAGAATTTTCTATCAACCTATTTGGTGTAAATCACAGTTTCATTCATGTGAGCCCTCTCCCTTACAATATACTAGATTAATCGGTCAATTTTCAAGTTTTAGAACAGTATCTCTTAGTAAATATTTGACGAAATTTTCTAAGATTGTTAACCCTTTTATGGGGTCAACTATACCACTAAAATTTGACCATTAACATAATATAAGCACTAAGAGTTCTAGTAAAACAGATACAATAGATATAAGTACCTGGTACCCGGTACCTGGTATAACCCTGAATATGGTAAGATGATAAGACAAATACCACCAGCATAAAAAACAATCACGCGCAAGTTACGAGTAAGTCGGGCGAGTTGCCACGCGCAAGTAAGTCACGTGTATTGTCACGCCTAAGTCGAGTCACAGATGTTGGATTAAAGGAGAAAATCTGTGTTTGCGAATCTAGTCGCTTATTCGTGTATCATATTCGCGTATCTTTACATAGTATTACCTATATAAAGTCGCCTTTTTGTGTTTAGATCTTTTAAGCTACGCAATGGATTAAAATTCATTGCGTAGCTTAAAAGATCGGATGCGGTTTTCACCAATAGAGGGATTCAAAAGGAAGGTTTTTATGTATAATACACGCATATCATAGTAGAGAAAATACGAGAATTTCAAAGATTTGAAAATCGTCAAAACATGTTTTTGTTCGCTTACATTGCAAACGCTGACTACGCTTGACTTACGAGATAGATTAAAATAATATACTACGGGATTGTATATCTTAAAAAGATCTACAAAAAAGTCTAAAAAAAAAGTATATGCCTATATCCTAAGGAAAACCCACTGTAACCATTTTTATCTTTTAAATGCTACAAAAAATGGATTATTTACGAAGCTATTTTAAATAATACATTATTCTTCCTTATCCAATTAAATACGTTAGATACGTTGTGCATTTAATGTAATTGTTGAATTATTAAAAAAGACTCCTGCAAGGGGCTTTAGAAACATACATGAAACGGACACAAACAACATCCAGACTCAGAACAACAATTTGTGGATCACACAAAGTGGTGTGCAATGTGGGAATCGAACCCACAACACTTAAACCACTACGCCATGCGTGAAGCATAAAAATTGACCTGTACAGCATATTATTAAAATGAATATTTTAGAAGATACTTAAGGTTTAAAATGCGAGGGCCCAACGACCGTTGAGCCCTACGTCTGTCCCGGGTAGCAAAAGGATCAAGGCGGGCCTATAAATATTGCATTTAAAGATGTCCTGAAGTATAGTCCTATCATAATAACAGTATAATTAATTACTCCACACTGACACCACATTGATATACATTTCTTACGATAAGGCACATCACTGCTTTATGACAGTCTAGTCATTAATAAGTATGAATTGGCATTTTAATCAGAACGGTTCTTGGTGGTAATTTGTCAAAGATAAACAATTAACAAGATTCGTTAAACTGCTAGCAGAACAAATTTTGATTACTTAGGTATTTGTTTTATTGCACAGTCATAACTTTTATTGACGTGCACGAACATTGTTACACTTGCTTAAACCAGGGATGAATAGCAGAATCCTAGCATTGGGTACACCTAACTCTCTGAAACCACATGAATATCAAAAAGATTCAATATTTTATTATTAAAACCACATCGAACCAACTAGTAGAGTAAAAATATTAAATTTAAAAACAAAATAACCAAATGTTGATTTCTCGAGATTTCAATAAAAGTACGTTCACACCAGATCGAACTATAACTTTAGTTTTCGTTTATTACACTGCACTCCGTAGCAATTGGTATTGGTATTGGTTGTGGGCTCCAGTTGCCGCATTTAGACTCGAAATGGTCCTTTATGCGTCCAGGACAGGTTGGCTAGGTGAGCCAACCAAGCTCCTTCCAGAAGCGCAGAAGCCTCCTGGGACGTTCACAGGCTTCTAGGAGCGATTTCGTATTACGAAATGATACTTGCCCGTTGTGTGGTCACTCCCTCGTATTCCAGGATTACGTGGGCGGCCGCTTCTTCTGCTTTCAGACATCCTCTGCAAAGTGGAGTGTCCGTCGCATTAATGGTGAATAGTTGTCGGTTCAGGGCTAGGTGTCCTGTTATAGTTCCTACAACTATTCGGATTTCTAGTCTGCTTAGACTGATCAATCGGCGTGTGAGTTGTGGTGTGACGTCAGTCTGCACCAGTTTAGACTGTCTGCAGCCAGGTGGCACTCAGTAGCACGCAAATAAGTATTCAAAACCATTCTGATTCTATTGCATCTCAATTTATAACAAAATTGTTTCTTTCCTGTTGTCATTGTTGAGGAGAAATAGATATAAATATTAAGTTACAAGGATAAATATTAAATTATATTAGGTTTATTATCATGTATTTTCATGTATTTGTTTAATGTCACGTATCATGCTGAACTAAAGTTTAAAGTTATTTGATAACATTTGACATGGAATTAGGCGTGTAACCAACAGAGCACACAGCTGTAGCACCGCACAGACGCAGACGCTGATTGCGGCGATACGCATTGGCAGTTCACCATTCTTTACAGGCTTACAGTAATCCGCTAAACATGAGTGTATTTTGCGCGTTGCATTTCTAAAGAATAACGTACAGATTCAAACGACGTTTTCTAATTCATATATTATATTATAAATATATTATATTTATAATATTATTATTAGAATTGAAAGCAGACTAACGAATTCCTCTAGATAATGCTATCGTAGGCTCGTTGCCAGGGGGCAAACGAGCAGACGGGCCTATTCTATATATATATATAGGGATATTATACAAAACCCGAGATTGCGTGGATTGGTATTGAGTGGTCCGCATCTGGTCTGATTACCGCCTCCGTTCATTGCGGGCGGTACTGCGTATGTTATACGCCTGTGATCAATGAATACATGAGTAAAAATATACCATAATTAGTTTTATACTAGTCCATTATCAGCTACAAAGACATAGGTTATATACAATTGACCTTCTCTTTTAAGAAAATATTATCAGTATAATATTATTAACAAAAGCAAGGTTAAACTATACCTACTGCTAAAATTATTTTTAGTATAAATATTCGAAATTATCAAAATAAATAACTGAAGAATAAAGAAATTGTGACCGTTATACTTATTTCTCAAGTTCAGCTTTTATTTCGATTTCAAGCACATCAACATTTGACAAACATGAGAAATATGAGAAGCAATAAATCGTAAATGTCACGATTGAAATAAAATTTCAGATTAGTAAAATTAACAAATTGAACGCATTTAATAGTAGGTACCTAAACTATGATTATTATCCAAATTTACTATTGAACTTAATAGGAATTTTGGAAAATAATCTTAACGCGACAGATATTTAATACATTTTTAAACACTGTATTTAAGTTCATTTATGAGCCTTCGTGACTTAAGAAATGCTATTTACATCAAATTTCTCTTATAAATTGGTTTACACTAAACAAATAAATAAAATAAGTACTTAGTAAGCAAGTATCATAATTATGGGTGCTTGTAATATGCATAAATTATAACAGACACCAGACAGGTTTACGAGAATAGCGGTAACTAAAAAATAATTGACTTTAAGTAACGGCATTAATAACGCTAAGGTTTTACTGGAGATGTTTTTTCTAGTGTTTTTTATTTGTGCGAAATCGATGTTGCATCTCTGTTGACGATAAAATATTAAAGAATTGACATACCTACATAGTTAATTTAACAGAATCTGGAATAAACGTCGGGGTTCTCACAAACCAGTAATGTATGCAACCTAGTTCCAAATGAAAAGACATTATAGACAGTAAAAGACAACCCACCCAAGTCTTCAAAGTAAAATTAAAGGCAACTGAACTTCGACAGCCCTAGTTCTGGGGTTTTCCTTCTATTTCACTTAAGAAAAAATAAATATCAAAGAAACCAGTTCCCTGAGTCAACTCTGTAACGTGTTTCATTTTTAAATCAGGTATGCAAAAGAAAAAAGGTACAAAAACTGTGTGTGTGTCAATTCTGTTATAGTAAAGAATATTTAGGTAGTTAGGTATATGTAACTAAACTTCCAAACCAGACACTTCATGTCGTGTGACGTGCTGTCCCTTGAGAAATATTGCTATTAAAATGTTGAATACCTTATTCTCTTATTGTTATTAATTTTTAATAGAAAATATATGAATAATCCCTTAGATTATTAATAACCCATTGTGTAAATAAAATATAAATTAATAATTTTTATTATGATCCTAGTCAGATACCTTTGAGCCGCTTATATATGTGTCTTAGTAAATAGATTTATATCTATAGGGATGTACTTATTTCCCGCCTAGTAATAGCATCGTACATAAGTACTGTGACTAATATATAAACATGTATATGGCGCGAAACTGTCTTTAACTGAATCGGTATTGAAATTTAAAAATTTGGCTTGCTTTTGGGGCAAAAATACCTACTCGTATCATATTACATGATTCCATGGATCCTTATATACGTATATACCGTATTGGATTAGTTGTGTGAAACAAACTTGTTCTTTTGGACATGCACTAAACCATTTAGGTACCTAGGTACGTGATCCTTCCATAATGTAGATCTCATTAAAAGTAACACCTAATTTGTTACATTGTTTGTTTTACCAGATCGACGTAATAGGTACTATGTCTATCTATTTTAGAAAAAGTCTGATTTCGTTCTTAGATCATAGCCGGATCCCCTGTGTCTAGACACATTTCACCCACTTTTGAAGAAAACAGTGTGGTTGCGACATATCCCTATTTTAAAAGACGTTTCGAGTATCGGTTGAACTCTGATTGCCTGAAACTAGTTTTACCTAAGTGCAGATCAAACTTAAGTATCGATTTTATTAAATAACGCGTTTTAAGTTTTACTCAGTTGAAACTACTTTCAAATATTTATTTGAACTTACAGTCTGTTATCAATTACGTTTCATGATCGACATTTTTTTTTTAGAAAGATAATTCCCGCGTTAGGAATGTCCTGTCCTGTGTCGCGGGGGACTTTACAAACATATATGAAACGGACACAAAGAACATCTAGACTCAAAACAACAATCTGTGGATCACCCAAAGTGTCGTCCTATGAGGGGATCGGACCCACAACACTCAGCGTAGTAGGAAGCGGCGTGGCGACCGCTTAAACCACTACGCCATCCGTGTAATCAAACATTATTATACCGTAATAAAAAAAAACTTTTACTAACATAATTTCTGTAAACACAGTAACAAGCTTGTTGTTCGTCTAAAATTAAATATAATAAATAATAAAATAAAAATGTAAAGTTATCAACTATAACGGAACGTTCAAGTTATTTATCAACACTTGTCATGTTAAATTGTCAAATAATGTTTTTATTTTTATATTATATATATATATATTTTAATTCTATAATTTATATTACTACAATAATATTATACTTTTAACATAAACCATGGTTGTGGTGATTTTCATTTAAACAAGTATTGTGTGTGGTAAATGTGACTTAGTGAATTTAATATCAAATAAGGTAAATAACGTGAATCGATTATGTATGACAAGTAATTTTTTCGTAAATGAAGTTAAGTAAATATTTCCTAATTATTCATAAACAAATCATCATAAAACATATTCATTTTCCCCTAAAATGCCCTAGAAATCACTTAAAACTAGTTTTAGCTTTTTTCACAACAAAGATCACATCTGTCAAAATCTACACCTGAGTAAAGATTTCGATATAAAAGTCGTGATCACTCACTTGAGTATGGATCAGTGTAACTCGTTTAAAGTGACGTTCAATAATAAAATCTCTACTTAAAGTTAGTTTTAAGACTAGATTCACGACTGAGACACCTTTTAAAACATGGGCCTCAAACGGCGTAGTGTGCGTTTATTTCAAATCAACTCGATCGTCACCGTGACCGATTTCGGCGTTGCCATTAGTCCGCACTGAAATCTTGACCAATCGCAACGCCCGAATGGCGCTCGACTTCGAGAGCGTGTTGATGTGAAATACCCTCACACTAGGCAATCAGAAGGTGATGACCTCTGTTGGTCTCCATTCGATTAAATAAAAGCAAGATACATAGGTACCCACTATTATCTGTTCAGCCAATGCAAATTAATGCGGGATAACATTTTATTTTCTTGTTTTAAAAACAATAGGAAAGAGAATGGATTTGAATTCCCATTATTTTTACTAGGTTCATGTTTGACATTTGATCAAACAACCTTATCCTAAAAGCGTAGTGCAAGTTTCTTTTACATCAACTCGCTCTTGACACCAAGTTTCAGTTATATTTTCACTTTATGATAAATACATCTAAAATTTCAAATATTGATTAAAGTATCGCCTAAAATCGAAATCAACCATTGATGATCGAGTTGGGAACCCATATGCCGTTTTGGTTATTTAAGGTTATACATAACTACCTATCTATAACATATATGGATTTTCCCTTGTAAGAAATATGTTTGATAATTATTGTGTTTATGTACACACTCACCTTTCCTAATTATAAAGTCTGAATTAGTTACACAATGGTCTCTGAGGCAGATGATTTTGAACATTAAACTACAAAATAGTAATATATTGGACATAAAATAGGTTGCAAAACAAGATACTTAATTGATTTCCTCTTGTTTATCTTGAATTGAAGGAGTACAAACAAACAGGCAAAAAAATTAAAGAAACAAAATATAATAGCAGTTTTTTTTCAGTTGTATATTTTTTAAACTTAAATCAAAAGGCAGTTTTGTAACATTTAAGAATAAATTATTATATCACAAATTTTGCCTAATCTAATATCACAGATAGATAGAACAAACTCCAAATGAAAAATACATGTGTAAAAAATATGTTTTTAATAAAAATTATAACTAGCAAACTATAATTTCAGATTTATCACAATATTGGTGTTGAACGGTTAAAATTCATAATTTAGCAAATATACAATTTTCATACTTAGGATTTAATGTTTACTACTTGTACCTTTATTATATAATATATATATAACCTCTTTCAGAGACAGTATTAGAATATCAACATTACTAAACTTCTTAAAATGTTTTAAATCTACTTACATGTATTGATCAACAGAACAGATATTGTCATTTGACAAACCAACACTAAGGCCTTGACAGACAATATGACAACAGTAGGTACAATCTTATGGCATAAAAATAAAAATATAGTGTACTATTTTTTTGTCCTATTTTGAGCTCTATGATTACTGGTTTTATATATGTTAATCTCATCATTTAAATTCTATCCATCAAGTCTCTGTAGTCAATCCAGTCTTAAAAATATAAAATCAACACAAATATTCTTATTACAATATTCCTTTGAAATGATCTCTTTTGAAAATTACTAAAAAAAAAGTATGAGTGCACAGATAACGACAAAACATTATAAAAACATACTCTGTACAGACAAATATTAACTACAAAATGCTGTACAATAACAATTAATTACTTAGAAACAGTAAGCCACAAACCAATTATTAATTGGTAAATACACATTTTCTGTAAATATCCATGACTTATAATAATATAATACAAAGTTCATTTGACCTTAAGGGTTTAAACAAGGACATAACAAGGAAAACCCTGCAATAAATAAATACATAAGAGCACTCTAGAACATTATTCTGAATCAATAGTTGAACAGTAAATAATTAACTTGCACAATCAATTACAAGTCAACCATTAGAGGAAAAGTTTACTTATTTAATTTAAAATAATATGTAGTAGTGACTTCTGAATTTTCGGAATATCGTTTGTTTCAAATTTTACATTCTTGGTAACTTGTGAAACTATATAGTAGGAACTTTCTTTACGGTTTTAACTAAAACGGTACTAATTTTGTATACTCATACCATGCTAATAAACATTCAGGAGCATTTTAAATATATGTACCTATGTGTTTAATTGCATGAAGAATATTTAAATACATCACATACCTGTAGAGATGGGGACTAATCCACCTACATGGCTAAGTGACCATTAGATAGTCTAACCATACAAGTACATTATTGCAAACAATATTCCATTGCAACCTAACACATGTAGTACATGATATATTCTCATATATGCAGTATTAATGGGCAACTAACTTAACAGATATAAATTGATAAGCTAATAGCTGTTGTAATTAATGGAAATAAACTGGAACAAAACATGTCAACATTCTATAAATACGTAACAAAACCAGAAAATCTAGTAACATGGTATAATGTTAAACATTGACAGAATACATTTTTTCACAAAGTTCTAGTTCCACATTGGGTATCAACAGCAACAGAATAGTTATGTTACAATGCTCAGTACAGTGAGGGTGTCTTATAAAATCCACCAAATACAATAGAATTTGTTACTTTCTCTATAATAATGTATGTGAAAGGTCTATTTGCTTGAAACTGTACTATCCCAATACGGTTGCTAAATTCAGCCACGGTCACACCGGCAGCCGTGGTACCCTCCTCAGTAACTTCTATACGAGCCTTATGAACTATTTTAGATACATACAATGGCGTTCTTGCAATTTGTGGTAAGAAAGCCTTTGGGGTAAAAACTTGTTGAATTCCAAAACTATGTTTTAATACATTTGTTAAATCTATGTCGGATTCAATTTTGAAACGGGGAAGGAAACAATCAATTTCATCATCGGAATATTCTTCTTTTGACACTCTTAGTTCTTCAAAGAATGTGTCTAGATCATATTTCTGGAAGTTTTTGAACATATCTTCAACAGACACACCTGGGTTTGGCAACATTATAAGCATAGAGAGCCTATTCTCTTTGCCATAGGGTAGTTCTACCACTCTCGCTTGTAACTCTTTGAAGTTAGAAAATGGATATGTGTATCTATTATACATCATGTTTACATCTCCAATTTTCTTTCCTTGGCTATCATAAAAGGGCATCTTTGTAGTAGATGATGCATTGAATGGCATTGTCCACTGTCCTTTGAAGTATAAAGCACTAGTCAAGACCATAGCTGTATTTTGAAAGTACTCAGGCTCCACAATTTTTGGTATCAATCCGTGAGTAAAGTTCGAGATGGCATTGTTGAGGGCATTTGCTCTTGTAGCACTATCCTTAAAATCCAAGGCAATTACATCCATCTCATATTCATCTTTCACATTTTGTTGGTATTCGGCCAACGGTAGACGGTTTTTATCGACAAACATTGTGTTTACTTTTGATAGTTGGACCGTGTCAGTGTTCACTTTCAACCATTTGGTGATGTTCTTGATACTGTATTGAGTTCTATTCTCGTCATTTGGTGGCAATCTAATGGCGTGCTCGATCTCAGTTCTCGTTAATCCGAAAGCACCCTCGGCGATTGCAGCAAGTACGTTCCAAACGGTGAAGGGAGACATAATAAAATTCTCTCCCTCAGGCAACAGCTTCGCTGTATGGTACAAAACTTCTATGGAAAAGTTACCGATTCTCTCAGACAAGTCATTGTGTAGTTTAGCATGTTGTACTGTAGGATTTTGTATTTGTGCATAACCCACACCTAAAGTTAACACTATCATGAATATTTGCATATTGCTCACAAAACTAAATCACTGGTCACTTACACTTATAAATGTGTATCACTTGATATAAAACTTAACGTGATATAACATTTGCAAAACGATTTAACGACGTTTACGTGTAGCGTTTTGATGGAAATCCGAACAACACTGTTTCACAACCGGAGCTTCCGACAGTCAATCGAATAATGAAACGAGCGAGCGTTGTAACTTTATATATAAGAGAGTATAAACCTGTAGTCTAGATTCTGCTATGAATATAGTTTGTTGTTATGACTCACTATCAAATTAACACAACACAATGGCGTATGCACTGAGTAGAGTGGTACTATTAGAGAGGCGTATGGCGTTTTAAAAGGATGACCATTGACCAGTATATGCATTGAGCGTGTAATATAATAGATAAATGAGTATATAAGTACAAGGTCAAATACCAATCAGTCTAAATCTAATTAGTGATTTGTTGGGACCTACTTTAAACAATAGATATAGGTATTTGAAGAAATCGATACCTGTACCCATTGATACAGGTGTTTAACTCAATGCCTGTAGCTTTTTAAAATGTGTAATTTAAAATATATACCTATAGGTACCTAATATATAAATCTAAGTTTGTGTATACTTCAGACAGACATTGAACTCCAAAGTTGTATCGATATCAATCGACTACCCTGTTGACCCTGTCTAATGTCGGACTTGGCTCCTTAATCTGTTACATCATAACGTGCGCGGCCCTTGGCAACAAGCTTCGAAGTTCCTTACCGCGCGTTACACGCTCTGAGCGGATGGGAACGAAACCGTAAAGTGTGGAAATACTTTTACCGACCCTTCTTGCAGAACTTCCTTCATAACATCCTTTCGAAGAACGGATTTTGAAGTACTTTTTCCTAGAAGAATTTGCCGAGAGTGAATAAATAATTGACGTGCCTGCTGCTTTCCTTAGCAGCAGGCATGCCAGTCTTTGTGGTTGAATTCGTTAATCTCGAAGATCTTGTTCAGAATAATGGCACAAACCTATAAAATTAATGTATTGTCATCAAAATTAAGTTTTATAGACGGTGGAAATCACGTTTAAACATTCCGTCACGTACATAAAACGTAAAGGTATCGCAAATTAAAGTTTTAAATGATTTTGTTTCATCATGAATCATAAAGATGATACTAGTTTACTTAAATTTTGAACAATAACGTATGTTTTTGTTGCAAAATAACGGCTGTAAAATATTTATTATATATATGTCGATATATAATTAAATAAATAAGATCGTCATCAACAATTGCCGGCAGCCGCATCAGTCTCTCTCCATCTCGGGTGAACACCTGACAATTCAAAACAATTTATTTTAAAACAACTTTTTTGCTTTTCGCAGTAAATTGAGATTTGAAATGGGTTTATCCCAAACGTCAGAGTATTGCAGGATAAAAAGATAGCTTGGTCCCTCCAAAATACGTCAGAGCGCAAAAAAACCCGTTTTGCCGTTAAATCAAACTTCAAAAGAAAGAACAGATTATATTTATCTATTTTAAATCAAATAAGAAGAAATTCAGTGTATATTATTTAACCAGCAGTCCATCACGTACCACATCGATGGCCGCATCGAATAAACGTGCAAGAGTTCTTAAACGATTTTTTTTTCAATTTCTCGATACCTTAGCCAACCTTCCTATCCCCCTTTTTTTTTTCCGTGCGGAAATCCCCTCGGATACCACCTGTCGGTGGCATGTCGGACACGAACCGACTAAAACCGCACGCCGTCTCGGGTACTAATAGCCGGGGAACCAGGTATACCCTAGAAAGGAAGTCCCTGGTACCCCGACATACCTCGGGTCATCTACAGACGAGTAGACGACCCCCCCCCCCCGTGTGGGAACCACATGTTCCCTGTGCTCCCTTCGCAATGCGCTCGCCGCCTCCCCGGCCTGCTTCTGCTAGGGTGACAGATGGCCCCACCTGTCACCCCCAGGCCTGCGGTTATGGAGGACGGAGGTCGTTCTGCGACCTCCGGCGCCTGAGTCGCCTGCGGTACCTGGCCCGTTCCCGGGCCTGGCGGGCCGGGAGAGTCCGGTCCCGCTCCGCCGTCTCCTTCGCGAGCATAACTTGCTCGCAGAAGGAGACGGCAGAGTTCCACGCACTCTCGCTCCGCACGATAGCCGCAATCAGGCTATCGAGCGAGAGAACTCCCACTCCGATGGCCGCCACGAGGTCTCGCCTCTGCTCAACCCACGCCGGGCACTCTGCCAGCGTGTGGAGAGCTGAACCTTGCTATCCCCTAAATTTTTAAATAAATTTTAGTCCAAAAATGCATTTGCAATCGTACTTGTTTCCTTCTCTCCACGGAAATAATGTAATGTTTTTTCACAAAAACATAAAAATATGCGACTATCACACTTTGATGCATTCTTCATTACACAAAAATAATCATTTTTAAACAGCAAAACGTTTGTCATTGTTGGTTATTAGTCCGGTCAATATAGACATTTGAAATAACAAGATTTCCCGGAAAGCCAAATATTGGTGGAGAGCTGGGGTTTACCATTACAAATAAAGTTTGAAAAATCCCCATCGATCCTGTGTGCTTCAAAAGTTATTCCATCAAAAGTCAGCTCTCCACGAATATTTGGCTTTCCGGGAATTTTTGTTATTTGACCACTATTTTTATGTCTAAATTGACCGGACTATGGTGCTAATTCTGTTGTTCAAAAACTCTCTAAACTAAACTAAAAATCCCTAAAAAAACATGTCCTGCTAAATTCTACGTTTTCAGAACAGTAAACGTTATTTGATAGGACGAAACAAATTTTTAGTGATTTTTAGTTTAGTTTTGAGAGTTTACAAACAACAGAATTAGCACCAATATCTATCATTTAGTTTAGGTTAAATTTATCGTGCACGCCGTCATCGCGGCGGTAAGACCCGTTATGGAGGATTGGCACGAGAGGCGTCACGGGACCCTCTCATACCGATTGACGCAGGTGATCACTGGGAAGGGATGTTTCGGGGATCACCTGTGTCTGATCCGCAAGGAGCCAACGCCTGAGTGCCAGCACCGCGATGGCCAGACCGTGGACACGGCTCTCCATACGCTGGCAGAGTGCCCGGCGTGGGTTGAGCAGAGGCGAGACCTCGTGGCGGCCATCAGCACAGGGAACATGGGGTTCCCACACGGGGGGGGGGGGGGGTGGGGTCGTCTACTCGTCTGTAGATGACCCGAGGTATGTCGGGGTACCAGGGACTTCCTTTCTAGGGTATACTTGGTTCCCCGGCTATTAGTAGCGTGCGGTTTTAGTCGGTTCGTGTCCGACATGCCACCGACAGGTGGTATCCGAGGGGATTTCCGCAAAAAAAAAAAAAAAGTTAAATTTATCGGTGCATTTTTTTTTTAATTTTTTATGGCTAATGTATGTTACCCGAGAAGTACGTTTGCATAGTATGATTTTGCGCTATTCTTCGAATACTATAATAAATAGGTTTCCCTAATCTTTATTAATAATAAAAAAGTAGAAGGGTCAGGGTCACAAGTTGTACTATTCTTTAGTGTTTTCAACGTTGTTTGTTGTTTGGTTGACAATAGTATAAATTATTTTCCTTATTTTTCTGACAATAGTTCATTGTTGTGGTCATTAAAAATTAAAATAAAAACGGCCTAAAGTAATGAGACAAGTTCCTTCCCCGAGAATCGTCCAAATTACGTACCTAGATTTTCGCTTTTCAATTGGTCTTGAAATCCATGTCATGTTCGGTTTAGATCATCACACACTTCAACGCAACATGAAACGTACATCTTAACAATGACAGTCTCCGTCATTCTATTTTTTCGCGCGTCCAAAACCTTCACGTAACGTGAGGAACGCCTCCACGCTAACAGTCAACGTCATGCCCATTCCCGCGCACCAGAACCTTGTACACAGCGTCTGACTGCTAATAGTCAACGCCATGCGTCAGGAAGGGCAAAAGTCATCTCGCCCTTCCGAGACCTTCATGCCACATAAAGAACGTCTGATCCTTCACAGTCATACTTATTAACGGGTTTCAGAAACTTTTCCACAGCGTTAAATTATAACACGGAATTGACGTAATAAAATCAATTCAAAGTGTTACTGTAAAATAATAAAGCAATTAAATTTATCAAATCTAATTTTTTTTAAAGACAACTCTCGCATTAGGAATAAATCTTGTGTCGCTGGGGACTTTACAAACATACATAAAACGGACACAAAGAACACCCAGACTCAGAACAACAATTTGTGGATCACACAGTGGGGATCGGACCCACAACACTCAGCGTAGTAGTAAGTGGCGTGACGACCGCTTGAACCACTACGCCATCCGTGCAGTTAATTATATAATCGTGTTTGTGAAGGATTATATCATTACTATTATTGTATAATTGACTGCACGGATGGCGTAGTAATTTAAGCAGTCGCCACGCCGCTTACTACTACCCTGAGTGTCGTGGGTTCGATCCTCACATGGGACGACACTTTGTGTGATGCACACATCGTCGTTTTCAGTCTCGGTTTTCTTTGTGTCCGTTTCATGTATATTTGTAAAGTCCCCCGCGAGACAGTACATACTGCTAGATGTCTGCGGGAGATGTCTTTTTAAAAAGAAGAGAGAAGAATCAGGGTGAGGGGGCTTCGGTAACATCAGTCACTAGGTAAAAAATAACCAAAGAAATGATTAACACCGGTATTCTGCGAGGCCGTAGTATCACTGCAATCGAGCCGCATATAATTAATTGCCGAAAAACGGCGCTCCATAATATGATTGACATATTGTTTATTTTATCTATACACTAGTTGATCTGCACTGTGGGAGTCTCCACATCACTTCATCGCACGCTCCCCAACAGGCCATAGACAGCGACTCATCAAAATATCGACTTCCGGTCTTGGAGTGATGTGGCGACTCCCACATACAAAGAAACCGAAACACACTACAGCGCCATCTAACGAAGACAAACCAAACTACGGAGTAACTCCTGAATGAAAATTGCTAATCTTGTATGTATATGAAGAATTCTCTCGCCGATTAGCATATATACAATTTCCAAACATCAACGCTTGGACCGCGGCCCGCCAGGCATGATCACCACGCCTGGTCGAAGGATCCTCCCTTTGTGTTGGAGGGACCTGACACCCGTTCCTTCACAGTGGTTACCGTGGTCGTCATTAAAAGGGATAAATTTTCCAAATAAACTTTTAAAAGACCACTCCCGCATTAGAAATGTATCCTGTGGAGGACTTTACAAACATACATGAAACGGACACAAAGAACACCCAGACTCAGAACAACAATTTGTGGATCACACAAAGTGTCGTCACATGTGGGGTTTGAACCTACAACACTCGGCGTAACAGGAAGCGGCGTGGCGACCGCTTAAACCACTGCGCCATCCGTGCAGTCAAAGCGGTCGTAGCGTGATTTGAAATAGCCCATAACCTTCTTCGATGAATGGGCTATCCAACACAAACAAACAAACCCTTCAGCTCTTAAAGATATAAGTTTAAGTTAACGAAGGTAAATTAGGCGTATGAATAATCATCTCGGATAGTCAGTTTTCCGTTCTACGCAAGGTCGATTCCACTCTGATGTTCACAGACATATTATGTATGTACGTGTAAAAATAATATTAAATATTTGTGTGGTTGGTATGTACCGATATTGTGTTTACCTACATATTTAGAATGTTATAACATTTAAATAAAACTGAGTGTGCGATATTGTTCGAATATTTTCCTGTTTAAATGATAATGACTTGGAAATTTAAATAGGTAGATCCTTGTATTGTTCCAACTTATGCGATTTTTTCTCGTAATCTTTAGTTCCTTCTGAGAAACCTATTAAACATTTATTTATATTTATTGATAACATTATTGTGATTCTTTGTTCTTTTGCCGTCTGAAAATTAGCATAATAAAATCTTTAGTGTTATTTATCTGTTAAAATAATCTGGATGCATCTAATTTTAATGATGTGTGTTTTATATGTTAACTAGCTGATCAGCGCAACTTCGCCTGATTCTCTCAAAAGGAATACATTTGCCCCGTTTTTTTGCAACATTTTTCATTGATAGCTTTCCTCGATATATGAGCTATCCAACACTAAAATAATTTTTCAATTCGAACCAGTAGTTCCTGAGTATGCGCGTTCAACCAAACAAACAAACTCTTCAGCTTTATAACATTAAAGTATTTTATATTTTTATTTATTAAATTTAATGACGTAGAAAATTAGTTAATTTTCTTTGAGAACAAACGCTGACCCGTGATTATATTAAGTCAAACTATGCAAATACAATACAGGTGTCAAAGTAGTCTACACTACCAAAGATTTTAATTTTGACCAGACTCGACATCCAATAGATTAGATAGCCAGGCGCTATCACGAAACAAAACCACATTTCAGAGAGCTGACAGACACAACAGGTCCGATACCGCATTCGGTTATTTGGATCGGCCAGCGCCCAAGGTAATATAAGTTTACGGACTTTACTGACGTCTGTTACGGACAATAGTCCGTAAAATAATCTTTAAAAAACCCGTTAACCCGTTTCACGCCGCTGAGTGCCAAGGATGTTTAAAATAAAGCAGTTCCAGCTTTAAATCAGGGAGGGTCACATTTGTGTCACATATATGATCGTGCTCATCTCACATATATTTGTCCTGAGTGGGAATGGAACCCACAACCTCTGGCTTAGCAGTCAGGATCGCTGACCACTAGACCGACTGGCCAGTGTTATATGTAGATCTTTAGATAGATACATTATATGTATAATAGAAGCATGTTATAGTAGAGAAAATCCGAGAATTTCAAAGATTTGTTGTAAGAAACATGTTTTTGTGCGCTCACATTGCAAACGCTGGTTAAACCTTACGAATTAGACCAAAAATGAACTACGGAATTATATATCTACAAAAAGTCCGCGATCGTATCTATCTCCTAAGGATAACCCACAGTAACCATTTTTATCTTTTAATATTACAAAAAATTATAAGTTATTTACGAAGCTATTTTAAACAATACATTATTATTCCTTATCCAATTATATACGTTGTACATTTAATGTAGATTAAAATAGCTCTGTACAGTTTATCATTAACATTAATACTTTAGAAGTTATTAGAGGTTTAAAAGGCAAGGGCCCAACCACCGGCAGGATCGGAGCGGGCCTTTAAATATTGCATAATTAATTATTGCACACTGACACCACATTAGTAGTATCTGCATTGCACCCGTCGAACCTTACGTCCGTCCCGGGTGGATCGGAGCTGGCTTATAAATATTGCATTTAAAGATGTCTTGTAGTGTAGTCCTATCATAATAATACCTAGTATAATTAATTAGTATTATCAGCAGTATCTACATTGTACCCGTGCGGAGCCCGGCGGATCGCTAGTATATTATAATAAAAACCTATTCTTATTCCAATCAACGAATACGTGATTATATCCGGAAGCCATTATAAATTAAAATGAATTAATAGTTAATGCTAGTAGAAGTATCAAGGTAATTACAATAATTTACAAACGTTGTACATTTATTAATAACACAACTCTCGTATTAAATACTGTTTCTATTAAAACAATTTAAGGTCCATTTTTGGTTAAGAAAAACAAATTACATAAATAATTCAGTATAGGGAAGGTTGCTTATAAAGTCCACATATAACAATAGTATTAGTCTCTTTTTCTACTATGAGATATACAAAAGGTCTATCAGCCTTGAAGGTTACAATGCCGCTACGGCTTTTGAACTCAGCCACAGTCACGGCAGCAGCTGTTGTACCCTCTTCGGTCACTTCTATTTGAGCCCTATGGAACATTTTAGATACGTACACCGGCGTCCTCGCTATTAGACCTAAACGTGCATTTTTTGGGTCAAACAAATCCGTAATACCAAAATTTTTTTGTAAAACGTCAACTAAATCAATCTCCGACTCCACTTTGAAACGGGGAAAGAAGCAATCTACTTCATCATCTGGATATTCTTCTTTGGATATTCTCATCTCTTCAAAAAATGAGTCAAGATTTAGATTTTGCATGTTTCTAAGCATGTTTTCAACAGATACGCCAGGATTCGGTAGCATAACAAACATGGACATCCTATTTCGGTCACCATAAGGCAGTTCTATAACCCTGGCTTGTAGTTGTCTAAAGTTTGAGAGTGGATATGTATATCTTTTATGCATCATGTTCACATCTCCAATTGTCTGACCTTCGCTGTCATAGAAGGGCGCTCTTTTGGTTTCACTCGTGTTAAACGGGACAGACCACTGCCCCTTGAAATATATAGCACTTACTAGCACCATATTTGAGTTCTGAAAATAGTCGGGCTCAACGATTTGTTTTATGACACCGTTAGTGAAATCCGCAATGGCTCTATTTAACACACTGGCTACAACAACACTGTCACTGAAGTTTAAACTAATGACATCCATCTCATAATTCACTTTAGCTAAGTCCTGATAATGCCTTAGTACTAAACTTTTTTGATCAACAAACATGGTATTTAGTTTCGTTAGTTTCACCGTATAAGTGTTCACTTTCAACCACTGACTGATCTCTCTGTAGCTGTTTGAAATATCTCTTGTCCCTCTCCATCTAATTGCGTTAAAGATCTCTTCTCTTGTGCCTCCCTGAGCACCCTCGGCGATAGCAGCGAGTGCAGTCCAAATAGTCAGCGGAGACATAATAATATTTTGTCCATCCTGTAATGTTCGCGATGTATGGTATAATGCTTCTATAGAAAAGTTACCTATTCGGTTCGGCAAATCATTGTACGGCGTATGAACTTGTGCATAACACAAGGCCATAGACAACACAATTAATACTATTGCTTGCATATTTATACTTATTCGTAATCACAAATCACTAACACCTGTTTTATTGTAGGTAATGTAAATTTGAAAATTAAATACGCGCCACGGAGAGCGCAATACCGCGCTGTGTATCTATTGCAGTTCTTAATACTGACTGGTAAATATTAATGTTGGACGAAAACTCGTCAAACTACTAGTATTTGTTGAACAAGCATTGCGCGGGTTTATTTTGTATATCGCGGTAGGTAATGATGAGAAAAAATAAGGTAACTTGTTATCTACATCAGTATCTCGTTTATAATTTGTTAGCCGCCTACTTCAACTGTTTAAAATGTACATATTATGTACTATTATATAATAGTGCTAAAGAGTTTTTTTCGACGGCTTGACGTCATAACCTCGAACTGGCTATTAGTGACTAATTTGAGTGATTATTTTCGATTTCGATTTGAAAAAATTGACTCACTTTTCATCGGTGTCTGAGGCTACCGGGTTAGGACGACAGTTCAAAGGGCGGCCACACACTCGTCACTTGACTTGCAGGTTCGTAAATAATATTAATGTTTATCGAGACACGTTTTTTTTTATGGAAACTAGAAGATTACACATATACATTATTAAGGATAGAAAAAGTAAATTCAGGGTCAATTCTCGTAATAAAAATTTGTTGAAATTACATTTCCCATCTACTTATGATCTTACAAATGTTATACATAGTAGTAGTAGTATTAGTAGTATTTTATATATAGTATAACTAAGTAAGTAAGTTTGTCCGTGTGGTGACGGATTAAGAATACGGATTGTCACCACCCCCATTCATCCCGTGAGTGTCGTAAGAGTCGACTAAGGGAGCAAACTACGCAGGGCAACAAAACTGCAAAGAGAAGGAAAACTTGACACAAACCCTATACCAACCCGTCTGGCCAGCGTGGTACAGTAGGCCAAAACCCCCTTTCTAAGGAGAGGCTTATGCCCAGCAGTGGACTGTTAAAGGCTGTTGATGATGATGATAACTAAACATAACTAAGACTAGCAGACTACCGATTCAACTTCAATTCACAATACGATAAAATAACATTACAGTCAACGTTGCTATTCAATACTTTACTACGAGAATACCTTTTATGACATTTGTGAGTTCGAGAGTAAATCAGAGATGAATTTTAACCGATTATTTCTTAGATACGAGAATTGTCCTTTTGGGCTTCCAACTAGATATACTCACGTATTTTTCGTATACCTACTACGTATTTTATATATAAGAAGGGGTGGACAGAGTCGTAGTAACTGCCCACATTTTGGCGACTATGAATTTTAATCTTACTTATGTAATAGGTTTGTACAACAAAGTAGTTGGTACTGAATTGAAAATTATTTCATTCATCCATATAAGTGCATCTATCTCATTCTTTCTCAGCATCGCCCAATCGGTCGACTTGCATAGAATGCCTCAGGCATTGGGTTCGCCGCCGTATATATTTGTGCATGAAGTCATAAATACAAAAAAAATATTTATAAAGAAACATTTATTTTGAAGGCGTAGTGGTTTGTGTAATGGACTGCTACGCCAAAGGTCGCGGGTGCAATTTCCGTTAAATTCTGACAGCCTCAGTAGTGTAGTGGTAGCATATGCGACTACTGTGCTGAGGTCTCGGGTTCAATTCCCGGGTCTGTCCAAATGTTTCTATGATCTGGGCTGGCTTTACTGCTCTGGACATAAGCTAGTAAAACAAAGTAAAAAGCCCTAAAAATATATCCTAACAAAACATAACAGTCTCGTAAATTATTATCAACTAGCGATCCGCCCCCGCTCGCACGGGTGCAATGGAGATACTACTAATACTACTAATGTGGTGTCAGTGTGCAATAATTAATTATGCAATATTTATAGGCCCGTTCCGATCCTGCCGGTCGTTGGGCCCCTGCCTTTTAATCCCTAATAACTTCTAAAATCTTTATTTTAATGATATGCTGTAAAGAACAATTTTAATCTACATTGAATACGCAAAGTATTTAATTGAATATAAAGTATATAATAAAATAGCTTCGTAAATTACCCATTATTATTTTTAATATTTAAAAGATAAAATATGCCATAGAGGGCGTGTTTGGTAATCTTTTTAAGATATACAATTCCGTAGAACATTATTTTAGTCTATCACGTAAGGTTTAGCCAGCGATTGCAATCACATTGCTCACAAAAGCATGTTGTATACAAAAAATTTTTGAAATTCTCAGGTTTGCTCTACGATAATGTGCATGTATTAAACATATAAACCTTCCTCTTGAATCACTCTCTCTCTATTGGCATTAAAATTCGGTGCTTACTTTAAAAGATCTAAGCGTACAACACAAAAAGGCGACTTTATTTTATACTATGTAAAGAAAAACTTGAAACAAACCCTATACCAACCCGTCTGGCCGACGTGGTATAGTAGTCCAAAACCTTCTTTCTAAGGAAGGGCCTTTGTCCAGCAGTCCACTGCTGGACAAAGGCCCTTCCTTAGAAAGAAGGTTTCATCATCATATTGCATACACAGTCTTTAATAGTCCACTATTAAAGACTGTGTATGCAATATGATGATGTGCGTATGAAATAAATGAAAGCATAAATATAAACTAAATAATATAATAAGGCAATACACTAAAAAATTCTAATTAATTCTTGATATTTCATAATTTAAAGGAATAAGCAAATAACACAAAATTAACACTTTCTTTTCCTAAAACTTTATTTGGAGTTATTATTTACGTGAAATCCTTTTCGCCAGTTCTTCCATCACGAAGTTCCTTTTGACCTTCGACTAGTATTCTTCCCACTGTTTTGATTAAACTAACTTTGAATGTAGAAACCTTTGTGTGTTCTTCAAAATCCAGCTGTTTTATATTCCTCTCGATGTAGTATTTAAAGGTGTTCCACAGCATCTCACGCACTTTAAGAAGATGATCTGCTTGACTGCAACAAGGGAAAATGTATTTAAGTACTCGTATATTTAAGGTTCAAATCGTAGGTACGGTAGCTACGATGTAGTACAATTTTTATCATATATTATGCAGAGAAATAAGTTTGTATTAAACTGATTTATTACTAGAGTTGAACATTGACCCCCAAATACAGACACTCGCTTAGTTTAGGGTAGCAGCATCAGTACATTTTATTCAAATACAACAACAATGTTCTACCAAAAATTGTAATGTGTAACGTTACAAGTTATTTAGTATCGTTACAAGTTATTTAAAAGTTCGATGATTTGCATCAATTATGGTCACGGATGGGGGGCTCTTTAATAGCGATTGAGTCCAGGGGGCCTAGTGCGTCGATCTCCTTTGAGTTAGCGAGTCTCCTGGCCGGAACTTCACCATGGGACCTGGAGGCGAGAGCCCTTGCGGCTCTGTATCAGTGGCGTGAAGAGGCGCGGTAGTTGGGTCGGAGTCCTAATTCTCAAGAAATCGAGGATCAGAAATCCCAGCTCTGCCAGGTCGTCGTGGAGAAGTGGAAGGAACGCCTTGGGCAACCAAGCGGGCACGCCGTTATTGCGGCGGCAAGACCTGTTATGGAAGATTGGCTCGAGAGGCAACACGGGACCCTCTTATACCGGCTGACGCAGGTGATCACGGGCAAAGGATGCTTCGGGGATCACCACTGCGATGGCCGGACCGTGGACACGGCGCTCCACACGCTGGCAGAATGCCCGGCGTGACCTCGTGGCGGCCATGGTACGGACACCGCCGTCTCCTTTTGTGAGCAATTTATGTTTGTGAAGGAGACGGAGGAGCGGGACCGGGAGAATAGGTGGGTTTTAAACAAAAAAAAAAAGGGGGCCTAGTGCGTACGTCGATCGTCGACGGCGACCACTTTCAGCGTTACGATTAGTGAAAACTCCCTGATTTATACATACGTCTAATGATGTTTACCAGTTAGTGTATCTAATATGTAGACAGTTTACAAGTCGCATGTTTGTGTTCACTATTCCGCTCCTAATGGTCATAGCGTGATGTCACTTATTATTTCTTAATGGCTATTCTATCCAAAGCAAAAATAATTCTTTGACTTTATTATATAGACGATATAGAAATTTCTACTCATATTTTAGCATAGTACGGTAATTGTTATTATATACCGTTTAACCTGCTGAACTGTTAGAAAGAAAGAAGTAAATAAAATGGATAATTAAAGAGAGAAACTTTTAAAGATAAAATTAATCAATACATAAATGTAGTTTTAGATTTTTGTTCAACTACATTTTAAATTAATGTACATACCAAATATATAAACATAACTAAGTTGAAATAAGGGAGAGACTAATTTCAAGTTAAGCAATCCTAGCCCGGTCAGTCTATAGATGGGTGAATATTCGTAACAGACAACAGTCTGCCTAAAGAAAAAAAGGGCTCGGAGGATGATGAATTTAGTTGCAATTAGAAATAAAGTTAATTCGAAAGACAATTTTACAAATTCATAATTTATTAATGCAGAGATCATTAAATCTGATAAGTTTTACATAAAAATTGACCTAGCAAAACTTCTTTCATATTTAGAGACGACAAATATGGCATGAGGGACTTGTGGGTAAGTGCTATCCGAGTTAAAAAATTACAAAGTTAAGAAATCCTAGCCAGGTCAGTCTATGGATGAGTGACCATTTTTAACAAATTGAGACCTCTCCGTGCCTCGGAGAGCATAATTGCAGCTCTAAATCTATCTGTATAACTTCGATATGGCCTAGTACTTGAGTTGTGGAGGTTTCATGGCAGTCGCTCCGCGTAAAAAATTGAAGTTCAGCCGTATCGTACCCGACGTAACGAAACTATGACTATTTAATATCAAATATGTTGATGTAATGTCCAGACTTTTCTAGAAATATCTACATAAAAAAGGAAATGGTTGAAATTAACATTAATATGGTAAACATGTTGTTCGGAAACGAGCATCTAACGTGAGGGAAAAAATATTTCAGAGAAAAAAAACCCGCCTCCACTTCGTTCGGGTACCAGAACATTTAAACGTCGCATTTTTTTCCTTGATGTCTTTTTAAAGGAAATAATCCCATGATATATAGGATTGTCACCATATTTCAGCAAATTATACATTACATTAAAGCATAACGCAACCGAACCTTCCTCATGAGTCACTCTATCTATTGCTGAAAACCGAATGTATGTTGGGTACGTTTTGTGTTTACCTCGTCGAGACTGATAGAGAGATAGAAGCGACGGGGAAGTTTATTTTGTAATATTTTACATTAATTTGAAATATGTATTGTAGTATTATTGGAATAGCGAGGCACAATATTGTTCTTCTTCTGCGCCACAAAGGACTTGTGAACATGAATCAAATTGAAATTCAATTTATAATCGCCCGTTTCCAAATGTCCCGTCTTGTGAGAAGAAATCGAGAAAACAAACTCACGTGTACACTTTTAATTCACCAGATATTTAATTTCACATTGAGATTTAACATCTGAAGTTTTAATGAATTTGTAATTAGGATATTTGATTATGATCGGATTATGTCGTTTATAATTTTATTTAAAATGTTTTCCAATAAACAATATTATAAATCTGTTAGTTTTGGTGTTCGACCTAAGCTCTAAAACTACCCGTTGGATTTGAAAAAATCTTTATAGTTTTCGTAGTAGTTCATTAAAAGGGATATATTTTCCAAAGAAACTTTATTTAAAAGACCACTCCCGCACTAGGAATATATTCCTGTGTCGCGGAGAACTTTACAAACATACATGAAACGGACACAAAGAACACCCAGGCTCACAACAATAATTTGTGGATTACACAAAGTGTTCTACCATGTTGGGTTCGAACTCATAACACTCAGCGCAGTATGAGCGGCAAGGTGACCGCTTAAACCACTACGCCATCCGTGCAGTCTTGGATACAGTATCTATTGATGAAGGTTATAACGTATATAACATCACGATACGATCTTTAGCAGCGAAACGGCGAGAATAAATGCACCTGATTAAGGCTAACGGCTAGTCTACACAAATAAATAAAATTGAAGTGTCTGTTTGTAATATCAAAATAATAGGTTTTTTTGGCTTAAATGGTTATTTGCACGAGATATATATGCTTAAAAACCAGTTTAAATATTTTTGTCTGACTCTGTTTGTTCCGGGTAATCTTCAAAGCGGTTGGACCGATTTTTATAATATTTTACTACCAAATAGCTGTCTCTATAAGGAGTGACTTACAATTTAAAGCAAACGAACCCGATGCCCAATGCACTGCGGTCGCGTACCATACTACACCACTAAGGCAGAGTTTTTCGAATTCCACGCGAACGAAGTCGCGGTTACCAGCTAGTATGTAATAAAATCTTCCGCTTAGTGAAGCTACTTACCTAGAAGGAACATGAATTTTTAGTCTGTGTTTAGGTATGGTCAGTATCGTGATGTCATCGTCTTTAGCGTTATCCTGTAACAAAAGTATTTGTTAATAAATATAATCGGTTTGTATTTGTGTGTGTGTGTATGTAGTTGTGCGTATGTGTGCTGAATGCGTGAATGCTGATATGTGTGTGTGTTTTTAATATTTTTCATTAATTAATTATTAAAAGCCTTTCTGTGTCATCGTATTCCAACTAGGTAGGTATTATGTTTAATAGTATCTATGAGGATTGAACTTGAATATGCCTATATCTGCGAAAAATTTATAAAGTTGTAATAAATGCCTGCCCTTTGTTGACCATAATGTGTCCGATATAGGAAATAGGAGACAAGTCTATTGACGCCTACAGACATTTTAGACATTTCATGAAAAAAATTGCTTTTGCCTGCCGCTCCGCCAGCGTGTCTGCCGATTATCACGGTAAAAAGTAGCCTATGCCTTTCCTCAAGAATTAAAGTATGACCATACCAAATATCATCTAAATTGGTTCAGCGGTTATTGATTCCCCATACAGCCTCCTTTTCGTCCCCTTAAAGGATGATTTCCGGGATAAAAACTACCTTAGCTTACCTTTTCTGGGCTATCTCTATACCAAAATTTCATCTCAACCGGTTCAGAGGTTTAAAGAAAAGACATGGCAAACTAAATACGCAGTCAGTATTACCTGCGTAGGTCGGTACTAGTATTGCAAATTTGAAATTAAGGCCGTGTGTACTTTAATACAAAACTTACCGAGTGTATTTTAATATCTCCGGGACAGAACAAGAGAGCGGTTTGGGGCGGTATGAGTGAGCTCTTGTACACCACCAGCGCTCGTCTCTCGGCCGAATGGTGACCGCCGAAGTACGCCAGCAAGTGGCTCTTTATGCTACGTTTAGTGATGTTGTGGTTCACACTTTCGCTTCCAATATGGGCTCGGTCACCAGTACTGCAGAAAATTAATATATCGCATAACTTGCCTTATGTTGTTTAGGAAGGGGTGTTATGTCCGTTCAACACAAATTGAGAATCCTCCGAACAGGTGATAATGTTTGGCGGACCGCGGATCGATGGCCGATGTTGGTAAGTTGTATACATGCAAATCGGCGTGAGATTTTTTAATATCGCGATACAAGTTCAGCAGTTACTCCGTGGTTCGGCGTGTTTTCGTTAGATGGCGCTAAAATGTGTTTTTGTTGCACTTTTGTTACAAAATTAAAAAGGAGCTTTTTATAATTTCGTCATTCGTGTAAGCCGGACTGCTAATAAAGATACTTATATATTTTTAAATATATACATATTTTAGATTAATTTCGAACAAACAGAATTAATAATCGTGCTCATCACACAATATTTTTCCTAAATGCGAATCGAACCCACCCTCTGGCTAACCAGTCAGGACCACTAACTTCTAGACCCCTGTTGGTCTAACCTAACCCCTAGGGGTTAGACAAAGCCATACATGAGAGTGTCATGACTTACCTTGTGAAAATATCAGTAACAGTACTCATTTTCCCTTTAGTCTTGATATGTCTGTTAGTAACGAGGAGGGAGTCCGCTCCTGACAAGAGAACGCCACACATCAGCTCTTCAATATCTGAGAAACGGTTCAATTCTTCGGCTTCGGTCGTAGGAGCTATCATACTGGATTTAAGGAGCTGTTCCAAATGAAGGTTTGAGAGAGCTGCAAGAAATTACATATGTAACCAAGTATAATCGAATAATGGGTAAACAAGCAGGCAGGTCACCTGATGGTGACTATCATTTTTATTTTAAACCACTACGCCATTCGTGTACTCCCATAGACACCTGCAACTGAAAAGGTACAAGTGTGTTGCCACCCTCTAAGCGCTCCCTCCCCCAAACTGGGGTGGGAGAGGCATTTTAGCCTCCGGTGTAACCTCACTCAGTGTCACCACCCCTTTTCATACCATGGGTTTCGTAAGAGTCGACTAAAGCAGCAAACTACGCAGGACAACAGCACTGCAAAGAGAAGGAAAACTTATAACAAACTCTATACCAACCAGTCTGGCCAGCGTGGTATAGTAGGCTAAAACCTCCTTTCTAAGGAGAGGCCTATGTGAGAGAAAAATTAAAGACTGTCCCTGATGATGATGATGATGAACCTCATTCACAATGAAAAGCACTTTTCAAGCAAAGCATAATTATAATCATTAGTACAATAAAGTATCTTACAACGTATATAAGCGAGCCTGTCTCCTCTCAGCGAGTACCTCGAGCAGTACTCGTCACTGGCCGTCCGCCCTTGCTCCTGCATCAGCGACATCCAATCTTCTTGTATGGTGTACAACGCCCAGTAGTCCGAAGTTGAACTATACTTGCGTTTGATTTCCCGAATTTCTATGAAAAAGTAAATACTATATTGCATCAACAATCATTTTTTGAGGCGTAAGTTTTTAGGCGATTTGATTATTGGATTGAAGTTGAGACTGAAATTTTAAGGATGCGTCACGTTTAGACACATTTAGTTATATGAGAAAGAAGAAAGAAAAATCATTTATTTTATCATACACTGAGGCATCAATGAAGGGCATGCAAAGAAAAAAAAATGACACTTAAAACAAAAGGATAAAAGACAAACAAAGTATCATTATACGAAAATACACATATTTATCTATCAGAATATAAAGTTCAGAGTAGAAAGAGAGCTATATCCAGGGCCGGTCCTATGGTGGTGCGAGCAGTGCGACGGCACCCGGCGCCATCAAGGGTGTGCGTTACCCCAGCAAAATAATGTCGAAAATGGTCATTTAAACTTTATAGATAATTAGTTGCTCCCCTTCTGTAATTGTTAAGCACATTTTTAAATTTGTTTCACTTAAACTTTTTTAGTTATTTCAAAAAAACATTTCCTGCTGGAGTAACGTTTGAGAGCAATTCTCAAAATAATGCTGAATAATTTTTATTTTGACTTTAAAAAAAAAAATGACAGTACCCTACTTGTTAATGTTTCCAATTAATAAAGATATAATCAAATTTTATTATTTTTTATAAAACTACCTTATTTATTTAATATTTCTTGAAAAAAAATATAAGTTTTGAAGGCAATGGTCTAAAAATGTTCTTATTACGTTACCGAATAAAATTCGTTAAAAATGAAAACACGTAAAAGATTGCAAATCTTTTTAATAAATTTTAAATATTTTAAATGAAAACACAGACAGAGAACAGAAAACTTTAATTATAAGATCAATACTTTAGAAGAAATAGACAACATTTTGTCCATTTCGTTACATTTGGAACACCTGCTTGGAAAACATTTTAAATTATTAAGTTCACAGGCAGAATCTCAGTCATTTTTTAATTAAAATTACAAAATAAATCAACAATCTATGCTATAACATTCTTAATTATTATAAAAAAAAAAGTTAAATATTAAGAGAAAAATCAGTCATCTCAATTAGGACAGTAACAAATTAGGAACTTTGGTAACAAAACGAGAACTTATAAGGCTGAGTATACAATACACTTCAAAACAATGTTTTTATTTAACATAATTCGAACTTAAGATTGAGAATGATGTTAATTAGCTATCTTAGAAATTACGAATTTGGTTCGAGTACAGTATTTTAAAAGAACTGTCGTTGAAAGTATTCATTAGTACAGTAGTACTATTAAAAAATATAATTATACTTATTCTAAAGTAAATAAATCAAAAATCCTTATAGGTAAGTATGTCTAAATCACAAATGGTATATCAAATAAACTTAAGTATTATTTAGTAATAGTTATGAAATTATTATAAAAATTACGCATTGCAAATCTCACGCTCGTCTGGAGTGTAATGATAATATAAGAAAAAATCACAATTAGGGCACCAAACATATATATTATCCAATAAACTCTTCATTCTTCTTCTTCTTCATTCTCCTTTTTCTCTCTAAATTTTTTTTTCTGTAGTTATCACATTTTTCTGGATCTTGTTTAAGGCGCTCTCTATAGCGTCTCTGCTTTTCTGCGTTTGTTAATGGCATTCTTGAATTAACTGCAAAGAATTGCATTTACATTTAAAACTAGCTAATAACGATGGTTTTTAGTAAATACCTAACTACGTTTAAGTCGCATACCTGCTTCATTCCGCCATGTGTAGAAAAAGATTAATTAACAACATTTAGTAAAATAATTTGAATATTTATTGAAAGGAACTACTGAATTATTTATGAATAGACAGCTCTGTCTCGACAGACGTTGTCTTGTGCACCCGATTGGCAGCGCCGGGTACAATCTCAACCATTAAAATTCAAACTTTCATTAATATCATGAAGATTCCTAGGCAATCACGTCAACTTAAAACTGAAATCTATTGTGACCTCAAAAACAGCTCAGCTGAGAAGAAACTCAGCGAGGGTTTTTTATCAGGGGAATTCAGGAAACCACACTCAAAACCACAACAAAAAATCGTAAAATAGAATATAACCCTAGAACCCGATTGAAGTGCCACCTACTTACTGGGTGTAATTGTTAATCTAAGCCATCTACGACCCACTTACATACAAACATACAGGTCAAACTGAGAACCTCCTTTTTTGAAGTCGGTTACCAAAAGAACTACATACTTATAGACATAAAGTAAAAAATGCAATGTAGACTTTGCCTTACGTATTCCTATTTTGTTACTTCATATTCTTCTTATACATAACCAAGCAAAAGTAACCAAAGAGGAAGTAACGAACATAGACTATAAGTTTCATTTCATGTATTTCTACAATAAAATCTAATAAAATCGACTGTATGTAATAAAATATCAAACATTTATTAAACAATTATCTATTCTTAATACTATAAACATTAAAAATTATAAACTTACCCTTGTTAATACAGTTACAAAACAAGAAGAAAATTTTGAATCCGGCGAGCACCACACAATGAAACGATATTTTCAAATGAATTTGACAAGTGGCAATGCTACTTTTAGCTTTACGTTCTTCTCAAATGTTAAGAGTGCACAGAAAACCATAATCTACTAACTTGTTTTTAAATATTTTCCATAAACCACGTAACAAAATAAGAAACGGCATAAGGAACTTTTTAAAGACATGTTATAAAATATATTTATTTTTAAAATATGCATTGTTTTTCGCAAAATTGTATATTCGAGGGATAAATTGATAGTAACAGCGTAAAATAGCACCAAAAAATTTAATGCCAGCCCATAATATTTAAAAATAAAGCTTATGGAAAGTCATACACTGCTAAATGGGACATATCACTCTCCATACATTTGCACACTCAATAGTTTATCTTTTTTGTTTTTTTTCATAAATTATCAATTTGTCATAAGAATGAAAGCAGGAATGTAAACAGTAATTCAGTGATTTTATTTATTTAATTATTATCTTGAACATAATATTTTTCTACCATTTAAAAAAATTAAGTCAATTTATGGGACAACACTACAATAATCATTCAGCATTATTTTGAGAATTGCTCTTGAAACGTTACCGCAGCCAGACATTTTCTTTTTTAATTGTAATATTGAAATAAATTTTAGCTAAATAATTAGTTATCTAGACTAGGTAAATGTTACAACTTATTTGGTATTTGTATTTTCTTCGGCTGCGAAGTTATTCGAAATCCTGCTGGAGTAACGTTTGTGGGTTTGCTGGATCTCTGAAACGGGTAAGCGGATTGTAACCATCTTTTGTACTTCTTAAGGATTAGTTTTAATTTGTTCGACAATAAAATAACAAAAATAATGGACCGTTAAAAAATTATTTAGGTAAGTATGAAAACACTTCAATACGTCCTAACACTTTAAATAAGACCTCTAAAGACTTGAAACGTTATTCTATTGCTTGTAACTTAAAAACCTTCAAATGTATACGAATTTTCGTAAGAATACTGTAAGTGACTAAAAAGTTATGATGAAATGTAGCTCTCCACGTTCACGATCACAATCTGTGCGGCCTGTTTTGGCCACCGATGAACCTGTGTGTGGATATATAAACTGAATGTTATGCCAATAATTAGTTGTTTAGTTCAGTTGTCTACCTGTAAAATTTCAGCGTAATACATATAATAATTTACGAGATAATTAAATAAAAGTCATTAGAAGGTGCAAGACCGTGGTAACCCGACCATGTTTAGGTGGTTACAAAAAAGCGATCACCCAGTACATTGTGCTGGCTTTTAAAATATGTAGGATATTATTTGCAAGTTTACTACGGATATGTACATAAGTGTTACAAAAAACTACATGTTTTTTAAATATTTTTTATTTAGGATTGTTTATTGCATAATTAGTAATCAGCCGGGAGATTAGGTATTGTTTTGAATGCTTTTGTTTTCTCGTAATGTTTAGGTGAATTGTTTATAGTTGTTCATAGAATTGGTACCTGCGTAGTATTTGTTAATTGAAGTTTAATTTTAGGGTAGGTGTAGGTAATTTAAGAAATATGAAATGAAATGATAAGTTTTGAAGAGTGTAACGTATGCGTTGTAAATAGGTATTTTGTGAATAGATGGGGCTTTTTTTAAGTGATGAATCGACTTAGGCTAGCATATCGCGAACAAACTCTGTATTGCATTTTTCCTGTAATAATGTTGGAGAAAATAAAATATTTGATCACAAAATCGCGGTGAGTTAAATTATAATAAAATAAATTATTTATGTAAAATTAGTAATAAGTGATATACCTACCTAAAAGTTATGATCGTTTTTATTTGTTCACCCTGAACGAAATTTCAATAGTAGCATTAGTAATTAATATCCTAAGACAAGAATTGAAAATTACTTAAATTGAATCGAATTAGCATTAATGCCTATTATTAGTAATTAGGTACACACATATTGAAGAACTCTCAAGAATACGTTAAATATTTGCAAAAATAGAAAGCGGAAGCGCACACGTACTTTACAACACGTATATTATCTGCCTAAGGGTCAAGTTTAGTGCACTAGATGCAAATTGCAAACAATGAAGTATCCCTTCGCCCCTCCCCTCCCGCGTTTTAGCGAAGGATGTATTATCAGCGATTCTTGATTGACAAATATTATCTGACCAATAATTTTATCTATAAAAATGTATCACTTTCACTCGATAAATTAAATTACCGTTATTATATCAAAATATCATTCAACAACTGTTCGTTTTTAACAGAAATCAACAGTCACGGGCTCAACGCTTAAAGGTAGGTACATAGGTATAGATAATTCTCGGTTCTAGGTATAGACCACAGAACAATATTACCTACTCTTACGGATATACGACTGCTGGGCGATGCAATGTTGATGCATTCTAATTTACAACTGTATTCTTCTACTATTCGGTCTATTTTAACTTATTGTAGATGACTTGTTGCTTTTAATATTTTGATGCATTCAAGTCTAAGCTCTATACACCCCAAAATAAAATACAATTACTTTAGTGTTATTTCTTTACAAAAAAAAAATCAAAGAAATGAAACGATTTCTTATTGGTTTAAATTTTCGTTTTATTGCAGTCAGGTGAATCGTTCATACATGTATCTACATATTTATAATTTTAGCGGACCAGTGCAGATTTTCTGTTGATTGTAGCTCCGGTAGTAAAAAAGACTAAATAAATTTTAAGTAAAGAAACTAGTGCTTAAGATCAATTAGGGAAAAAAACAAAATAAATAATAGGTAATAATAATGAATAAATATTGAATGTATTGAACACTGTACGCAACTGTACCGAAATCGTAAGGTGTATTACACTAAACATTTTAAAAGACAGCGCAATGTACTGGGTGATCGCTTTTTTGTAACCACCTAAACATGGTCGGATTACCACGGACTTGCACCTTCTAATGACTTTTATTTAATTATCTCGTAAATTATTATATGTACGACGCTGAAATTCTACAGGTAGACAACTGAACTAAACAACTAATTATTGGCATAACATTCAGTTTATATATCCACACACAGGTTTATCGGTGGCCAAAAAAGGCCGCACACATTGTGATCGTGAACGTGGAGAGCTACATTTCATCATAACTTTTTAGTCACTTACAGTATTCTTACGAAAATTCGTATACATTTGAAGGTAGTTACAAGCAATAGAATAACGTTTCAAGTAAGTCTTTAGAGGTCTTATTTAATGTGTTAGGACGTATTGAAGTGTTTTCATACTTACCTAAATAATTTTTAAACGGTCCATTATTTTTGTTATTTTATTGTCGAACAAATTAAAACTAATCCTTAAGAAGTTATGTACAAAAGATGGTTACAATCCGCTTACCCGTTTCAGAGATCCAGCAAACCCACAAACGTTACCCCAGCAGGATTTCGAATAACTTCGCAGCCGAAGAAAATACAAATACCAAATAAGTTGTAACATTTACCTAGTCCAGATAACTAATTATTTAGCTAAAATTTATTTCAACATTACAATTAAAAAAGAAAATGTCTGGCTGCGGTAACGTTTCAAACGTTACCCCAGCAGGAAATGTTTTTTTGAAATAACTAAAAAAGTTTAAGTGAAACAAATTTTAAAATGTGCCTAACAATTACAGAAGGGGAGCAACTAATTATCTATAACGTTTAAATGACCATTTTCGACATTATTTTGCTGGGGTAACGCACACCCATCAAGGGAGGCGCCGAAATCAACCGAAACGTGATAGGCTGTTTATACGCATGGCGAGCCTCGACAAGTGTCCACAAACACCAGCGTGTAAAGGGAGAGCTCGGCTCGATTTTGCAAGTCGTCGATCGGTACTAGTGTCGGTTTTTAAACACAGATCAAAGAAAGCTCGCGGCAAGCGTTTGCAACGTACTTACACGTTGGCGCGTGCTTGTTCCCTACTGCTCAATTTGATATTACAAGTATTGTAGTTGAGCAGTCGGGAATCAACATTAAGTCCCAATGCTCTACTGATTGAGCAGTTTAGTTGAGCAGTAGGGCTAGAGATTTCTTTTTTGCCGTCGTTTATACTTTGAATGAAAATATGTCCACGTCCACTGTTTGCCTGTACGAAACATAATAGCACACTCGCAAGCGAGTAAATGGCATGCAAGGGTTTAGTTTTTTTGGGACTAATCCCACCCACACGCCCACCACTGTAACTCCTGTACCGTAACACTGGATCCACAGCACTGACCCACGAATACACCGAGTTATGATACTCGGGAAGTCCCAGGAAAAAAATAAACTGTCTTGGAACCCGCAACGAAATTAATCAGAATAAAATTGGAGGAGTTGGAAATACAGTAAATCCACTTCCCTGCTTAGTAAAGCGGGCAAAGCCTCAGTGCTAATCGTCCTAACTGCCTTGCACAAGAATATCAGTGCAAGTCGTAGGCCTTGTAACAGTTTGCGAAGGACAGCGCCAACGGTTGCCCTATCGGCCCATACAGGTGTACCATAGCGCATAGAACCTAAATAAGTAGCACCGTATATAATCTTTAGTGTATTAAATGATAGACCCCATGTCGCAGTTGATATCCTTGTCAATGCACAGAAACTCTTTTTAGACTTTTTAATATGTTCGATAAATGAAGTTTCTTTCTAAAACTAATCCTAAATAACACAGTGAGGTTTTATTTTATACAGTTTACGAATTTAATGCTCGGCGGTGACTTGAGGGTATCTTTTAAAAGTAGCTAGAAGGTTTTGTAAGGTGCAAAAGTTAAAGCGATTACGTTCACCCCAATGAGATATCAAGTTCCAAGAGGTTTGTAAAGACTTTGAGCTTATGTTACACGCGTGCCAAGGCTTGGCAAACTGGCCGTTTGCTAAGCCTTGGCACGCATGTAAACTAGGCATGAGAGAAACAACTCGCGGGACTCTTCACGGGTCAGGGGGGCGAGCCGCGGGACGAAATTTCGTCCGTCACTTGTTTCGCTAGGCAAGAATTGTCTATTGAATTGTCAAATGAAAGTTACGTATTTAGATTATTATAGAAGAATTAGAAATAGAAAACAGAAGTAAGTATATAAGTTCAATCAATACTAATGTATTTTGTAGCACTACGATAAGAAAATATTCATTTACTCATGAAAGCGCACGGCGAGATTACACACATTTTAGATATGTATATTTTGTCTAAAAGGAAATGTATTTCTCATTCATAACTCATTTGGTTTGTTTTAATAAGAGTGCCACATTACATTTGGTAACGAGGATTTAATTATACATCCTGGAGGTGGATAGTGGAAGTTGTCAATGGTTATGAGTAACCACCTTTCGAGTTTAAACTATAACCGCCTTATTACACAATGCAGTTTAGTTTTAACTCCGAGTGAACAGGATGGTTTTAAGCAATTTATTGCTTCAAATCACGTTCTCAAGTTCTGTAAACGGATCTGGATTATAAGGCTAATCACGTTTTGTATTAAGAAATTCTTCAAAACCACCCCGACTTTTTTTTTACGTGTGGAAACTAAAACGCAAATGCACATCCACATACGGCTTTACCGTAAGTAAGTTTTTACCATTAAGTTACTATTGAGGAGAAAATAAATAATTTATTTTAAATAATTATTATTTTTCATTTGTCCACTACATCACATATAGGTACTGCCTACTGGTCAAACGAAGTTTTCTACGATTGGACATTTTTGATAGCCGTAATTTGGTTTAATAAGCAGCGGCCGCTGCTTATTCTGATGAAAAATAAAGCAACTGCTTAACAATTAAGCGTTTTTATTTAGAGGGGCGCCAGTTTTAAACCTCGCACCATCTAAAACTTTTGATAGGATCGGCACTGGCTATATCGTATCGATATCATCAAAAAGGGATTCATACTCGCAATGATTCGACAAGTCTGGTGCCTTAGCTTTTAAGCTACCGTTTCCACTACCGGCTTATAAATAATACACTCGGTTTCAGACGCGGCTACGTTCGCATTAATGTAATTTGAATCAAATAATTTAGGTAGCCCCCGAGAACAATATTTTTTCTGAAACAAAGGTCTCCCTTTCGGTACTGTTGCTAACGTGTATGTTATTATTTAAAACAAACGAGTTTATATTCGAATTTAGAGTTTCAATTTAAATTTTAAGTGTACACCACTTGGAGTATTCCTGCGTAATAAGTAGACGAACACGGTAAATGAAATATCTGGTCAGATTTACATGTGTGTTGTGCCGGTAAATATATCATTATATGTGTGAATTGTTTTTTTTTTGATAAGACAACTCTCACATTAGGAATATATCCTGTGTCGCGGGGGACTTTACAAACATAGATGAAACGGACACAAAGTACACCCAGACTCAGAACAACAATTTGTGGATCACACAAAGTGTCGTCCCGTGTGGGGATCGGACCCACAACACTCGGCGTAGTAGCAAGCGGCGTGGCGACCGCTTAAACCACTACGCCATCCGTGCATTCTTGTTTCTTTATTCAAACATTTTCAAATTATCATTGTTTCAAAACCATTCTGCGTTATTAATTTAAATGGTTTATTATAGTCACAGGTAGTTAGTACTACTCAGCAGGCATTTCGCTGCCCGTGTACATACCTTCCCGTCTGTCGGCGGCGTTCAGGAACAGTTCCGTGTTGGAGGAGCAGTGCGCGGCCGTGGTGCTGGCGGCCACCACGTTGCCGAGCACAGCCGAGTGGACCAGGCTGAGGCCTATGCGGGGGTGTAGCGTTAACGACGAAAGTAGACCTCCGAGGCGGGTTAGCTGTTCCTGAGGTGTTAGCGCACCTGTAGAAATATCAATATACAGGTGTTAAGAAAGATATGTTCAAAATTTAAGAGGATTATGTGTTTAAGTAAATCTCACCGATTTCTTTAAGGTCGCTAACAGCAAGCTTGATCGCCTTATCGCTTGGTGGTTCCGGCAGCTGCGAGAGGAACTCCGCTACACTTTCATCTGGGGCGTATGACTTGCAGTCCAGTACCGTTTGTTCTAAAGGTATTCTGAAATTAACTGTAGCAATAAATATCTACCGACCTATGAACAGTTTAAAAAAACCTTAGAACTCGGTCATTTACGAACCAATTTGGATGTATTTTTATTTGTATAACTATATATATGGGACTAATCCCACCCACACGCCCACCACTGTAACTCCTGTACACCAGGATCCACAGCAGTGACCCACGAACACACCGAGTTATGACACTCGGGAAGTCCCAGGAAGAAATTAAACTGTCTTGGAACCCGCAACGAAATTAATCAGAAGAAAATTGGAGGAGTTGGAAATACAGTAAATCCACTTCCCTCCTTAGCAAAGCGGGAGACAAAATGAAGTAAAATGGGCATACACCCTTTTAAACAGGGAAGCACCACGGCCACAAATATTACGGGTCCTACGTGAGCTATGTTTGATTTCTATAATATGTATGGCAGAATCGCCTAAACGCACGGAAATTCACCCTAGTTGACACAAGATCCCCATAGTATACCGCCCCAGATGTCACCTGCAAGCTATTCAGCATTATATTACGTTCATTATACCAAAGACTACATTCCCAGAGGATATGATGAGCAGACTGTTCATAGTGAGAGTTAGGTGTTGAGCATTGACACAATGGTGACTCGACTAATTTAAATGAATAAAGCTTGCTCTTAAAGTTACCATGACCCGTAAGAAATTGAGCGACACAGTGATCTACCTCAAGCCATATCCTCGACAACCGTTCGCGAACAGATGGAAAGAATTGGTAAAGATGGCGCCCCTTGGATGATTCATCCCAGCGTTGTTGCCATTCGTCAATGAGGTCATTTTAGACATCGGGCTGCTGTTGAAGCAATCTTGTAATTTTACCGCGATCCCGCGCGCCCAAAAAATCGCATTCCATGTTTTGTTGTCTTGAATAGTACATGGCTGCACGTCTCTGCACCTCGAGATCGACCGGAAGGACACCCGCCAACACCGGCAAAGCCTCAGTGCTAACCGTCCTATATGCCTTACACAAGAATATCAGTGCAAGTCGTTGGCCTTGTAACAGTTTGCGACGGACAGCGCCTACGGTCGCCCTATCGGCCCATACAGGTGCACCATAGCACATAGAACCTAAATAAGTAGCTCCGTATATGATCTTTAATGTATTAAATGATAGACCCCATGTCGCAGTTGATATCCTTGTCAATGCACAGAAACTCTTTTTAGACTTTTCATTAACTATTTTAATATGTTCGATAAATGAAAAGTTTCTTTCTAAAACTAATCCTAGATAACACACTGTAGTTTTATTTTTTACAGTAACATTGTCAAATCTAATGCTCGGCGGTGATTTGAGGTTACCTTTTAAAAGTAGCTGGAAGGTTTTGTTGGGTGCAAAAATTAAGCGATTACGTTCACCCCATTGAGATATCAAGTTCAAACATCTATTGGCTAATCTCTCAAGCCCCGCCCTAGTATCAGATTCCACCAGTAATAAGCCGTCATCAGCATACGCGTTCAGAGTACATCCGGATGGTATTGGTATCGCAAGAAAATCGTCGAAGCCGATATTCCACAAGTATGGACCTAGCACCGATCCCTGAGGACATCCCATTGTAAGCGCCTTCGACACAGAATGATGACCAAGTCTTAGTTTAGTTGTACCTAGTGAAAAGTACGAAGAGATAAGGGAATAAATATTTTCAAAGCACCCCCGTGATTTTAATTTCAGCAACAGCATGGGCCACCATGCGTTGTCGAAGGCGCCAGATATATCTAAGAAAATAGCCAGCACGTATTGAAATTTTGACTCTGTGACAAACTTTCTAACCGATATAACAGCGTCAGTTGTCGATTTACCCAACGTAAATCCAAATTGTCTATCATGAAATTTGACTCCACCTGGCAGAAGCCGGGGCACTACAAGACGTTCTAAAAGCTTTCCTAACGATGGTAATAATGTGATTGGTCGGTAGGATTTAGGATCATCCGGTGGCTTGTCGCCACTTTTTGGTATTATACGAATATTACCGCACCGCCATATACGAGGAAATATTCCTTCAGCAATGCAACGTTTAAAGACAGTGAAAATCGTGTCACCCGAAAGTTTACAAGCTTCTTTTATCATTTTGTTAGATATTTTATCATCGCCCGAAGCCTTGTTTAGCGGCAAGGATCTAATGATACCGAGAAATTCGTCTGAAGATGGTAAATCAGACATTGGAGACAGTGGTGGTTCGATGGCCCACTGCCTGATCTGTCGGTGATGATCAGCGTCGTTTTCCGGTCGATCGTCAGGTACGAGTGAGTCTAAAAGATATTCTGCTGTTTGTTCTACTCCTGTGGTATATCTGTTATTAATTTTGATGTTCTGTATGTATGCAAGGTCGATTGATCTATTTGCCTTAAATTCGTGATACAAAGGTGACCACGGGCCCTCTCTATCGAGTTTATCAACAAGTTTCTGAATTAAGTTTCCCTTGGATTTTTCCACAGCAGCTCTGTAGTGGGACCTGGCAACTCTAAGAGCAATGAGAGCATTGTTGTACAAATCTCCTGTTACGTTATATTTTTTAATAGTGTTTAATTTTCTACGAGCTTTCCGGTAGCTTCTACGTAGTTCGGCTAATCTATCATTCCACCAATCACATCTACGAGTGTTAGTGATAGATCCGCGACCAATAGTTACATCAGCGCAGTATGTAAAAGTTTCTGATAATATTTCTGCGCTTTCCTCAGCTGATAAACTACTGCGACTGAAGTCTTTGGTATGAGTTGCAAAGAGTGAACCAAACAAAGCCCAGTTCGCACCTTTAGTTTTATATCTAAAATTATAGGGAGCCCTTTGTGGATCCTGTGCCACCCTTGGTATGAATTCGTACACGATCAAGCGGTGATCACTACAGGATGCGTCCGGAAGGACACGCCATCCGGATATCGAGACGTCGCCGCGTGTAAGCGTCACGTCAATAGAAGACTCACCCATTGGGTTGCAAAAAGTTGGTGGTGCATCGGGGGTATTGTGAATAATAAGATTCATTTCCGCAATGAAATCTTCAACCGCACAACGTCGAACCGTGACGGTTGAACGCAACTTGCCATACCATAATGAAGATGACGCATTGACATCAGCGCCAATGATAATTTTATGTCCCACGAGGAACTGCAAGACGTAACGTAAGTGATGTAAGTGAGGATCAATAGGATGTGAATATTGAAAATAGCAGCTCACTACGTAAACCTTACAGGTAGAGGATGAGATCTCAGCAACGGCGCAGTGTGACGTCATAAGATTACGCAAAGATGTTACCGTAAAATTAGAACTTGCAACATATATCCCAGCCTGCGAACGGCAGTCAACCTGTACTACATTACGACGCAAGTGAGCGCTCTGATATTGTTCTTGTAAAAGGACAATGTCTAACTTTTGTTCTAAAATTAAACGGTCTAACTCTGATGTAGCTATTTTATCGTTAGGAAGATTTATCTGGCCTATCGAAATATTATTCATTACTTAGTAAGTTACTCTTTTAACCTTTTTTTTTTTTTTTTTTTTTTTTTTTAAACTAAGTTAAACTATTCAGTAATTGGTATTTAATATTAGCTGTTCCAGTTTTAATTTGTATGTGGCACAGTCGTATGAGCCGCATCGATGGTCAGATGGTTTCTTGAACCGCTTACACTGTGCGCACGTGGGCTTAAAATCTGGTGTGTCTTTATTTGGACAGGCTCGCGTTTCGTGTGCGGCGGCGCAATTAGCACAAGTAGGGGTTTTTATGGTGCAAAACTTTTGTACATGACCGAATTGCTGACAATTTAAGCAACGAACTACTTCTATATCGTCTATGAATCTACATGTGGCCCAGTCTATATAAAGTTTATCTTTTGTGTTGGCTAGATGTTTCCGAACTGCTGCCTCTAATTCTAAGCCTATCCATTGACGCCCATTTTCTAGTTTACGATGCCTAACAATTTTGGTTGACTTAATAAAATCGTTCTCACTTAATTTTAATTCGTCCTTGATATTCTGACAATAATAATTTTATATATATATATATATATATATATATATATATATATATATATATATATATATATATATATATATATTATTATTATTATTTATTTATACCTTTAGAACAATCCAATATCCCGAATGTGCAGTCAATATAACGCAATTTGCTCTGAGGTGGACATTTCTCACAATAGTTATAATCTGTTCATAAGTCTATTACTGAAACTATGTGCCCCACAATAATGTCTGTATAATTTCTTAAGCTTTCTTCCTTTTTTTTTTATTTAGGATCTTTGTGTTGTTATTTAATCGAACCTTAAACCAATTATTTTGTAATAATAATGGAGCTTAAGTTTATTATGTGAATTCTTTAGTCTGTTAACATACTCATATAAACTTTGTAATAGCAGTGTTTTACCTGAAATAAAACACACATTAAATACTTACCTTATTTGAAGCTTACTAGATTGAGAGTGGCGTTCTTGACTTCCGCTTTATTTTCCCTCTCTTTTGCTCTTTAGTGCTATTTATATATGTCTATCTCTTTCGCGCACATGCTTTCTCCCACCAGGTGGCGCTGTCAGATGACAGCTTAGGCTCGGTAGAGTTTTATATTTCATTGAGTCGATAATCTACACCAGGTAGAATTAGAATGTAAGCTTCAAATAAGGTAAGTATTTAATGTGTGTTTTATTTCAGGTAAAACACTGCTATTAAACACTTGACCGTTATTTGAAGCTTACTAGATTGAGACGTGTCTGTTATCACCTGGTGGAAAGAGGACGCCAATGTGATATTCATATTATTTGTATAAATGCAGTAATAATCATATGGGTTATTGACCTTAATACATTTATTTAACAAATTGGGGAAAATGTACTTGTTAATTCAGAACTAGGCCTTGTAATGGTTGGCACCACCTGTTTACAGTAATAACGGGCAAAGGTGTTTTGAGATTTCCAGTTACCCCTAGCAAGTATTTCATCTAAGGGGCAATTGTTAAGCCAACTCTTAGATGCCACCGCTGATCGCAGGCTACCCGCTGGAGCGTCTATGCCAGCTTGTAATAAGAGCGATTTGACCCAGCTAGCGATAACTGTACGAGAGGCGACCTTAGTTTTACCTCTGAGGTTAATAAACAGATTGACGAGACCGCCTTGCTGTCGTTTTTCCTTTAAAATAGTAATACAGTGCTTAATCCAAAATACTGGATCTAAGTTTTTATTTGTTGTATTAGTGATTAACTTCCAACCCGACTGCCTATAATTAATTCTATCCGTTTTAGATCCAAAAAGGCCATAAAATAAGACAGTCATTCGACTCAGAAAGGTGTGTCGAATCGACTGCAAGTAAGGTTAGGTCATGGACTCGCCTGCCTGAACAGAGGAGTAATAATGTCGCTGTATGTCTACAAACTGCAAATGCATTACTTTTATCTATGTCATAACTTTCTAAGTATGTCACTAGTTTGTCCACGTCCCAAATTGTTGGTTTCTTAGTCGCTGGCTTCTTCAGAGCGATGGACTTAAGTATATGAGTGACCAAGGTGTGCGAGTTTAGTCCACCGGCATCCTCAGCGTTGCATAAAGTGCAAACTACGGACTTATGTAGCAAAATTGAATTATAGGCTAGCCCTTCTACGATATACAGATCTGCTAAAAACCGAGCCAGGTTCTGGCCAGCCGGCTGGAAGGGGTTTACCCCATGCTTCGTGGTCCAAGTTAGCCATCTGTTCCAGGCTACTTTATAAGTCTTCCTCGTGGACGGGCGCCAAGAAGACTTTAAGAGCTCTACCTGATCATTATTCCATTGTTTAAGGTTTTGAGACCACCCCCCCAACACTTCCATATCTCTAAGGTCATTTCTTGGACCCTTGGCGGTGGCAGACATGTAACTGTGTCTATCAGGTATAGATGTAGGTTCTGGATCACGAACGGTGGGGCTAGAGCACGGGCTTTCACGTCCGCTCTCCAGAAAACTTGTTCCCACCATGGTACTACCAGAAGGTATATTCCCGAGGCCGAGTTGAGATGTGCTAATACCTTGGGAACTAGGTAAGGTGGTGGAAAGACCCAGGCCAAGGGATAGTTCCATTTCTGAGAGAAGGCATCGTGATACATCGCATGGTTGTCGTTCAGGTCCAGTGATACATAATTCGCTACTACTTTTGCCTGTTGCGACGCAAACAGGTCTATCACAGGAACTCCGAATCTTTGAAATATTTTCTCTGTACACTGTGCTAAGAGGTGCCACTCCGGTGGGTTGCGGTGACGAGATAGGTGATCTGCATGACAGTTGAATATTCCTGGTAAGTGTTGCATCTTCAGACTTATTTGGTACTGGTCTAGATGATGAAACACTTCTTTTGTTAGTTGAAGTAATGGAGCGGACCTGGTCCCTCCTTCGTTTCGCAGGAAGGCAATAACAGTCTTGTTGTCGCTTTGAACTAGCACTGTTGCCCTGTACAAGAGCGGACCCCGACTTTGCATTGTAGTAGTTTAGTTTAGTTTAGTTAGTTTGCACCTTCAGTATAGCTAGCATCTCCTTTTGATTGCCATGAAGGTCTTTCTCCTCTTTGCTCCATGTTCCCGACAGTGCAAGGCCATCGAGTTGGGCTCCCCACGCCAGGTCTGATGCATCTGTAGTCAAGAAGTGTGTCGGCATCGGGAGGTGGATCAGAGAGGTGCGGTGACAATTTTGCCCCCACCAATTGAGTTCTCGTTTCACTTGTATAGGTAGAGTTACACTGACAGAGTTTTCTTTTTCTTTCTGATTCAGGAATACAAGTGTATCCCGAAACTGAAGTCGACCCTTCGGTACGGCGACACTGGCAAAGTTTAATAAACCTACAAAACTTTGTAGCTCTTTTAAAGTCACCATATGCTTGTGTAAAAGGTTCGACACGCTTTCTTTTATTTTTGAGATCTTTTCGCGTGGTAATGATCTCTCGTTCAGCCATGGGTTCCATTTGATACCTAGAAAAACCAAGCTTTTGCACGGTAGTAGGACAGATTTCTGATAATTTATTTGCCAACCCAGGTAGGTTAGACGATTTAATACTATTTGCATATGTCCTTGTAACGCGTGATAGCTTTGATGCGCTACCAGAAAATCGTCGAGGTAGACCAGTACCCGTATACCATCGTGTCTTAGAGTCTCGGCTACCCAATTCGTTAACATCGCAAAAATTCTGGGTGCTGTACTGAGGCCGAAGGGAAGGCACGTCATTTGAAACAATTTCCTTTTGTATATGAGCCTGAGGAATCGCCTGTGAGACCGAGCTACGGGCAGGTTGAAATAGGCCTGGGAGAGGTCTATTTTGCAAAGCCAGTCGTTCTGTTGAAGAAAGTCTGGGACTCTGAATACGTTGATCAGTTTGAACGGTTTTGTGTAAACAAATTCGTTCAGACTCTTTAGGTTGAAAATGGGCCGAGCAGAGCCGTCGGTCTTTGAAATGAGAAACATTGTTGACAGAAAACTTGGTGACAGTTTTACTTCCTCTAGCACATGCTGCGCTACCATTTGAGAAATGATAGCTGACATCGCCTTGGATTGCTTCGTTGCGAACGAGCTTTGTAGATTGGGTAGCATGAGAGGTGGTTTTTTGATAAAAGGTATGCGATACCCTTTTATTATGCGAAGCAGTATGTTCGGTGCTCCCAGTTCCTGCCATCGATCGACATAGACTCTCAATTGGCCTGCTCGGAAGTTCTGACAGTCAGAACTTACCTCTCTTACCTCCCGTGTAATATTCACTGGTTGACATTCTCTTCCTGTTACTCCCGCTCGTATCTCGTTTGTCTTTATTATGGTTAGCTCCTCGTGATCGAAAGGATCCACGAGTGTTGGGGTTAGATTCTCGAACCAATCTTTGGCCAGAGTTGGTTCTATACGAAGGCTGGTGATATCCACAGCTTTGCGCAAGCTGTTCGTGTCCCCAGCCCTGCGAGGGCTGAGAAGCGCATGGCCTATCGTAGCATGCTAGATGGGTACCCTGCGGGGGTACGTAATGATGAGCTGACCCCTGCGAGGGATAGCGACTGGGTTTTTTAAATCCTGTTTGCGAAACAGGTTTATAAACATGTGCTTTGTTTGGGGGTAAGAATGTCTTCTTAACCCCTCCCGCCTTCTCTAATGCCAGTGATAGTAACTCAGCATTAAAAATGTGTTGATAGGACGGCGGTATTTTGCGTAAGGTAGCCTTAACAAGTGGGTCTCGAACGTAATTTGTTATCCCATCTCTACGCATTTGGATCGTTTCTGCACGATGACCACAAATAAGCTGAAGCATATCCGAGTAGACTTTATTATAGTCCCCATCGGCAAAAAGTTAAGTGATTTTGTCATGTAATTGATCCGCTGTCACATTACCTTTGCTCCTAGTCCAAGAGACAAGGTCACACATACTTTTTTGTAGCTGATCACGTTGTTTAAGTGCACAGAAAGTCAAGGCACCATACGTTTTATCAGCGTGCGCTAAATAGCGTAGGGAATCGTAACTTTTTATTTCCTCGTTAACCTCCAGTTCAGTAAACCCAGGCGTGTGGGTATACATTTTCTGTACCTCCGAGTACCTAACCTCACACCATTCACTTTGGTCTAAGCGTTGAATCTGTTGTAAAGACTTGAGAAAATCACTAGGTGCCTTAGGAACAGAGGGCTCCTTCAGTTTTACTTGCAGGTCAAATTTAAACTGTCGATATTCCCGTAATGCTTCGTCGTCATTACACATAGACTGATTTTCAAGTAAAGAAATTTCGTCATATTTATCTGCATGTAAGTCTACCGACCCGTGAGGTGACATTTCCGGTTGACTGTTTCCTACACAGTTATCACCGTGAAAAACGCGATTACGTAGTTCACTAACTTCTTGTGATAATTTGAACAGCAATTCGTCTTTGCGACTACGGTTCCAACCTTTATTTTTATGGTAATGACGGCGCTGTCTTTTCTTTCTACGAGATGATTTCACAGATGACGAGGTTGAAGAACTACTAGTAGAACTAGAGGTCGAATCTGAATTCGATCGTTGGTCTCGACGCGATTTAGACGTCTTATTTTGTAAGCCAGAGGGTCCCGGCACCTCTCTTGGCTCGAGATCATTTGATTTCTCCATTCTATTTTGACGAAAATTCGAGCTATTGTATTACGCAGACCTCTATCTAGGATGATTAAACACCAAGGAAAATTTAATAACTAAAGAAAGAGGGTATTTTACATATGATACACGTTACTATAACTTCTAAACGGGGCTAAAGTCTAACACCGTTTATATGAATAATACTTCGCCCATTATAGCAGCGCACATTATATTGTTGATTTCTTTTTTTTTTTTTTTTTTTTAACAAGTAAATGTACTCACAGTTTTGTTGCGGGTATAGGTGTATCACACGTTCACAATACTTATTTCTAAATGTAACTTAATAGCGATCCTGTTATAGATATTAAGTATATTTTTTAACGAAAATTCTGCAACATTGAGCAGCCAACGACTGCTCTGAGCGGAATTTTAGACGCCAATGAAATATAAAACTCTACCGAGCCTAAGCTGTCATCTGACAGCGCCACCTGGTGGGAGAAAGCATGTGCGCGAAAGAGATAGACATATATAAATAGCACTAAAGAGCAAAAGAGAGGGAAAATAAAGCGGAAGTCAAGAACGCCACTCTCAATCTAGTAAGCTTCAAATAACGGTCAAGTGTTTAATAGAACGTTGTGTATAGTTATAACTGGACTTCAGATTTAAGTATTGTATATTGTCAACATAATTGTGTATGTGCTAATCTGTTATCTGTTACTGTACCTATTAGATAAAATAAAATAATATATATATATATATAATAACTAGTATGCGATAAAAAACATAACACCATTAGGTACTAAAAGAAATGCTCTATTACTAAATTATAGTCATATATCATTATGTAATAATATTTCGAACATCTGACATAACGCCATCTAGTTTCAAACTAAGCATAGCTTGTACTATGAAAGCTAGATGATTGATAGAATAACTATTTTTTTTTATTTGTAAAGACATATTATACATGTAAAACACCCAAAACAAAAACAAATATTTGCAGATCATACAAACATTTGTCGAATGAACCCGAAACTGAGGTCTCGGGTTTGATTCACAGCAGCAGTCGCATAAACTACCACTGCGCCACCGAGGCAGTCGAAAAATACAAATTGACCACCGTATTTGTTAGTAAAGTAGCTCAATTTAATTCTAGTTTAGCTATTTTTTAAATTTTTATAATAATAATATTTTTTTTAACATCTGAACAAATCCTATTGGTCTAGTAGTTAGTGGCCTTGAATGCTACGCCAGAGGTCGTGGGTTCGATTCCCACCCAGGACAAATAATTGTGTAATGAGCACAATCATTTGTTCTGTGTCTAGGTGTACTTTATATTTAATATGTATGTATTTAGAAATATATAAGTATGTATATCGGCATTCTGGTTACCGTGTGTAAAATTTGTGAAAATATTATTATTATTAAATATATTTACCTTAATATTTCAGGTGTGGTGTGTGGAATGAATTCGGCTTCTTTCTCTTTGGTATACATTCTGTAACAGTGACCTGTAAAAATAATTTCTATATACCTAACTGCAAACAAGCATACTGCCTTAATTTTTTCTGTATTATGTTTAGAAGGCCGCGTTTTAGGATTTTTAACCCCCTTTCTCAAACATTCCATCTTCATCTGTCAAGAAGTTTGCCAGATTTCGTAATTAGTGATTAGGTGAGTGAGTATCCATTAGTTCCATCTCTTTTTTTTGTATTTTTAATTTTCAGTGCGTCACTTTGTCATTCGATTATATACAAGACAGATTTTTTATTTTGTTGTTTCGATACGAGTTAGTCGCTACCAGTTGTCAAACTTTAACAAATAACATTGTATGTCTAACTTTTCTTTCTTAACAATAACGACAAACTTAATGCAATAGTTTAGTTAAGATAAATTAATTGTCAGAACTATACCAGGTTGTACTCTTCCAGCTCGACCAGTTCTCTGCTTGGCACCTGCGATCGATACCCAAACTGTTTCTAAACTTGCAGTGCCTAGGAACAGACAAACAAATATTAATTCAATACAATATAACTATTATAGTTGTATATTACCTAAATGGCCAACGCGTCTAATGTATGAAAGATCTAGTGCAGAAGTTCTCAAATTTTTCGTCATCGACAACTTCCAATATTTTATGGTTTCCGTGGAGTCCTTGCTGCTACATTTATACATGTACTTAAAATTTTCATTTCAACGTAGACCCCTTCCGAGTTTTCCGTGGACCCCTGGGGTCCACCTGGTCCACTTTGAGAACCACTGGTCTAGTGGTTAGCGTTTCCCACATTGCACAAAAAATTGTGTGATAAGCATGAACGTTTGTTCTAAACCTCGGCATAGCATCCGTCGTTTGGAGGTAAGTAGTTATTACCCTCCCCCCTCGAACTATCATTTCTTTTTTTTATGGAATACGGACCAAGGTCACCTGATGGAAAGCGACTACCACCGCCCATGAACGCTTGCAACTAGATATTGATATTGCCATTAGATTTAGTACCTGTACGTTCCATGATCCTGTTCTCCTTATGACTGCCGGTATCTACGACGTAGACGACATCGGGTATCGTAATCGATGTTTCTGCTACATTCGTAGCGAGAACTATCTTACGTATACCTGGAGGTGGAACTGAGAACATTCTTGATTGGTCCTCCGTTGATAATCTATAACGAAAAGAATTCTAATTAATAACGGAATACTAGAACATAATGATAAGACAAAATTTATTTACAGTAATCGCAAAAAAAACCGTTAATAACTTTTGGCGACGGCGGTCACCTCGCCGCTTCCTACTGCGCTGAGTATTGTGGGCTCGAACCTCACATAGGGCAGGCTAGACCGCAGTAATACCACACATCACATTAACAGCCTTTAATAGTCCACTGCTGGACATTGGCCTCGCCTTGGTTCAGAATACATAGTGTCATCATCCCTATTCATCCCGTAGGTGTAGTAAGAGACGACTAAGGGAGCAAACTACGCCGGACAACAGTACTGCAAAGAGAAGGAAAACTTGAAACAAATCGTATACCAACCCGTCTGGCTAGCGTGGTTTACTCGTAATAGGATAAAACCTTTCTAAGGAGAGCCCTATGTCCAGCAGTGGACTATTAAAGTCTGTCGATGACCAATCTGCTTGTCTGCCCCCTTTAACATAAAAAAGATAATTTGAACACCCACCTTGAATGTACAGGCAATATCATATGTACACCAGACTGGCTGTAGAGCTCGTCCAATATCTGCTTGGTCTGTTTGATCTCTGACCATCCGGGGAGGAACACCAATATTGCACCTTCCTTTTCATTCTTGTCGACAGCTTGTATTACATCAGCTACCTACAAAACAATGTACATATTTTTTTAAGCATAGCGGGCGAGTGCCCAGCGTGAGCCTATTTCACATCAACTCGATCGTCACGGTGACTGCGTTCGGCGATGCGATTGGCCTACACAGAACTCTTCACCAATCGCATCGCTGAACGCGGTCACTGTCGAGGATCAACTTCCTCGACAGTGACCGCGTGTGAAATAAACTCACACTACGCCCTCTGATGAGGAAAGAGTCATTATATGACCATACATACTATGCATGTATTTCAAATAAACCTACATCGTAGTTCTAGAACCCATAACACAAGCTATTTTTATATCGTCATCATCATCACGATTATCAGCCTATCGCAATACACTGCTGAACATTGACGTCTCCCGTTGCACGCCACATAAATCGATTTTGGGCTTATCGCATCCAGCGCAATATGTTCCACCACACGACATTAATTCATATGTTTATAGGGGGCCTGGGTACTGCTGTTTAATGTATGTTCAAGAATATTTTTTTAAATCGGGAGTGTCATGGGCCGCCTCGACCTTTGTGATACCACGGCCTCACAGCAAACCGCTGTTGAGCAATTTTTTTATGCTAATACATACGAACGAGAGGTAGGTACACCACCAACGCACAAAACACGAGGGTCCTAATTAGGACCACTGCGAGCGAGCGCACGTACTCATTACATATTATATACAATGCCTTCTTGTGTATTCCAAAAGTGCACAAATTACGACAAAAAGGTAAATTAATATAAAGGAATATCATACCGTAAATGTATGTTTTGTTCTAAAATGCATTAATAGATGTATGTACGGTTACAGAACAAATATTTTGTGCGTGCAGTATGAATATAACGTATCTTCATTAAAATATCATTGCTAGTTATCGAGTGAATAATGATACCGAAGACCAACCCACCCCTATGATCCTAGGGGGGGAGGTGGTCGCCTGATAGTACCACAACATATTTATGATTTTGAGTTGCAGGTGTCCTTGGGCAGTGGTAGTCACTTACCATCAGGTGGTCTGTTGACTTGATATAAATAAATTAAAAGCATGGCCTCTGATACTACGAGTATACTATATTATTCTAAAACGATCTACTGAGTCCGTAAGACCCTCGCGCGTCCCTACGCAGTCCCCTCAGGGTCCGTGCGCTGACAGGTCTATTCCTTCGTCGAGAAACCGCGAGCATAATCTAGTACATTTATCTTTAATCGCTACTCGAATATATAACTATCTATCTCTTTCGTCCAAGGTGTAAGTAACAGAGATGTATCACATTGTTATATACCTCTTGACAGTAGATTTGTGGTCGGCTATCTTGTTTCTGACAACTTTTTAGAGTATTCGACAATTTCAAAGCATATTTCTTTTGAATATCTTCCAGGTGTGATATTTCTACTGGAAACGTTCGCCCCGGTACATCTATTACAGGGCATTGGTCGAAGTATCTGGAATAAAAGGCCAACATACAATACAGGTTATATATTAAGGCCAAGATGTAGTATTTATTCTTAATCCGATTCGAATTCGAATCGATTAAGAATACGGAATACGGAGTGTCACCATCCCTTCATCCCTTGGGTGTCGTAAGAGCCGACTAAGGGAGCAAACTACGCAGGAAAACAGCGCTGCAAATCAAATCAAATCAAATCATTTATTTGTGATACATGGGTTACATACAGGTGTTCATTACATAATTATTAATGATGTTCATTCCATGATCTGCCATTTGGGCATACAAATTATTAAGCAATATATTGATTAATATTTAAAATTATAGTATTTAAAAAAATATGTACATATATTAAAATTCTGATTATTTGATAAAAAATTCATTAAAGATTATATATAAATTCTATTATTACTGTAGGTCATGACATACGCAAGAAATTCAGCAAGAATCAACGCCAACATTAAACTTGGACATGAAACATTTAAAAAAATCGAGTCTATAAAAATTCATCAACAGAGTAATAGCATTTTTCTGTGAGAAATTTGAACAATTCATTTTTAAAGACATAGATGTTGCCACATTCTTTTATATCGTTAGGAATCTTATTGTAGATCTTTGTGGACATAGCAAACACACTCTTCCCAAAGAGGGTAGTTCTATAGTGACAGGTAAGGTTATTATACAGGTGACTTCTATTTCGCGATAACAACTCTAATGTAAACAGTGACGGATTATGTCTAATAAACAATGCCATTTCAAAAATATACAATGATGGTACTGTAAGTATTTTTAATTTTTTAAAATAATTCTTGCAGCTGTCAGTTCTTTTAAGACTGCACATAGCTCGCACGCACCTTTTTTGACATTTAAAAACTCTATCCCAGTTGGTAGTAGTTCCCCAGAATATGATTGCATATCTAAGTCTAGAAGCAACATTACTATGATAAGCTACGAGTAATGAGTTAAGATTGACCTTTTTTGCTAGCATGTATAGACTATAAGATGACTGTGACACTTTTTTACAAACGAAATCAATATGACTTTGCCATTTCAAATTGTCATCTATGTGTACACCGAGAAATTTTGTTGTAGTCGTCAATTCAACTTTTTCACCATTAAATTCTATTAGAGTATGTAAAGTGTTTTTTGTTTTTTGTTTAAATTGCATTAATTTAGTTTTATCGATGTTAATTAGTAAATTATTATTTTGAAGCCATTGAATTATTGAATTTAAACTATTATTTATAATATTTTCATCATAGTATATAACAGTACAGTCATCAGCAAATAGTACCATACGATCTGTAGTAGATTTTGGCAGGTCATTGATATAGATAAGAAAGAGCAGTGGGCCCAGAACACTACCTTGTGGAACTCCATATTTTATGCTTCTACTCTTGGACTTATAATTTATTTCATATTTAGTTTTAGGACAGATTTTGACAATACTTGTGATCTGAGTTCTGTTACTAATGTAAGACTTTAGTAAGTCCAAAGTGTTGCCCCTAACACCATACGTTTCAAGCTTACTCAGTAGTATACTATGGTCCACGCAGTCGAAGGCCTTTGACATATCCATATACAAAGCATAGACAGGTTGTCTTTTATCAACTCTAGGATATACTAAACTTAAGAAATCATATATAGCTAAATTTATGGACATATTTTTACGAAAACCTTTCTGATCCGGCGTAAAGATATTATTCCTTTCAAAGTAGTCATACAAGTTATTGTATATGGCTTTTTCAATTATTTTAGAAAATATTGGAGTCAGGGCTATAGGCCTGTAATTTTTTAGCGCGGTTTAATTATAGTTGTTTTTAAGACAGATGGAAATATTCCCTGTTCGAAGCACATATTTATGATACAGCTCAGTATAGGTGCAATCATATGAGACACGGATTTTATCACCAAAACACATATGTCATCAAACCCGGTACTCTTAGTATTATTTAATTTTTTTATAATATTGTGAATTTCCATAGGACTAGTCGGATTCAGAAAGAATGATTTCGGTGTATTATACGTGCATGTAGAGATTATTGGGATATTATTACCGTTACTGCTAGTCTCAGGTTTGACTATATCTGCATAGTAGTCATTCAACAATTCAGCGATTCGTTGAGGGTCCATAATTTTATGTTTGTCTATTACCAATTCACTTATAGTCTCAGGGGGAAAATTCTGTTTTTTGCCATTAATTATGTTCCAGGTGGCTTTCGATTTAGAATGTAATAATTATTCTGAGATTTTTGAGTTAATTTAATAATTTTGGAATATGTCAGTGAATATTTTTTAAAATTCGATTTATCTACGCTACTTTTTGATAGTCTATATTTCCAAAGAAGAGAACGTTTACGCCTACTACATTTCTTAATACCACGTGACATCCATTTTGGTACAATGGTTGTTTTATTTTTAATTTTAAGTATGGGAAAGCACATTTCGTAAAATAGTCTAAATGTATCATAAAATAAGTTAAAAGCATCATTTGCATTCTTTGTCTCAAACACTTCAGTAAATTTTAACTCTTTAATGCACTCTTTAAATTTTCCTAAATTGTCTTTAGAATAATCGCGTTTAAATGTAAACCAGTGGTCAAATGTACAGGTCTTTTTGACTGGACATGAAATATACTGCGCCTTATGATCTTTGTTCTATGATCTTTTCTTATGATCTCCTCTGCGCCAAAGAGAAGTAAAACTTGACACAAACCCTACACCAACCTGTCTGGCCAGCGTGGTATAGTAGGCCAAAACCTTTATAAGGAGAGGTATCTAGGAGAGGTCTATGTCCAGTAGTGGATTATTAAAGGCTGTTAATGATGATGATGAATTATTTTGATACTGATGAATTTCGTAATTTTCAAAGTAAGAAACACGACATAAAAAATAGCTTAGGAATAAAGTAACACGCACCTTGTGAACACTCCTGTGTCTAAAGTAGCGCTCATAATAAGTATCTTTAAATCTGGATTAATGTTTAGTGCTTTTTTAAGCAGAAGTAGAGTGACATCAGTGTTGACGTCACGCTCATGAGCCTCATCTATGATGACGTGGGAGCAGCCTTCCAGTCCTGAAAGGTAGGGTTTACTGGTTAAGTAGGTAATATTTATATACTAACGAAACTAACTTCAATTATTCTGTTGCGAGGCCTACGTCTGTTTGTAAAACTGGTAACATGTTAATGCATGCTTACCGAGAACACGGAATATAATAGGTGGTACTATTACAGAAGTTTAACTTTTCAAAATCATTTATGTAAATATAAAGCGACTCTCGCACGCAATAAAGTACAAATTAGCTCGCACACCATAATCACTAGAAGTCGCATCTCTTTTTATAACTCTTATCTATTCTAACGATGTTAGGGTTTCATTGCTTGGTCTGCAATATCTTTTCGAAGTGCGAAAAACGTCACTTTCGGATCCTTGATATTATTTAAGCCGTATACCATTCTTCAACATCCATTTGTCTTCATTTGTATCAAACTGCTATATTGTGATACGAGCTTATTGGGCAAGGTATGGTCTCCTCTATGTTCGTCGGCCTCATCGAAGAAGCCACGTACTTGCCGCTTCATATAGGGTATCAAGCTACAAGTACGTTACACCATAGACGTGCCAACTAACTGCTACTAGTACGTACTGTAGTACTGCGTACTGTGACCGCCCTGATACTTACCAGGATTTGTCTGTAATCTTCTTAACAGAACACCAGAAGTGCAGTACAGTATTGAACCACAGGGAGGCTTCGGTGGCTTGGCATGGAGCCTCACTTGATAACCCACAGTGAGTCCTACCTGAAACATACAAGACTCTCCATAAATTTTAAGTTAGTATTGATGACGCAGTCGAGGTAAAGCGGTTACAAGGGTCTAGGACAATTACAATCTCAAAAGTAGTGGTGACACATGTATATATAGGAAGACACCACGGGAAAGATTCGAGGCAGTGCATCGAATGTCTTGCTTGACCGTGTATATATTGAAGTTATTAACTTGAACTCTCCATGTGGTGACGGACTAAGAATATGGAGGTTCACCACCCCTAATCATCCCGTGTGGGTGTCGTAAGAGCCAACTAAGGGAGCAAAACAACGCAGGACAACAGCACTGCAAAAGAGAAGGCAAATTTAAAACAAACCCTATACCACCCCGTCTGGCCAGGGTGATATTGTGGGCCAAAATCTCCTTTCTAAGGAGAGGCCTATGTCCAGCAGTGGACTATTAAAGGCTGTTGATATTTAGTGATAGAATAACTTGAACTCAAATAGTTTTTAACATAATTTTTAACTTTATAGAACACATTGACTGCACGGATGGCGTTGTGGTTTTGGTCACCTTGCTGCTTCCAACTGCGCTGAGTGTTGTTGGTTCGATCCTCACACGGGACAACACTTTGTGTGATCCACAACTTGTTGTTCTGAGTCTTGGTGTTGTTAGTGTCCCTTTAATGTATGTTTGTAAAGTCCCCCGCGACACAGGATATATTTTTGTTGTGGGAGTTGTATTAAAAAAAAAGATTCTTTTAAAATTTAGATTTTTGCTCTATGCACATAATTATGTTATAGGTACACCTAAAAAGGGTGAAAAAAATTCTTTACGTATTAATATTACACAACACATTCTAAGCCCAACAAACTCATTCATACCCATAATAATAACTTATAAAACACATCTCACACACGGCCACCTGATCCAAACCTAGGTAAAATCTGTACCATGGTAACAAGACTGCTGATAAACATATCTAAATATATATATTTTATAGATAAATTAGGCACAGAACACATGATCATGCTCATCACACAACCATTTGTCAAATCCACGAACTTAGCAGTCTTGTTCACTAACCACTAGACCAACAGGCCCGTAAATATTTAAGCGCAAGGAACTGAACCACTTCGCCATGTTCTTCAATTAATCTTCAATGGTATATTTACCTCTTCCCCCAACTCGCTAGCGACTCTCTCGGCCAACCCTATAGCCGCTACCCGTCTCGGTTCTGAAACGATGGCCGTCGTCTGCGCGCCACAATGCCTCAGTATTGCCGCAGGCGCACGAGTGGATTTACCGCAGCCTGCCGCACCTACTATCACCGCTACTCTACATTCTTCGAGAGTTGAGATTATTTTTTCTCTGAAAATAAGTCATATTATTTATTGTCACTTATACTACTAATATTATAAATTCGAAAGTGTGTCTGTTACCCCTGCACGTTGAAACCGCTTAACCGATTTAGATCCAATTTGGCATATAGTTTGAGTCCCGGGAAAGGACATAGGCTAGTTTTTATCTCAGTAATCATCCATTAAGGGGGATGACAAGGGGATTGCAGTTTGTAAGGGTAATCAATAACCGCTAAATCGATGTAGGTGAAATTTGGTATAGAGATGGTTTGATTCTTGAAAAAAGACATGGGCTACTTTTGAACCTTGTCCCCTATTATAAGCATTTCACCAAATTATAGTTGGCAACATTTTGGGTATTTAATAAGCCTTTGCCTACCCTTTAGGATATACTTACATACTTAAATACAGCGCGTATCGTATGTCTCTAAGTGTATACGTAAGTCTAAAGAAATTTAACAAAACCTTAATATTAATAATACCCTGTAGGCTGCATTAAATCGCGTCGTCCATAGTTACGATTATATAAAAAAAAATGAAAAGCAAACTGTTTCATTTATCTATAACGTTCTTGTACGCGAAAGTTTGGCGCAAGAACGAAATCGAAAGTGATCGAGAAAGCGTCGCTGTGACGTACACAACGTCACACTGACGTATGATACGTCACTCGACTCTGACGTAGATACGTCATTAAGACGTTTCACGAGAAACAGCTGTCAATTGAAAGCGAGTGTAAGAAAGTGAGATTTCACTTTCAATTTTATTACGTGACGTAGATTGCGTACACGTCACGCGGATTGCATTTTATTATTAAAAGTAGAAGCGTATCTACCCTATTTGTGTTATTTACATAATAAAACCATATTATATGCAACGCAATGCTCCAATTGACTATAACTATAGAACTAGGTAGATAAACGGTACCCACGTTGTTTATATTTCCAATAAATATGTTTATGTAATAATAGTAATACCAGATGGATTTGATAATTAAGCATCATAATGGTCATGAAGAATATCTATATATATTTTCAAAATATCTTGCCAAGGAATCATTAGGGATTTTTTCATAGATATTTAATTAAGGCGTTTTGAAGTCTTGTAAGATTTTCGTCCTTTTTGTTCAGAACGAATAAGTTTCATTGAGTTTTGCACACAATTACTACATAATATTTTCATCAGTCTAACTGTGAAAAGGTTGTAATTGTTGTTGTTATTACTTTCTTTTAATCTACTCGTACTTAACATATGCAGTGTTTTTGAAACCCCTTTGCGTTCTGTTAAAATAAAAGAAAAAATTCTAGCCCCGTTCCTTTACAAGTAAAATATACTTTAGCGACAGTCATTTTCGTTTTCGAACCGCATTCGAAATTGGAAAGTGTTACATGCTGTACTCCGGTTAGTTGAAAGGAGGTCGCGATGTCAGTTTATCTAGTATTGAGGTTAGAGCGGTACTCACTTTTGACTTTCGATTACTTTGGTTTGGAGAGATTTTTATGCGATTAGATATTGGATAATAAGTATGGTTTTAAATTTAGAATATTCTTGTTTTATCAGGTTTAGAAACATACTAGGTATTTAGGGACTACTGTTTATATGATAATGCAATATCGTTGACTGAAGAAATAGTGTACGTAGGGTAATCTTCAAAACGGCTAGACCGATTTTGCTAATATTTTACTACCAGGTAGCTGTCTATTTTCATCTCAGAAAAAACCTTATAACATTTTGCCCGTTCCGGGAATCGAAGCCGAGGGAAATGGACTGCAGTCGCGTACCATACTACACACCACTAAGGGAGCGCAGTCGCGGGTACCAGCTAGTAGGCTATATAACATCATCCTACGACTTATAGAAGCCGAGTATCAATGAAAATTATTGCGAAAACGGGGAAAATTTATTCATTTTGAGAGAAGCACACGAAGTTGCGCGCATCAGCTAGCTAGACATCATCATCATCAACCTTTAATAATCCACTGCTGGACATAATCCTCTCCTTAGAAAGAAGGTTAGTAACAAATTTTTGTATGATTAATAATAAAATTGTTGTACAGTATGTACAACAGCAGTAGAAAGGTTAGAATTCGCTCTTTTTAATCCTTAACTCTGCCTCCTTGTTCTTCTCTGGAATAACAATTCTTTACATAATTGTCCTAAAAATCAACAATCATTTCGTTTACCGCCATAACTTGAACTAATATTGTACGGCTTTCCGTACCATGATACGTTAACATATATTGGAAGCTTGTTTCAATGTAATTTTTACATTAGTTACTATTGTTTACAAATGGTATTCTAGTTTTTTTGTTGTATGGTATTATGTATATAATGGTATTCTAGTTTTATGTGTATAAAAAGAATTTCTCTCACGTATATACATTTCACAGTAAATAAAAAAAAATATAGGTATGGTGCGTATATATAAAATTACTGTTAAAAACTTTAAGTACCTAACATGTGCTAGGTAATTAAATTATACCACATAAAACTATAGTACCCAGTATATATTTTGATCTGTCATGGTAGAAAAGTCTATAGAATGACAGTTCAAGTCATATTAGTCAATGAAAACGGTCGAAATTCGACCTTCATTCTTTTACAAATAAGATATTAAAAACAAAAACGTATTCATAACGTAATAATTGTCTTTGTCTTCTTATTCTAACCTACATTTTCGAGACTACTAATGATGTCAGCTAATCGGCTCCCGTTTCATAACCTATATTACTCAAAAGGTCACCCGCGCCAGGTCAAGGTCATTCATTGAGTTTAGAGGTCGCGGTATGGTCGCGCTAGCGAATGTAGGTCTCAAGGTCTTTTATTGTGGGTTACGGGACAACTGGGCCAGTATGTAGGACGAACTGTTACAAGGTTTTTGGTATTGGAACGGTTAAGAGTTCGTGGGTCGAGGACACTGAAGTGTGTTGGGCTTGTGTTACTGTGTCAGCCCGGATTTGACAATGAGGAGTATGTAGTTTAGTTTTTTGGTAGGAATTCTAGGGTATTGAAGATTAGGAAGTGTTAATTTGAAATACTAAAGTGAAATAAAAAAATAAGGTTTTGATTGTGCCGTTTCAAAAGGAAAGTAGGAACTTTTACTTGGATGGCTGCCTGTTAAAGCCTTATTCTCTGGAACGCTTAGCGGCAATTAAGTTAGAAATAATATGTAATTATGTGTGTATACGGAAAAAAATCTTATAGGAATCCACATGGAATTATGGCAATTGAGAAGCAAAACTAGGTAAAAAGTAAGGTCTTACGAGTACATCACAAGTAAAAGAAAAATTGCAATCGTTAATTTGTTTTTATATCACATAAAACTTGTACCTACTTAAATTAGCATTTGGGTAAATGGGCTGTGTCGTATATCGATGTATAGTGGAATGTTTTTAGAATGGAAAATTTTGTCTTTTGGATAAAACGGGCATTATCTTCGAGAATCGATATAATATGGAGGAACGCGTATCTACATGCATACGGCATATACTTGGACGCGCTGGACTCGCATTTGTGAGCTTTTTTAACAAATCTATAAATGATAATGATAAATGCCTCCTGCTGGCGGTAGTGTCATACTTCGGGTCGTTGATCTTGACCAATATAGGTTAGGCTGGAGCCTGTATGCCGTCTGTATGGACAGGCTGACTCAAAACTATGGTCCTTTCCTCAAAAGGCCTATCCAGACCCTATACTGTACTCGCACAGTTTTATTTAACTTTGTTTAAGGACTTAAAAAACACCTCTGTGCTTTGTTTCGGCGTTTCTTCCCAGAGTGAGTCTTAGGAAATGCCGGCTCCTTCTAGCTATAAAGTCCGACTTGTAAAAATATCTGAAAAGATTTACTTACAGAAATAAATATCATTTATCATTTAAATGATTTTGATTTAAAAAGACGACTCCCGCATTACGAATGCATCCTGTGTCACGGGGGACTTTATAAGTATACATGAAATGGACACAAAGAACACCCAGACTCAGAACAACAATTTGTGGATCCCACAGTGTCGTCGGGATCGGACCCACAACACTCAGCGTAGCAGGAAGCGGCGTGGCGACCGCTTAAACCACTACGCCATCGGTGCAGTCATAAATGATAAAACTGTGCGAGTACAGTATAGGGTCTGAGGTAGGGCCTATACATAGTGATATAGGTAAAGATATAGATGAAGGCAACGAGAGAGGATGCTAGATTGTTCCCTCTATCTCTTTCTCGTCGAGCTCTGTGGTTGGCTGGAGAAAATGATCGATTAAAATGGAATACTGAGTTGTTTTTTTTTATCTGTGTTTTTATTTTGTTTTACCAAACTCTTTTTCAAAACTATGTGAATTCAAAACGAATATTGAAGCATTGTTTTCAATCAAAACTGGTTCACTGTCCTCTGACCAAAGGTAGTTTTCACACGTAAATTTAATTCTACCCTCATTCAATTTCATTTCATGCATATTCTACATTTTCATTTATTTAATTAATTTTAAATGAATAAAAAGGTAAAACGTATATTTATAGATAATGCTTTTATTTTATATTTTAAAATACAGTTAAGCTTGATGTTCCAATTTTAAATAGTTTTTTTTTACAAACCTCATATTGGTTACATTACGAGTATGTAATTCAGTCAGTGTTCATCAGTTGAAGTTATTCGGTTTAAACTGCTGTCGTAAAGAATTCCTCCTTTTTTTCCGTGCGGATATCCTCTCGGATAACAATTACTTTGCTGCTTGTGTATTTTAACATTTCCATGTCTTTTAAATGTTTAACTTTACTTTTTTTGAGCTATGTGTTTCGTATACCGTATGTTAGAATATTTACACCCAATTTGTTTACGAAATTTGTAACTGCCGCCTGTTCTACGATCAAAACATCAAAACCATGCCTAATTCACGATAGCCAATCGCAGCTTAGCTAAACAGAGACAGGGGGAACTATCGGGCATCCGTCTCTCTCGTTGCCTTTGTCGCTTCCACCCACAGGCATCAATCAAAGCGATGCTGCAATTGTAGTCATCCCTAAATTTTGTCCGCCCAAATTCCCGCCCCAGCCACGGCATTTTCCGTAGCACAGCTCCTTCACAGTACAGTTAGAGGGGCACAGTGGACAAGAAAACAAATGTAGCAAATAAAAATGCTGTATTGCGGCGTTCTCGTTATCATAATAAAACAAGCACCTATATTAGTCCTATAGGAAGCGGCGAGGTGACCGCTTGAACCACTACGCCATCCGTGCAGCCAGTCAGTTGTTTAATTATAAACAAAATCATACCAAATATCAGCGCATTTGTATACATGCCTGCCGTCATGACTAGAGCAATATGGCGTCCAACGTTATCATCAACGTTACGAAATTTGAAAAGCAAACGCCAACGCCGGACAAAACTTAGTGTGAAAAGAGCCTTAAGTTTAAAAACAATTGACATACCTGTACTCATCTATAGGAAGAGGCGTTAATTCTTCATCATAAGCTTGGAACTTCTTTTTCAATGCGCGGTCTCTTCTTTCAAGTGCTGCCTTAGTCGGTGGGTTTACGTTTCGTCCGTATACGGGATGAACGCGCTGTTTTATTTCTATGTATGACAAATTAAAACGTCATTGTTGTATGTTTAAATACAAGAAAAGTTGAGAACTAATTGTGAACCGTGGTTGGTGAGCCTTAGATTTTTTTCATGGTAGAGGGGCAAACGAGCAGACGGTGGTACCTGTTGGTAGGCGACTATCGCCACCCATGGACATTTGCGACTCAGGGGTTACAAGGGCGGTCTGACTTTTGCTGTAGTCGGTAGCGAAGCACACTTTAAAAAGCAACGGTCGATTTAAAACGATTTCTAAATTATTTACTATACAAACATCCAATATATATTTGTGTGGTGACGGATTAAGAATACAGTGTCACTATTCCTATTCATCCCGTGGGTGTCGTAAGAGCCGACTAAGGGAGTAAACTAAGCATGAACAACAGCACTACAAAGAGAAGGAAAACTTGAAACAAACCTTATACCAACTCGTCTGGCCAGCGTGGTACAGTAGGCCAAAACCTCTTTTGTAAGGAGAGGCCTATGTCCAGCAGTGGACTAGTTAATTCTGTTGATTATCATAAATATGTGTTAAAAAAAACATTATAAATGATACTTGCCTGAAGTATCTTCTTGTCTGTCTAATTCATCTTCATTTTCAGAAAAATCATCTGCAACAATAAGTAATATATATTTACTAATACACTATATTAACATCAATTACACTGCGCAGAGATGAAGATCCTCTGGTGGGCAGGTGGTGTAATGGGCTGGATCATATCAGAAACCTTCAAAAATAGACCTATCCTAGATAAACTACAGTGAGCCGTCTGCGGTGGTTATGAGGCGACCATCGACAACATTACCAGAAAAGTGCTAGATATCGAAACTAAACCCCGAGGACGAGGAAGAACCCGAATCACATGGAACTCCGTAGTAAATAAGAACCTCAAAGAAGCTAAGTCAAGAAAGAGACAACCCAGGACCGAGCTGCCTGAAGACACATGATACGGAGGGCCGACCCCAAATAAAATGGTAAAGGGCCAAATACATATATTAACACGTTCCTTTTTTTTCAATATTCCTAATTTTATATACGAACAGGAGAAAAGATACAAAATATATTTATTCAAGTGACGTTAAAACTGAGTGTATCCCAGACTCAATTCTTCATAGGCATTACTCAAAAAAATCTGGTCAAGTGCGAGTCAGACTCGCCCACCGAGGGTTCCGTACAACGTTGTAGGTCCATATTATAAATAGTTCAGGAATCGAGTCTCGCAGTTATTGCCGAGCTTTTCTTGAAATTCAGTTTCCAAAACCTATAATATGGCACCACATTCACGCAACGCCAACTAGTCCCAAACTAAGCAGAGCTTGTCCTATGGGTACGAGATAACAAATACTTATTTTATTTGTTTTATAAGTGAAATTGTACCTCGATGATTGATTACTTTAAATAGGAACTATAATAATAATAGTTTCACACATCTCACACACCGCTGTCTGATCCCAAACTAGGCAGAGCCTGTACTATGGTAACCAGACCGCTGATAAACATACTTATATATTTCTAAATACATACATTTTACATAGATAAATTACACCCAGACTATATATATTTATTACTATATTTTTTATGATTGAATTCAAACGGATGGGGTCTACCAATAAGAACGTCCTGGTTTAAAAATTGAACAAAACAAACAGTTTTTTATGAAAAATGCATCCGATTGATTTATTTGATAGATAATTTTATGCAATTTATGTTTTAAATAATATATCGGTCAAATGACCGCCGCGGCTCTTTTTGCAGACGGTCACCCGCTCACGCCAATTTTCGATGACGCGGTGCACCATTTCGGCCGGTATGTCGGCTATGGCTCGTCGAATGTCACGAATTGTAGCTGGATTATTGCTGTACACTTTAGATTTAACGTAACCCCAAAGAAAATAGTCTAAAGTAAAAAAAAGTAAGAAAATAGACTCACCAAACTTTCCACGCAATAATTCCATGTTCACTCGAGTAATGTGAGGTGGTGCACCGTCTTGTTGAAAATAAAGGTCGTCTGCATCAATATCATCAAATTCCGGAAAGAAATATTCGGTTAACATCGAGTTATAGCGCTCGCCATTCACAGTAACAGGGTTTCCTTCGTCACTTTCAAAGAAGTACGGACCAATGATTCCACCTTACCATAAACCGCACCAAACTGTTATTTTTTGCGGATGCAATGGTAATTCATGAACCACACGTGGATTTGACTCACTCCAATAGCAACAAATTTTGTTTATTAACAAATCCATTGAGCCAGAATAGGACTCATCTGAGAAGATGATTTTACGATGAAAATCGTCATCGGCTTCCATCATTTCCAGTGCATAATCGGCAAATTCACGACGGACACAATGGTCGGATGGCTTCAATTCTTGTGCCAAAACCATTTTGTATGTGTGCAGGCCCAAATACGCCAGGTGGTCACTAGAGAAAGCCCCAACTCTTGTGAACGGCGTTGAACTGATCGATTTGAATTCGCATCAACACTGGCCTGAACGGCTGCGATATTCTCTTCACTACTAGCATTTCTTTGTCTCACAGGCACAGCAGTATCGTAGAGAGTGAATTCACTTTCAAATTTTGTTATTATGCGATTTATAGCGCGCACAGAAGGAGCACTATGACGACCGTTTTTTGCGCGAAGCGCTCTTATTGTAGCGGTAGGAGAACGCGAATTTGCGTAATAACTTTGGACAATTTCCAAGCGTTGGTTTAAAGTGAAACGTGACATGATAAAATGGCAAACCTTACTGAACACAAATGTCAAGAGACGTCAAAGATCCATCATCAAATATGGCCGCTATGGGCTGTCAAAACCAGGTCATCCCTATTGGTAGACCCGTTTCAGATTTTTCCCTGTACTTGTAGTACGAGTATATGACGATTTTACTTGCTAAATTTTGTAATTCTAGGTCAACGGAAAGTACCCTATAAATTTTCCCTTGTGTCGAAATATGCTTTTTTTGCGCCATAAACGGCCGTGTATTATTGTCACGTTAACTTAGAAGTATGATTATTTAACAGCTACATGGGACTGTAGACCTGAATATATTGTTAATAATTTAAATTCGATATATCCACGCGTTCCCAAGGATCTTGACTGAAAGACGGACAACAAAGTGATCCTATAAGGGTTCCGTTTTTCCTTTTGAGCTACGGAACCCTAAAAATGAGCTATGTTGCGCAGAAATAACTTTAAATGTAGTTTATAGTTTGATAGAGATTGCCCTGGGTCTTAGATCTTCTTTTGTACAACATTTCCATCCATACTTAAAACTACACTACACTAAACAGATTTAAAAAATTCTCTCACCAATACATATCTACATTATCAGCGAGTAACATAGGCTACGTTTTCCCGCAATAACCGAGATACACGACGACGGAGGTGGGGGCAAAAGCTAGTGGTTAATAAAATGGTAATATCACGAAAAGTAAATACAAACCTTCATCAATAGTGGAATCTTTTGTTAACACAGCTGGTGAATGTATCACTTTATGTTTGGATTCCTTGAACGTTGTATCGTAGATGTCCTCTAAAACAAAAAATAATAAGTCAAAATCTCTCAACTCAGCCATTATAATAATAACTTAACACGTCTCACATACGGCTGTCTGATCCCAAACTATTTAGTGCCTGTACAAAGTAACTAGACTCTTGATAAACATACTCAAATATTTCTAAATAATAAACTTTACACATCTCAAAAACGGCCATCAAACAGAGCCTGTATTATGTAACCAGACTGCTGATAAACATACTTTAATATTTCTAAATACATACATTTTATAGATAAATTACACCCAGATACAGAACAAAATGATTGTTCCCATCACCTAATTATTTGTCCTGAATGGGAATCGAACCCACAACCCCAGGCTTAGCAGTTAGGATCATTAACCAACAGGCTCATATAATCGAATAATAGATTTAAACAAACCTACTTATCCCATCCTGATATTCCTTCCATATCTTCTCGATTCGTTCTTTGGCCTTATCACTTATAGATAACCGTATGGGCTCATTCAAGGTGGTTTTTATTTCTTCTAGAACATTCTTGTCATATATAGGCTCTCCTTTACTGTTTATTCTCCGGTTGATGAATAACCAGTGGACAGCTTGTGTAGCTGCTTTCTCTGCAGCTTGCCGTTTTGATAATGCTGTGCTGTAATGTAATTTATATGTAATCTATACAAATAAATAAAATTAAAGTGTATGTTTGTAATATCAAAATAATAGGGTCTAAAAACCAGTTAAAATATTTTTTGTCTATTTGTTCAGGTAATCTTCAAAATAGCTGGATCGATTTTGGCAATATTTTACTACCAGGTACCCGTCTATATAAGGTAACTTATAAAGACAGCTACCTTTTGTTTTTTCTCAGAAAAACCCTATAAAAATTTGACCGGTCCGGGAATCAAACCCACTAAGGCAGCGCTTTTCAAATTCCGCGCAACGAAGTCGCGGGTACCACCTAGTTCATAATATAATAATAACTTGGAACATCTTACACATTGATGTCTGATTCCCAATTAGACAGAGCCTATGCTATGCCTGTACTATGGTAACCAGACAGCTGATAAACATACTTATATATTACTAAATACATACATCTTATAGATGAACTACAACCAGACACAGAACAAATGATCATGCACATCGCACAATATTTTTTCTTGGTGGAAATCAAATAAATGGCAAATTGTTTCATAGTTAGTTAATTTTATCAAACAAAGTAGTCTTTATTCCTTTGTCAAATATGATATGTAGTTAAAAATTAAAAGTATATATGTATTTACATCAGTTGTTTAGTACCCATAGTACAAGCTCTGCTTAATTTGGGACTAGATGGCGTTGTGTGAATGTGGTACAATATTATTATTATAATAATATTAATATATCGTTTTATTGTACATCAGGTATAAATATACAACAATTATCTTAAACTAAAAAAATAATGCTGGCATAAGTTAGTTTACTTTTTTCATGATACTATTTATACAGCACCATTTAGTCCTAAATATTTTTTAACATAAAACATGAGTTATATTTGTTTTTTTTTATAAAACTAAGTAAAAAACAACAAAATTAATGACATATTTGTAACTTTTTGTTTTCTTTAATGTGTGTATAATGAAAATATGTATATGAAAAAAAATCTGTTTAGTATAATTAGATATCTATAATTAATTTAAAAAAAGTATTTCACCACTTCAATGCACCTACATTATCCCACCTTAAGAGTGGTATTTTTTGTTCAAATTTGAATGGGACCAGACGGGATGTATACACTTCCCAGTAAAAGGAAAAAAAAACCCAAATCGATTTCTAAATAAAATACTAAGGTAACAAGACATTACATGAAAAATAATAACTGAATTCAGATCACCTTTTTTTTTCAAGTAAGTTAATGACATTAAAACATAAAAAAACTTTGTTTAAAGAACGCACCATTCAAATTTCATCTTTTCAGGCCAAACAAATACATAAGAACAGGTCCAGTCGTTTTGTTGTGTCGGTTTCTTCCGTCCTCTAGGCGCAACTGTGTTTTGTTTATAATGTATATCAAATACTTTACTAGGTGTTTTAGCTGTGAAATTGTTTAGTGTAACACGAGGTAACGGAAAGATATCTGTGATTTTCTTTACATCTGAAAGAGAAATATATGTTTTGATGAATAAGTAATCATTAAATATAAATAAACACTATCATGATTTATTCTCAGTGTTTATTATAAAATAATTATTATAATTATTCGTTCGGAAGGCGCTTGAAAAGTTCGTAGCCTGACAAGGAAAAATAATAATAATAACTTCACACATCTCACACACGGCAGTCTGATCCCAAGGCAGAGCCTGTACCATGATAACCAAACTGCTGTCAAACATAATTATATTATAGCGCACCAACCTGCTCGGTACCCAATCACAACAAACTGATTAATTGAATTGTACTGTGATGAATCCCCAAGGGCGTCTTACTGCACATTATCTCTTCATTATGAAGAATAATTAGTGTGTTATATATATGTATATTTCACATTTTTTAAATTTATGTTTGTTAGTTGCATCAGTAGGTAATACACCTACTAAGTAGTTGTAAGTATGTAAGAAATAAAAATTTTTGAATCAATTTATTTTTATACTAACTTTTAAACTTTCGCGTTCCATGATAATTAATATTATTTAACGGGAATTAACGCGATCTCTTATTTAGGGTATTACATACCTCTGGTTTGCCTGACGTTTCGACCAGGTTGCATGGGTCCTTGTCACACTTTGTGTACCGTAAACCTACTCATACGGACAGATACCTACACGCCACGTCTCATCATCACCCCCGGCACTTGCAATCTGTTATGACTTCACTCAAAAACAGAGCTTACGATCTCTGTGACCCTGAACATTTAGAACAGGAGCTAAAACATGTTCAGGAGGTACTCAAAGGTAACGGATATCAAGTGAAAGGAGGACGGAAGCAACCGAAAATAAGACGCAAGTATCCAGAAGTGAACAGGCAACCGGCCTATATGCCTTATGTCAAGGGAGTTACGGACAAGATCGGGTCTGTACTAAAGAAATATTCCATTCCGACAGTATACACACCAGGCATAAAGGTTCACAACATCGTCGGCACACCGAAGGATACATTGCCACTACAAACTCCGGGTGTTTATAAAATAGACTGCAGCTGCGGAAGCTCATACATAGGCCAAACTAAGCGGACTATTGCAGAAAGGGTCAAAGAGCATATCGCTGCTGTGAAGAACCGACAGACGAGCAAATCAGCGATTGCAGAACATGCACTCGATGCAGGCATCAACCACTGGATTGAATTTCACCGCACGCAAGTCCTCTCCACCGAACGTCACTTTTACTCAAGAGTTGTACGTGAAGCGATTGAGATTAAAAAGCATAAAACTTTCAATCGGGAAGATGGTTTTAAATTATCTACAGCGTGGAATCCAGTGTTAAAAAACATACCACCTCGCTTTTCTGCGCAATCGGTTAAACACCAGAATAGGGACTCATCGGTTTGCTTACAGAATAGGGACACTGTTAGTGTGGTATGTGACGGTACATGGCGACACAAAAATAATATCGAAAATGTGCGGGTAGATGAAGAGCCTTCTACTTCACGGATTCGACGACGGAGGGCGTGCGCCGATGAGCCAGTCAGCCTGTGACCACGGCCGGTGCAACCTGGTCGAAACGTCAGGCAAACCAGAGGTATGTAATACCCTAAATAAGAGATCGCGTTAATTCCCGTTAAATAATATCAATTTATTTTTATCATATTCTCCTATGAGTTGAACACAATTTTTCCATCAGCTTGACAATGCTTCTAAACCAGTTTTTTTTATCTAAGTCAAAAATGCACCAACAGCAGATTTGACCATCTCATTTGTGGTACATTTTTGACCTCCTAAGTGGTTTTTAAGATTTGGATATAGATAATAAGTCTAATGAAGCTAGAGCACATTCAATTTAAAGTCGTTCTCTACAAAACTAAACCGTTTTCTTTCATTTTTTCTCTAATTCCTCACAAGAGATTGTAACAGTAACCATTTTATAGTGTCACGATTTTAAATTATTTTACTATAATTACTCCCAAAGAATCCCAGAAAGCTGAAGCCATTATTTTTTCGGATAAAAGAATGTTTGCCTTTTTTTGAATAAGAGATGTGGTCTTTTCCATTGTGTGGACTGTAATTTTGTCATCATCAGCCTATTGCAGTCCACTGCTGGGCATATGCCTCTCCCATTGCACGCCACTTAGATCGATTTTGGGCTTCTCGCATCCAGCTCCTACCAGCCATCTTGCGCAATTTTTGCGTAATTTTGTCACTGGAGTAAATGTAACCAGGTCTCATTCGTGGTCACAACTCTTCTAATAAATTCTTGTGGCAGCAGCCTCAAAGAGCGCCAAATATTTGCGAGAAATCGTCAATCAAAATCGTTTTTGTTCAATTGTAAGTGGCCCAGCTATCCAGCGTGCACATCTTGGTAAAGTGTAATTCATTGGTGTTTATGTGATGCGTTCGTGGAGTTAAGAAGCCAACAGTGTCGGCAAATCATGTAATATATTATTTCAAGGTTATTGGCGGTGGTTCATGTCGACCACTCATGTCGGTCTTCTTCAATGCCCTCACGACAGGTTGCATTCCTTCACACATTAAGTCATGGAAGCATATGAAAACGCTGATTTTGGTGTTAAGCGTGTTAATTTCTTATTCGAGTACTCAATCACTTCACAATATTAGAATAATTCCATTTTCACAAAACGTCACTACATGGTCGATTGCATCGCATGAGCATTTGTTTCAAGGAATAAAATTTTATACCGCTACTATTGAATAATATAGATTTAAAATGAGGGTTGTCTGAAAAATATAAGATGTTCCAAACTATAGAGTATGTTTGGATACGAACTCTTCAAATGCCTCTTGTTTTGTTTATACCATTTTGTTTTCCTGAAATTGAAAAATTAGACTAAACTATTAAAAACTATTTGTCTATTTACGAATTTAAACTTATTTACATATAATTGCTACATCTTTAACTCCTAAACATCTACAAAAAACCATGAAGCTGATAAATTTCTTTCTTTCAACATTCTAGATTGAAAGATTGTTTATTTATCTTTATTATATTTATTAACACCATGTTGCAATCTACAGGTGCCAAATAATGCTCAAGCAGTCTGCATAAAATGTATTAAATGAAAGCAGAGAACATGGGTAGCTTAGATCTTTGCACGCAAAAGTGAAAAAGAACTTCCTGACTATTTTCATTGTAATTATTTTTAATCATTGTACTATATTCAGATATGTTTTTGCAAACTTTATGCAATCACAGTCCACTGCTGGGCATAGGCCACTCTCCCATTGCAAGCCACTTAGATTGATTTTTGGCTTCTCGCAAACATAATAGTTTAAACAAATTACATACCTTTGCCATGCACAACATTTAGGTCGTTGACATCACTGTGTATTAATCCTTTTGAATACCACTTTCTATGTAGAGGTGACAAGGGCAATACAAATGTGCTAGTTCTTGATGTATCTTTGAAGACATGTTTAGTTTGTAGATAGACTGATAGACCTGGAAATTATATTAAAATCATCACACACACACACATAACAACAGCATTCTAAAATTGATCTCTAACCTAATGGATTGTGTGATCGTGAACCGGTGTTGAAAGACTTTCTGCTGGACTTGCAGCATATTACTACTATGTGTCATGTACTTCATTTTCATCTTATTGTGTTGCTTGTGTTTATTATTTACTAATATAGCTATAAACCAAATTGTTAGTTGAGTTTTGTTACTTGATTGGCAATGAATAAATAAAATAAAAATAAACTAACAGACTAACAGGCCTATAAAATAATATGACAGACTATATTTTTAAATATTAGTCAGTTCACTACATTTTTACATTATTATAGCTTGCACAAGAATTATTACTAATTTATACTGTAGCTAGGTTCAGAGCCTGTTTCTAATATATTTTATTTATTATTTATTTATTTATTTATATCTTTATTGTTTACAGTTAACACATAAGAACACACATTACAAATATATAGACGTAACAATCGGCTACTACCGGTATCGGTACTATCTATTCATTAGTCAGTATTAATATTAAATATATTTTTCTCATTACTTGACATAATATCTTACTCTTAGCATCTAATACCAAACTAGGCTGAGACTACTATGGTAACCTATAACTTATATATTTCTAATTAATTCACACAGACCTATTTTGACTAATAATGAAGTTAGTCAGGTTATTAATGAAAATCTGTATTTTTTGAAAGAGTATACTGTGCAATAATAATTTTAAAATGTGTAATAGTAATCTAAAAAGAATAAAAGTATTTGATACAAAACTTACTGCAACAATGTTGATGTTTTGGAAGTAAGCTTCTATTAACACTATTATTGAATAAAATTCTTCTCGCTACAGTCGTTCGGGACACAATATTTTTACACACAAACATTTTCAGGACATGAAAATTACAGGAACAGGTTATGTTTAGATAGTTTGCCGCAAACTTTGAATGGTTATTACGAATTCTAAACTCTAAACAGCATGACTCTAGCACAAGATATTCTTGAAATAACTTAGGTTATACATGATAAACATAGCTTTTTATCTCTATAACTTTTAAAACATTTCGGTATTTCCCAGGTAATAGAGCATTCCAGTCATAGACAAACCTAAGAACGATTAATAGTTTTTTTCTTGTCATTTGTCATCAACTGCCAACTTTAGAAAGTGTTGCCAAAAAATAATTAAAGGAAATCTGTAGGAAATCTATTTCTATATTATCCTATTATTCTTTTTGACCATAGAAAATTATGTTCTAGTTTTTAGTTCGGCTAGTTACGACTTTTTTTTTTTTAAACTACTTATTATTTATTTTTGCTTTTTTTTCGTTTTTAATTATACTTATTGAAAGACTATGAAGTAACAAGTAAGTAAGTCACATACACTTGAGTACACGCTTTAATACGTGTCACAAGACACTACCGTATTTTAGATATGAGAAAAGACGTTAATCCTTAAGATCCTGATCAGGATAATCGGATAAACTTGTTAAATTATTGTTTTGTCATAGATTCTTGATCAATGAGTTCAAAGATTCCGTCACCTACCTGCATATATACAGATAAAGCTAAGAAAAGCGTGGTGAAAAGAGCGAGCCTTTCAGTGGTCGTGTATGACATTTAACGTTTGACATCTCACCAGCTATCTTTACGCCAAATCTAAGACACACGCTCATTGGTCAAAAAAATAATGAAATAATTCCCAGCTTCCCATCACACACACTCCAGGAAAGCGAGAGGTAAATTTCCTGCCCACTAAAACAAAAACCTCTCTCATGCAGTCCCTAATTATTCCTATAATTGACTATGGACCTAATTATTTGACGATGTGTGTGTTACTTCGACCTGAATGCAGACCTCCTCAATAAGCTAGACCGTCTTCTCAATAACTGCATTCGATACATATTTAATCAAGTATGACCATGTGTCTGCTTTAAGCTCCCAATTAAAATGGTTACCTATTCGCCTGCGTCGCAACCAGCGAGCATTAGACCGCAAAGAGAGAGGTCACTCTTTCCATTTCTCAACTCCCGATTTTCACCCACCTTCTTCGATCCCTACATCTTATCCTCTAATCACGACAGAAATCTTAGATCAGGTAATAATTTGCTTCCCTTGTGTCCCCTCTCCCAACTCCGACTTCCTGAACTCCTCGTTCTCTGTGCCATTAGAACTGCTCTGAAATGCGCTCCCACTCAAAATCAGGTTGTCCACAAACCGTTTCGCAATTGTATAATAATTGTAAATGTTGCTTAGTTATATTTTTAATATATATATTAATAATCAGTGATTACAATTGTAACCTCGGTGCACCTACCCTACATTTCTACACCACCTAAAGGTTGACTGATGGAGAATGCCCAGGGCATTAAGTTCACCGATGTACAGATGTAAGTGCATGAAGAGGTAAAATAAACAAAATGAGTCATACCTGCAATAACCGAATATTTGCAATTACTTGTAAATAAGTAATTGCAAATATTCGGTTTCTTCTAGCAAGGGAACCAATCACCCAACAACAACATAACAACCAACCAACCACATCTAACATTGTAAAAGTGTTTCTATAAGCTCATTTATTTGCTCGTGTAGTGTTTTTTATCAACTGAAACAAAATGGAATGACGGCGAAATAGATTTTAAAATGTTAGACTTATTATGATATGCGACTCTCGCTCGTGCGTGTGTTCAACTCGCAACTACCTTTTTACTCACCGGTACTAACACGCCGGGTTCGTGCTGGTGTGTAAAAAAGCCTAATTCTACCCACATATACCTAAAGAATTAAAATTCATTTTCTTTTAAAACTAATTGTTAGTTTTTTTTTCTACGAAGTAGTATAATTATGTACATCTAGATGTAACATCGGGCCGGCCCATTCTTGTGTAGACACCCTGAACATTTCTCGGACGGAAACGGACGGTTAAAAATTGATATAGCCAAACACAGTATCATCTGTTTTTCATGTTTATTTTAACATTTTTTTAATTGAAAAAGCAACCTAATGTTTAGGTAATTCTGAGTGAGTTCATCTATAGTTGTAATTTTAAGTAAGTATTTAGAAAATAATGGACGACCTTAAGTATTAACACAAAAAAAGATATTTAATTTGAATCCTCAACTGTCCTATAATTCTGAACTTTGACTCCATTCCCGTGCAGCTCATGAAAGGGGCATATAATTATGTTTCTCCTTTTCAAGGTGTATTCAATTTCCTGGTTACGTTCAGTTAAATTTGCTGTATTCCACGTCACCATACAAATTTTGTGAGCACACTAGGCTTTGCTGTGGCTTCGGGGTTATCATGATAACATGGTATGGATGCATATAAATGCATCCATACCTATTGCTTAGTCCTCCATATCATTAAAAAAATCTAGCCCGTATGATATTGCACCATAGTTGATGGCCACTGCAAGAGAGATGGTGAAGAGACGTGAAGAGACGAGAGGGTGGTCGTATGCTTCGGCATAAATGGGGTGGCTCGACCGGGGTAATACCACGGCCTCACAGAAAACCTATTCACAGAGAGAGTGACATTACAGTCGGCCCAAACCTATCGCTGATTCCGGGTGGGGTGAGTACTAAAGTGGCTTTAAACCACTTGTGTCCCTTGAGCTGCAGGTGTTTATAGGCAGCTGTCGCTTACCATCAGCTGAACCCTAGACTCCTTTGTTCATTGATTTGAGGGGTACAGATGGGTAGGGAGAAGGGTCTAAGATTAAGAACTCCTCCAATCAATCCTTCAATAAGATTACATAAGGAAGAAACGTGATTATTTAGAAAGACACGACACTTGTGTTCTTTTTAGTTTAGAGTTAATAATAATTATATATTAATAACGCGAGACATCTCACAAATGGCCGTCTGATTTCAAACTACATATATTTCTAAATACAAACATATTATAGATAAATTACAGACACAGAACAATTAATGATCGTGCTTATCATACAATATTAGTCCTTTGTGGGAAGCGAACCCACGACCTCTGAATTAGCGGTCAGAGTCTGTAACCAACAGGCCAATATTCCGATTTAAAACTCATTCTATCACCGGCTGTTATTGACGGGTCTATTGGTCTAGTGGTTGGTGACCCTGACTGCTGAGCCAGGGGTCGTAGGTTTCTTTATCACCCAGGAAACATAATTTAAAAAAAATTATTATTATTTAAAAAAAAAAAAAAAAAAATTATTATTATATTATTTATAAAGAATGCGATTTTATTCACGTGTTTATTTCGTGAATGCTCGACTAGCTTCCGACCCAGCAGTACGCGTCACTCCTTGAAAAAGTAGTTACCTTGGTTGTCTCGTAATCTTTGTACCGCCCTTACAAAAATTCGGCAGTCTGTAGGACATACACGATTGACTCCATACGTGTCCGTAAAGCAAAAGATGCGTTTTGATAGAGTTTTCCATAAATTAACATCATAGCAGGATATTCCGCGGCTGTGAAGGTCACTCACGGCATTATGGATGTTGATATCGATAACCCAATAAAATTAAAAGACTGAAAATGCACTCAGTTTCACACTACACTACACACAGAACCTAATAGTGACTTTTCAAAATAAAATTAGCAGGACTCCTTACATTACGAAGTCTTGCGCACACGATAACATTAATTGTTCACACCATTGCCGTGTATTATGACGAAAGCAATAAGACTAAACAATTATTACCACAAGAAAACTTCTCTAAACAAATATGTATCTCATAAACAACAACAATATTATTATTACGGTTATTTGTCGTGAGCGCATCTACAAGGATACGGAATAGCATAAGCTCGCCGGTGGCCAAGGGCCGACTGACTGTCCTTACTGGATGAACTAATTAAAAACGCGTGTTGCATCGTGATGACGTAATAATCAACATATTTCGTTCGATTCGGGTGCAGTAAAAGCGGCAACGTGTGCTTACCGCGCCGCGTATACCTACAGCTGATCGCCGCCTGAGGTCAATGTATTATGACTGCATGTACACATGATGTTGCAATTTACGAAACACAAAAATGAGTCCTGTGGCTAAACTACTGGATATATTTTGTTCATATTTTGCAAATCGCCTAGAAATTAAGGGCAGAATATGTGGCTTAAGTATTTGGGAAAGGAAATGAAACTCTCTGTATATACGTTGTTTATTATTTTTGACTGTCGTAGTCTGCCATATTGTGATTGTCATAGTAACAAAAAAAAAGTGTGTGTGTGCAATTCAAACACGGCAGAAGTGAAATTTCAGAAAAAAAATAATCTTAAAAAAACCCTATAAAGTTTCGCCCGGCCCAAGAATCGAACCCACTAAGACAGCGTTTTTCAAATTCGAAGTCGAAGTCGCGAGTACCAGCTATTATTAATTAAAAAGATAAAAATATTCACACTGTCCAAATATTATATTAAAAATAATGTGGAATGTATTCTATCTCATTCTCTCGCTCTATACATTTATGTGTATACATTTATGCTCTATACATTTATGTGTTTGTTTCTTTATCGTGACGCATTGTCGTTACATCGAGTTTCAAATCACAACGATTCACAAAGTCACTTCAAACAAGACATTGTTTTTTTTTGTCATAGGGGGCAGACGAGCAGACGGGTTATCTGATGGAAAGTGACCATCGCCGTCCATGAACGTCTGCAACTCAGGAGTCACAAACGCGTTACCGGCCTTTTAGGAAGGAGTACGCTCTTTTCTTGAAGGTTTGAAGGTCGTATCGGTCCGCAAATACCGCAGACGATAACCCGTTCCACAGATTGGTTGTGCGGGGCAAAGTGTCTCGAAAAGCGCACAGTAGTGGAGGGCCAACTATCCAGGTAATGAGGATGAAAATTTTGCCGTGTGGAACGGTGGTGGAAATTTGCAGCTGGTATTAGTCCGAAAAATTCCTCGGAGCACTCTCCATAATATATGCGATAGAGAATGCAGAGTGTAGCCACATCTCTACGTAACGCCAAGGGATCGAGCTGATCGGAGATATTTGGGCTATCGACGATTCGAGTCGCTCTTCGTTGGATGCGGTCCAGAGAAGCTGGTACTGAGGTACCCCTGCATACAGATGAGAACAGCATTCCATATGCGGCCGGACTTGCGCCTTATAGAACTGAAGGCGGTGGGCCGGAGTGAAATACTGCCTCGATCTGTTGATCACACCGAGCTTCTTCAAGGCCAATTTGACCTTACCCTCTAAGTGACCCCGAAACTGGATTTCACTCGATATGTCGATATATGTATTATATATGTATTTATATCAGTTGTCTAGTACCCATAGTACAAGCTCTGTTACTTTGGGACTGGATGGCGTCGTGTAAATATGGTACAATATTATTATTATTATATATTTATTCTGTGTCTGGGTGTAATTTATTAGCCTTCTGGTGACCATAATAAGGGATCAGACAGTCGTGTGTCAACTATTATTATTTATGATATGTAAAAATTGTTGTATAGAACCGATATTGCATGAGGTGTTTACGTATACCTGTTTGCTTTTACGCTATTGTTGCATGTATTTTCGTAAATGTATTATGTATTTTTAATGCGTAAACAGACGTTGGTGAACCTAAAAATAAAATAATATATATTTTGTATATAATAATATATACAAAATGTATACGCAGACACAATTATTACGGTGTATCTGTAGATTACTACTACTACTACTTCTGTGTAATGTCAGCTTTTTATTTCGCAGACCATTTATTTCTTTGACAATTTAGTAGGAAGTATAAGGAAAAAGTAGTATATAGATCGACGACTAAAGGATAGTGGCTGGCAGCGGCTGGACGCGGACTGCCAAAGACTTGGATAATTAATGCTCCTTGGGAAGGCCTTCGTTCAGTAGTGGACGGCGATAGCCAGATGGTGATAATGATAAGGAAAAAACTACCTTGCAAAAAGCAAAATCTCTTTGTGTATGTATTTGTAAATACTTTCCAAGAATATCAACGCACTTGTGACTCCTGAGTTGCAAGCGTTCATGGACGGCGGTACTCGCTTTCCATCAGGTAAAGCGTTTGCCCTCTACTCCATAAAAAAAAGTTTGTAGCTTCGCGTTTATCTTGCCTTCTTACTTAAACTAAGTATTTGCTATTACGTTATATGTATATGTCTGGGTATTGAAGGACATTTAAACGTAAAAAGTTATGTTATGTGCACAGTAACTTCGTATGTTAACATAAAATAATAATTATATCTTTGGTTAAACCCACTTGAATAATAAAACCGGTTGTATACAGTTCTTAATTTATTCTAAATCTGACTTTAAATAACCATCATGACATCACACATTCATCACAATCAGTTATAATGTAACTTGTAAATACCAAATATAGTTTTAAAAATTCGAAAAAAAGAACATTTGTTTATGATCTTTACTAATTAATATTCACAATTAGAATATAATCAAAATGTTTCTGCTTACATCACAGTAATTAATAAATAGTTACTTTGTTCACATTCAACAACGTAATCTATAATCTTCCGATAAAAAAAAAGTATCAAATAGCGTTGTTAAAACATGTTTTTTTGCTCTAAACTAAACATTTTAATGATTTAATGACTAGCCAACCACAACCTTTACAAAAGGATGGATGTGTCATTCCGTCATCATGTCACTTATGACGTAATTCTGCCAAATTATAGTTAATGTGTAAAATGAAACAAAGACATAAAAATGTAATTATTAATCATTTAGCGTGCTTAAATGCAATCAAGAGCTGGAATTCATGGCTGGGCCCTAATTCACCGAAATATTCCTAGCAATAATACTTAATGTCTCAATATACTGTAGGTTTAGAATAAATGCCACTAAATATCACAGTTGTCGTCGATTTCTCCATAACGAAGTATAAGAAAGGCCGGTTCGCGTAAAAGTACGGTGCCGATATCCTGTCGGCGAAAGTTGCCGTTGTCGCCGCCGACGCAATAGTGCCTGATTCTGTCACTTCTATATCAGCCTTATGTACTATAGCTGACACGAATATACTATCCTTGGATACGCGTTGGAAATCTGCCAAATCTGGTTGGAATATATCATAAACACCCATGTCGTTTAGAGGCTTGTTTAAAACAACATTCGTGCTTATATGGAATCTTGGCAATTTCACATCAACATCTTCAATACCATATGCATTAGCGTCATCTTGTAGCTTTTTGAACACATCCTTCAAAGTAACTTGAGTGAAATTCTTGTATACCTCATTGATTTTTACTGAAGGGTATGGCAGCATCACTAACATTGAGTACTTTCCGTTAGAACTATAAGGTAATTCAACAGCGAAGGACTTTAACCTCTGTATATTGGAGAACGCAAACTGTCCTTTCTGAAACATCATATTAACACTGCCAATAACTTCTTTATATTCATTGTAGAATGGTTCCAAAACCGTGTCCGATTTATTGAACGGTGAAGCCCACAATCCTTTGAAAGAAATCACGTTTGCTAATATCATTCTGGATTCACGGAAGTCATCCGATCTGAGAACATTGGACACACGGCCGCCTGATTTCTCGATGTACGTGTTCGCTATCCTAGCTGAATTCGGATCGTCAAAATCTAAAATTTTAATAGCAGCGCCAAAATCATTTTGCAAACTCGTTTTAAAGTTTTGGTAAACAGTGAAATCGTTGTCCAGAAACACGAAATTCTTGCTTATTAAGCTGACTCCGTTTGACTGCGTTAAAACTGTGCTCGTTAAATCTTTGTAGCCTTTTATTAATGTGTTTTGGTCGTAAGGCAGGAAGAACGCTGTACCGAGCTGCCTGTAACTGTTGCCCGTTGCTCCAAGTGCAATGCCAGTCATGAGGGTCCATATTCCGAACGGCGATATCACCACATGGCCGCCTGTGGCCAACTGTGTGTAGTACAACAGTTCCATACTAAAGTTCCTTGGTCTTTCATTGAATTCGATTTGACAATAACACACACCGATGAACAAAAATACAAGAGCGACGGACCTCATTGTGATCGCGACCGAGTCTCGTCACGTACTGAACAATTATAAAGCGAAACGGGAATGTGACTAATTTATAACTATTGTATAACGATGTAAATTCAACTTTGAGCATGTGAACTTAAAGACAATATTCGTGTTTGAGACACTTATGTTGTGTGGTGTGAAGACAGACGGAACCGGTATGGTTGGTGAGTTTTGTATATAGCTTTGTATTGGTCATGTTTGTTTATTAGTATATTAGGCTAGCTACACTGTATTTACGTGCTGAGTGGCAACCACTGTTCATATGTTTTAGAGATAAAATATCAAAGGTAAATCTACTCCACGAAAAACCTCTAGAACCTTGTCATATAAATGAAGGTAATGCGGGAATTCGAAGGCTAATACGGTTATCAGATAAAATTAAACTGAATTAAAGATGTTTTGCTTTCTATCTAAATTTATATCATAAAGAAAATTACCTATGATTTGTATGCGTAACAATTTGGCGAATGTTGGTTAGCCCGTAATTGGCAAGTGTGTGAGGCCTTACTACAATAATTGTATTTTATATACACGAACTGTGGGAAATACTTTAGATTTTTTTTCTAAGAAGTTTTATATGAAAGATATAAGAATATATATTTTATAATTTTTTTAAAATTCTATTCCAAAAAAGTATTCGTGTTTAGTAAACGTAATACTAAACTGCAAGTTAATAAATTAAAATGAACTTGTACACACAGTACAGTGTTTTTTTACCCAGCTACGACAGAAGGCGGGTTACGATACGAATGTATTATATGTACGAGTATATACCAACCTTTATTTCTTTGGCACGCTCTGTAGTAGAATGGCTTGTTGGATTTTGGGATTCGAGATGTTGTTAGATTCATCTTAATTGTAAGAATGGGTAAAAGAAAATTATAAAAATTAAAATTATTGGTTTTTAAGTATTAGGTATATACATACACTTTTATGCATAATTTCCCTCTTTTGCCATTTCCTTTGAAATGAGTTTTTTTCTTCCATTCTCTGCTATCACTGGTCAGTTCACTGATTACTGGGAGTTAGCTATGTCCTCTTTCACGCAGTCCATCCATCTTTTCTTTGGTCCATTCCATACTTAAAACTTTCTTCACTACGCTTTGTTTATCTCCACGCATCACATACATTTTCATGCATCCGGGATTTTTGTTTTATTTTTCAATGAGTAATAATCATTTTTAACTCATACTTACACTTACAGCATTTACGAGTAGAATAAAAATACAAATATAAATGATAATGAATAATATCGAGCACATAGGATAGGGTAATAAATAACTACAGTTACATTAAAAATATATATTTTTAAAACTAAAGTTTTGTTTTTCTTTGCACTTTTTCAGATTTATCATTTTGGTGATTCATTGTTATATTCACATTAGGTACAAAAGTCTAAGTCATGCAAGTGCATGATGTGTCATGGAAACTAAAAAAGAGACTAAGACGTTAAAGCCGACCTATTGTGGGTTTGTTCGTCATCCGCCTTGCATAATGATAAAGTCCAAAATGCATTGTTCAAAGAACCTCCTTATCGACACTAAACACCTTTAATAAGTCAGTAGTATTAGTGTGACTCAAGAAATGTTTTCTGAGTCATGCTATTGCGTTAAGAATAACGCCAAATCAAAGTTGATTCATCATCATCATCATCGCAGCCAAAAGACGTCCACTGCTGGACAAAGGCATACTTCAAGGTTCAACTACCGGTTCTATGCTGCCCGCATCCAACGGCTTCGCGCGGCTTTCACCAGGTCGTCGGACCACTTTGTGGGGGGCTTCCCACGCTCCATCTTCTGGTACGCGGTCGCCACTCGAGAACTCTTTGGTCACATTGGCCATCTTTTCTGCGAGCAATGTGCCATGGTTGCCAAACCACAGGCTCTGCCTTATTTTGGAATCAGATGGCCGTATGTGAGAATCGTTAAGTTTATTAAATTGTTTTATAAGGTATAAAAATTTTTTTTTTTAGGTATTTTAGCTAATCAAAGTAATGACCCAAATTATCTGTACAATTTTTCCATTATGATGGCAGTTTGTTTATCCGTTTACTGTGCTGTACTGTGAGCAATATGCTGGACAATATGTCTCCCTTTTACTAATATCTAAACAATTTATCCCTCAATCTTTTAAACAATATCCCACCTAATGCTTTGGTAAGTATTTCAGCAAGTTGGTTACTGATATTTATATATCTTAACTTAATTGTTTTCTTTTCAAGTTTTTTCTGTCTGGCATCTAAGCCATCTTGATAGTGGATGGGTTATCGTCGTAAACAGTTACATATGTTCACCTTAAACCCAAAGGTCAACATTATATCTTTTAGCCAACAAGCCTCACTCGTTGCTAAACACAAAGCAATATACTCTGACAACACTACAGTTGGCTGTTTCTTACAGAACCATATTACCGAGTAACCAATCACTTTAAAAATGCGCTTGTGACTTAAAACCTGCTATGCTCTCATCCTTCATCGGGCCACACACATCAGCATGGACCAACTCTAAAGATTTTTTGGTATGCTGCCTATAAAAAGGTAACCTGTGCATTTTATCTTTCACGTATGATACACAGTTGAAATGTTCTCCGGTATACTTAATGTTATTACTATTAAGCACTTGCTTTACGTTCTTGACACTCTGGTGACATAGTCTCTCCTGCCACTCAGTTAATGTTATAAACACTGCAACTCCTTTGTGAACCTCATTTGACACTTTGAGTACACAATTGTTGTTTTCACTATTACCTAAGCACACAGTAATTTGTATTTGTAATAAAGAAAAAGGTGTCAAAGAGCAGTTACCCACAGTGAAACTAAATAGGGATTGCATGTACAGAGCCAGAAAAAAACAATTTTTACAAAGTGAGGGTCCCGAAATACCAAGTGTGTTGAAAAAACATTTGATAGTATGTGATGATAACATACTGCAAAGAGAAGGAAAACTTTTAATAAACCCTTTTTTTTTACGTGTGGAAATCCCCTCGGACCGTCACCCCACCGGGGTTTGCGGCGGGGTGGTGTGTCGGACTCGGACCGACTAAAACCACACGGAGTGCCACTCTGCGCCTGTAACAGGAGACATCCGGACCCCTCCTAGCGCCTGCCCGCAAGCACCACCTTCGGTAAACTCTCTATTTAGGCGACGTCCGGCACACGCGGACGCCGCCCTCTCGCGGCTGGCATAACTAATGCGGGTGGAGGGGAAACCCACCCCGTCCACCCGCGGCCACACTCAGGGCGGCATGAGGCGCAGGTGAGCGCGCCTCACGGGTCCGGGGCCTTCTCCGCCGCCTCCTTCTGCGAGATTACTTCCTCGCAGAAGGTTGCGACCGCGGTAAAACAACTGTCGCTACCGGCCATTGAGCGCACTACGGCCGGTAGCGAGAGATCCACTCCGATGACTGCAGTGAGGGCCCGGCGCTGCGTCGCCCATGCGGGGCAGACCGCCAGCGTGTGCTGGGCCGAGTCCTCACTGCAGTCGCAGTGGTGGCAGGCGGGACTCAGTTCCCTCCTAGCGACCGAGTGCAGGTACTTTCCGAAGCAACCGTGCCCGGAAAGCACCTGCGTCAGCCAGAAGGTAAGGGTCCCATGCTGCCGCCCTGCCCACTCGGCGATGACCGGCTGGAGAGCCTCCACGGCGGCGAAGCCAGCGCGTAGAGTCTCCAGCCGGAACGACCAACGAGCCATCGTGGCTCGGCGAGCGGCTTCGCGCCACTCGCGCACGTCTTCGGGCGGAGGGCGAAATCCGCTCTCCGCCCGGGAGTCAGCCACTCGCCGATAAACTTCAGCGAGCACTTCAGCCTCCAAATCCCACGGGGGAGTTCCGGTCAACGCGCACGCCACCTCCGTCGAAACCGTGCGGTAACCGCGTATGGCTCTGACCACCATTACCCTCTGAGGGCGCCAGAGGCGTGCCCTATTCTGGGCGGTCAGAGCCGCCGCCCACACCGGTGCACCGTATAGTGCCATTGACCGGACAACCCCCGTGTACAGCCGTCTTGTCGCGACGCTGGGTCCACCCAAATTGGGCAAAAGTCGCCCTATAGCAGACGCAGCGCCGACCAGCTTTGGAGCAAGCTGTCGGAAGTGCTCGTCGAAGAGCCACCTCCCGTCGAGGATCAGTCCCAGATATTTCATCTGGGCCCGAACCGGTACGTGGACCGAGTTGACCACGATTGAGGCGCCAGGGGGTGGACCACGACGGGCCCATGAAATAACAGGGCCTCCGTCTTATCTAGGGACACCCGTAAGCCCAGCGCCTCAATGCGCCCGACCACCAGGGAGACTCCCCTTGTGGCCAGGCGCGCCGCCTCTTGGAAGTTCGCCCCCCGGGCTGTCACCAGAGTGTCATCTGCGTAACAAACTACACCCAGCCCGGGGGGGAAATCGGTTCGAAGGGCCCAGTCGTACCCTATGTTCCACAAGAGGGGTCCAAGAACAGACCCCTGTGGAACACCGCACGACATGGGCCGACACCTCAAATTACCCTCTCGGTCCTCGTACACGACGGTACGCTCCTCTAAATAGTCTGCCACTAGCCGCCTCAGGTACTTTGGCACCCCATGATAGTGGAGTGCTTCCCTGATGCAGCTGAATGGCAGACTATTGAATGCGTTGGCGATGTCTAATGACACCGCCAACAGCACGCCGCCACAACTCACGGCCTCTTCGGTCACGGCCCTCAGGCGCAACACAGCGTCGACTGTCGAACGCCCCGCCCGAAAACCAAATTGGGCGTCCGACAGATCGGGGCCCACCTCGTAGAGGTGCCGGACGATGCGGGCAGAGAGAACCCTCTCAAACAATTTACCCGCCTCGTCCAGCAGCACGATGGGCCTGTAGGCCGCGACAGAATCGGCAGGCCGTCCCGGTTTCCTTAATAGGAACAGCTTCCCGCTCTTCCAGCACTCAGGGAAACGTCCCGACGCCAAGCTAGCGTCGAACACCTCCCCGAGGCGGTCTGCCATGTGGTTGAGGGCTAGGGCCAGCACTCGGGCCGTTACCCCGTCTGGCCCAGGGGCGGTGTTCTTGGAACGGATCCGTAGAACAGCCGCCCCTACCTCCGAATTCCGGACGGGCGGAACATCATCCTCCTCGTGCTCCCCGTCGTCTCCGGCCAAGGAGGCCATCGCCGGGGGAGTGTGTTCCGCTCGTTGCGGGAAAAGGCCCTCAACCACTTCTCGCAGGAAGCTGGGCTGGAGAGTCTCCGTAAGGGGGGAGCCCGACGCGCGGAGCTTTTGTCGCACCGCGCGATAAGGGCGACCCCAGGGGTCACGATCGAGACCCTCCAGCATCTCCTTTCTCTTTATCTCTTTGGCGCGGCTAATGGCCAGCTTTAGAGTTTTAGGTACTCCTCATGAAGCCGGTCCTCTTCACCGTCTCCACGGTGACGCCGCCGACTGCGCGTGTAGGACCTCCGGGCACGTGTACAGGCCGCACGGAGGTCCGCCAGCTCCTGGGAAACTTTTAATAAACCCTATACCAACCCATCTGGCCAGCGTGGTACAGTAGGTCAAAACCTCTTTTCTTAAGAGAGGCCTATATTCAGCAGTGGACTATTAAAGGCTGTTGATGAAAATAAACACTTCCTATTTGACATAGTTACTTCATAACCCGTATTTTTCACTTGATATGCAGAACAAGTTTATTTTAATGTCTGGAACATTAAGTACACTGTTTAATATTGACTCAACATAGATTTCCCCATTAAACACATTCAGTTTAATGACACCAAATCCTATAACAGGTATACGCTCTGAGATTTGACCTTCAGTTTTTTTTTGTGTTTATATGAAACGAAAAGTATATGTATACCCTCGGTTTATAAATGACCGACTTTTAAGAAAACCAACAAAAAGAAGAAATAACCTAATTGAGAACAGAATTGAGTCCTCTTTTTGAAGTTGGTTAAAAAGTGTTTTTAAAATATCTTTGCCTTATCATTTAGGTAGAATGTATATAGGTATATTAAATAGCTTCTAGGTGCAATATACATACGTATTGAGTATGAGGGCTGGTATAACGCGTTTAAATTCCGATTACAAAGCTATTATTGGGTTTTCCCAACTATAAAATATCATGCGGATATCACAGTTTTTCACAGAAATATTATAATTTTCTAAAACTACGAAATTTTATTAGTTTTTTTTTATTGTTGTAACATGCATTTATTTATTCAAACATAATATACTCAAGAACAATTAATTCGGCTTACATAAAGCACTTAAATAAGATTTTCAGTTAGAAATTCTCGTGAAGCAATTTGCATGTAATAGACACTTAATTAATACTCCTTAAACAAAAGTAACTCAATTCATTTGAATTTCAAAATGCGGGCGTTCTTTAAAAAAAAATGAAAGCTTTTTACCTTTGTATCACACAGGTAACAGCTCTGCAAAGAGAAGGAAAAGCGTTACGAACAAACATTGCAATCTCAAAAAGGTACCCCTTACCACTTGCTGCCAATAATTGCCGTGAAGTATGCGGTTTGGTATACTGTACTCAAGTTTCTTATAACATGTATGGGAATCTTTTCCAATAACTCTATGAGAACAATTATAAGCACTCAATTGACGTGTGTGAGATGTGTGAGGTTATTATTATTTTGTCATTAAATAAAAAAAATACAAAATTATTTTATTACCTGAGTTTTTTCCCTTGATCTTGGACCATGACCTACAGCTACTGCTGTTTACCAATCTTAAACCTGAAAAGTGACTGAGTACCTTATTTTTTTAATAAAAATAACTTAGCTTAGTAGTTACTGTAGTTTTAATTCATTATTTAACCTACTTACATATAAGGAAAGGTGTGATAAGGAAAACGCGTTCGTAATCATTTATCCAAAGCCGCAGGAGAAGTCGTGACGTTCGTTTTTCCACGAGCCACTGATCTTGCGGTTTAAGCGATTGGAGATACCAAGGATATTTATTCAGAATAAGATAAAGTATGTATACCTACTTTTGTTTTAAAGACATCTCCCGCATTAGGAATATCTTTACACACATTTATGATGTCCGTGTGGTGACGGATTAAAAATACGGAATGTCACCACCCCTATTCATCCCGTGGATGTCATAAGAGCCGACTAATGGAGCAAACTACGCAGGACAACAGCACTGCAAAGAGAAGGAAAACTTGAAACAAACCCTATATCAACCCGTCTGGCCAGCGTGGTATAGTAGATCAAAACCTCCTTTCTAATTAGAGCCCTATGTCCAGCAGTGGACTGTTATAGGCTGTTGATAATGAGGATGACATTTCTGAAGCGGACACAAAGAATATCCAGACTCTGAACAAATATTTGTGGATCACACATAGTGTTGTCTCATGTGGGGATCGAATTCACAACACTCAGGGTAGTAGGAAGCGGCGAGGTGACCGCTTAATAAACCACTACGCCATCCGTGCAGTTTACCATCCATTTCTAATCAATTTTGTTTACATATTTTAAACCTTAAAATCTACTTTGTTACGGTAGATGCCTAGATTTAAACAACATAAATATATGTAACACAGAATAATAATAAGAACTTCACAGTCTCACATACGGCAATCTGATCCCAAACTAGGCAGAACCAGTTCTATGGTAACCAGACTGCTGATAAACATACTTATATACATACATATCTATACTAATATTATAAAGCTGAAGAGTTTGTTTGTTTGTTTGTTTGAACGCGCTAATCTCAGGAACTACTGGTCCGATTTGAAAAATTATTTCAGTGTTAGATAGCCCATTTATCTAGGAAGGCTATAGGCTATATATCATCACGCTAAGACCAATAGGAGCGGAGCACCAATGAAGAGGGTTTCAAAAACGGAGAAATTTTATGACTATTGAGAGACGCAGACGAAGTTGCGCGGGTCAGCTAGTCATAAATAAATTACACCCAGACAGTATAAATGATCGAGCTGATCACACAATTATCTGTCCAGGGTGGGAATCGATCCCATGACCTCTGGCTTAGCAGTCAGGGTCACAAACCACTAAACCAACAGATCAGTCAGTAATAGGATAACGTACTTTCAAACTTCACCTTCAAACAATCACCAGCCGTTGTAGAATCATTAGTATTGTTTGTAAAGAATCTTATGTACTACAATAATGTACAAGGTTATTAAACAATAGATTTTTAGTTCGTTATAACTTCTAACTATTGTTTTCTAATCCCTCATATCGAGCGATTGTTTTATTTTATCTGTCATGCGTATAGTGTTGCCGGACTATAAAATCATCATTATCAGCTTTTATTAGTCCGCTGCTGAACGTGAGCCTCTCCTTAGGAAGGAGATTTTGGCCTTCTATAAAATCCAATAGGTAGTTTTTTTTTAAGACAACTTCCGCAAATATATTCCTGTGTCGCGGGGGACTTTACAAACATATATGAAACGACACAAAGAACACCCAGACTCTGAACAACAATTTGTGGATCACACAAAGTGTCGTCCCATGTAGGATTAGACCCCACAACACTCGGCGTAGTAGGAAGCGGCGTGAAAAGATAATTGTCCCACGGTCCAAACGAACGAAAATTAGATTTCCAAAATCTTCTTAAGGCAATGATCGTATCATTCCTAGAAGACTGACAGCAGTGCCGTGTTGAGTGGTATTGATTGATAATCCTTTAAGTATGGAAAATGTTAACCCTCTAGTCACGAGAAGCGTTCATAAGATACCTCGTGATATTTGCATTAAGAGTATAATAATCTATACATAAAATTACTTGCCCTGACTCACCGATTCATTTACGCAAAGGCTAAACCGCTGGGGCTACAAACTTGAAATTTGACTTTGGAATACTAAAAGTATACTAGGAATGTTATGACATCCTTGACGTCTTTTCTGTGTAAAATTTTAGTGGTTTTTGTAAATTTAAATGTATTTAAATTTAAATCACACTATGTTTGTGCCTAAACAGTAGAATTGCATACGTTAGTGCATACGTAATTGCTCAGATGAAAAACCCAACTCAGATTCGTGACGGGATTTGTCTAAGATTACCGATTGAACTACAAAAATAGTATCCAATAATATTTTGCGCAGTTTTAAATTACCTGACAGTTGGTACCAATACGGACCAATATGGACTTAGTAACAATATAATGACGATCAAGAACAATACCTGTTATTTTTGAAGTCTATCAACTATAGTTAAATATCAAGTTTAAAGACTAATGCCTACTTCACTCACATACTGTGGGAAAGCGGCACAAAGAAATTATTTATGAATATATTATATCAATAGGTATATTATATTATAAGTAGGCCAAAACCTCCTTTTTAAGGAGAAGGCTATGTCCAACAGTGGACTATTATAGGCTGTTGATTGATTGATTGATTGATATATTGATAAATAATATTGTTTGTCCTTCAATTTAGAAATCAGTTTAGAAATCAATCAAAACTTGATTAAAACAAAGAGTTGACACAGGTGTTGGTTAATTTGTAAACAATTTAAAATAGTCAAACAATTAAGTTTTTGTTTTTCTGTTTTTATTTACGTCTAGACTTAAACTCACGATACCTGTATGATTGACTATGAGACTATATGATTTATATATTTTTTTGTATTTTTGGCCTGAATGTCAGATTTAGGCCAAAAAACTAAAAAATTGGAGGTAACAACTTTTCTGCCATTTTTATTGAGGCTTCTTTGGCAATTCTCTAAGTTCGATGAATTGCTTTTTGACTTGTACTTTCTCGCTATCGGGCACTTTATACTCAGAACTTGTTTGTTTACGTATAGACCCACATCATGAGACCTATCTTTGTGCTTTTTATTTCTGTACTTTCAAAATTTTAAATACAATTTTTACTTTTATTTTTAGGATATTTGTCTACAGCACTCGTTCTTTGAGGCAGCAGACTATTCAAGGTATGCGACCCTGACCTCGTCGAACTATTGCTCACACACCAATCTATCCGCATAAGCTAAGTGCCTATCAGATCCCACCACCAGTGCCATCACCTCTTACCTACCTATTCTTTCAGTATACCTACGTCCAATTTTCCCAATTGATTTCTGTAGTGCCACATATAATGCAAGAGTGACCACTAATGGGTAGACGACTGTCAAGTCAAATCAAATCAAACTAAAAAGTCATAAAGGCAAAACCCGGTACAATACTATGGTGACGTCATTTATATTGAATTGGCTTTTGCCCGCGGCTCCACCATGTGTGTCGGTTATCGCGGTAAAAATTAGCCTTTATTACTCGCTGATAATGTAGCTTTCTATTGGTAAAACAGTTTTTAAAACAGCTTTAGATATATAGGCGTCAAAGCGTAACAAATAAGTTTCATTGATCATCACAGTCTTCCTACTCTTTACACAAATTTAGTTGGGGTCGGTGCAATGAGTTTTCTTCTACAATTCTCTTTGATCAATCGACATTCTCTTTTACGCGCTTCATTATTCTATTACGAAATGGTTTTCGCTTTGACTTTTATGTCCGACCACCTGCCTGACGTCAACCCACCTTGGGAATGTACTCATGCGACATACTCGTATAACAGTATGACGCGAAAGACGTTTGGGAATTTCGAACACCCTAAGTTTTCCTATTGTCAAACCAAACAGCGTCACAGCTCTTTTTCGGCAGGTCAGCCATTGTAACGTTAATATTGCTGTTTCATGGATTTATTACTTTATTGAAAGCCCCGTTACTCACTCGCGATAAATAAATAACAGTACTATAGGGGCTGGATTTATGCGGTGACATGAATATACATTTTATCTTTGAACACCGGTCCAGTGAAAGCTATACTTTATTTGACTACACCTTGGTAACATCGGTCAGTACCCACCTTTAGAGGTAGAGCTCTCCTTTTGAAGAAGTCTGTAAGTTCTGTAACTTTATAAATTACCTATATATCGGTAGTGCAGTCGACTGCAACGTCAGACGTTTCAGGATCGATCTCTGCTCGGTACCTACTAATATTTGCATTTATGAATATATTATATCGACGTGCATGGGTTTTGGTGTTGCCATATATACTGCAACTATTATAGCTCGCAAAATTCTATCGCTTGCACTGTAATACATTCCTGTGTACAAAGTTGTGTAACTGCCTGGGTTTTTTACATACGATACACATCAATCAATATTATCTAAGGCAATTGATTCCAGGAAATTTTACTTTTGCAAAATAACAACTAAACAAGTTATAAGGCAGAGTCCTTTACCAAAGACTTCGAACTAGAGAGACTTTTTTTTTGCGGACATAGCGAAACGATAAGGGTTCTGTTTTAGTCCTTTTGGCTATGGAAGCCTAAAAAGGATGAACCATTTTACTTTCGTGTGTATCTGAGTTTTTTGTTATGTTAGAGGGGGCAGACGAGCAGACGGGTCACCTGATGGAAAGTGACCATCGCTGCAAATGAACGTCTGCAACTCAGGAGTCACAAACGCGATGCCGTCCTTTTTAATCTCGGACCTGACAGGGACTATTTTCAAGGCGCGCTCTACTCCTTGAAAAAAAGGCCATCACGGGTCCGCGTAAATGCCTGGAGCAGCACTTCAGTCAGTATTTTTAGGACAAAAAGTTTTTAGAAGACTATATCACTGTACTCAGCGTAAGAATCACAAGTCTCAATGCGGCCTTTTTAGCGTTGTTATTGTTGACGAAGGTGTATAGTTACAATTAAAAAAAACTAAACATTTTTTTTAAGACGACACCCGCAGTAGTAGTATAGTTAAACCGCCGTAAGCTTGGCCCTCCTGATGGTTTGGGGGACGCGGGGCGGGGGTACATTCAACCAATTAGCTAGTGCGTCGCTGTCCGCCGGCAGTGACTGACGTGAAAGCATGGCTGTACGTGTTATTTTTCTTAAGACTGCTACACACGGTATTATTTTGCAACATGGATAATCTGCCGACTCTGCGTCACAAAAAGATTTAAAAACTTGAAGTTCGGCTTACAGAGGTTCTACTGTTAAAGTTATAATAAAGAATATTTATTATTTTACTTTTGAATTGTATCTGAATATAATTTACATGATGAAGATAAGGTGATTTTATTAAAATTATTTTACAATATTAAATTTTACAATTAATCATAAAAACTTACAATACACTGACATTATAATACATGGAAATAAATTCGATTTTTATTACATCTTGTGTACATTAAATCTCAAACAAATAAATCTGAAGATATCGAGTTAGTACATCGTGTCATGTATAGCCGAGCGCATCACCCGCCCCGCGTCCCGCAAACCATCAGGAGGGCCAAGCTTACGGCGGATTAACTATTAGTCCAGGCACGTTGAATATGGAGAACAAAAAAATGTTATCCAGAAACCTACGTTTTTAATTGGTTAAAAGGGTTAAAGTCAACATAAGGAAAAGGTGTTATGTGCCCAAGAAAGTTAGGGGATGATTTTAGGGGTTGAAAAGGGGTGAAAATGGATACATCTCGTGTTTTTTGCAATTTCACGCGAAATTTGATGTCCCACTGAAAAATGTTAAATACAAAAGTTGTAGATCTTGGAAAAATCTACAACTTTTGTATGGATCATTTTTTAATATAACCTCAAAATTTCAGAAAAAAATGCAATAAATCAAAAAAAAATTTGTTTTTAGTTTTTTACTTGTCAATTTCTCAAAAATAAATATTTTTAAACCAAACTTGCTAAAAGTACTCCTTTTTGTGTCCCAAACAACAAAAACAAAATTTTAGATTGAAGTATTAAAACCTGTTTGAAAGATTCATTTATTTCGGTCCGAGACACGTTGTTTTCAAAGTTACATTTTACTACTTAAAATCGATTTATTTATCAAAATATGTAGAAAATAATTGAATAAATTAATTTCATCGCGAGAAATGAGGAACTTTTCTTATTAAAGTAAAAGTCGATCGCATTGTATGTACTTACCTGACATCTTTCAACTACACGGAATATGCTATTACAATGTTTATAGCAGTATTGTACAAAAATAAAAAATGTATTTAAATAGGAAAACATATGTATCTTCGTGTTTTTTCCTGTACAATTCAATGGTCTTATTAGTTTTTGAAATTTTTTTTTATTTATAACAAATTATTAACAATAATCAAAAAATTTGTTTTTGCAAAATTATTTTTTTTATATTTTTCAATTTTTAGACATGTTTTTAAATGGAAGCTGTATTGTTTTATTATTTCATTAAAAAGTAGACGTCAAAACGAAAAAAATGAGCCCTGTATGACCTCTCTACGATGATTTTAAGTAGTAAAATGTAACTTTGAAAACAACGTGTCTCGGACCGAAATAAATGAATTTTTCAAACAGGTTTTAATATTTCAATCTAAAATTTTGTTTTTGTTGTTTGGGGCACAAAAAGGAGTACTTTCAGCAAGTTTGGTTTAAAAATATTTATTTTTGAGAAATTGACAAGTAAAAAACAAAAAACAATTTTTTTTTCACTTATTGCATTTTTTTCTGAAATTTTGAGGTTATATTAAAAAATGATCCATACAAAAGTTGTAGATTTTTCCAAGATCTACAACTTTTGCATTTAACATTTTTCAGTGGGACATCAAATTTCGCGTGAAATTGCAAAAAACACGAGATGTATCCATTTTCACCCCTTTTCAACCCCTAAAATCATCCCCTAACTTTCTTGGGCACATAACACATTTTCCTTATGTTGACTTTCACCCTTTTAACCATTTGAAAACGTATTTATCTGGATAACATTTTTCTTTTTTTATCTCTGTAAATGAGTCAATGTGCCTGGACTATATAGTATGTATGTAGTATGCAGTCAAATGTGAAATTCGTGATCCGAACATTAATTTTATTACTCTTCTAATGAAAACTCCAGGAAGTTTGTTTTCTTTAAAATCTGTCTGAATCGGCACCTTCTAGAAACTTCTTGAATCTCAAACATTCTTGAATATTCAAAAATTTTCTGGCACATTCGAGTAGTTCCACCACTCGGTAATAAATAGCGCCACGCGTCGAAATTTTATCCATATTGAAATTGCAACATTATGTACCTTTTAGGGACAACTCACCTTTTTTTAAATGATTTCGGGCATTGAAAATTTAGATTCATTTGTTGCCTTAACAGTTGCCACAGTTAAATATTGCCTACATAACGCTGTTACATACGAGCAATTTTGTACGTTTCAATATATATTTTCAGAGTGACCCCAACGCAATGGGTGTTCTCATCACTCCAAATGAGGAAATGTTAGTTAAGTACTATAAATTAACTTTAAATATAAGTTGTCAACAATCACACACGTGCAAGGAATATCCATTTTTGTCCTTGGAATATCAAGCCCTGGGTTTTCAGCCATTAACTGCTGCAACAAAATTTTCATGGCACTTTTTTAAGCTACGAAGGTGAAAAATCAATCTTACTTTACGCTTCATTATGTGGTACTACGAGTATTGAGCTTTTGCTCTTGTGGATATTTAACGACTTTTACAATTTCATCAATTTCTTTCTCTCATTGACCTTGGAGATCTGGAGACCGTTTTAATCATCAGTGATACAATACTAAAAGCTTACGATTCTAAAGCTTATGAAACGTGAGTTTACTGGAACCCAGACCCTCCCTAATTATAGGGGGAGGGCTCTAAGGGGGGCAACGCGTGACTTATGACTCTCAAGATGCAGGTGTCCATTGGCGGTAGTCTTTTACCATCGGGTGACCTGTCTGCTCGTTTCCCCCCCCCATGCCATGGAAAAAGAAACACCCCCCTATATCCAAACCTAAAACCGCACCTCTTTAAAATATTACTCAGCGGTTGTGCGTTCATCCTAAGAATTTACTCGATAATCATGACCATCAACACGTCTTTATACGCGTCTTGGGTTTTCCTGTCCTCTTGTTGCTTACAAGGAAACAAATATAAGAAAAAAGAAACAAATTATCTGCGCATAAACATTTTAAGCACCCGTAGTATAATGACGTGGCTCTGTTAATAGCTAATAATAAGAAAGAAATTGTCCATGTTCCTTTAAATGCATAATACGAATGCTGTTAAGGACATTGGTATCGGCGATTCCATTGAGAATGTCATCCGTTGACTTTTGACCCGCTATGGAGAAAATAAAATGTTTTTTCTTTACTTCAAAAAGGTGTAAAAAAAATTCTTAGAATTTATGTATTAATACTTGTTCCAAAATTTCCATTCCCTTTGATTGTATATTGTAACTGGCTAGATATTAAATCACTTGAAGCTGTTGACAGAACTCCGCTGAATTGGTCTTAATAGCTATTACAGATGTTGTAACAGGGGTGTTGGTTTAGTGTTAAGTGACTTTGAATGTTAATCCCAAGGTCGTGAGTTTGATACCCACCGAGGACAAATGATTGTGTGATGAACGCGATTATAAGTTCAGTGTCTAAATGTAATTTATCAGTATGTATGGATTTAGAAATGTATAAGTATGTTTGTTGGCAGTCTGGTTACCATAGTACAGGCTCTGCCTAGTTGGGATCAGGCGGCCGTGTGTGAGATGTCTGCAGTTATTATTAAGCAGAGATTTGTAAGCTTAAGAACTAGGCGAGATTAATTTGAATGGGAAGGTACATACATTCTGATCGTTCAAACATATCTTTTCATATAGTCATATGCCTTTGAATACCTTCGATGGTAGACATGAAAAGTAGACTTATAATCGGACTTATTTTTTTAAATTCTCGGATTTTCTGTACTGTACTCTATACATGTATTATACATATAAACTTTTCTCTTGAATCACTCGTTTTATTGGTGAAAACCGCATTAAAATCCGTGGCTTAGTTTAAAAGATTTTATATTTTAGATTTAAGAACATAGAAGATATTATATATTAAAGCTTATAATCAGAAAAAATGGGGGGGGGGGGGGGGAAATGGGGTATTTTGGTTAAAAGATCATCGGAAGATGGAGAGTTTTGGGCAAAAGGTTATCGAAAAGGGAGGAAGTTTAGGGAGAAGTTAATCGGAAAACCTTGAATTTTTGTTAGTTGGAAAATGGAGAATTTTAGTTAAACGTTAATGTTTCTCTGTCACAAGAAAATAGTCACTATACAACTAATAATAGGAATTAATAGATTTAAATATTTCCACCAAGCATTCAAATCTGTCATTACATAAACTCTCATCACAGAAATCTTGCCAGAAAATATGTCAGCATTTTGAGTTATGTTGCAAAAAGTTGTTGATTAAAGGGTATTGCTCTGGATCTTCGGCTATTGGTTCCATGGTTGGTTCGGTTCCTTTGTTTATATGGCTTAAGTTTATTTAGAAATACGTTACGTAAGTGGTATTGGACTGACCCTTTACGTAAGTGGCAATACAATTAAAGTCGCCAAAATGTGGGTGATTAATACGCCTTTGTCAAGCCCCTTGGGGGCAAAGGACGGGAGTGTGTGTATATGAAAATATTAACTTTTGTCCACGATTTCCTCCTCGTGGTGGTTATTATTTTTGATAGAGAATATAACAGTTCCCAATACAAATTTGTACCTCTTTTTAAGGGTAGTTTAAAAAATAGTAACAAAGTTTTTTAGTACATTTAATAAAGAGTATTTATTGTGAGTTTAAAAACGCTACTACTGAAAATTACGAAGTTTTATTTGCATCCTCCCTATTTTTCATCCTTAAGAGTGAATTTTTTAAATCTCTTCTTAATGCACACCTGTGTCATTTAAGGAACAAATGTACAAGATGTCAAGCTTCTAGACCCAGTGGTTTCAGCTGTTTGTTGATCGATGAACCAGTGAGTCAGTCTGTCAGTTACTTCTTTTATAGATATACTCGTAGATATTATTCTATTCAAGCGACACCTGTTGTATTTTAGAGAATATAACAACAAAAGTTTTGGTTGCGGTTTTCCTTGAACATTTGAGCTAACTATACCACGATTAGCATGTAAAACGTCCGAGGTTTTGCAACAGATGGCGTTGCTGGGCTCAATAAGGAGCTTTCGTTATAAAACGGTTGTTTTGTTCAGAAGCCATTGTCGTGTTTCAGTGTTATCAATGAAAAACAGAATATTTGAATGAAAAAATGAATTGTTATAAAGTAGAGAGCCTTATTTTCAATGCAAACGTGATATACCTACCCATATATTAAACACATGGACATATTTAAAGGAATGCAAAAAAGGTAACATTTACAAAAAAAGCTTTGTTTATATATAATATATTATTATTAAAACATACTTAGGAAACCAAAAAATACCTTTTTCCAAAAAGAAACTAAAATTCACTGGCAAAAATATACAGACAGTTATCACTTATTGAGGCAATGTGAGGTTTTTTGTTCACGGGGTAGTAAATCCCTTCATCTGAAGGGATTTACCACCACTCCTGGCTCCTGTGTCCCCAAGTAGCAGAAGATCTCTCCTGCCCCTTGGGACACAGGAGCTTGACGACCGGCCTTAGGCGCTACTTTGGGAGGACCCGGACCAAGTCATAGGTAGTTTTGACAGCGAGAGAATAATAACTATTACAGTATTATTCTCTCGCTGTCAAAACTGCCTCCCTTCTTCAGAGAATAATACATATTACAGTATTATTCTCTTGCTGTCAAAACTGCCTTCATCCCCTGGCATACTTTTAAATCGTCACTAAAACTTTGTGGCAAATGGTCCCATTCTTCTACCTAAGCCCTTATCAGATGTCCTAAGTTGGTTACTACATTCGGCATTCTTTGTTTGATTTGTCTTTCCAGCTATCCCAGACATGTATGAACTTCACAAACTTCCTGGAGCCTAACTCTGACCTCATAGGACATTTAACTACGATTTCTTAATACTCTGCTTGCAATAAATCTGTCGTTGCCTAGTTGTGGTTACTTCCTTTCCACCTTAGCCTGTGCTTCTCGTATATTCTTCTGTATGCCGGTATCGTTTCACATCAACGTGACGCAACGTTTGAGCCACTTGATTGTAATTGTAACCGTGTTCTATTAAAGTTTTAAACACTAGAGCTACGCTTAGATTCGGAATTATCACTTTTAAATGGTATGTCTGTAAATTCACCACAACAAATTTATTAAAATTAAATATAATGAAATATAGAATTAAAATGTTCTTTTTTCAAGTTACAGAATGCTGATAGGTATAGGTAGGTGGCCAGTGCGTAAGGAGAACACAATAAACATAATCAAACCTTTTCTTTGCGTACCTGTATGTCCGTGTATTTTATTATAATGTTCTTGTAATAGAGTGACCTTCAAAACTGTTATAGCTACCTTACATGCAATATACTGCATTGTCGGCTTACCAACACGCCATACAGTATTTTAGTTAATAATTAATTCTTAAAATAGGGGTCACTCATATGTGAGTTACATGTACTATTTATTCTGTGTTATTGTTTTACATTTCCCAAACGTTTTTTACACTAATAAGTACAATGTAAGTACAAGCCATTTATCATGATTTAGCAAATTGGTGCCATTCCCTTTGGAATGGCCTCAGGCTGTATGGCTGTGAATTTAAACAATGGAAAGTAATTCACCAAGAAAATCCCATGCTTTGTTTTAAAGATAAATGTTTGCCTAGATAAGTTTGTCCTGGTTTAATACGAATTGGTAGATGTGTATGTGTGTGTGGATATGTAATCTCATTTGAATATGTAAAGTTGTGTTATTGTTTTATTTATGTTAAATGGATTCACTACTTAATAGTCTTACTACATAGATCTACAATATACTTAGGTACACTGTAGGGACCCGTAACTACTGGAACGCAAGCCCGACGCTTTTGATTGCACACCAGTTCATTCCTTCAAAAGAAATCGGGTACATTAAGGAATCCAATTGCTGCTACCGGATATTTTTGACAGAGTTTTCCTACTCGCTGCTTAAGATACACCGCTAATGTCGAGCTGATAAATGTCAGCACTCTTGATTAAAGAAAGCCTGAGTGTTTAGCAATTCTTTGGTCACTTTTCGCCTAGTGAATGAGGTTATCAAAAGTACCAACTCCTTCCACTTTTTGGAGGTGCGCTTTGGGTTGCCGCAGTCGTCCTTAGGCAGTTTACCCCTATACCATAACACACAAGCTATGAACGATTCCATGTAACATATTTATGAGCATGACTCACATAACGCATAGTTACACTCGATATATTGCATCACACTTAATACGGTACGCAGTTACTTTTAACGAGTACAAATACTTCCGTATTTATACCTAATACTTGTATTGTTATTACACGTGATTCTGTTTTTATCCAGCACGTAATTTGCGAGGTTCACACCCGAATTCTTTTGCGGTTTTATCAGTCAGATGTTTAGCTAATCTGTTAACGAGCCAACACAATAATGTTTTTTGACGTATAAATGACAGCTTCTTTATGTGATTTGTTTATTTTTATAGAAGTTGATAGCTACTAAAAACATATAGCGAATTAAAAGCATGTAAAGTATACGACTTTAAAGGTCAATAAGTTATTTTGTACATTTATTTTATTGACAACTAGAGTTGAACCGCGGCTTTGCTTGCCTAAAATTTAATCTTCGATTCTTTAGGAACAAACTTGTACTGTTATTTTCTATAGTGGCGTGCAAAAGAAGTTTATCTTATAAATATAGTAAATCATACGAAATGAACATTGATTTTTAACAGAATTTACAAATAAGAGGAGGTAGAACCCTGTTCTGGCCAGACGGATTAGTATATGGTTTGTTTCAAGTTTTCCTTCTCTTTGCAGTACTGTTAAGTTGTCCTGCGTAGTTTGCTTCTTTACTCGGCTCTTACAACACCTACGGGATGAATAGGGGTGGTGTCACTTCGTATTCTTAATAGATCACACGAAATATTAAAGTAGCAGCATATAAAATTAAGAAATGAAGAATATTTGAAGAATATGTATGAACGGCGTTGGTGCATTGAGAGTATTGATACTTTTTAAAAGTTAATTATTAGTATTCTTTAATTAATACCTGCGCAAAGAGTAACCTTTGTAGAAAGAAAGAAAGAAAGATACTCTTTATTGTACACCAAAAAAACTATAAAATTATTATACTTTGGGTCTAAAAGAACTTTGTAAAACTATTGTCTTATTTGAAGTGAAAACTATTGTCTTTTTTGAACTCGATGTAACGAAAATGCGTCACGATAAAGAAACAAACACATAAATGGATAGGATTAAGTCGGCGAGAGAATGATAATAAAAGATAAATAGAATACATTACACATTATTTTTAATATAATATTTAGACAGTGTGAATATTTTTATATCTTTTTATTTAATACTAGCTGGTACCCGCGACTTCGTTCGCGTGGAATTTTAAAAACCCTGTTTAGTGGATTCGATTCCCTGGCCGGGCAAAATGTTTTAGTTTTTTGAGATAAAAAATAATAATAAGAAATGAAAAATTTTTTTTTCGGAAGTTTTACTTCTGCCGTGTGTAAATTGCACACACACACTTTTTTTTGTTATTATGACAATCACAATTTTAAAATTTGACTGCGATAGCGTAGTGGTTTAAGCGGTAATCTCGCCGCTTACTACTGCGCTGAGTGTTGTAGGTGCGATCCCCACATGTGAAAACACTTTGAGTGATCCATAAACTTTTGTTCTGAGTCTGAGTGTTCTTTGTGTCCGTTTCATGTATGTTTGTAAAGTCTCCTGCGACGCAGGATATATTCCTAGTGCGGGAGATGTCTTTAGTGTACACACCAGTTAAAAAACCTATGTACGTTATATCCTCTAAGAAACTATGCAAAAGCAAAGAAATCCGGCTTTCAAGGTACAGTGATTTTTATGAAGATTTAGCGGTCACGAAGTACTTTTTGTATATTGATGTCATATATAATTGGCGTGTGAAGTAAAAAATAACACAATCTTGTATTATAAAGTTTGGAATTCTTGAATGGTTACATAAAGTACCTAAAATAGCTTTGTGTTACATGTATAATGCACGAAGAACTGCTTAATTTCCGAATTCTATGAATTTTTAGATGGGATAAAACGGCAATGGGCAAAATTTTAATGTCTGGAATGTTTGTTCGTCTTTTTCACTCGGAGTACATATATCACTGTTCACGATTCGACTTTCAATTAATTCATGGGGTCAGACCATTTCTCTTGAAATACATATTTAAGTTATTAAATACCTTTTGGGAGGCACAAATATTACTTGCCTAGCTTTTCTCCGCCCGCGTGTATGTCGGTTATGGTGGTAAATGGTAGCCTATGTAACTCGCTGATAATGTAGTTTTTCATTCGTGAGAGAATTTTTAAAATCGGTTTAGTGGTTTAGGCGTGAAAGCGGAACAAACCAACATACAAACTCACTTTCACATTCTATACTCTATACATATATGAATATGAAATAAAAATTATTCTATTCTATACAAATAAATAAAATTGTAATGTCAAAATAATAGGTTTTGTTCATTCTCACACGGCTATTGGCACGATACCTATGCCTTACCAGTTTAAATATTTTTTGTCTGTCTGTTTTTCTGTCTGCCTGATTTTAATCTTCAAAACGGGTAATCCTTAAATTGCGGGACCTATTTTGATAATATTTTACTATCAGGTAGCTGTCTATATAAGCAGTAACTTAGGCTATTTTTTCTCTTAGAAAAACCTTATAAAACTTTGCCCGGTCCGGGAATCGAAACCACTAAGGCTTTTTATATTCCACGTGAACGAAGTCGCGAGTACGAGCTAGTTTATAATATAAGGATGGATTAATTATTTTAAGCCCAAAATGAGCTAAGTGGCATGCAATAGGAGAGGCCTGTGTCCAGCAGTGGACTGCGATAGGCTGGTGATGATGATGGTAATGGATTACTTGTGCCTTGTTGTATATTGACAATATTCTTGCCCTCTATGACTTAAAGTAGTGTCGCACTTCGGGTCGTTGATATTGACTAATATCGGTTAGGCTACACGATGGCTAGGGCCCGTATGCTGTCTCTATGGACAAGCTGGCTCAAAACTATGGTCCTTTCTACAAAAAGCCAACATAGACCCTATACTCGCATACTTCTCTTTAACATTGTTACCAGACTTTAAAAAAAGGCACCTTTGTGATTTGTTTCGGTGTTTTTTCCCAGAGTGAGTCTTAGGAAATGGCGGCGCCTTCCAGCTGTAAAGTCCAACGTAATAATATCGAAAAGATTTACTTACAGAAATAAATATCATTTAAGTGTGATTACAGTTATAGTCGAGACAATATACATATACCTGTATAAAAAGCTTCTATCTATCCCTTCGGGGATAATGAATGTGAGTGTATGAGTATATATGTGTATGTAATTGTGTATATATGACTGTCGATGATGATTTTATTTCCTTAAACTTTGATCGCCACACATATCACATCACATCAACGGCCTTTTAGTCTATTTCTGGACATAGGCCTCTCCTCAGAAAGGAGGTTTTGGGCTACTAAACCATCCTGGCCAGACGGGTTGGTATAGGGTTTGTGTCATGTTTTCCTTCTCTTTGCAGTGCTGTTGTCCTGCGCAGTGTGCTCCCTTGTTCGGCTCTTACGACACGGGATGAACAATGGTGACAGTCCGCATTATTAATCTGTCACCACACTGATAATAAGAATAATACGCCACACATATATCATTTTTTAATAGAAGGTCATGGGGACGCATTATCAGTAAATTGAAGATAAATTGAATAGACACTGTTTCGCAACTAATGATATTTTAGATACGATTCAAAATAACTTATAGTAAATTTTGATTTTATTGCTACCGCTTACCTTGGTACATGAATAATGGTGCTAGGACATATCAATTTTAAAATCATATATGTGCAAAGTTAAATTTGTAATTATAAAATGATTATATTCTACTGCTGGGTTATGGAAAGGTCGTGGGAGCTTATGAAACTGAGCTACCACTCCTTGAACATCCGTCTATTAATATTTTATTGTCTATCATCAATTATGAAGTTTATTAGATCTTTACCTATAAAATTAATGATTTATCATGTGACCTGTTAGAATACCTTTTTTCTATTGGAATTCTAAATTTAAATTATATCATACCTTTGATATAGATTAGAATATAATAAAATTTATTAAATATACACCAGTTTAGTTCATAAAGAAGAGTATCAAATTAATTATTACGGATCAGAGGTATCGTAACAAACGAGTCAGCACGAGACTTTCATTGCGCAATGTATGTTTTGGTTAGGTACTTCTTTCGTTTATCTGAGTCCTCGCCTGCGCGGTAACAGGGGCGTGGGGGTATGACGACAAAGGGGACTGAGACAGGTGCGGGCGGTTGCTATTGTTGATCGAAGGGTACTTCGTAGATTTAGTAGGAGAGCCCTAGAAGCGATTTCGGGATTTACTGGAGCGTGTCAGATTAACATAGGGAGAATTCCTTACACCCAATTGAGTACCTCCACAATACATGAGCCCTACATATAAGGGGGAACGCCTAGGGCAGCCCATCAGTTAAGTTAAAAAAAAGTCGATGGCCAGAAATATTCGAACGTGTAAGATTAAGGTAAGTTGAGTCAATTACATAAACATTAGTGTGTATTTAAAACAATCAGACGATTTGAGAGTGACATAAAGCAGCAGGGTAACAAATTTCCAAAAAAAAGAAAACACATTTTTAAGCAAACAATGGAAGCAATCTTTGAATGTCTATATAATTTTTCGTGCCTTTATTTGTCACATTTTATAAAAATCAAAATATTTAAATATTTCAAACCGTCAGATTTAAAATAATCTGCAAAATTATCGTCAGATTTTTGGCTACTATGACAGGAACATCAAGCTGAACCGTCTGTATAAAATCTAGCACGGTCGGGTATTTTCGAAATGACGAATTTTCAAATTTGCAGTTTTGCATTTTCGAAAATTCGCTACCAGCTTGTTCACTTTAAAATCGTCAGACCTTTCAATGGGATTTTTGGCGTCCAAATAACATATCCCCAAAATATCTATGCGCCCGAATATCTTTTTTCTATTTCCTCCCTTATATTTTTGAAAAGCTGTAGAAGCTTTTCCCACCGCTGAAAAGTAAAAAGTACACCCAGACTCAGAACAACAATCTGTGGATCACACAAAGTTTCGTCCCATGTGGGGTTTGAACCGACAACACTCGGCGCAGTAGGAAGCGGCGTGGCGACCGCTTAAACCACTACACCATCCGTACAGTAATTATTCATTCTATTACCTAATATTTCAAATGCAATAGGTCCCCATGACGCGTTTTTCTTAGATGGCGCTGCAGTATATATTTTTTTAAGAAACCAAAATACCAGGAATTTAGATATTATTTTTCAAGGAACAAATCCTAGTATTATTTTTAACGTTTTATTATCGGATATTATATTACCTATTCAGTTTGCTTTTTTTTCACAAATATTATGCTGCAGTAGTCTGTGCAAGTAGAAATCTCATAATGTTTGTACTAAAACAATTTTTACTTCAATCTGGGCTTTATAGTTATGTATTTTATCATGGACTCGATTACATTTTCTTATCTAAATTATTCTTATAAAACATACCTAAAGGAAACCCCATTTAAATTGATTTACTAACACAATACATAACTAAAACCCCCATTAAAATTGATTGATTAAATTTGGATATTCCTGATTAAAACCAATTAGGTTTTATCCGCTCCAAATACAATTGAATTAGGAGTTTTCCCACTATATACCTATTCACAGTAATCGCATGATTTAGGTATAGCACTAAAAAAGTAAGTTTAACTTGTAATGCGTTGTTTACTATTAGACATCTTAGCAGGCTAAGCCTACTGTTTATGTGAACGATTTTACCGAATGGAACTTCTGTACTATTCTGTATTCTGTGGTCTGAGATTGTATCTATCTATGGATATGTTCACAACAATCAAGATAAAAATGCTCCTCTGTTTTAATTATGAATTACAATAATTATAATTTAAAAAAAAAATAATTAATTATCTACATATGCTGTAGTCGTTCAGTGTAATGTCATATGATATTTTGTTTCGGGGAAATGCTGCTGACATTCAAAGTATCTTTGTGTTGCAAAAGAGAGCTATTCGCGCAATCTATAACCTGAGTTATAGGCAGGGACTGAGGGATAAGTTTAAATAAATTGGTATCATAACAGTCGCCTCTCAGCAGATGTATGAAAATTTATTGTATGTAAAGAAAAAAAAATCATTTATTAACAAAGTTTAGCGACGTTTACGAAATGGACACTAGAAATAAATACCAACCACTAGACTACTAAAAGTAAACAAGTTTTTTCGATGTCAGGTTGTGCGATTCTACAATTAAATTCCTTGCAAACTTCATGAACTAAATATTAACATATTAAAGTCTTTAGTAAAACAAAAACTATGTGAAAAGGCTTACTACACGGTTAGAGATTATTTAGATGACAAATGCTTGGGATTGATGCTGCTCACTCCCGCTTTTACTACGATTTCCTGTCATTGTTGTTATGCTTGAAAATGATAGACGTTTATTATATTCTTGCATTTCGTATTTCGTTTGTTTTCAATTTGTTTATTTTTCCATTAAACTTGAATTGTATAGTATAATTTTTTATTTTATTTTGTAAGTATGTAAATGTGAGTATAGTGTAGGCTTATAATGTTAGTTCATATTTAGAAACTTTCTGGTGGTTTTGAGGGTTTCCTCAGCCTACTCAAATGTCCTGCTGGCGGTAGTGTCGTGCTTCGGGTTGTAGATCTTGACTAATATCGGTTAGGCTACAAGATGGCTGGGGCTCAGAAACAAGCCACGGGTTTCATTTGCTTCAGCGTCTGCTATACTAATTCTAAGACTCAAATTACTTAATGACTATTATTACATAATGATTATAATTAATGATGCGATTGTATCTACCTGTTAATTAAAAAGAGGGCCATGAAAAACCCACGATTTCAAGACGAAACGTCCCTTTTGTGCCTTGGCTCTCTCCCGGCCAAAGCTTCTTTATGAATTGACATGAAACATCAGGTTTATTCAGGGCTTCTGTTTACCTACAGCAAGTGTATCTATCTGTAATTATAAAATAGTGGCTATGAGTTTGTTTGCCCTTTCTTCTCATAAGGCTCAATCCCTTAGAAACCGGCGGCTGTAGGTCGGCACAGGCATGTAATTTTTTTTTCTTGGGGTGCTAGGCTAGAAAACCTCCCCGTGGTGCACCCTGGAAACGCTGGCGATGGTACTGTTTCCTCCTTGTCCTCTTGGAGGAGAGGATTATCGCCAGCGGCCAATATTCTAGCAGAAGAGGTAGCCGTTCATCGGCTCTCGGGCAAGGCCTGGTCCAGCAGGGTGGGCGTGTCTGCCGGTTGCCCTGCTGGTTCTTCGCTCTTCGGAGCATGGAGGAGGAAACCTCGGTAAAAAACCGGATGGCGGGGCCCTGTAGGGGCCACAGTTTCTCCGCTGACAGCGGTGGAGAAAGGAGGACGGGCTCGGCGTGTACTGACACTACCACCGAGCAGGCAGGGGGACGTAGTCTCCCTGTCAACCGTCGGCATATCGTAATCCCGAGAAGAGCGCTGTGGTTAAGTCTCGCGGCTCTGATCGGGGGCGAGGGTCTTGGCTTAACCGCCCGGACCGCGAGGAAGATAACCTCTCTAAAAAAATCCCCGAATCCCGTGTTCTGATGCGTGGCCAGGGGATGCATGGCTGATGGGAAGTTCAGTCTCGAGCGCACTCCAAGCCGAGGTACCTGCGGACCCCTCGGTTGGGTTAAAAACTTACGCTTGCCCGGGTAATGGGGGATCTCTGCCCGGGTGGACCTTTATTTCTCCCCCACTCGTGGGATCAATTATGCAATCTTTAAATAAAAATACCAAGAAACGATCGGAAACAAACACACAACAGACAAAGGCAAGCCTAACGGACAAGGAGACGAAGAGGAGGAACAGTGGAGTGGATGGGTCGTCCACTGAGGGCGAGATGGTGTCGGGAACGCCTATCTCGATGGGGCTCCCAGAGGTCAGTCTGACTCTGGTCTCTGGGAGCCGAAGAGCATCGGATCGTATTCGTTCCGGATCCGCCGTTTCATCGGATGGCGCGGAGGCCATGGAAGCGGAGCGAAGCGACAGCCGAAAACACGGACGCTCAGGGGACGTGGAAACCGACACGTCCCAGGAGATGATGCCACCAAAGGTGGCAAGCAGCCGCCGAGGGAGGGCACGCAAAACGGCCCCGGTCTCGACCCCGTCAGGCTCCGCGTTCTCAAACGCGGAGTCGTACAGAAGCGTACGGGTGGACGGCGAGGCCGTAGCGGAGGAGGAGATCGCGGATCTCCTGCTCAAGGTTCGGGAGCCGGTGGGGGGAAATGCACCCCAGACTCCCGTGTCCGTGCAGGAGAGGGCGAAAGCGGCGGTGGCCGTCATCCACAAGGTGGCCACCAAGTCCGTGAACCTTAAGGGCTCGTTTGTGAGGGCCCTTAAGGACTCCTCCTCCGCTTTGTCGGAGGTCGTGGAGGGCCTAGTGGGCGACGTTTCGCGCCTACAGGTGGCCAACGAGAGGCTGACGGAGCGGGTGAACGAGCTGAGTGCTCAGTTCGCCCACTTCCAGGCGAACCTTCCCGAGCGGGAAGCCCCGTCCGCGTCCCAGCCTGCCCCTACCACCAACTCAGGGGCATTTGACTCCCAACTGCGGGAAATCCTCATCGCAGTTGGGAATATGCTGGACGGACGCCTGGCTGGCCTGGAGGCGAGACTGCCCCCTGCGCCGATTGTGCGCCCCCCGCTCGCGTCAGCACAGCGGCCTAAGGCCGCCGCTCCGACCGCGCTCCCCATGGTGGGAGGCCGCGTTTCCTACGCGGCGGCGGCGTCTGCCCCTACTCCATCGGCTCCCCAAAAGCCGAGGAGGGGGGCCAAGGCACCGGCCCAGGCGCCGGCCAAGGCACCGTCCCAGGCGCCGGCCAAGGCGCAGGCCAAAGTGCCGGCCAAGACGGGGCCTAAAACGGCGCCGAGGAGCGGAGTGGCATTCCCTCCGCTCCCCACTCCGACACCCCTGCCGGGCCCCTCCGCACCTGCCCCCTCCAACGAGGGCTGGCAGGAGGCGAGGGGCTCCAAGAAGTCCCGAAGGCGGGCCAGAAGGGCTGCCCAAAAAGCAGCCCAAGCCCAGCCTTTATAGTGGTGACCGTGTCCCCGGAGGCGGCTGACGGCGGGTTGTCCTACGCGGCCGTTTTTAAAAAGGCCCGGGACAGCCTCGCCAACGACTTTGGGACGGTGGGGGTCAGGATGCGCCTCGCCCAAACGGGAGCTCGAGTTCTCGAGTTCCCAGGGGCTGAAGGCGCCAAGGCGGCGGACACTTTCGCTGAGAGGCTGCGGGGTTTATTCGCGACCACAGATGGTGTCAAGATCGCCAGGCCTACCAAGTGCGCGGAGCTGCGCATCTCGGGCCTGGACGACTTTGTGACGGCCGAAGATGTCCGCGCTGTAATCCGGGAGAAGACGGGGTGTAGCGCGGACAACGTCAGGGTCGGCACCATCCGCCCCGGTCCAGGGGGGCTTGGCGCCGTGTGGGTCAGCTGTCCCGTAGCGTCGGCCAAAGTATTGGCCGACGCCGGCAGGCTGCTCATCGGTTTCGTGAGCGCTAGGATCACAGTCCTGGCGGCGAGACCGATGAGGTGTTACAAATGCCTAGCATCGGGGCACACGCGCGTCAAGTGCCAAAGCTGCTTCGACTGCAGCGGACTATGTTTCCGCTGTGGTCGACCGGGGCATGTGGCGGTGGAATGCTCTGCCGCCCCTCACTGCCCGGTGTGTGCGGCGGGTAACAAGCCCGCCAATCACCAGATGGGGCAGGGGGGCTGCAAGCCTCCCCGCAACTCTCAGCAAGCATCGGGGGCTAGCCAGTCGACCCAGGCTGCCTCCGATGTAGTTCGTGCGCCGACGTCGTCGCCCATGGAGGAGGCTGTAGAGACGATCCAGTAATGGATCGGGTCTCCAGCCTCCTGGTCCAGACGAACCTGAACCACTGTGCCGCGGCGCAGGATCTCTTCCTGCAAACCATGGCACAGTGGTCGATAGGTGTTGCTGTAGTCGCGGAGCTCTATTCTGTCCCTCCCCGTCCAAACTGGATGGGTGACTGGGACGGCTCCGTGGCAGTCGTCGGTTCCACGACGGCTCATTCCCCGCCCTTGTCGCTAAGAGACAAGGGCACTGGATATGTTGCCGTCGAGTGGGGGGGGATCACCATATATGGTGTTTATTTCTCCCCCAACCGGAGTTTGAACGACTTCGAGGTTTTCCTAACCAGCTTGGAGACCTCGATACGGCGACTAGCGTCTGGGCACGTCCTTGTGCTGGGGGACTTCAACGCAAAGTCCATTGCGTGGGGTTCCCCCAGGACGGACGCAAGGGGCGAGGCCGTAGAGGAGTGGGCGGCCTCGGTGGGCCTCTGTCTTCTAAACAGAGGCTCCACCAACACGTGCGTGCGACAGCAGGGGGGCTCGATAGTGGACCTCTCGTTCGCTACCCCTACCCTCGCCGCACGAGTAAGGAACTGGCGTGTCCTGGAAGAGGTTGAGACGCTCTCGGATCACCTGTATATCCGATTTGAGCTCTCCCGGACCCAGGACTCCAGTAGGGGTCACGTGGCGCGGCGTTTATCCCGCTTTCCGCGGTGGGCTGTTGCCAGACTGAACCGGGACCTACTAGAGGAGGCAGCCATAATTCACTCGTGGCTGTCTCCTCAGGCTCCGACCGAGGAGGTTGACGTGGGGGCTGGTCGCTTTCGCGATGCGATTACGCATATCTGCGATGCGGCCATGCCCCGCATTCGAGGTCGTCGGCCTCCAAGGAAGGAGGTCTACTGGTGGTCCCAGGAGCTGGCGGACCTCCGTGCGGCCTGTACACGTGCCCGGAGGTCCTACACGCGCAGTCGGCGGCGTCACCGTGGAGACGGTGAGGAGGACCGGCTTCATGAGGAGTACCGACAGGCGCGGAAAACTCTGAAGCTGGCCATTAGCCGCGCCAAAGAAGAAAAGAGACAGGAGATGCTGGAGGGTCTTAATCGTGACCCCTGGGGTCGCCCTTACCGCGCGGTGCGACAAAAGCTCCGCGCGTCGGGCCCCCCCCTTATGGAGACTCTCCAGCCCAGCTTCCTGCGAGAAGTGGTTGAGGGCCTTTTCCCACAACGAGCGGAACACACTCCCCCGGCGATGGCCTCCTTGGCCGGAGACGACGGGGAGCACGGGGAGGATAATGTTCCGCCCGTCCGGGATTCGGAGGTAGGGGCGGCTGTTCTACGGATCCGTTCCAAGAACACCGCCCCTGGGCCAGACGGGGTACCGGCCCGAGTGCTGGCCCTGGCCCTCAACCACTTGGCAGACCGCCTCGGGGAGGTGTTCGACGCTAGCTTGGCGTCGGGACGCTTCCCTGAGTGCTGGAAGAGCGGGAAGCTGGTCCTATTGAGGAAGCCGGGACGGCCTGCCGATTCGGTCGCGGCCTATAGGCCCATCGTGCTGCTGGACGAGGCGAGCAAATTGTTTGAGAGGGTTCTTTCTGCCCGCATCGTCCGGCACCTCTGCGAGGTGGGCCCCGATCTGTCGGACGCCCAATTTGGTTTTCGGGCGGGGCGTTCGACAGTCGACGCCGTGTTGCGCCTGAGGGCCGTGACCGAAGAGGCCGTGAGTTGTGGCGGCGTGCTTTTGGCGGTGTCATTAGACATCGCCAACGCATTCAATAGTCTGCCATTCAGCTGCATCAGGGAAGCACTCCACTATCATGGGGTGCCAAAGTACCTGAGGCGGCTAGTGGCAGACTATTTAGAGGAGCGTACCGTCGTGTACGAGGACCGAGAAGGTAATTTGAGGAGTCGGCCCATGTCGTGCGGTGTTCCACAGGGGTCTGTTCTTGGACCCCTCTTGTGATTTCCCCCCCGGGCTGGGTGTAATCTGTTACGCAGACGATACCCTGGTGACAGCCCGGGGGGCAAACTTCCAAGAGGCGGCGCGCCTGGCCACAGGGGGAGTCTCCCTGGTGGTCGGGCGCATTGAGGCGCTGGGCTTACGGGTGGCCCTAGATAAGACGGAGGCCCTGTTATTTCATGGGCCCCGTCGTGGTCCACCCCCTGGCGCCTCAATCGTGGTCAACTCGGTCCTCGTACCGGTTCTGGCCCAGATGAAATATCTGGGCCTGATCCTCGACGGGAGGTGGCTCTTCGACGAGCACTTCCGACAGCTTGCTCCAAAGCTGGTCGGCGCTGCGTCTGCCCTAGGGCGACTTTTGCCCAATATGGGTGGACCCAGCGTCGCGACAAGACGGCTGTACACGGGTGTTGTCCGGTCAATGGCACTGTACGGTGCACCGGTGTGGGCGGCGGCTCTGACCGCCCAGAATAGGGTACGCCTCTGGCGCCCTCAGAGGGTAATGGCGGTCAGAGCCATACGCGGTTACCGCACCGTTTCGACGGAGGTGGCATGCGCGTTGGCCGGAACTCCCCCGTGGGATTTGGAGGCGGAAGTGCTCGCCGAACTTTATCGGCGAGTGGCTGACTCCCGGGCGGAGAGCGGATTTCGCCCTCCGCCCGAGGATGTGCGCGAGTGGCGCGAAGCCGCTCGCCGAGCCACGATGGCTCGTTGGTCGTTCCGGCTGGAGACTCCACGCGCTGGCTTCGCCGCCGTGGAGGCTCTCCAGCCGGTCATCGCCGAGTGGGCAGGGCGGCAGCACGGGACCCTTTCCTTCCGACTGACGCAGGTGCTTTCCGGGCACGGTTGCTTCGGAAAGTACCTGCACTCGGTCGCTAGGAGGGAACTGAGTCCCGCCTGCCACCACTGCGACTGCAGTGAGGACTCGGCCCAGCACACGCTGGCGGTCTGCCCCGCATGGGCGGCGCAGCGCCGGACCCTTACTGCAGTCATCGGAGTGGATCTCTCGCTACCGGCCGTAGTACGCTCCATGGCCGGTAGCGACATTTGTTTTACCGCGGTCGCAACCTTCTGCGAGGTAGTAATCTCGAGGAAGGAGGCGGCGGAGAGGGCCCGGGAGGACGACCTCCACTCGGACCCGATCCGCCGCCGGCGAACCGGGCGGCTGAGGCCCGCCTATCACCGCCTCATGCCGCCCTGAGTGTGGCCGCGGGTGGACGGGGTGGGTTTCCCCTCCACCCGCATTAGTTTGGCCAGCCGCGAGGGGGCGGCGTCCGCGTGTGCCGGACGTCGCCTAAAGAGAGGAAAATATATTGAGACGGAGCCCGCACCAGGAGCGGGCTGGCGCTAGGAGGGGTCCGGATGTCTTAACAACAGCTGTTCCCGGATCCCTCCTGTTACAGGCGCAGAGTGGCACACCGTGTGGTTTTAGTCGGTCCGAGTCCGACACACCACCCCGCCGCAAACCCCGGAGGGGTGACGGTCCGAGGGGATTTCCATACGTTAAAAAAAAAAAAAAAAAAGGCATGTAATTTTCTTAAGGTAGGAAGATAGTTTATGTTTGAGTGTTACTTAAAAATGCTTTTACTTTTTTAAATATTTTGTTGCTATTGTATTTGATAGTAAATAAAACAGTAATTGTTAATTAGCTTATATTATATAGAAATTTTAGATAATTGATATTTGATTAGTTATTGAGGAGGAATTTTATCAATATCATGATAAACACAGTGTTAAGGATTTAGGTGTTAAGGATTTGTAATTAACGAACGAATTATGCTCCAAAAAAGTATTCTTTATAAAAAGGGCATTAAATAAAAATAGGCGCGCAATTTAAATCAAACATTTAAAAAAAGTTAAAAAATACATTTTAAAAGCTTTCGTACATTTTCTGATAAATCTTTTAAACACAGCTCTATGTTGTTGTTGTGTAAGAAAATAATATTACTATTTGTCTACATATATTTGTTATAATAATAAAACATCTTAGTACCTAATTCAGTATATATATGCATAAGTACCTAAGTTTGAACTCAATTTACATAACATACCTACTTACTTACGTAATTTCTTCGTCTTAATCCACATTTAAATCAACACTAGAACATACCTATATAATAAATACGACAATACCTCAAGTACAGCCGTGCAGGCACTCTGTATACTTGGTGAGGTCAAACGCTCTTATGAAGCACTATTGTACGTTTGAAGATACAAAATACAATGAAATATGACAACTCAATTAAGATCCGGTGATAGACACTGTTGACAGTAGATTTTTTTAATTGTTATCTATCCTTCCTCTTGTACTTCCTTGTCTATGATATATTAATAAGATTTTATATTTTGAACAGTTAGTTTTTTTTTAATTCTAACTACTTGTAGCATAAAAAAAGCGATAAAAGGAGTTTTCACCGTGGAGGAGTTTTATCATCTTTATTCTGCTTTTTCCCCCAAATTTATTTGGAGTCGTCGCAATATGTAAGCGTGTTAAGGCTGGATTCTTTTAAAGCTGGTCGCCTCAACATCATCATCATCATCAGCCTATCGCTGTCCACTGCTGGACATAGGCATCTACCATTGCACGCCACTTACTGGTCGCCTATCTGACACCAACTCTAGTTGGGAATTTAATCGTTTTTTGGCAAGTCAAGGACAGAAGGTAAATTGGGGAGATGCAAACAGGTAGGACGAGGAAACTAGGGTAAGGGAAGAAGTCTCGGATTGTGAAACGGGACTAAGAGGCCGGGGTCGCGTACCCATCCTATGGTTGGAGAGGCCATTGGGACAGGGGCATCAACTGACGTTATGATAAGTATTATTGAATTCATAAATTGAATTTTAAATTTTTTAATCTTAATGTTTCATTAGTTATTCAATATTATATTATTAATGTATATTTTAAGAATAAAAGGATGTTGACACACACACACACACACACTCATAATGGAGGTTCTCAATCCGGAGGATTTTTTTAAGTTTCTTACCTCAGTTATTTAAAATTGAGTTTTCACTTCCCGTTTGGTCCCTTACAAATTTGAAGTAAAAATGCAACCCCTAAGAATGGGAAATTAAAGGATGATGAATACAGTTTATTACAGTTCGGTTGAATTCGAACTTCGACTGCACGGATGGCGTGCTGGTAGACGAGGTCACCTCGCTGCTTCCTACTGCGCTGAGTGTTGTGCGATCCCCACATGGGAAAACACTTTGTGTGAACCTCAAATTTTTGTTCTGAGTCTGGGTGTTCTTTGTATCCGTTTCATGTATGTTTGTAAAGTCCCCCCCGACATAGGAATATGTTCCTTTCGCGGGAGTTAAAAATTAATAAAATTTGATGGTAATTTTTTTAAAGTTAATTTTACTCGTTAAGACAGTTCGCATGACAAGGTCTGGTTTTTCAGATCCACGTTCATTTATGATATGAATAGGCTTTCCTCATTATTTTTTACGACATTTAATTATATTTAGTGTTACTAATCAGGATTAATAATAGACTAGTAAGATTACTAGCAATTTATTCGACATTTCAAGCTTCTCATTTTTCATATGTGAGACAAAGTCACATATTTTACGGGATGTACTTAGTAGAAATCAAACTAAGACATTGTTAGATGCAATCCTTAGAAAGCAATCTGTTTAGAAGGTAATACATTAACTGTTATTCAACGTTCAGACGTATTATGTGATTACGAATTGTCCCTGACAAAAAATAACAATAAAAACTATTATTTTAGATATAAGTACTTCAATAACTTAATAACAAACAATTATAATTAATTAAAGTTTTACTTAATAATGGTTTCTGAAACGATTTTATAATTAAAGTTAAAACAATTTTATGCACTGCAAAGAGAAGGAAAACTTGACACAAACCCTATACCAAACCGTCTGGCCAGCGTGCTACAGTAGGCCAAAATCTTCCTTCTAAGGAGACCCCTATGTCCAGCAGTGGACCATTAAAAACTGTTTATGTGATGATAAACAAATATAGAACAATGGCAAAATATTCTTTTTCAGTTGGTTACACTCGGTGCCTAAGTATTTAGTTATTGTTGAACATCGAGAGAAGAATAAGGATCATTAGCGTGTGTATTTAAACCGATTGCCGGATTTTTGTTAGATTTTTTTTATTTTAAAGTTGATTTTGTTAAAAATGGCAAGAGTTTCCAAATAACAGTTAATGTATTACCTTCTAAACAGATTGCTTTCTAAGGATTGAATCTAATAAACAAACTAAACTAAGACATTTGGTTTCTACTAAGTATATCCCGTAAAATATGTGACTTTGTGTCACATTTGATAAATTAGAAGCTTGAAATGTCGAATAAATTGCTAGTAATCTTACTAGTCTACTATTAATCCTGATTAGTAACAGTGAATTTAATTAAATGTCGTAAAAATTAATGAGGAAAGCCTTTTTATATCATAGACTACGTGACAGGCGACATTATGCGTAAACGAAAATGTCACGGCCTTTTTGAAATCGTACGGTGGAAAGGGACTTTTTATTTTTACTAGAATTTATAAAATGACTGACGTCACTAGTCATGGCACAGATTTACATAGGCTTGTGTAAATTATTAAAATTTTGAATGTTTATTTCTCAAGTTATGTTTAGCGTTGAACGTTACTAAATATTTTAAATTAGTTTATTAGGACATTTGACCTGCGGATCATTCGATTTGAGTCCCACGCCTATTTCGAAATAAATTTAATCTTTATTTAAAGATTAATAGTTTTGATAGCAGATACAATAACGCAACTGTAAAAGGTAATAGACCTTTATGCGTTTAGATATTCTAATTTTGAAAATTGAGTAAGTCTTTTTGTTTTATACACACCCACTTATTAAGAAGCAAGTTCAGTTCGAAATTTATTATAAGCAGGAAAATTCTCTTGGACCGAATGTAATGTCACTTATTGTTTGATAATAATTGATTAGGCAGTAGGCATATTAAAAGGCTTCTATTGATTTTAGAAATAACAATTTAAACCCCTTATTTATAGAATACTTTTAATTGACTTCCAAGACATATGAATTACATGCATGCCTTTTAGCATAACATTCTTAATATTCAATTGTGAATATATTATGACCATAGGGAAAAATTAAGTTAAAAAAATTAAGATATTCTGTTTCAACGAGCCTTAAATACACGACCTAAAAACTATTATAACTTAAATAATAAATTGAGTAGACACACCTATGAGAGAACACAATCTGTTTTTTAAATTTTATTTTAACTAGAGACATACTCTATAAAATAAAATACATATATTGATATGTACAATAGTCTTATAAAATAAAAAATGATTTTTGTATAGTTGCGGCTTAAACATCGTGAAACCTTAAACAACTTAAATCCGAAAACAATGCTTTTTAAAACACAACGAATAGGACTCAACTTCAACAAAAAATAAACTTTTGTAAACTTTACGCATCTCACTCACATACCAGGTAACCAGTACCAGTATTGGTAACCAGACTGCTGATAAAAATACGTGTATATTTTAAATAGATATATCATTGATAAATTACAGACACAGAAAAATTGACGTTTTCATCACATACATCGTCTAGTGGTCTAGTGGTCGTTCCTAACTGCTAAGCCAGAGGGTCGTAGATACAATTCCTACCCAGAGCCAAAATTTGTGTGATGAGCACCATTATTTTGTATTGTAATTTGTATATAATATTTTATGTATGTACTTAGAAATATATAAGTATGTTCATCAGTAGGCTAATAATAATTACCATAGTACATCATCATCAGCCTATCGCAGTCCACTGCTGGACATAGGCCTCTTCCATTGCACGCCACTTAGATCGATTTTGGGCTTCTCGCATCCAGCTCCTGCTAGCCATCTTGCGCAAATCGTCACTCTACCTGGCCTGTGGGCGTCCTACACTACCTTTGCCGAGACACGGTCTCCACTAAAGTACTCCATAGTACTCCATAGTATAGGTCTGACCTAATTTGGGATTAAGACAGCGGTGAGTGAGATAAGTCAAGTTATTATTATTATTTTAAAACATAAACGGAGTCTTTTATCGAAGCGTAACCAAAACAATTTACAATTTTTTGTAATTTACAAATTGTATAAAAGTATGTTTTAATGTAACATAATTTCAGTATTGTGAATATGGATGATTTACATAAAGTTACAGTTTGTTTACTTCGTTTCACAACGTTAAACATGGAATGGTATTTCCACCATAAATGTTTTTATCACTTTCATCACCACTAAAGTTTAATGATTCCTTGAACTTACATACTAAGCAATTTATATCACACAACTGAAGGTTCTCCGTAAATTCCTGCAAATAAAATTAAGTTGCAACTTCTTTGCACAATTAAAAATACAAATTCTTTATTTGCTTCAAACCGACGTCCTAGTATCCTGTCTTCTAATCCTACTACCGTTGCGGCAGCGGCCACAGTTCCTTCTTCATTTACTTCTATGTCAACGTTCTGAACAGAAGCAGACACAAACAGAGGATTATCTGCTACACCAGGTAACTTAGCCTTCTGTTTATCAAATATTGAAAGTATACCGGTGTAGCGCATTGGAGGAATTAAGTCCAGCTTCGATGTCAGTTTGAAACGTGGTACATAAGTATCAATTGGCGGTAAGCTGCCCGCTACTCTAAAATCTGTCATCCAGTTCTGTGATTTTGTTGCCAAATTGTTGAGAAGTGTTTTTATTGAGATGCCTTCGTGGGGAACCAGTAACATCATTGAAAATTCTTCATTGTTACCGTAAGTCATTTCCAGTATTTGGGCACCAATTTCTTCAGAGTCTCCTGAGTAATGGGGGGCTTTATGGTACATCATATTGACAGATCCAATAGTCTTCCCTTGGGAGTTGTAAAAGGGTTCCTCTTTTGTCTGTATAGGGTCAAAAGGATGGGTCCAGTTGGCTTTAAAGTATAGGGCATCGATAAGAACCATTCGTAGATTTTCTAAATCTGCTGGTTTGATTGCGTTTAGAATCCTTCCATCGGTAGCGTAACAAATATGAACGTTAATATCTTGAGCCAATTCTGTTGTGTTTGTCGTCTCTGATGCATAAATTGACATACCGTACAACAACGCTGCCTCACAGAATTCATCGTGTACTTTGGTCGAACACTCAGTAAACATATAAGATTGTCCTTTAAAAGTTACACCTTCATTGTCTGACCTCAGAACACTTTTAGCGGCGGTATGAAGACACTGTGTTTTTCTTAAATCTTTCGGCAATCTTAGAGCTGTCACTAATTCTGCGAACGTATCACCCGTAGATCCTTCTGCGAGAAGAGCAAATATACTCCAAATCGACACTGGGGATATTGCAATATTTTTATTTCCGAAATTCTCTTCATATGCGTGAATATTTTCTAACAATTGTAAGGTAAATTGATTCACTGGTGTAAAGTCTACAGACGGTGCGGACCGAGTTGTGACGGTGCCTACAAAGGCGAGTATTAAAAAGGCCAACATTTTGCCGCGAACTTTAACGCACCACTGACCGCGGTTCTCACGTGCGGTCGGCACAATGTATATAATTTTACTGGTTAAGTAATGCGTTGCTTTAGGTATTTAACTGAGGGAGATGTTGGTTATTAAATTTTAAACGTACTGCAGTGTGCTGATGTTTTCTGCACATTAAGAGAATTAGAGCTGCACTGGGTAATTAATTAGTTCCTTAATGTACTATGCTTAAGTAAATATGAATTTTATTTTAATGAAAACTTAAATGGCTAGGATTATTTTATTGCACAGTTAATTAAAATTATGACGAATGTGTTGGCTTAGTGGTTCGTAATCCTAACTGCTAAGTCAGACGTCGTCGATTCGTTACCCACTTAGAATAAATAATTGGGCACGATGTTTTGGTTTTTGTTGTCAGGGTGTAATTATATATATTATATGCGTGTATTTAGTAATATAATAGTATGTCTATTATAATAATAAATATATAACACAAATCCCACCTTATTTGGAATTATTATTAATGATTAAATAATTAATTCGAATGATTATGATTACGTTGTGTACAAATGATTCGATATGAGTGGGAATCACGGTCAAGGTCAGAGTTACAGCTGTGTTCGCGAAAAAAACTAGTCCTATCCACTTTCTTTATCATCTATAACAGTTACTCTCCTAGTAACGGTAATAATATTAATATATGAGTCCTCAAAAAGATGAACAGACACGTATTTACCCATACTTTTGACAACTATAATTTCACGTGACCCACTCTGTAAACAGGCAAGGGCATTTAAGGCATTAAAGATGGGATATCATCCTCATCAACAGCCTTTATTACACCACTGCTGGACATAGACATCTCCTTCGAAAGGGAATTTTGGCCTACTGTACCACGCTGGTCAGGCGGGTAGGTACAGGGTATGTTTCAAGTATTTTTTCTGCTAGCAGTGCTCTTGTTCTGAGTAGTTTTTCTACCTTAGTCGGGTTTTATGACACCCACGGGATGAATAAGGGTGGTGACACTCCGTATTCTTAATCCGTCACCACACGGAAAGATGGGTTAACTAGGAGTATATTGAAAACGTAAGTAATATAAGGAATCAAAGAAGAGAAGGGAAGATGTATTGTTTATACAAATGGATTAGTAAGTATAAGCAACTGCCTCGGTGATGCAGTGGTAGCGAATGCGACTGCTGTGCTGAGGTCTCGGTTTCAATACCCGGGTCGGACCAAATGTTTGTATGATCTGCTAATGTTTGTTTTCGGTGTTTTCTATGTCTAATATATGTATGTATTTACAAAAAAAGTACCTATATAGGTATTCTATCAGTCAATCTAGTTTTCATAGTACAAGCTCTGCTTAGTTTGAAACTAGATGGCGTTGTGTCAGATGTCCCAAATGTTATTATATGTCCCAAATATTATTAACTGCTTCAGCAGATCAGTTCTACACATATATTTTTTTGGTCACCTGATGGTAAGGACGGGAGAGATGGAAGGGTCACTCAGTGAAAATCAAAGAAAAAGCTGCTTAACACTTGTAACTTAAATTGGCAGTTGTCGGGCAGTTCTCAAGTTTAACACGTTTAAAATCGTTCAAATGTATTTTGTGGATGTTAATACATTCTACTATTATGTATGTATGTTAATTAATTTATTGTATTCTAATTACTCTCAAAATTCTACTTAATTTGTTGTATTTTATTACATTAAATTCATTTATTTTTGTATTTCAATCATAACTATTCATCAACAGCCTTTAATAATCCACTGCTGGACATAGGCCTCTCCTTAGAAAGGAGGTTTTGGCCTACTATACCACGCTGGCCAGACGGGTTGATATAGGGTTTTACGAGGACCGAGAAGGTAATCTGAGGTGTCGGCCCATGTCGTGCGGTGTTCCACAGGGGTCTGTTCTTGGACCCCTCTTGTGGAACATAGGGTACGACTGGGCCCTTCGCGCCGATTTCCCCCCCGGGCTGGGTGTAATCTGTTACGCAGACGATACCCTCGTGACAGCCCGGGGGGCAAACTTCCAAGAGGCGGCGCGCCTGGCCACAGGGGGAGTCTCCCTGGTGGTCGGGCGCATTGAGGCGCTGGGCTTACGGGTGGCCCTAGATAAGACGGAGGCCCTGTTATTCCATGGGCCCCGTCGTGGTCCACCCCCTGGCGCCTCAATAGTGGTCAATTCGGTCCTCGTACCGGTTCGGGCCCAGATGAAATATCTGGGCCTGATCCTCGACGGGAGGTGGCTCTTCGACGAGCACTTCCGACAGCTTGCTCCAAAGCTGGTCGGCGCTGCGTCTGCCCTAGGGCGACTTTTGCCCAATATGGGTGGACCCAGCGTCGCGACAAGACGGCTGTACACGGGGGTTGTCCGGTCAATGGCACTGTACGGTGCACCGGTGTGGGCGGCGGCTCTGACCGCCCAGAATAGGGTACGCCTCTGGCGCCCTCAGAGGGTAATGGCGGTCAGAGCCATACGCGGTTACCGCACCGTTTCGACGGAGGTGGCGTGCGCGTTGGCCGGAACTCCCCCGTGGGATTTGGAGGCGGAAGTGCTCGCCGAAGTTTATCGGCGAGTGGCTGACTACCGGGCGGAGAGCGGATTTCGCCCTCCGCCCGAGGATGTGCGCGAGTGGCGCGAAGCCGCTCGCCGAGCCACGATGGCTCGTTGGTCGTTCCGGCTGGAGACTCCACGCGCTGGCTTCGCCGCCGTGGAGGCTCTCCAGCCGGTCATCGCCGAGTGGGCAGGGCGGCAGCACGGGACCCTTTCCTTCCGACTGACGCAGGTGCTTTCCGGGCACGGTTGCTTCGGAAAGTACCTGCACACGGTCGCTAGGAGGGAACTGAGTCCCGCCTGCCACCACTGCGACTGCAGTGAGGACTCGGCCCAGCACACGCTGGCGGTCTGCCCCGCATGGGCGGCGCAGCGCCGGGCCCTCACTGCAGTCATCGGAGTGGATCTCTCGCTACCGGCCGTAGTACGCTCCATGGCCGGTAGCGACAGTTGTTTTACCGCGGTCGCAACCTTCTGCGAGGTAGTAATCTCGCGGAAGGAGGCGGCGGAGAGGGCCCGGGAGGACGACCTCCACTCGGACCCGATCCGCCGCCGGCGAACCGGGCGGCGGAGGCCCGTCTACCACAGCCTCATGCCGCCCTGAGTGTGGCCGCGGGTGGACGGGGTGGGTTTCCCCTCCACCCGCATTAGTTTGGCCAGCCGCGAGGGGGCGGCGTCCGCGTGTGCCGGACGTCGCCTATAAAGAGAGGAAAAACATCGAGACGGAGCCCGCACCAGGAGCGGGCTGGCGCTAGGAGGGGTCCGGATGTCTTAACAACAGCTGTTCCCGGATCCCTCCTGTTACAGGCGCAGAGTGGCACACCGTGTGGTTTTAGTCGGTCCGAGTCCGACACACCACCCCGCCGCAAACCCCGGAGGGGTGACGGTCCGAGGGGATTTCCACACGTTAAAAAAAAAAAAAAAAAAAAAGGGTTTGTTGCAAGTTCGCCTAAAGAGAGGTTAAAATTTTGAGACGGAGCCCGCAGCAGGAGCGGGCAGGCGCTAGGAGGGGTCCGGATGTCTTAATAACAGCTGTTCCCGGATCCCTCCTATTACAGGCGCAGAGTGGCACAAAAAAAAGGGTTTGTTGCAAGTTTTCCTTCTCTTTGCTGTGCTGTTGTCCTGCGTAGTTTGTTCCCTTAGTCGGCTCTTACGATACCCACGGGATGAATAGGGGTGTTGATTTTCCGTATTCTTATAACTATTAAAGCACCTAAATAAAAATATTTGCAGATACAACAGAAATGGTAGAACGTAAGAAACGAATAAATAAAATATAACACCTAATGTACTATGATCTAACAAATAAATTTATCTTTAACAAAACTGTGTATACACATAATTCTAGAATACCATTATTCAAACCTTTAAGAAAAGAGCGTACTCCTTCCTAAAAGGCCGGCAACGCGTTTGTGACTCCTGAGCTGCAGACATTCATGGGCGGCGATGGTGACTTTCCATCAGGTGACCCGTCTGCTCGTCTGCCCCCTCTAACATAAAAATAAATGAAATAAATAAATAAAATTAAGGCTGACACAGCTGTTTACTTGCAAATTATTATCCATGGTCACCGCCACGCCATTTGTCCAACACTTCACTTCACAGAACTGAGAATACGAATACTTCATTCTCCTCTATTAACACATCATTTACGCAAAATTTCTTACGTCTGTCAATTGATTTCTGTTGGCATTTGAAATATAAATCAATCAATTCTTGTAATTCTTTAGAATATGTAGTGTTATGATTGAATATTAATTTGAAGATGACAAAATTGAAATATCAACGTCAAGTAGTTTAAATAATTATAATATTATTGATTTCACGAATAGGTTTACAAATTTCTCTTAGTACCTACTCATACTTACACTGTCTTACAAGCGCTCAGGGCGCCATAATATCATTTTGCTGGACACCACAAGTCATCATTTAAATAAATGAATCACTTTTTTTTTATCCAGCAAAATGATCTATCTAACACCACTAGTGCTAATACCGTCTGATACTACGTACTGTGAACTGTGAATGAACGGTCATTTAAAATACAATTTTTTCGCACGTAGCTTAGGGTTACTTCCTGCGCACGCGCTGTTGCCCATAAGCTGTTTTCAGACGATGCATAAAGACCCTATTTCACGTATTTAACAGTAAAACATAGTAATTACTTTATTATAATTATATAACTACTATTCCCTACATAATAATTTAAAAAATACTATTTTTACTGTTAAATAGAGAAAATATTGTCTTTATGCATCGTCTGAAAACAGCTTATAAGCAAGTAGCAACCCCAACCTTCATTCTAAAAATTCTAATGATAATTCATAGTTGACTGTGATTTTGTCCCATGTCTATTAAGTACTCGTAGTATCAGACGGTTTTAGTACTAGTGGTGTTAGATAGATCATTTTGCTGGATACTACAAGTAATCATTTATTTAAATGCTGGCTTGCGAGACGGCGGCACGACGTATTCTGTAAATTGAGAGGAACAAGACGCTCCACAAATGACAATAAAGTACTCTTGGATTTCCTTTCTAGGTTACACTTGAGGCCCCGGCAAAAGACCTGGGCCTTAATTCTGCTATTTTAATATTACATCAATAGTGTCGATGGAATGTCGTCGAAATAGTTTTACAGTTTTCTTATTCTACTAACTATGTAAGACCAATGGCCTCCCGATAACTTGTCACCGATACACATGTCGTCGATGTCTTTGTAATAGTTTGGTAAACGGTACATTTTGAATTTTGTAGAAAATGATATAGGTATTTATTTTCATGATATTATATTATGGCAATGTTGTTGATATCACCATTGATGACCTATATTACTATATCGACAGTCTATTGACAATGTAAATTAGAATACCGATATTTTGACCGATGTCAGTGGCATCTCAATAGTGTGTCAATAGACACTGGCTTGGCGTTAACATAAATTAGCAGAATTGAGGCCCAGATGACATAACGCTGTGTGGATTTAGTCGGTTCGAGTCCGAAAAACCACATTAACGTTTGGCTACAGAGAGGAGACGATCCGCATGGGGCAGGGGAGCATTCGGTTGAAATGAAAGAAAAAGCTGCTTAACACATGTAACATGTAACTTAAAAAATAGCCGACACAAAAAGAAACTAAAAATATTTAATCATTTTGTCTCACAGTGTCTCGGTCCTTGCACCCGAAGTCGTTGGTCTACTATTTCTTTTTATTTTTAAATATGTATTTTTTCCATTGTTATATATTTAAAAATATAAGCCATTATTATGGCTATATTTAAAAATATAGCCATAATAATTATACTATTCTGCCACATTCACACAACGCCATCTAGTCCCAAACTAAGCAGAGCTTGTAATATGGCTAGACAACTGATAAGGTAATTAATACATAATAAATAAATACATTTAGACATATTTAAATACATTTTTTTTGTAAATACTTACTTAACCTAGAAACACCCAAACTAAATCAAACATTAAAAATGTAATATTTTTTTATCGTATAAGGGGGCAAACGAGCAGACTCCTGACGAGGTCACCTGATGGCAAGCAAGCGTTGCCGCCCTTGGAGTCCCTCCCGCTCGAGTCAGCGGGAGGGTGGATTTGGGCTCCGGTAACCTCACTCACTCAGTGAAAGGCAACGAAAGAATTGCTTAACACCCGTTTTCGGTTTTTAAAGTGTTGGTTTATTTTTGCGTTTCGATGCTGTTCGGTAGTCAATCTGTGTTGGGTAGAAGATGGCCTGTGCTCCTGAGTCAGGCCATCTTATAAGAACGCCAGAAGTATTAACGGTCTTATAAGTTTTATTAAAGTTCACTCAGGCATACGAAAGGAATTGACATCAGGATAATAGAAATATGATCAAAGAATGAGACACAGTATAAAAACTATTTTATAATATTTGATTACATTTAATAACTTTAAGCGGATGCTATTTAAAAGTTTATGGAATATAGTATTTTTTGCTTTATCCAATGTAAGTATATACATATAAAAAACTAGTGATCGTTTGTTCATTATCGCAATTTTCATTTAATCCTTTACAGTGTTTCGTAAATTTTATACAATATTAAATGTCATCTTATAATAGTAAAATAACTTCTCACATAGAATAGAATATAATGGAATGGTATGGAATGGAATGGAATAGAATAGAATGTACTTTATTGTATACCAATTACAGTAAGTTGGTTAAATATTACAGACGGATATGTACAATGGGCGGCCTTATCGCTAATAGCAATCTCTTACAGGCAACCTTTGGGTGGACAAATTGACAGATCTCCCACACGGAAGTCTGATCCACAACTATGCAGAGCCTATACTATGGTAACCAGACCATGAACAATATAAACATAGATACAGAACAAATTATCGTCCTCACAAAACAGTTATTTGTCTTGGGTGGAATCGAACCCACAACCTTAGGCTTAGTAGTCGGGCCACTGACCACTGGATCTACAAACCCGACGCATATTACACACACTCATATTTTTATCAAACCTGAATCTTTACAAATAAATAAAATTGGAGTGTCTGTTTGTAATATTAAAATAACCGCTTTTTACTAAATGCATATGTATGTTTACACGGTACTATGCCAAAATAACATTTTTTACAATTTTTGTCTGTCTGTCTGTCTGTCTCTCTGTTTGTTCCGGGCAATCTCTGGAACGGCTGGACCGATTTCGACGGGACTTTCACTGGCAGATAGCTGATGACATAAGGAGTAACTTAGGCTACTTTTTTTAGAGTAGCTTCGCCCCGCGGCGTTGCCCGCGGTTATAACAATAAACGCGGGTAACACCGCGGGTCTCAGCTAGTCTGAAATATAAATGAATTTTGTGCATATGTTGCCAGAAATACGCTGTATAGGAGAACATAAAACAGAGTATTTTCCGATAGATGCCAAAAATAGTTCGAAAAAGATGAAAATAATAATATTTACGAGCGAAGCAGTGGCCAATAGTTGTTTGTTTGAAATAAAATATTTTCAATTATTATAATCTATCAATGATTAATGTTTTTTATAAAACATAACACATATTATATAATATAGCATAAAAACAAATATTGAAATAAGCTTTGTTAATAAAAGAGTAATTAGCCAAAAGTGACTTGGGGTTCCATAGAAACTTACGTAAATTAAAACAAGTTTATCTAAATTTATTGAGAAATGAAAACTGTGTTCTTTTCGATTTTTATTTAATTTTTACCGACCACTTTCTGCAATCGTACAGAACACTAACTGAACTGCGACCACGCGCGTCTAACGCAGGAGAACCGCTCGCTATGTAAATATTATATCGCTCGCCCCTTGAACGACCTCGTAGGTTACAAATTTTTGGGTTTTTGCACTCTTTTTTATTAAAATTTTAATTGGGGTTCACATCATTGGGATTTTTTTAAATCATACATAAATAAACTGCGAGAAATGCATGAATTAAGTTGACGTCGAGTTCACTGAATGCTTTTATTATTTCATGCAAACGGTGTGAACGAATGCACGGCAGACCAATGACCTCCAAGCAGTTGAACGTTGTTGCCGTGTCAAGCATGCGTTTGGTCAAAACGAGCATGTCAAAAACCTCAAAAATAGGTGTTTTGTTGACACGTTAATTAAACGCGCGTTTAACGTTAGTAACATGAATATAGCCTTAAAACCTTGACTGTTTAGATTATTAAAGAAATATTAATACTGATTATAATTATAGTTTAATTGATATATTGCAAATAGGTATATTTAAAAGCGAATCAAATAAATCTCTTATCTGATCAATTTTGAATCCATGCGAAAAATTTTATTTCAAACCAATCAAGGTTCCTGAGTTTAGCGTCCTAAAGTCCTATTAGTCTTTTATAATATTAGTTTAGATGTATAAATATAAACGAGATTTTTTTTACCATACAGATTCTAAGCTTGATTACCAAATTAGTTGCGTAAACAACTCTTTATGACACTCGGATGAAACGTAATCAATCGTCTGATTCTTGTGTAAAGTTGCGCAAATAACTTTGGCGTTTTTGTAACTATTTGTACAGCAACTCATCGCTCGGTATAAAGCTCTAAAATCGATCAGTTCTTAAAATAACTAGCATCCACGTACCTTATAGCATCAGATAGTGAATGTTGAACGATCAAGGTTCTTGTATAGAAAGGGGGACCTTTATGGCATCGGCCGGTTTGTGTGTCACGGACCATCCTTTAGGTAAACGGAACTTCCTAAATGAAGAACAATATTGTAAATGCGTGTTTATGGCTATGTAATATTTTTATTTGTTTTTGTATAATTTCCTGATTCGGTTAAACCAGTGGTTATTATGGTTAAGATTAAATTATATCCACACTAATATTATAAATGCGAAAGTGTGTCTGTCTGTCTGTCTTTCTATCTGTCTGTCTGTTACTTCTTTACGCTTAAACCGCTGAACCGATTTAGATGAAATTTTCTATTAGAGATACTCCGAATCCCGGGAAAGGACACAGGGTAGTTTTAGCTCAGAAATCATAAAAGGGGGGTGGGAGTTAGTACAGGGAATCAAGAACCGCTGAACCGACTTAGCTGAAATTGGGTATGTAGATACTTTGATTCTTGAGGAAAGACATACGCTTTTGCCCGTGGCTCCGCCCGCGTGTATGTCGGTTATCGCGTTAAAAAAAAGGGTATCTCCTTCCTCAAGAAACAAAATATAAAATTTCATCTGCGATGATTTCTGGATTAAACATCCTATGTCCTTTACCGAGACTCAAACTATCTCTATTCCAAACTTCATCCGAATCGGTTTAGCGGTTTAAGCGTGAAGAGGTAAGACACAGACAGATAGGTACCCTTTGCATTTATAATAATATTATGGATATGAAAGTTAGTTTATTGGAGGGGTCTGTTGGTCTAGTGGATAGTGATCCTGACTGCTAAGCCAGAGGTCGTTGGTTTGACTCCACTCCAGGATAAATAATTGGAATTGGGCTCAAACTATCCCTATACCAAAATTCATCTAAATCGGTTCAGCGGTTTAAGCGTGAAGCGTAACAGACAGACAGACGTACTTTCGCATTTAAAATATTAGTATGGATTTGTAAATACATTTTGATAAAATATACCTAGACAGAACAAGTGATCGCCGATCGTGTCCATTTTACAATAATTGAAGCCACGACCCTTGGCTTTGCAGTCAAGTTCCCTGACCAACGAGGCAGCCAAAAGTTCATACCCAATATTTATTCAGAAAATCAGTAACTTAAATGTCATCATATCAACAGCCATTAAAAGTCCACTGCTGGATATAGGCCTCTCCTTAGAAAGGAGGTTTTGGCCCACTATATTACGCTGGTCAGACGGATTGGTATAGGGTTTGTGTCAAGTTTTCCTTCTCTATGCAGTAGAGTTGTCCTGCGTAGTTTGTTCCCTTAGTCGGCTCTTAGGACACCCACGAGATGACACTCTATATTCTGACACTCTATATTCTTAATGCGTCACCACAAAGACAACTATTTATTAATATAACAATTTATAGCAAAAATTAATCCTTACGAAACTGGTCTGGGTATTAGTATTCAGTAGTCAGTAGTCGTGTGGTGACGGATTAAGAATACAAATTGTCGGTACCCCAATTCATCCCGTGGGTGTCGTAAGAGCCGACTAAGGGAGCAAACTAAGCAGGACAACAGCACTGCAAAGAGAAGGAAAACTTAAAACAAGCCCTATACCAACCCGTCTGGCCAGCGTGGTATAGTAGGCCAAAACCTCCTTTCTAAGGAGAGGCCTATGTCCAGCAGTGGACTAGTATAGGCTGTTGATGATGATGATGAGTCAGTATACAGTATGAGCCTATTTGTGGCAAATGTCAACATGTAAGTGTAGTATATTCAACTCTGTTTTATATGCAGATATTTTATCACAATAATAATGTCTTCACAAAGGTTTTTTCCTGTAACAACGATTAATCTTTTCCGTAAATAAATTTTCCTACAAGGAGTTTATTCTATGCATGTCTTCATGTCGATTGTTATATATATATATATAAATATAATTTTCTATTATTTTTTATTAAAATAAATAAAATTAAAGTGTCTGTTTGTAATGTCGAAATAATAATTTTTTTTCATGCAGACAAAGTTATTTGCACGATACCTAAGCCTAAATGCCTTTCTGTCTGTTTGTAATCTTCGAAGCAGCTGGACCGATTTTGATAATATTTTACTACCAGGTAGCTGACTATACAAAAAGTAGCTTAGGGTATTTTTCCTTTTAGAAAAACCCTATATCATTTTGCCCGGTCCGGGAATGGTATGAGGCGGAATCGTATATGTCCGTGGTATGAGGCGACCCACCATGGTGACCCCTGATTCGTTTTACTCTTTCAATACCAAAATATATACGCAACCGATCCTCATGAAATTTTGCACGTTATAAGAGATTCAGAAAAAGATGCTGGCTGCCTTTCAAGTAAAAGTATTTAGTAGTGCCAGGAATTAGAAAAAAATAACGTATTCAATGCGGGCGAAGCTACTAGTGACGTGTCAAATTTCTGTATCCATATCTGCAGATATCCGAGGAAGAAGATACATCTGTATCCGTTATTTTATGGCAGATCTTTGATGAATCTTTTACCTTAAATAATTTTCCAAATATAGATTAAATTCTATATATAGGTAATTACGTAGCTATGAAAAACGGTATGTACGGTTTATATTCCACTAGCTGCCCCGCGGAACTTCGTCTGCGTCTCTCAATAGTAATAAATTTTCTCCGTTTTTGAAACATTCTTCATCGGTGCTCCGCTCCTATTCCTCGATAAATCGGACCAGTAGTTCCTGAGATTAGCGCGTTCAAACAAACAAACAAACTCTTCAGCTTTATAATATTAGTATAGATTAAAATGATTTTTGTTTTCATAAAATCATATATTTGCCACCTTTATACTGCAAACATTTTGCAGTGAGTTACCATACTAATAGTACATAAATCAAAGGTACTAAATCAAAATGTTTACAATGAGCTTAATCAGATCTTTATCGGTATCCGCGGGTCTTGACACTAAATATCCTTTTTGGGATCCTTTTCCGCGGATATATATTTGTAACGATCAGTCACATCACTAGTAGCTCTGAGGGGAAGGAAGTGCAATGTAAAGAATAAAACCTATAAAATAAACCTGACAGGCGTTGTATTGTACACATGTCTTAAATCCGAAAAAAAATACAAAAATACATATTGTAGTGAACTCCTTTCTAAGGAGAGGCCTATGTCCAGCAGTGGACTGTTATAGGCTGTTAATGAAAAAAAAAAATGAGTGAACCGGATTGGCAATATAAACCTTTCTCGATCCCCTTGAACACACAACAAAATCGGTCCAGTCGTTTAGGAGGAGTTCAGTAACATGCACACGTACAGAAGAATTAAATAAATATATAAAGATCATCATTGTTTATCAGCAGTCTGGTTACCATAGTACAGGCTCTGCCTAGTTTGGGATCAGACAGCCGTGTGTCAGATTTATAAAAATAAAAATGACTTCACACATCTCACACACGGCAGTCTGTGATTCCTAACTACGCAGAGCTTGTACTATGATCAGACTGCTGAGAAACATAGTTATATATTTTTTAAAACATACATATTAGAGATAAATTATACCCAGATACATAACAAATGGCCGTGATCTTCACACAATATTAACTATATAAACTTATTGTTATTATTATCCAGATACAGCAGCCCAACAGAAATAGGTAATTGGCGGGATACATTCCGATCAACATTAGCAAGTAAAGATTGTGTCGTATTGACCTTTTGCAATATTAGTACAAACGTTAAAAGTATTTGAATTCAAGGATTTAAACTATGTAATATTTAGCGTGCGTGGGTGGCAAGTGCAGGTCATAAGTACAGCAAAATAGGTGACAGTGTTTGCGTGTAAAAATGTAGGCACTGAAAACATGCCAAATTGGCCACCAAAATTCAAGCAGAGCCTGTACTATGGTAACCAGACTGCTGATAAACATACTTATATATTTCTAAATACATACATATAATAGATAAAGTACACCTAGACACTGAACAAATGACCGTGCTCATCACACAAGTATTTGCTCTGCTTGTTGCAGTCAGGGTCACAAACCACAAGACTAACAGGTCAGTCGAAGTATGTGGTGACGGAGTAAGAATACGTAGTGTCAACACCCCTATTCATCCCTTGGGTGTAGTAAGCGAGCAAACCTCGAAGGACAACAGCACTGAAAAAAGAAGGAAAACTTGAAACAAAGCCTATACCAACCCGTCTGGCCAGCGTGGTATAGTAGGCCAAAACCTCCTTTCTAAGGAGAGGCCTATGTCCAGCAGTAAACTATTCAAGGCTGTTGATTGATTGGTGAAGTATGTTTATCAGCAGTTTGATTACCATAGCATAGGTTCTGGCCAGTTTAGGATCAGACCGCTGTGTGAGAGATGTGAGAAGTTATTATTATTATTACTTTTATTATATTTCGAAACACAACCCTCCTTATGGCGCAGTCGGGTAAAAAATAATGGTTCTATGTTAATGTTTCGTACACATATAATTTACTTTAATGAGCGAGAATCGAAAGCTTTGCTTGTATAAAGATAAGTTATAAAACTTATGTATATTTACTTTGTTATTTCAATGAACAATGTCATTGCAAAAAATTGTTCAAGAGGTTGGATGACTCTTTATCCTTAGATGAATACGTACCGATGCTTATCGCAATGGCGGGGTCAATTAAACAGTAAAATGGCTTATTATGTAAAAGTTCTCACTGCCAAGTTGACCTTTATAATCTTCATTACCGTTTTTAACTTGTGGTAGCGAATCAAACAGCATGGCGACCACATCAATCCTATATCTCGTAATTAAAATTTTCACTCGCATACACCAGTAAAAATATTGCATTGGTTCGAGGATCCTAGCTACATACAGAGGCCCAAATGTGATTTTATTTCCACGGAGACCGCGTTCGCCACTATGATTGGCCTGCACTGAAATCTTCAAAAATCGCAACGCCGAACGCTGTGAAACCGTTCTGCCTAACCTCGCTTGGGTAGGTAGGGAGGGAGGCCGCGTCACATACCGACTGACGCAGTTACTCACTGGGCATGGCTTAGGTGAGTACCTGTATCGGATTGGACGCGAGGAGACGGCACAATGCCAGCAGTGCGCAGCTACTGGAACTATACCCAGCACACGCTGGAAGACTGTACCGCGTGGGCGTCTGAACGCGAGGTTCTGGTCGACCAAATCGGAAGAGATTTGTCCCTGCCAGCAATCGTTGCTCACATACTGGCGGGTGAGGTGGGCTTTAGAAAAAGACAGCAAAAAGACGGGAGAAGGCCGATCAGGAGCGTAGTCCTTTACGCTCCTGCCCGGCCCTCTTCCGATCCCGGTGGCGACACCAGCAGATTTAGTGCTTCGGTTGGCCATAGGATAGTCGCGAAAATGATTGGGGGGAAGTCTGTTTCTTCCCCGGGATAGGGCCCTACTAGGCGGGGCATTGATGGAATAGAAGTGAAATAAACTTACACTAAGGCCTCAGATACTCACTTTAAATTTATAACATCTCGTCTTTTTTTATCGGTAGTTAGTCAACATGTACTTCTAAAAATGAATAAAAATTGAGCAAAATAATAAAGATTGAAATTCAAATTCAGGACAGTACCTTTTAAACACATTTTTTTGCTACTAAATTTTAATAACGCATAATAAGACCAAGTTAATTAAGAGTGTAATGAAAAGAAAGTAGAGTCAATATAAATTAATACTCTTGAGAGCAAATAGACCTAAGGCCATATATCTGTCTAGAGTGACATTTGTTTCAAATTTATTTTAGTAGGTACCTTAGTAAAAATTCACATCTACATTGTACGTAGATAAGTTTTCGTAGGAAGACACTAATTAATGCCATCAATAATCTATCTGTAGGAACTTATTTCTGTAAGAACTTTATCATAATCATCATCATCATCATCATAAGCCTGTTGCAGTCTACTACACTGCTTCTCCAATTGCACGCCACTTTGATTTATTTTCTGCTTCTCGCAGGTCCTGACAGCCATCTTACGCAAATCGTCACTCCACCTCACCGGCCTCAATTCTGAATAGTTAGGCCAATGGCCGATGACTTGTCACTGAACTGTCACTGACACAAATGTCGTCGATGTCTTTGTAATACTTTAGTAAACGGTATATCTTAAATTGGTAAGAAAATTATATGTTTAATTTTGCAGGTATGGAAATGTTGTTGATATCACCATTGATAACCTATATTACTATATCGACAGTCTATTGACACTGTGAATTTTTGTTAGTAGAATACTGATATTTTGACCGATTATTACCAAAATTACCAAATTTAAATCCGCAATAAAACGTGGCTTGTGCCAGAGGGCCTACTACTCGATTGTGGATTACATGGAGGACAAGAATGCTTGGGATTAATTAGCGCAGGCTATTTCTTTCTTAAGTTAAAATGTGGTGTGGCTAGTATGTTTTTTATTATTATTATTTTTTCTATTTTTTATGTATCACTTCATTTTCTCTTGTATTCGTTTTTTCTTCTTAATCTTGTTTTCTCTTCATTGTCTTTTCACCTTTTAGTCCTTAATAACGGACATACTAGCACACATCAAAACAATGTTGTGATATATTTAATAGTGCCATTGTATCTACCTGTGAATTGCAAAAGAGTGGCCAGGAGTTTGTTTGCCCTTTCTTCTCATAAGGCTCAACCCCTTAGAAACGGGCGGTTGTAGATCGGCACAGGCATATCATAGATTTTGTATGGGTTTGATTTTTGTTAAATTTATTTGGTTACTATTTGACAAAACAGAGATTGTTGCTTTTGTGTGTGTTGATCTATGACTTTAGAGTCTACATGGAAGACGATTTCAATCAATTTTGGAAATTTTATGAAATAAAGAAAGTTTGAGTTTTTTTTTTTGAGTTTGATTTCAATCACGTCTCAATGGCATCTCAATAGCGTGTCAATGGAATGACAGTGGCTTGGTGTTAACATTAAATAGCAGAATTGAGGCTCTGGTCTTTCGGCGTCTTACACTACGTTTGCCGAGACGCGGTCTGCACACTAGAACTAGTTTACCCCAGCTTACTTCTAATCTGAAAACTAAAAACTATCCCTGAACTATGGTCGTCGCTTAGTTTTCCATTGACTATAAAATCTTAATAGCATTTTTTTATGATTTAGGTAGCAAACGAGCAGACGGGTCACCTGATAGTCACATTTGATGGATACCTGCAAATGGAGAGACACAAGTGTGTTACAGTTCTTTGAGTACCCTGGTTCCAGAATTAGGAGGAGGAAGGAAAATTAGTAACCTTACCTTTTCGGTAAAAAGTAAAGAAGAAAATGCTTAACATCGGTTTTGTATGAAGTCGTGGTATTACTACGGTCTAGATGGCCAATGTGCGCCGTAACAAGACTTTCCCACGATTAAACGGTATCAAAGTAACGTAAATAGTAGTGATATTCATGGTTGATAGCATTAAATATATAGCAACACATAAACAATTTCACGGAACACCCAATGTTTTTTATGGTATTAGGGGGCAAACGAGCAGACGGGTCACCTGATGGTAAGCAACTACCGCCGCCCATGGACATCTGTAACTCAAAAGTCACAAGTGCGTTGCTGCCCTTGGAGTCCTTCCCGCTCGAGTCAGCGAAAGGCAACGAAAGAATTGCTTAAAACCGGTTTTCTGTGTTGCCGCTTCTTAGTAAGATTGGAGCATCACTTGAGTAAAGTTTTCTCAAATGGATGATCTTTTCAGCAGCGTCTTCGGAACCTGGCATTCAGAATTATATTTCTCTTCGCCTAAATATCAGTTTTCATTTTCCGTTTAAGATACTACTGAAATACAATGAATGTTATTGGTCATTCACAATTACGTTCACTTACGTATATATAACAAAACTAGATAAACCAGTATAGTTAAAGAAGATAATTATGCCCGGAGTGATGGAGAGTCCAAGGTTCAACGCGTTTGGTCACGGCATAATTTGTGACGCATGTTGATGCCTGTGATTTACATTTATGTTTATATTTTTGCACTGTCCGTGCGGTGACCATTGAGTTAAAACTATATCAATGGCGGTGACGAATTATAGGTATTGGTTGTGGGCTTCGGTTTCTGCATTTAGACTCAAGAGTGGTCCTTTATGCATCGAGGACTTGTTAGCTAGGTGAGCCAATCAAGCTTCTTCCAGAAGCGCAGAAGCCTCCTGGGGCGTTCACAGGCTTCTAGGAGCGATTTTGTATCGGTTTGGTGACAGATTAAGAATACGGATTGTCACCACTTGACACAAACCCTATACCAACCAGTCTGGTCAGCGTGGTATAGTAGGCCAAAACCTCCTTTCTAAGGAGAAGCCTACGTCCAGCAGTGGGCTGTTAAAGGCTGTTGATGATGATTTTTTGTACTGTAAAGTGCGTCAACAAAGCACGATGTTAAGTCCATATTTAAATGCTCATACTTTGGTTGGGTGGGAGCGGAGTCGTTTAAATCAGCTACGACCTTTTTGATCCCCTCCGGCAATCGTACTCACTCAGTGAAAAGTAACGAAGGAATTGCTTAGCACCTGTTTTCTGTGTCGTGGCCGTGGCATCACTCCGGTCGAGCCGGCCCATTTGTGCTGAAGCATGCCTTTCCCACGATATTAACCTGTTCAAGCTACTGCTTAGGTTAAAGTTAGAAAGATAAATGCACTTCCTTTGGTGTCAAGTGTTATCTGAGTTTTGAGACACATGTGAGGGTCGTTTAAGACAGTTTTTTTTTATCTTTTAACATTATGGACGAATCTGCATGGTTTTTTTTATGAACGAACGAAAAGAACGTGAAAATAATTCCATATACATTACTTTGGTCACTAAGCATGCAAAATACTCAAGTTATGTAAACGTATAATTTTATATCAATTAACACTTTGAACATAATATTAATTGTGGCCTTTTCGGTAATCGACTTTAAACCGACAGTAATCAACTATTTTCCAGTGTCATATGTTACTATTTTTAAGGCGGTTTATCTTTATAATTATTAACAGAAATATTACATGTATTATATTTGTTCTGAAACAAAGAACTTGCACAAATTCTATTCAATTAAATATATTCTATGTATTGTAAAATCACTTCACTTTAAACAAAGCATGTGTTGTTAACTTTGATCGGCGAAGCGTTCCTTCCTTATTGACTCTGCAGCGCTCTGTGAGCATAGCTAAATGGTTACATGAATTATCATACATTACAATATAATGTATTGCGGTGTGTTAAGACTAAACCGTCTGTGGTGCCGTTAGTAGAAATAAAGAATATTATGACATGTAAGTGCGAGTGAGATGAGCGCAAGTGTCATTTGCGAGAGCTGTTTTTGAAAGACTTTTGACAGGTACAAAGTCTAGCACAAAGTGAGGATCATCCGACCTATTTAGGTGATAATATCTGGCGAGTCATGTTAAAATGTTTATATAAATAGTAATAGGTGCGAGATTTTAGTTTTAGGTGCGATGTAGGATTAGAAGCAACTTCGTAGTTCGGTGTGACATTAAAGTATGTTTTCGTTATATGTGGAAATGTGGATGTCGCCATACCAGTCATTACAATTTCTAATCAGCATAAAATGTAGTAGCAATAACATGATGTCACATAAATCAAAATAAGAGACGAAAAGAGTTACCGGCCTTTGTTGCTATCGACGTTGCAATTGATTAAACAAACCGGCTAACAACTATAATGCAACAATTGATATTCTTTTGTTTTCCCTATTTCAAGTATCGGGGTATGTATATACAAATATTGAAGCAATCGGAACAAGAAATAACCAGACTTAACTGCCTTACTACACTACAGAATACTCGGCACAGTGCAATAGCCACGCGGCATTAACCATTGCGCCAACCGAGCAGTAGCTTCATATTATTGAACGAATATCTCGTACCTACTATTGAATACATTGTCTGATATTTAGTTATTACGTTTGTTATTAAAGCTGATCGAAGTATTGTGTAACTAAAAGAGCTGACAAGTTAACAGAAGTGTCAAATCAGTACGAGGTGTTAAAACGTTGATCAAAGAAAAAAATACCAATTCCTTTTTCAGGATTTACATTACGCTCATATCATCAAATCAAAGTGCGTAATTAGGCTTGTGACAAGTCACTTGTGTACTTTACAAGAAATTTAATATCTTGCCACCATACAAAAGGTATGGTGTGGTGATGGATTAAGAATACAGAGTGTTACCACCCCTATTTATCCGGTGGGTGTAGTAAGAGCCGACTAAGGGAGCAAACTACGCAGGACAACAGCACTGTAAAGAGAAGGAAAACTTGAAACGAACCCTATGTAAAACCCTCCGGCCAGCGTGGTGAGGCTAAAACTTCTTCTCTAAGGAGGCCTAAGTACAGCAGTGGATTATTAGAGGCTGTTGATGATGATGACGATGTTAGAAATAATATAATTTGCATTCAGTATTAAATTACTATTAATGAACAATCTGGTGACGTCAAAGACATGATAAGGGTGTAACAAAGCACAAGCCCTTTTTGGTAACTATACTCGTACATATACATACTAGGTCCTGGACGTAAAAAAATCCATTCTAAATCTACAACCAAAATCTCAAAAACGTTATAAATAAATCAAATCAGTAACAGTTACCATTGTCTCTCTCTAAATCTCTTAAATAGTCAGTTATTATAGCTCTCCAATTTAAATCCTTATTATGCATTGACTATTAGCATTTGGCATCTCAAGTTCAGAATTATGTAGGAAGAGATTTAGCACCTAGTTTTGGCCAAGTTTATTATGGATTCGGCCATTAAAGTATGATTTCGTTCAAATCATTAATTAAAGTTTTAGTATATTTAAGATTTATAGGTTCATTTACTGCTAAACGGTCCGGCATTCTCGATCTACACACAGGAGTCAAGCCGTTTAGTCTTTTGATCTATATATTAAATGGTAATGACTTATTTATTTTATTTTAATTTAATTAAATCATCAGCGGACTTAATGCCTAAGATTTCTCTGCTAGTCAACCAATTAGGCGAAATAGCCAACGGATGAGGCAGATGGACTTAAGAAAAAAGGTATTAAAAAAAAAAGATATTTGTTACGTTTTAAGTTGTAACTAAACTGGAAGTTTTAACTTAAACTTTACACACTCTTGACTAGGGGTTAAGAATATGAACACAGGGTTTTAATTTATCTAGAAAAAGCGCAGTTTCGGAGACATAAATAAAATAACTTTTTCGGGAACAGAACCGCGAGAAAAAATTAGTTGCAGACATATTGTTTACTTAATGATCGTGCTTTAAAAAAAGAACCTTGTCATGGACCATTTATTGCGTTCCTTTCACTATAACTTAATCATTGTCAGATAAATATATTAAGCAATAAGCAAACATAATTTGCTTAAATTCAATCAATATAAACTACTTAGCTGTTCACTCGTAACCCAAATTCATAAGCAAATTCAATTATTTATATCTGTCAACTCTGTCAACATTTGCCCAGTTTGAAGGTGATTTTATTAGCGGCAAACTGATCTTCTCATTTGGATCTGTATCTCTATAAATATCTAAATAGATATCATACATTTGCGATTTGGTTTTCGGGAAATTCTTTTGCATTCAATAATCTTTTCCTACCAACCGCCTGTAGGTGAATGTCTCGCTTAAGAAGATGCAACGTGAGAAACTCAACTTTCGGTATTTTTTTCAAAGTAAAGTCATAGATAATAATTACAATTAGTTCGATCAACCAATTATCATATAAACCTATATGTATAAGGGTAACAAACAGTTAATAATATTCTTCATCGTCAGCCTATTCGCAGTCCACTGTTGGACATAGGCCTAACCCATTGCACGCCTCTTAGATCGATTTTGGGCTTTCGCATCCAGCTCCTACCAGCCATTCTGCGCAAATCGTCACTACACCTGGCTTGTATTAATAATGTAAATAATAATAAATCAATTAAATTCATTCATCATTTAAAGAATTGCAGAAGCACATTTCATTAAATGAGCATGGATTGTAAGAATATCAGAATGAAGTGTGTATGTGTGTGTTCCTGAATGTATAGGTGTGTGAATGATGGTGTATATAAGTGTGTGTAAATGTGAGTTGCAAGTGCAGAGTGGCAGACGTTTTATTTATTTTGTCAAATTCTACAAATTCTTGTCAATTAAATGATCTTCTCTTTCACTTCTTTCTCTCACAGAAAACCGGTGTTGAACAAAGCACGTCGGAGAACGTCTCTTCAGTTGTAGATGTTAATAGGCGGTGATAGTCACATGCCATAAGGACGGTCGTTTGCTCCCTAGGTAGGTATAAATACCATAAGAACAATTACAACTTGGTCTGACCTGTGTATCTCTGTTATATTACACAAATCCTAAATATGGCGACATAGCCTCACAAACAAGGTGATAGCAAAAAAATGTTTTTCAACACAATTTGAATGGAATTTTGCGAATATGCGGGTGTAATCAGTGTAATTTTAATTTGCACAGCTTGATTTTTTTTTATTGACGTTTAAATATAATTTTGTTTGATTGATATTGATTGGGCTTTTAATTGGTATGGGAACTCTGGTATTTAAATACCGTATTAATGGCGACAGTAATTTCGAGTTGTATATTTTTTTCCACCTACGATTTATAAAATTACATTTGAAAAACATTAATTTACTGCCGTTACAAGGCAAACAAGAAAAAAATAAGATTATAATAATAGACACGCATCGCATACGATCAGAAACGGAGTCTGATCCCAAACTTTTGACTGCACGGATGGCGTAGTGGTTTAAGCGGTCGCCATGCCGCTTTCTACTAGGTTGCTGTTGTAGGTTCGGTCCCCACATGGGACGAAACTTTGTGTGATCCACAAATTGTTGTTTTGAGTCTGGGTGTTCTTTGTGTCCGTTTCATGTATGTTTATAAAATCCCCCGCGACACAGGATACATTATTCCTAATCTGGGAATTTTCTTTTTCAAAAGAAAGAAAAAACTAGGTAGAGCCTGTGCTACGGTATCCAGACTGCTGATAAACATACTTATATATTTCTAATACATACATATAATAGTTAAACTACACCAAGACACAGAACAATGATCGTGCTCATCACACAATTATTTGTCCTGGGTGAGCATCGAACCAAGGACCTTCGGCTTAGCAGTCAGAGCCACTAACCACTACACCAAACACTAATCCCGTCCTGTAAAATACTATTGAAATCATCAATATGCTTTTATGCAGCCAAAAGTTACCTGTAAGAAATTGCTTTCTAGTGATAAGGCAACGGGATAAGGCCGCCATTTGAGTATGTTCTTTGATTTGAAAAACAAAATAAAAAGGTAAACTATAAAGTTTATTCTATTGTATTCTTTTGTAAAACATTAAAAACATTGTTCTTTCTACATACTGTAATAATTATCTTTTTCGTCATCCTTTAATTATCCACCCTTAGATGTATTCATTAATATTTTGGTAGGCGTTGGACTAACCTTTTTCATATCAGACTCTTTCAATTAACTTATGTATTGTATAAATATATAATACATTATATATAATAAAAAGAATAAAAATATATATAAATATAAATATAGTACATTATGTGGCTTTGAATTTAATTTAATTTATATTATTCATAAAATGTATAATATTGATTAATTTTATAAAATTATGTTACTTTTTTAGTTCTTTATGTTATTTGTATAATTTTTGGGTTTTTTTAAGAAGACAACTAATGCACTAGTAATATATCCTGTGTCGCGGGGGACTTTACAAACATACATGAAACGGACACAAAGAACACCCAGAACGACAATTTGAGGATTACACAGACTGTCTCAGCGTAGTAGGAAGCGGCGTGGCGATCGCTTATACCTACCACTACACCATCCGTGCAGTCAAAATGATATTGTTCTGTGTGAAACCCTAGTAAACTTGTATTTATATTAGACTTGCAACGAATATTCGGTTACTATTCGGTATTCGGCCTATTCGGCTGCTTTTATTATATTCGGCCGAATACCGAATATCTACATATTATTCGGCCGAATACCGAATACTTAAATAATATATTTTGTCATTGAGAAATAATTGGTAAAATGAAAAATTAAAATCGATTGATTACGTATATATTCATATTTTCATTTCTGTTATAATAATTTAAGTAGTCATTGGTGCATAACACAGGTACATAATCATCTTCTGAATAGGAAAAATGGAGGATTCTATGTATTTGAATTATTGTGGTAATCAAAATTTAGAAGGGTAAGGTTCTCATTTCTTTTATAATCATTTATTAAGTAGTCATTGGTACATAAAACAGGTACATAATTTAATTCACGTCTGTACAAGTTTTTGGCGCTAAAATCCAGCCGAATACTTTTGCCTAATATTCGGCTATTCGGTCAGGGGCGTCGCCGAATATTCGGTATTCGGTATACTGCCGATTACTGGTATATTCTACTGGTATATTCGTTGCAAGTCTAATTAATATAAATTGACGTCTAACTGTGGATACCATACATTAAATTTGCTTCAACGTTCGCCAACGTCCATACCATGTTGAATACACCGGTTCTCGTCCGATCACCGAAGTTAAGCAACATCGGGCGTGGTTAGTACTTGGATGGGTGACCGCCTGGGAATACCACGTGATGTTGGCTTTTTGCTCTTCATTTAATTTTTTACCGCAGGTTTTTTTCTTTTTTGGTGTATTTCGTATTTTGTTTTCGTATTTTATTTTTCTTTGAATTTGAATTGTATAGTTTTTTTTTTGTGTAAGTATGTAAATGTGAGTATAGTGTAGGCTTGTAATGTTAATTCATATTTTATTATCTTTCTGGTGGTTTTGAGTGTTTCCACGGCCTACCCAAATGTCAACATTATATTTTTTTCTTGAAATTTTGAATTTAGGAAATAAAACTAAGTAAATATATTTCAAAACACTTTAATGATCAAAAGAAGTTGATGCTATGTACACTATTACCCAGATTTCAGTCAAAGTTTTTTTTTAAATTAAAGTAAATCTTATTATAACATACAACGTAAGCCATGAATTTGATGAAAGTATGAACTATGATTAGTAATAATATTTTTTCGTGTCATCTTGTCAGACATTCAGCGCCATCTATCGAATAGATAGGAAATCATTTCGCAAGGAGATTTTACCAATGTATAAATTGTTTTAATTGTTTTTAACATGTAGGTAATAGCCGCTTTCATAGATGGCGTTGTAATTAATATCGTGTCAAATCAGTTTTAACTTTAAACAACTTCGTTCCTATCGGGTGTCCCACGACACCACACGGCTTTTTGTTTTTTATTATACATAGATTTCTGCATTATAGAAACATCACATCATCTGTCACACGTTTGAGCTGTGTCATAGCGCCATCTATTAACAGTGGTGAGAACTTTAAATCTGAAGGTACATCAGCAAAAGGCTATGATGAATGTGACAGTAGTTCGCGTAGAGCTCCACAGATGGCAATTTTTTATATACTCTAACCATAGATTGACTAGGTATCATTATTCCCAAAAGTTTGTTAACACCTGTTATAAACAATGTTATAGGTAAGGTCTTTTATTTGAAGTTTTTTTTTGTTTTTTACTACTAGACTACTGAAAGGGGGCACTTTAGGAAATTAAAGAAGAAATGATCGATTAACGAAATTACTATAATTTGAATTCCACTAACGATAAGACATTTTTTTTATAAAGGCGTTGTATTTAAATGAGTAAGTTTGATTCCAGAGTTGCCGACGGTCATGGATAATCACTTTCTATAAGGTGACCCCTCTTAACGTATGCTCTCTATTATTATCATAATTGTCGAAAACATAGCTTGAGGTGGATCACTGTGTCGCTCAATTTCTTACAGGTCATGGTAACTTTAAGAGCAAATTGTTTAAATTCAACTTAAATTAATCACTCAATCAATAAGTCATCATTGTGTCAATGCTCAACACCTGGCTCTAATTGTAAACAGTCTGCTCGTCTCCTATGGGATTGTAGTATTTGGTAATATAATACTAAATAGGTTACAGGTGACATGTGGGGCGACATACTATGAGGATTTTCTGTCAACTAGGGTGAATTTCAGTGCGTTTGGGCAATTCTGCCATACAGAAATTGACTGCACGAGTGGCGTAGTGGTTGAAGAGGGTCACCTCACTGTTTCCTAATGCGCTGAGTGTTGTGGGTTTGGGACATGGGACAACACTTTTCGTGATCCACAAATTGTTGTCCTGAGTCTGGGTGTTCGTTGTGTCCGTTTCATGTATGTCTTTAAAAGTCCACGATTGATGTGCTGCTAGTGCGGGAGATGCCTTTAAAATAAAATTAGACATAGCTCACTTGGGACCCATAACACTTTGTGTCCGTGGTGCTCCCATGTTTAAAAGGGTGTATGCCTATTTTTCTTCATTTTGTCGCACGCTTTGTTAAGGATTGAAGTGGATGTATTAGATTATCAACTCTTCCAATATTCTTTTGATTAATTTCGTTGCGGGTTCCAAGATAGATTTATTTTTCCTGGGATTGTAAGAGTGTCATAACTTAGTGTGTTAATGGGATATTGCTATTGATCCTGGTGTACAGAAGTTACAGTGGTGGTCATGTAGGAGGGATTAGTCCATTAAAAAAGGCATTTAATGTTAGAAGAAGCTTATTCAGAGGTACAAAATCAGCTCTAACTTGCTGAAAACCGTTTTAATATTTTGTAAGACATGAAAAGTTACACACGGGAGTAAAATAAAGTTTGTGACGCTTAGATTTTTTGTGATGAGTTATTTGATCATTTTGTGATAAATGAACGTATTGTTCTACCTTTCGAGAAGTTTCTAACCAAAATAATACATTATCATCGCTAATGTACTCACCAAATTGTATGTAGAGACGCTAATGTACAATCAAATTATGCAGGGGCACAGGCTGTATGTTATCAATGTGTCATACAATAACACGCCGGTTAATTAAACGTACAACATGGTTACGACAGCTAGTTACTTTTGGGAACATACGGGGCAAATTTTGACCGAACACAACAATGTTAAAGCTGTACTATAATAATAATAATTTACTTAACATTTTATATAACATTAATTAGCTTATAATAATTGCCACAGGAGGTAACGTCACTTATAGACAGACTTTTACTACATTATGGAATTACTTAATCGTAACAATATTTTGCTAGGAGTTTCCCTGAGTGATCGAATCAGGAATGAGGAGATCCGCAGACGAACCTAGGTCACTGATGTTGCCCGGAGAACTGCCAAATTTAAGTGGCAGTGGGCGGGGCACATTGCTAGCAGAAACGATAGCCGAAGGGGCGATAAAGTTCTAGAGTGGAAAACCCCCACAAGGTGGTCCGACGACCTGGTGAAGTTGAAAAATTAGAGCACAAGAAATTAATCTTTTAGCTCCGGCTCACAAATTAATTTCTGATGCTCAAATGTCTTTTTAAAGATTTGATTTAATTGATGAGCAGTAAACCAGCTTTACTTGTATTGTTAGTTTTCTGAATATTTAACTACATGAACATGATGGCGTACTTGTACCACGACTGATGATGCGAATCATTTAAAAAGAAAGGTACAATAGGCACCGACCCCATATTTAAAATATTTTAATGTAAAAATGGATGATGATAACACTCAAATTAAAAATATTACGTAAATTCATTATCAAAATCTGAACTGAAGAGAAGGTGAATACACAAATGTATTATTTTAATCTCATCATTTTGACATGCAGAATTTACATTTACATATATATATCCTATATTAAATAAAATTTAAATTAGAAAGTTTTATTTAATTTTACTGCTTTGTACAAAATATCTCTTTGTCAACGTTAAGGCGATGTAAACAAAAAGTACTTTAGATAAACAAAAACTTTTTGTCTCCGTTACTGAACTTAACTACTAAATCATTTCAATTCATAAATTAAATAAGTTTCCTAATTATGATTACACCTTTTACATTGTATAGAGGTCAGTTTCTAATCGAATACGAGCTAAAATGAATTTATTTATGGCTGTAGACTACATTGTTTTAAATGTATAACAACGTATAGTATCTGAGTTAAAGGAGCCTCATATTCTGAACCCCTCCATGTGGTGACAGATTAAGAATACAGAGTGTCACTACCCCTATTCATCCCGTGGGTGTCGTAAGAACCGACTAAGGGAGCAAACTACGCAGGACAACAGCACTGTATAGATCAGTAGTGTTTCCCGTTACTAAGCAGAGAACTCTCTCATAGTAAGTTTTATGCATATATATATTATATTTATTCACCGTTGGTATAGTGCTGGACATAAGACTCTCCTTAGAAAGGAGGTTTTGGCCTACTATACCACGCTAGCCGGTCGGCATAGGGTTCGTGTTTGCCCATTCTTGTCCTGCTTAGTTTGCTCCCTTAGTCGGCTCTTACAACACCCACGGTATGAGTTGGGATGGTGACACTCCGTATCAGTCACCACATGGATTATATGTATATAACATAGCGCCTAAACGTAGAATAATAGAAATTTTAACCTTACCAGTGCAATTGCCGCAGTTATTTTAGTAGGTACGTAAATGATATGCTTTTGTAACTTATAACTTTTATTCCACCGCCATCTTTCCACAAGGCAAAATTTTCATCCCCACCACTTGGATAATTGGCGTTCCACCACTGTGCGCTTTTCAAAACACTTTTTGCCCCGCACTACCAATCTGTGGAACAAGTTATCGGCGGTTTTCCGGATCGATACGACCTTCAAACCTTTAAGAAAAGAGCGTACTCCTTCCTCAAAGGCTGGCAACGCGCTTGTGACTCCTGAGTTGCAGGCGTTCATGGGCGGCGATAGTCGCTTTCCATCAGGTGACCCGTCTGCTCGTTTGCCTTAAAAAAACTGACAACTTATACCTATGGCTTCGCTTGCGTAACAGATTTTTTTTTCTGAATGAAAGTTACACCTAGAATACCATACAATACCTTCGGCATTGAGAACACACGAGCAGACTGTTCACCTTGCTCTATGTAACTACCGTAATAATAATAAGTTTTTATTTAGGATTTCACCACCCCTATTCATCCCGTGGGTGTCGTAAGAGCCGACTAAGGGAACTAACTACGCAGGACGATATCACTGGAAAGAGAAGGAAAACTTGACACCACTCCTATACCAACCAGTCTGGCCAGCGTGGTATAGTAGGCCAAAACCTCCTTTTTAAGGAGAGGCCTATGTCCAGCAGTGGACTGTTGAAGGCTGTTGATGTGATGATGACATCAATTAAATAATTGACATCGTGACACATACTACAATCATAACACACACTTTATTAACATAATGCATATGCATATGCATGTAAGCACTTATGAATGCGTTTCACTTTTGTTTACTTATTCTACCTGTTATATTGTGAACTTCGTTATTGACGTAATACTCTGTAAATTTTCTACATGTACTTACTATCAGCTGTGAAGGACCTAAATACAATAAATAAAAATAAAAAAATACTTCTGCCAAATTGCACAGCAATTTGTTGGCAGACGTGGCCCCCATATGATTAAATCGCATAATAATAAATTCATTGTCATTACACTTTCTTTTCTATAATTTAATATTCAAATCACTTTTTTGTAATTTTTCCTCTGATAAAAAAAGGCACTTAGGGCTTCAGTTTCTACCGGTTTTCTACCACTACGGTCGAGCCCACCAAATTGTGTCGAGAAATGGCTCTCCCTGAAGTATTAATTACCTTATTATGTCAGCACAATTAATGTCCCGTATATTTGACTGTACCACATACATTCGTATCGACCGCATATAGACCACACATACGCGTTAATTAAACCATAACAAGGTGCACCACACTTACATTACGTGTCTAAATCAATACTGGGTCATACGAAATTAGAAGCAAAATGTTTAAGTAACCCACAGTACACCGAAATTATACGAATAGCAATTATCTTGCGATGTTGGGGTACAGAGTAACGTAAATGTGTTTTTTTCCATTTTTTTTAAAGACAACTGCCGCTCCAGGAATATATCTTGTATCTTGGGGGACTTTACACACACACATGAAACGGACACAAAGAACACTCAGAATTAGAACAACAATATGTGGATCACACAAAGTGTTGTTCTATGTGGGGCCGCTTTAACCACTACACCATCTGTACAGCCGTTGCTGCATTGATTGGAAATGAGAAACAGTTGCCGCGAAAGATGGATAAAATCTTTGAAGCGGTTTGTACATCGTGTCAAAATTTAAGCTAAGTCGGTGCAGACCTTTTTAAATTTTTGAAGCGTACACAAACCAACTTAATATTTATATATATATATATAGATAGATGGGCTAACGAGCAGGGCCTCGCCAAGCCACTGTCATTCCATTGACACGCTATTGCGATGGCATTGAGACGCTATTGGGTATACGCTATCACTCCACCACCGAGGCAGTTTGCTTGACATCGGTTTTCTGTTAGGCTGTGGTATGACTTCGGTCGAACCGGCTCGTATGTTCTGAAGCTTGACTCTGTGTCCTGAGCTTATAACAAAATGGTTTTGTTTTTCTACGTAAAGTGAGAATTACCGTGAGCCTTGCGACGATCTGCCTTCATGGTTTCTCTCTTGCAATGGTTCAAAAATTATTAGAGATTTATATAGAAAACTGCTGAGCAGTAGTAAACGTAAAATTTGTGTTTTTATTTGAAAACTGCAATCAGGCCGGTTAATTAAAAAAATCCAAGAGCAATGACACAAATTTACATTGCTATCAGTTTTTAACAAGGTTCCAGGGTTTCGTAGCTAAGTGGTAACCGAATAGGTTAGCACATTGCAAAGTTAAGCAATCTTAGCCAGGTCAGTCCTTGGATCGGTGACCATTTTTAACACACTGAGACGCCTCAGTGCTTCGGTGAGCCCGTTGTGGCAATAGTTGCGGATAGCTGGCGCTCTAAAGATCCGACAGCAGTCTGTCTACAGAACTTCGATATTGCGTAGTACCTACCTGGGTTGATGAGGTCTGACAGCAGTTGCGCCAAAAAATCAAAGTTCAGTCGCGTCGTAGTAGACTAAAGCCGACGCCAACCAAGTTTTGGAGAAAGGCTCGCAGGATCATGAGTTTTTAAAGAGGCATTTTACCAGTTTTACCAGAGTCTGCGAGGATTAATATGAAGAACCTGGATTTCCTTTTCCTGTCCACGACCTGGATTCTAATTCAAGACTTGATTGCATCATCATCATCATCAACAGCCTTTAATAGTCCACTGCTGGACATAAGCCTCTTCTGAGAAAGGAGGTTTTGGCCTACTATACCACGCTGGCCAGACGGGTTGGTAAAGGGTTTGTGTCAAGTTTTCCTTCTCTCTGCAGTGCTGTTGTTCTGCGTAGTTTTTTCCCTTAGTCGGCTCTTACGACACCCACGGGATGAATAGGGGTGGTGACACTCTGTATTCTTAATCCGTCACCACACGGACACGGACACGGACTTGACTGCATTGGGCTATAATTGACTTAATAAGTTGGATAACAGAATGTAAACACCGTCTATTATTCAACCAAGGTTAGCCAAGTTTGCTGCGGCTGTAATGGGTGTGAGAGACACGTCTGGCACTGTTAACATAGAGGGCAACGTGTATTGACTATTTTTTAGGTACTGTTACTACTGGATACTGTGTAGGCACTCTGCTAACGTTATAAAGTCTAATATATCTACACAGCAGGTTTTTAGATTAAAAATTGGTTTTGGCATTGTATGCGCGATAACTCAGTAGATAGTAAAAGACAAGAAAAGAAAGTGGACTGCATAAAATGATTTACTAATTTATGTGGTAACAAAAGGTATTATATGCGTCTTGATATGGTCGTTGAAGGCAAGTATCTAAAGAAGCCGCGCAGGATCGCGGCGTCGGCGGTGCGCGATGTCCGATGTGTCCATCTCGCTCTGGCCGCCGCCGCGTCTGTGTTGAGATGTCTCAACAGGCATAGCTAAATAAGCTTTTATGATTTAGAGTCTGTAAAGAGCATTGTTAAGCCAATGTTTTGGATTACAAAATTATAATTAAGGTCATAAATCGAGCCCTTTCATACAGTTTTCGTAAATATTAAGGTCATCTTATTACTATACGATGGTGAAACAAAGTAAATCAGAACGAAAAATGGACCCTATTCCCTGGGGAACGGCGATTATTTAATTCTCTAGCTCTTTGCTCAGAATGCTTGTCGGTTTTGAATCCTCAGCATTGCATATATATATATATATATATATATATATATATATATATATATATATATATATATATATATAATAAGGAAATTTACTTTTCTTTAGATTAAAAAAATATGGTTAATATCTGGTTTTTTAATGTTGTTTAGGTACTATGCTCACCCCTAAACGTAGGCGTTACAGTATTTTAAATTATTGTAAATCAAGTGCACAAAGTATTATAATACCGATTTAATTAATCATATTTATTCGGAATGCGGTATGCGTATAAAAAAGAGAGTACAATTGCAAAATAAGGATTTTTGTCTAATTAAGATTTAGGATTCGTAAAAGACATTGTTGAGCCAATGTTTCGTACTACAAAAGTATAATTAATATAAGAAATCGTGCTCTTTCAAACAGTTTTGGTAAATATGAAGGTCATCTCATTACCATACGCTGTAAAAACAAAGTTCGTTATTTTAAATCAGGACCTAAAATGGTCCCTGGACACTTCCCTTAGGAGTACCAAAGATTTATTCCCTAGATATTTGCTTAGAATGCTTGTCCGTTTTAAAAAATCATCATCGTCCATGCAGTTTAACTACAAATAAACTAAGAGTCCCTTTAAACTAAAAGTTTTATTCAGGTATATATTTTAGTAATATCTGGGTTTATTTATCCACTTAGCTTATTATTGGCACGTTAGTGTGAAGTGGATAATTTGATTCTACACAGATTAGAAGAAGAACATTTTTGATGGGAAATTTGAAAAGAAAGTTGAATCTAACAACAAAAAAAAATAGATCTTTTTATTCCTTTTCTCGTTTCAAAGCCATGCAGTAGGATGATTTAGTGTCATCTAAACCAAATTAAATGACATAACAGTCTAGTGAGCCAAGAGAAAATAATATGTAATGGCCGCTTTTGCTGAAATCAAGAGGATTTTGAGGATATATAGACGGATTTGCAAAATTATTTTTTTCTTCGAAATTATCCCAATTTTATTTCATATAGATCTGATGGTGAGTTTCGGAGACAGACAACGGAACTCTTCAAAGAATGACAGCAAATCAACCGCGATTACTACTAGGTTTTTAGTGCTCTTTGTTGTTAGTACTGTTTGAAGTCGGTTCAACTTTTTTTTAAAATTATTTATCTTGTTTATGATTAAATAGTTACAAATAATTGTAAATAAAACTAAGAAATGTACTGAGGAGCTTTCTATTACTTACCGAAAAACTCAACTACCCACTCTCAATTAAATTTAAATATCAAAGCTAGTCCGTTATACAAAATAGATGCTGTGTTACGTAAACGTTCCCGTCTCGTACAATTAATTATGCCGCTGCCATAATAACTCGCGGCTCATTAAAACTGAAACGCAAACCCCGTAAACACTGACACTTTAAAATCGTTGGTAATTTATTTATTTTTGAGTTATTGCTTGTTATGAAAACGGGGCTTGCTTATTTGATTGTTATTTTATGTAAAGTTTGTTTATTTACGTTGTTATATTGTTTATTGATTGAGGTAGCTTGCTTTATGTTGAATTTTAACTGTTTATGGGGTTGTAATTTCAATGTTATTTGCAATTTGGGCTTTGTAAAGCCAAAGAACATGTATTATTTTCTGTTCAAAATTAATTTCTAACTAGGTCAGTATAGCTGTTTAGGATTCTGATTGGATTTAGGTAGGAGTTAATAGTTAACTCGCTATTAATGATTGTCTAAATCCATAATATTCGCTTAATACTTTTTAACCGACTTGAAAATAAATAAAGAGTTCTCAATTCTCATTCAAAATTCAAAATTCATTTATTACCCGCGGATTATTTCTGTTTTCTTGTTTCTAAATTTGAAAATGACGAACTTCTATACAACCGTTTATCCCTTATTTTACCCCTAAAGGAGTAAAATTTTCTAAAAGCTTTCTTAGTGTGTGCTTACAATATAGAAAGAATCAACTGTCAAAATTTAAAGTTTGTAGCACCAGCGGTTTAGCTGCATATTTGTATCAGATAGTCAGTCAGTCAGGGCTAGTATTTCATCACATCACATCACATCAAAAGCCTTTATTAGCGCACTGCTGAACCTATGTTTAGCAGTTGGCTAATAAAGGCTGTAGATTCAAATGTGGCTTTTCTTAGAAAGGAGGTTTTGGCCTACTATACTCGTACCACGCTAGCCAGACGGGTTGGTATGGGCGGCGTCCGCGTGTGCCGGACGTCGCCTAAAGAGAGGAAAATATTGAGACGGAGCCCGCACCAGGAGCGGGCTGGCGCTAGGAGGGGTCCGGATGTCTTAATAACAGCTGTTCCCGGATCCCTCCTCTTACAGGCGCAGAGTGGCACACCGTGTGGTTTTAGTCGGTCCGAGTCCGACACACCACCCCGCCGCAAACCCCGGTGGGGTGACGGTCCGAGGGGATTTCCACACGTTAAAAAAAAAAAAAAAAGGGTTCCACGCTGGCCGGACTTGTTGGTATAGGTTTTATGGCAAATTTTCTTTTTCTTTACAGTGCTGTTGTTCTGCGTAGTTTGCTCCCTTAGTCGACTTCAACGACACCCGCAATTCCTTATCTGTCACACGGATAATATAAGTAGGCAATTTTATAATAAGTAATTTTATATGTATAAATTGTTTTACTACTATTAACTTAGTCGTATGTTTATAAGTAAGATTTATTACAATTTCGTCGATACTAACTGGTTTGTTTATCTCCTAATAAGTGATCCTTATTGCTGAGCCAGACATCGTATAATAATATTCTATTCAAACCCTGGACAAAGAATTATATACACGATTATTTGTTTTGTATCGGGATGTAATTTATCTATAATATGCATGTATTTAGAAATATATTAGCAGTCTGGCTGTTCAGGGTCTGTCTAGTGTGGGATCATACGGCCGTGTGTGAGATATGTCAACTATTAAATTTAGATTCTATCGATTACTGCCATCTATTTTATCGATTCTACCATCGATTTCTAGTAATAGTAATTTATTAAATCACGATATTATTGATACCACTATCAAAACAGTTACTACTTTAAACTGTCGCACCGATACTTATCTACATAGTCATGTTTTTTTACTTAGTAGGTTAATATATTGATACAAAATGTACTATGTACCTTAGCAGGCTCCGAGACAAAACGTTTAAGCTACATGAAAAATAAATAAACTGCTGTTCTCTCAAACAACAATGCCTGCATATGTACACTAACATATGTATAGAACGCATCAAAGTAAAATAACATTTACGAGTAAAAATCGTATTCTAAAGGAACAAAGTGTTTTACGTAAGATAATAATTCCATTGTCCCAAGGACTTTAATTTCTGGTGGCACCTGAAAGGTTCGCACGGGCAAGACAGCTAAGCGGCAATATTATCACCGGTTCTCGAATTAATACTACGCGGAGAGCGTAGTGGTTTAAGTGGTCACCTCGCCGCTTCCTACTGTGTTGTAGTTGGATCCCCACATGGACCACTTTGTGAGATCCACAAATCGTTTTTTTGGGTGTTCTTGGTGTCCGTTAAGTCCCCTCGTGACAGAGGATACATTCCTAGTGCGAGAGTTGTCTTTTTGTAATATAACATAAAGGGTTAATCTGTTGTGGAATGTCAAAATCACAGTGATGACATAAAGTTGTAAATAACTTTCTGTACATACTATGTGACATGTTGTTTATTACATAAAAACGTATTTTAAAATTGTTATACAGATAAATAGATAAATCCGTAGATAAATTATTTAGCTTCAAAAAGTTTTCTTTGCACAATCCCAAGATTCGATGATGTGAATGTAAATTTGTTCATTAGTAGAAAGGTGAAAGTTAAGCGTAACAAACAAATAAAAAACTAAGAAATTTACTGTAGCAGTTAAATTAATAGCAGGCATTTTCATTTTAAAGTGATCGCTCACTACCTCAAATCCGTTTTCCAAAGTTTAAAAAAAAACTGCCTATATGTTATATCATCATCATCTCAGCTGAAAGACATTCACTGCTGATCATAGGCCTGCCCCAAGGCTCTCCACAACAACTGCCCGCATCCAACGGCTTCTATCAACCTTCACCAGGTCCCGGATCTATATCTATAAATATATATAATTAGTTTCCAGGCTACTTTGATTCGCCTTTTTTTCTGCTTCTACTGAGGCTTCTGACTAACTGAGAGAAGCCTCAAAAAATTCAGTAAGGCAATTGACTAGCTCCTTGCCATTTCAGCATGACTATTCTGTGAGCTATGTCGGTAACTTTAATCAAATAACCATACCGTAAAGACGTCTTGCTTATAAATTTGTAAACATATATAGAAAATAGTATTTTAAAGTTTATAAAACGTCAACTTAAGATTCATAAACCAAATCAACGTAGTAACATTTCAGACTATATTCATTTATACTTTCTCTTCGTCACATAAAATTTCAGTAGGCATAAACCGCCTTGAGTAACGCAATTTTAGCCATTGTATAAGTTTTGCCGTCCTTTTTTAAGAGGAATATTGAAAAGGGCGAACCTTTAAAGCTAAATCTCTTTATGGCTGATACCTTAAAACCTTTTATACAAATGTATGGACAACATGTATAACTAACTGGCTTTGGTCCAGATTACTCGAAATATCTTTGGGAATAGCAAATTTTGTCTGGTAGAATTTTGTACAATTTTTGTTTTATAGAGAATAGGAAAATATAAAACAAACCCGTATACTAACCCGTTTGGTCAGCGTGGTATGGTAGGCCATAACCTTCTTTCTAAGGAGATGCCTATGTCCAGCAGTGAACTATTAAAGGCTGATGATGATGATTAATTTTGTCCACATGTTAGGATTTTCTTTGTTATTGCTATAGGGGTCAGCTTATGGTAAGTGACTACAGCAGCCCTTGGACAGCTGCTATTGAAAAGTCACAAGTGCGGTGACACCCTTCGCCCGCACCACTTTTTTTTGTATATACATACAGATTACACATAGAAAACACCAAAACTTCGAACCAAATATTTGCAGATCATACAAACATTTGGTCCGACCCGGGAATCGAGACCACAGTACATCAGTCGCATACGCTACCACTGCACCACCGAGTAAGTGGAACTAAAATGATAGTCGACAAAAGTCGGCGTTTAATACCCTTCTATCGACCAGCACAAAGATAAAGTATGGATGTATGTGAGCTCACTCTCAACTCACTTGATACTAACCAATAGTAGGGTTCTATTCTATATATATATATATATATAAGCACAATTACGGAGACAAAACAGTAAATTTTCTAAGCCCCGTACTTTGTTAACACTTTAAGTATTAAGAGTAATATAATTTGGTTATTTTATTTGTCTTATTGTATATAACTTTTGTTTGGAGTTAAGAGTTTTGAATTAAATATTGCGGAAGGGAAGGTATTCTTCATTGTTTGTGTTAATTTAATCTGTTCTATTCACAAGTAGTGGAAGCTCTTTCGATTGTATACAATTTAAGACTTGGTATCAAAGTTTTATAACAAACTGAGCATCATCAACAGCCTCTAATGGTCCACTGTTGGACACAGGCCTCTCCTTAGAAAGGTCGTTTTGGCCTACTACGAGTATATAACGCTGGCCAGACGGGTTGATATAGAGTTAATTTTTGGTTTTCCTTCTCTTTGCAGTGCTGTTGTCCTGCGTAGTTTGCTCCCTTATTTATAAACTGAGGATAGATACTCTTTATTACACACTACAAAAGTTATTGTACAATATAAAAATATGTTAAGAAAGAGCACAATGAACGGTCTTATCGCAGTCTGCATTCTCTAACAGACAAGGTAGTACAGGCTGTGCGGCGCAAAATAAATGCATCTTTAAAAACTTGATGCTATACTATACTTTGAAAATTGACACATTGTCAATGCGAGAAAAGAAAAAGCTTTTATTTGTTCTTAAGCATCGTATCATTTGATTTTGTAATTGCTGCCCCATGACTAATGCAGTACATAAAGCTTCTGCTTTATGTTTAGATAGTATTAGAAGAATTTAAAAATGCATATTCGCACTCCATGTATATTAAATATAAGCCTTAGTATTAACAGACAAAAGTATTGATTTGTTCAATTAAATTAACTCAATTAAAAATATATAAAACGCAATAACCTACATGTTGTCTCCTTAAGTAAATTTTAAATACAATAGTCAAACATGGGGTAAGCGGCTAGCAGCATCCTTCTGAAGCCGCTTAGTTAATACCTACACGAATCGGACGGTTATGATCATAGCAATTCGTTATACTCTGTGTCCTTAAGTCAGAATAAATAGGAAAATTCTTTGAAACTTACAATAGTTTCATGAGTTTTTTTAGAAATTTTCTTTCTTTATAATAATCTTATTGCCTTACTTGTGCTAGTTCTACTACGTACTTGTCCGCATGCTCCATTATTCCCTCCTGCTTCATTACCCACAAAACAGCCATAAAAACCCTTGCATCCCTAATTAATTTGACCTACCTTCACGAAGAAGAACCAGTTTATGTGTTTTATTATACGTTAATCTACTCTTTTGTCACTACGCAACTCCCATAGGTGCTATTGAAACGTGGCTATATGGCAAACGGGTCCCATAACAGGTTTCAGTAAAATGATTTATGACATGGTGGGTGACCAGTAACCTTAATTAATTCCATGTTTCGCTAAGATAATATATACGGGACTTTATTGCTGTTTGTTTCTCCCGCAATGGTAACTTAATGTGGGTTCAAATTTTGTGCTACGAGAGAACTTAGGTTACTTAGTTGATGTATTTAATCTACTTAATAAGCTACCACTATCTATATAACATGTTTATATTTGATCTATTATTTAGTTTCTAAATTCCAATAACAATTTCAAACAAAACGCACCTACTACCTGTTTTCTCTGCATTACCCAATGGTTAACTGGTAGAGAATGCCTTAGGCATTACATTCGCCAATGAACCATATAAGCATGATGTGTAAAAATAAAACATATAAATATATATAATGAAGTGGGACCCGTTACTAACTGAAAAGGTCGTGATAAATGTCATGTCCTAGTAAATATCGCAGAGAAACGTTGATACTCGTATGCAAAGGTATAGTATACTAGGTTTTACGGTATAGGAGAGACAAACGAATAGGATGGGATACTTGGCGCTCCACTACTGTGCGCTTCTCAAGACACTTTTTGCCTCGCAGAACAACTCTGTCTACGCGCACCCACGGCCGGGTCTGTCCGGGGGAGGGTGCGACGTGCGGGGCGCAGCGAGGGACATCGCGAATGAGGATCGCCGCCGGCACTCGGCTTCTAACCAGCTGCGACTGCGCATACAGTTATTATTTACAATTACATTAAATTACGTGTCGAGTATTTTATAAACGAAGTTTTTATTTGACCGTAGCCTAGCTAAGACACGAATTTAACAACTCATTCCTTGCTAGACGTATGCCGAGGCCGAACGCCGGAAAGTAGTTGTTGAGTTTTCGGTATTTAATTATTTATCTCCTTGAGCACCTACATACATTTTCATAAATTGTAATTCATATATTAATCTAAAATAAAAAAAGATAATTTATCTAAAATCCGAGAACATCAGTTTTAAATAATACCTTACAACATTTTAGTCCTACCCATACTGGTGTTACTTCTTTAATATCAGATCTCATCATCATGAATGTAATGTCTACTCACGGAGTCTACTGTACTGATTCAAAAAGCAGTTTATGCAACAAACAAGCATTAATTGAAAATTAGCGATAGCACAATAATCGAGACATAAGATCCGTTCTGAGACCATTTCTTGTTGCTCTACGTATTGGTTTCGGCTTCAATTTTATATTTCATTTATGATGCACCATTTCGCATCTCTAGCGTTCTAGCCGTTTGCTAGTATACCGCTTTCAAGTGAACATATCGATAAGTTATTTGTTTTGCTAACATCGAGTTGTATTATTATTTAAAAAAAATGAGGAGTTCTATATTCCACTGTATGTATTGTTTTATGTACGAGTATGTTTACTTATTCTGTAAAATAACGTACGAATAGAATGTAAAATGATTTAGTATTATTTTAAACGGACACAGTTTAGATTTTTTAAAATTCAGTTCAAAGTTATTTTCTGAGGTTGAAAGAGCTTATGACGTCATGATAACATATAATTTAAAGTAAGTTTTTTTAAAGTTTAATTTTTTCACATTTTTTTTATTTAGTACAATTTTGACAGTTATGTGTTTTTCTTTACTGTTGGTTAAAAGTGTTTTAATAAATGGTTTTTTTAACAGTCCACTGCTGGACATAGGCCTTTCTTAGAAAGGAGGTTTTACCCACGCTGGCCAGACGGGTTGTAAATGAGGTTTGTTTCAAGTTTACCTTCTCTTTGCAGTGCTGTTGAATTGCGTAGTTTGCGCCCTTAGTCGCCTCTTACGAAACCCATGGGATGAATACATTGACACTCCGACTCCGACTTACAGTGACACTCCGTATCCTACATCCGTCACTGCACGGACAGTAATGTAATTATCTTAGCAAGATTAATTTCCAAATTACAACATTTTCATATACCATTTATAAAACAGTTTATTAACTAACTTATAAACTTGTTCTAACAACTCCAGGCTGAGTATAATATTGTCCTGGCGTAAGTTTCAAATAAAAATGAATCGTATGAAGTAAAAGTTTTCCTTTACAAGTCTTCTTTAGTATGAAATGTACTTCGCAAAAGTTTCATTTAAATTTTAGACAAAACTTTCAAATGAAATAAACTTAGGTTTCATAATTTTTCAGTACTTTTGCTAATTATGGGGCTTCATTTGAAATAAAATTCATGCTTTCTTGAAAATCACGTTTTCTTTTATTTGCTATTACGTCTTTCATTAGATTCCCACCCAGGAAAAATAATTGTGTTGTGTTGTTCCGTGTCTGGCTGTAATTTATCTAAAATAAATACGTATTTAGAAATACATAGGCATGTTTATTAGCTGTCTGGTTACGATACTATAGGCTCTGCCTAGTTTAGGATCAGATGGCCGTGTGTGAGATGAATAAGGTTATCATGATCATTATTTCTTATTTTAAAACTTGTTTCTCGAAAAAAGAATACACAATATATATATATATATATATATATTGTCTGGGTGTTCTTTGTGTCCGTTTCATGTATGTTTGTGAAGTCCCCCGCGACACAGGATATATTCCTAATGCGGGAGTTGTCTTTTTTTAAGAAAGAAGAAATTTAAGAAGAAACATATTATATACCAACCAAGCTAAAGAAAGCGTGTGTTAAGAAATAGCCGTGGCTGTAATTACTTCCAAGTCCATCGCAACAATAAGCTATGCACCAATGTGTAAACACCGACGCGTTGTTGGCCTACATTTGCGCATTGTGGAGCCTGGCCCAAGTTGGTCCAATGTGTATGACACACCACCCCACCGCAAACCCCGGTGACGGCCCGAGGGGGTTTCCACACGTAAAAAAAAAGAAAGTTGGTCCAATGTGTACTGCCACCCTATACCAAACCGTCTCGCCAACGTGGTATAGTTGGCCAAAACCTCCTTTCTAAAGAGAGGCCTATGTCTATTAAGGGCCGTTGATGATGATGATGACACTTGTAAATATTTTTACGAAATGAATTTTGAATTGAGAGAGTGCTCCTTCGATAAACCCAGTCACTTAGTAAAACGTAACGTTTGAATTGCTTTCGTTAATTTTAACCAATGCCGGAGGGTTCCTTTCCCACTATTATCCAGTTGCCTGAACATCAAACTGAAACAAAAATATATGTGAGAACTTTTTATAAACGAAAAAAGTATAAATTTGGCGCCTCAGCTACAATTCTTGTCCTCAAAATTTAATATTACACATAATACTTTAAACTGGTGTACATGAAATGATAAAGTGTGACGTTCACCAAGCACAACATTGTAACCGGTGCTCTTAATATTTCGTCATGTAAAATACGCGGCGAATTTGTTGTCAACAGATAAGCGCGTCTCTTCCTGGATGCCCGTGCTGCCGGTTGACATAGAGTACTGGGAAAATCCAGAGCATTTAAAATTTATTATCTAATTTTTTTAATTTGTGGGAGCGATTTCGTGACGGAAGTGCCCACTATGTAATTTGACCAATAATCCTGTGCCGTGCAAGAGTTAGCTGTCACTGGAGATGTGATGTCAGACGTTAAATGCGACAATTATATAGGACTCGCTTGATTTTTTCTTTATAATACACAATTACAAAATATAATAGATAAGATAAACATAAAGATAAAACAATTGGAGGTTGTAGCCAGTTTTCCAATAAAACGTTTACGAAAAAGACAACACAATTTGAAAAAAAAACTAGTTGAGAGTGCTGTTACAGCACGTTACTTATTTGATATAATTAATACACATTCATAATGAATTCGTCATGTCGTCATTAGCGCGACCCGAGCCGGACTGTAGCGGGCGCAGGGCGGCTAGCGTTAGCGTGAACGGTGGCCGGCCGATATACCTAAACGGCGCAAATAATACCCACGCAAGCATTTCGTCCGACACGAAAAATACGCACTCCCTACAAGGTATTATTACATACGGCGATTTTTTCCGGAGAACCCTCCTACAGATATTATCGTATGTGATTTAGGGTTTTAATCTATACAAATAAATAAAATTGGATTGTTTGTTTGTAATATTAAAATAACCGCTTTTTACTAAATGCATATGTATGTTTACATGGTACATATGCCAAAATAACATTTTTTACAATTTTTGTCTGTCTGTCTGTCTGTTTGTTCCGGGTAATCTCTGGAACGGCTGGACCGATTTTGACGGGACTTTCACTGGCAGATAGCTGATGACATAAGGAGTAACTTAGGCTACTTTTTTTAGACTAGCTTAGCCCCGCGGCGTTGCCCGCGGTTATAACAACAAACGCGAGTAACACTGCGGGTCTCAGCTAGTTATTTCCTAAAGTGATAATCCCCTTGGATTTGAATGAAGTAAATATTCTTTATTGTACAAAACTACAGAAACAGTAATACATAGGTATACCGCGCAATAGTCGGTCTTAATACTAAAGCAATATTTTACAAGTACCTGTCTCTTAATTTCTGTACATTGTTCTATTGAAGTTCAAACAGAAATCGGTACTTGTATTAGAAGCGTAATTATTAGCGTAGGAGGTTCTGATCTCAAAAAGATCAAAGAAAAGCTTTACTGGTATTTATATCAAGGTAATAAGGCTCACCCAGGTCTAAAACTTAAAGGAATTTGGAAAACATTCAAAATATGTAAATCTATCTTCAATAGCTCCTACACAGAATAAACTTACTTACACAGAATAAAGTAACTCGTAACAAATCTATACAAATAAATAAAATTGAACTGTTTTTAATTTTTTTTTATAGTATAAGCAAGCAACCACCGCCGCCCATGGACATCGGCAACTCAAAAGTCACAAGTTGCCGACCTTGGAGTCTGTCAAGCTCGAGTCAGCGGGAGAGGGGGTTTAGGCTCCGGTAACCTCACTTACTCAGTGAAAGGCAACGAAAGAATTGCTTAACACCGGTTTTCTGTGAGGCCGTGGTATCACTCCGGTCAAGCCGGCCCATTCGTACGAAGCATGGCTCTCCCACGGCAAATATCAAAGTCTCAATCACTAAGTATACTCGTATTTTATGTATTTCACAATAGGTACTTACACTGTTAACCAAACTAGGCAAAAAGCGTGCATTTTGGCTGACAGTGTTCGGTCGTGGAAATTTACACCGCAGTATTTGAAATCAGTCGTGAATGTTACCGTACATCGGGTATAGGTAATAATAATAATATATCTCACACATCTCACTCACGGCCGTCTGATCCCAAACTAGGCCGAGCCTGTACTATGGTAACCAGACTGCTGATAAATATACTTATATGTTTGTAAATAGATACATATTATAGATAAATTACACCCAGACACAGAACAAATGACCGTGCTCATCACACAATATTTGTCCTGGGTGGGAATAGAACCCATAACCTCCGATTTAGCAGTCAGGGTCACTAACCACTAGACCAACAGGCCCGTCAAAAGTTGAGTAAATAAGAGGTCTTTACCTATGAAATTGCCCTTTTGTATGCAATAAGTGAAAGTACTTATTTTTTCAAACTTTTTTATTTCTGTTATTCGAAGTAATCACCTTTGCCAACGCATTGGCAGTTTATTGATGCCCTTCTTGTAAAAATCAGCCGGACGGGAGGCAACAAACTCTTCAAAGGCATTTTGTACTGCCTCTCGGGAATTGAATTTTTTACCCACTAAAAAGTTGTCTAAATTTTGGAAAAGTAATAGTCGGTAGGTGCAAGGTCTGGTGAGTATGGCGGATGAGGGAGAGCTTCCAACCCCAGCTCTTGCAGCTTGGAGACTGTCTGTTGCGCAGTATGGGGTCGCGCGTTGTCGTGAAGGAGCAGTGGGGACGACCGATTGACCAAAGCTGGTTGCTTGGTACTCACCACCTTTATTCGAACTTCAAAAAACGTAAGTGTGTGTGTGTGTGGGAACACCTCAATGGCAGGTTTGACGTATCGTAACGTAACGCCTTGAGTTTCACGTATCTCTGCGTGGTGGCCGTCGTTTACTACTAGGTGATCTGTCTATTCGTTTGACAATATCATTATAACTCTCAAAGTAATGTCATGCAAAATCCTCCATAAATGAACATCATCTTCGTCATCATCATTAACAACCTTTAATAGTGCACTGCTGGACATAGACCTCTCCCTCTATCTTATGTGTCGGTCTTCACACAAAATTTTGTTTGATTAAATATTTGTTTTTAAATAGTCTCTGGTACCAAGTACTCTGCGTACGCCTCTGCACTCATGTATAGGGTGATATATCGCTCATAAAATTCTCTATACCTACTGATTATAATGCTATTCGTTTAAGGAAACGTGCTGAGACATATTACTTGTGCTTGAATAATATTAACGTTCACCGAGATTTAATAAAATACTGTTTTTAAGTGATAGAGAGAGGAGAGAGCCATGCTTCGGCACGAATGGGCCGGCTCGACCGGAGTGATACCACAGCCTCACAGAAAACCGGTGTTAAGCAATTCTTTCGTTGCCTTTCAATGAGTGAGTGAGGTTACCGGAGCCCAAATGACCCCTCCCGCTGACTCGAGCGGGAGGGACTCCTAGGACAGCAACGCACTTGTGACTTTTGAGTGGGAGGTGTCCTTGGGCGGCGGTAGTTGCTTTCCATCAGGTGACTCGTCTGCTCGTTTGCCCCCTTATACCATAAGGGGGCAAACCATATACCATAATATAAAAAAATCGTAAGAATGTACTCGTAGTGCAGTTTCATAATTTCCTCGAAGGGGTAGTCCTACTTATATAAACGAGGAAAGTCAAATGACGTCAACCGGGTACTAGGATTCAGATGGAAAATCAAGTTTGAGAGATGAGCAACATTATCAGATAGACATGAAACATTCACACAGACAGACATTAAAGAAAGAAAAGTAAGTGTATAAATGAATTTTGTTATATTACAAACTAGCTGTACCACGCCATGCTTCGCTGTGGCACATTGTGGTTGCATTGATGATTGAGATTGAAAAAGAAAACTAACGCGAAAAATCTTAAAAACGGTTTGTTTATGGTGTGGTGGGATGTGGTGTGTTCTTCAGTTTCATCAGTGCAAAACTTTTTGAGTTTTTGAAGCGTTTAAGTTGAGAAATATATATATATCTATACAAATAAATAAAATTGGAGTGTCTGTTTGTAATATTAAAATAACCGCTTTTTACTATATGCAAATGTATGTTTACACGGTACATATGCCAAAATAACATTTTTTACAATTTTTGTCTGTCTGTCTGTGTGTGTGTCTGTTTGTTCCGGGTAATCTCTGGAACGGCTGGACCGATTTCGACGGGACTTTCACTGGCAGATAGCTGATGACATAAGGAGTAACTTAGGCTACTTTTTTTCGACTAGCTTCGCCCCGCGGCGTTGCCCGCGGTTATAACAACAAACGCGGGTAACACCACGGGTCTCAGCTAGTATTGTATAAATATTGATGTGTAAGTCATATTGTACTTTTGAAAGTTGAAACTTTATAAAAGAAGAACTGATTGAAAACAGGCAATTAAGAAACGAAACGTATTATTCAACTAGGTTACCAGTATTTTTTTATAAATTCAAAAATGTTTTGCAGGATTTTATCAAAGAGGCAACGCTTAGTTGACGGGCGTGGGCGTGGGCGTAGCGTGTGCTTGCTTATTAGAGCATTCATTCGTACTTGAGTAGGAATAAGGGCTGTGCGTAAATAATATGTATATCGGAATTTAGAATATATTTCTGTTCCAAAATTGAAATCGGGGCCATCTTGAAATTCGTTACGTGATATCTCCTAAGTTTGTGAACCGCTTTTTATTTACCATTTTGTATGACTTTATAACAGCTATAATGAAAAGCTGTTAATAATATTTTAAGTATGACTTTGACATCCATTAAAGCTTTTTTTTAACTGTTAAGATGCCTCTGGAATACGCCTTATGTTCATGAATGAAACTGACCATGAAATCTTGACGTTATGAAATATTTTTATCCTAGTTAGCTAGCTTCTGCTTGGGACTTCGGTTCGCGTAATTTTTTTCTTAATGAAAAGTGCCCAAGTGCAATCCAAAACTATAATTTATCTCTTAATCTATTAATTCAATAAACGTGGTACCGATTTAATATCAGTTTTATGGTGCTGGATATTTTTAATCGGTAATGACAATCTGGGAATTAAATAAATAAATAATAATTGAGTAGGTAATGAAAGATGATTTAATTGTGAGTTGACGGTTGACAGCCCTAAGTTGGTATGATAGACTAGGCCGTTGCGTTCGTCGTCGGCTGTTAACTCTTTTAGCTGTAAAACATTTTAAAACCTACTGCGATGTAACTTTGCGATTCTTTGTGTAAATTAATGTTATTTTGTTTGACAGTTCACATTTGTGGTCTGTCTATAGTCTCTAGATAGTATAATATAGCCACAGCCTTAATTAAAAGGGAAAATTTATTCAGAAATAATATGAAGCCAGAAGACATCACAGTAAAGCTTAAACGAAATACCCTATTGTTTTAAAGCTTAGTTTGACTTGTAAGTTACTAACTGTGTATTCAAATCTAAGGCGTTAATTTAAAACGTTCATTAACTTTACACCACCCCAAGGCAGCCCGGCAAAGGATTACACCCTTTTTTTTTCCTGTGCGGCACTCTCCTCGGATACCAGCCAGTGAAGTGGTTATTTCGGACTCCAATCGATAAAAAAAACCGCACGTCGTCTCCAGGTAGCAGTAGCAAGGGAAGCATATACCCTAGAAAGGACGTACTGGTACCTCGACGTACCTCGGTCCATCTGCGACGTGTAGATGACCCCCTCCTGTGTGGGAACAACGATGTGCCTGTGTTTTTTGTGAAAAAAAGGAAAATTAATAAATATTTATTTAGTTCTAAGCTCTTTTAGTTCCATACATTAAAAAAAGGTTATTTTTTATGTGGCGATAACATATATTGTAACTGTGTGTTCAATAGAATTATAAGTAGAAGTTTTGTGAAGGCTGCCTTACCGCAGATGGCCTACATTTCCTAAACTATGAGAAGGTTTATGTACATTTATTGAATACTTTACAAGCAAAGCTGGAATCGATCAATCGAATTTGAATTCAATGAACATACACCAAAGTACATTTTCTTTTCGATTACTTATGTAACGATAAATATTTAAATTGAATTACTTACCCATTAGCATTATACTCGTAATTTTACTAACAAGAAAGAGCTTATCTCCTCATAGGTTTCCTCCTTCAAGTTTACGAGTTTCTAAGTACTGTGGACAGCTGATACCTTGTATACAGGTTTTTAATATTGATCGTTTCGATACCATTGGGCTAACTTGTTTGTTATTTAAAGTTATAAGCAGTGGCATGACGAAAATGTTTAAAGGAGGACTTTTGACTCAATGAATTCAGATGTATGTATGTGTATTATAGTTTAAAGAATCGAGGTAAATTATTAGGGGCGTTCAAATCAGTTGATTTTCTGAAAGGGCTACTAATGTTATATTGTCCATCCCCATCTATAGGGTCGATAGAAGTGTAAGTTGTCCAGTATTCTACAAAACTCTTGTCGAATTTAAGGCGCAAGACTGCTTTCATTCCTTCATGGTAGGAAAGACAGCAAAACAAAGCAAACCGTATAAGTGCCAACAGTACTGTTTGAGACGTCGATGCAAAAAGCAGGGGCGTTGTATTTTTAAGTTTAACGTGTACATAAGCAGTAGGGACGAGCCACGTGCCAACATGAAAATACGTGGCATGCAATTGCCGCAAGCTTCTTTTGATCTATGTTCAAAAACCGACACTAGACCGGATCGACGACAAGTTCACGCAAGTCAAGCTAATCGCCCCGTATAAACAAAGCGAACCCTGTAAGTGCAAACAGTGCTGTTTGAGACGTCGATGCTAAAAGTAGAGGCGTTGTATTTTTAAATTTAACATGTACATATATATATATATATATATGTGTTTGTATTTATGTAAATGGCAACATAGCAACGAAACGATTTTAAATTCGATTTTTTGTTTAAAAGCTGACTTGATCGAGAGTGTTCTTTAGGTATAATGAAAGAAAATCTGTGACCACAGAACCACGGCCATAGTGTCATAAATACTAAGTATTTATTATACATATGCCACGGCTCTGCTCTTTTCCCTAATATTAACAACTCATATTTTGAAATAGGTACAATAGGTTTCTCCACGTCTACTCGTTTAGATCACCACACCAAGTATCTCACAGTCAATTACTTGGCGAGCCTAAATCCCCCTAACATTAACTCTTTTCAATTTGTTCCAGTTGCGCAGGGTGAGATCAAAAAGATAATCCTCTCTCTCAAATCTAACGCTGTGGGCTTCGACCAAATTACAAGACGCATGATCACAACAATTCTCGATCAGCTTTTACCAGCAATCTCCCATATCATTAACTACTCCCTATACTCTGTAACAGTTATTTTTTATTATATTTGTATTGCATACGGAGTTGTAAAAAGCGACATCTATTGCCCCCCGTCGCATTTGTTGATTTATCTAAAGTAGTTTGTAACTATAGTATTGTATGTTCTTCGTCCGCCATCGGACCACTAGATGGCGTTTGTTTTATAGATAAGTAATTTTATTAATTTATCATGATAAATTGTATTGGTGTTATAAGTGACCTGTTATGGTAGGAAGCGAGTTGCTTTTGATTTAGTTCGTGTTATCCTAGATAATAATGTGAGTGACAGTTTGAAATATTGAAGTAGGGATTGTACTTAACTAGCAAACCGTTTAGGGACTTGTTAGTTAAGTACAATGTGCCTAACATTTATTATAATCCCAGATATCACGCGCAGACCAACCAGGCAGAGCGAGCAATTCGCAACGTGGTTTAGGGAATTTCCTGCTATGTGAAGTCACATCACAAGAAATGGGACGAGAACCTCGTGGAACTCCAGTGTGCCCTAAACACGGCTGTCAGCGAAGCCACTCGTTTCAGCCCCTATTTTCTTGTTCACGGTAGGGAATTCATAGGGGATGGTGTTCTTTATAGACAGACAGAGATTCCTGCCCATCCTAATTCTGTTTCCATTGACAGTCCAGTGTCCTTTGGTGAGAGATTGAAGGAACTACATCGTATATACGACCAGGTGAGGAAATACTTAGATATTGCTCACCGGCGTAACGAGAAATACTACAATCTCAGAAAAAGGCATGTGGAATTGAAAGTGGGACAGATTGTTTATAAGAGGACATTCTATCTATCTAACAAGGCTAAGAACTTTACGGCGAAGTTAGCGCCTAAATTTATGAAATGCATTGTCACCGCCAAACGCTCTCCTTTAGTCTATGAACTGTCGGATTTGGATGGTAAGGATCTGGGAGTATATCACATTAAGGACATTTTGAGGTTTAGTGAAAAGGAACAACCTTCTGATCCTTCTCTTTCCTATGTCGGTTCCGTCTCTACTCGTATGTGAGATTGCACACTTCGCTTCGCGCGGTCTCTTTTTACCACACACCTGCTCACTCTATGGTATTCACTTATGTGAGAACCATACAGTGATTCGGGTAGTAAATAGGGTGACACTTCTGTAGTATTGGGTAAGGCCTTTTGACTTTGTTTTTTTTGGTAGTCATTGTTTTGTTTGGATTTCATATTGCTCACAATGAGTGTGGTCAGCGCGAGCTATATAATTTATTTAGCATTTCTTAGGTTGGCCCTGTTGATGATATTCCCTGCGCATGCTACGCAGGGGTCTGCCGGGCCTCTCCGCACCTGCCCCCTCCAACGAGGGTTGGCAGGAGGCGAGGGGCTCCAAGAAGTCCCGAAGGTGGGCCAGAAAGGCTGCCCAAAAAGCAGCCCAAGCCCAGCCTTCGCCACCGGTGGCAACGGCCTCTACAAAGAGGCCGCGGAAGCTGCAGCCGCCCGAAACCGCGGCTGTAGTGGTGACCGTGTCCCCGGGGGCGGCTGACAGCAGGCTGTCCTACGCGGCCGTATTTAAAAAGGCCCGGGACAGCCTCGCCAACGATTTTGGGACGGTGGGGGTCAGGATGCGCCTCGCCCAGACGGGAGCTCGAGTGCTCGAGTTCCCTGGGGCTGAAGGCGCTAATACGGCAGACACGTTTGCTGAGAGTCTGCGGGATATATTCGCCACCACAGATGGTGTCAAGATCGCCAGGCCTACCAAGTGCGCGGAGCTGCGCATCTCGGGCCTGGACGACTCTGTGACGGCCGAAGATGTCCGCGCTGTAATCCGGGAGAAGACGGGGTGCAGCGCGGACAACGTCAAGGTCGGCACCATCCGCCCCGGTCCAGGGGGGCTTGGCGCCGTGTGGGTCAACTGTCCCGTAGCGTCGGCCAAAGTATTGGCCGACGCCGGCAGGCTGCTCATCGGTTTCGTGAGCGCTAGGATCACAGTCCTGGCGGCGAGACCGATGAGGTGTTTTAAATGCCTGGCCACGGGACACACGCGCGTCAAGTGCGATAGCTGTTTTGACTGCGGCGGACTGTGTTTCCGCTGCGGTCAACCGGGGCATAAGGCGGCAGAATGCTGTGCCGCCCCTCACCGCCCAGCGTGTGCGGCGGGCAATAAGCCCGCCAATCACCAGATGGGGCAGAGAGGCTGCAAGCCTCCCCGCAGTTCTCGGCAGACGTCAGGGGCTAGCCAGTCGACCCAGGCTACCCCCGACGTCAATAATGCGTCGACATCGTCGCCCATGGAGGAGGTTGTAGAGACGATCCAGTAATGGATCAAGTCTCCAACCTCCTGGTCCAGACGAACCTGAACCACTGTGCCGCGGCGCAGGATCTCTTCCTGCAAGCCATGGCACAGTGGTCGATAGGTGTTGCCGTAGTCGCGGAGCCCTATTTTGTCCCTCCCCGTCCAAACTGGATGGGTGACTGGGACGGCTCCGTGGCAGTCGACGGTTCCACGGCGGCTCATTCCCCGCCCTTGTCGCTAAGAGACAAGGGCACTGGATATATTGCCGCCGAGTGGGGGGGGAACACCATATATGGTGTTTATTTTTCCCCCAACCGGAGTTTGAGCTACTTCGAGGTTTTCCTCAACAACCTGGAGACCTCCATGCGGCGACTAGCGTCTGGGCACGTCCTTGTTCTGGGGGACTTCAACGCAAAATCCACGGCGTGGGGTTCCCCCGGGACGGACGCAAGGGGCGAGGCCGTAGAGGAGTGGAAGGCCTCGGTGGGCCTCTGTCTTCTCAACAGAGGCTCCACCAACACTTGCGTGCGACAGCAGGGGGGGTCGATAGTGGACCTTTCGTTCGCTACCCCTGCCCTCGCCGCACGAGTAAGGAACTGGCGTGTCCTGGAAGAGGTTGAGATGCTCTCGGATCATCTGTATATCCGATTTGAGCTCTCCCGGACCCAGGACTCCAGTAGGGGTCACGTGGCGCGGCGTTTATCCCGCTCTCCGCGGTGGGCTGTTGCCAGACTGAACCGGGACCTACTAGAGTAGGCAGCCATAATTCACTCGTGGCTGTCTCCTCAGGCTCCGACCGAGGAGGTCGACGTGGGGGCTGGTCGCTTTCGCGATGCGTTTACGCATGTCTGCGATGCGGCCATGCCCGCATTCGAGGTCGTCGGCCTCCAAGGAAGGAGGTCTACTGGTGGTCCCAGTAGCTGGCGGACCTCCGTGCGGCCTGTACACGTGCCCGGAGGTCCTACACGCGGAGTCGGCGGCGTCACCGTGGAGACGGTGAGGAGGACCGGCTTCATGAGGAGTACCGACAGGCGCGGAAAACTCTGAAGCTGGCCATTAGCCGCGCCAAGGAAGAAAAAAGAGAGGAGATGCTGGAGGGTCTTAATCGTGACCCCTGGGGTCGCCCTTACCGCGCGGTGCGACAAAAGCTCCTCGCGTCGGCCCCCCCCCCCCCCCTTACGGAGACTCTCCAGCCCAGCTTCCTGCGAGAAGTGGTTGAGGGCCTTTTCCCGCAACGAGCGGAACACACTCCCCCGGCGATGGCCTCCTTGGCCGGAGACGACGGGGAGCACGGGGAGGATAATGTTCCGCCCGTCCGGGATTCGGAGGTAGGGGCGGCTGTTCTACGGATCCGTTCCAAGAACACCGCCCCTGGGCCAGACGGGGTACCGGCCCGAGTGCTGGCCCTAGCCCTCAACCACATGGCAGACCGCCTCGGGGAGGTGTTCGACGCTAGCTTGGCGTCGGGACGTTTCCCTGAGTGCTGGAAGAGCGGGAAGCTGGTCCTATTAAGGAAGCCGGGACGGCCTGCCGATTCGGTCGCGGCCTATAGGCCCATCGTACTGCTGGACGAGGCGGGTAAATTGTTTGAGAGGGTTCTTTCTGCCCGCATCGTCCGGCACCTCTACGAGGTGGGCCCCGATCTGTCGGACGCCCAATTTGGTTTTCGGGCGGGGCGTTCGACAGTCGACGCTGTGTTGCGCCTGAGGGCCGTGACCGAAGAGGCCGTGAGCTGTGGCGGCGTGCTGTTGGCGGTGTCATTAGAGTTCGCCAACGCATTCGTCTGCCATTCAGCTGCATCAGGGAAGCACTCCACTATCATGGGGTGCCAAAGTACCTGAGGCGGCTAGTGGCAGACTATTTAGAGGAGCGTACCGTCGTGTACGAGGACCGAGAGGGTAATTTGAGGTGTCGGCCCATGTCGTGCGGTGTTCCACAGGGGTCTGTTCTGGGACCCCTCTTGTGGAACATAGGGTACGACTGGGCCCTTCGAGCCGATTTCCCCCCCGGGCTGGGTGTAATTTGTTACGCAGACGATACCCTGGTGACAGCCCGGGGGGGCGAACTTCCAAGAGGCGGCGCGCCTGGCCACAAGGGGAGTCTCCCTGGTGGTCGGGCGCATTGAGGCGCTGGGCTTACCAGGGTGGCCCTAGATAAGACGGAGGCCCTGTTATTTCATGGGCCCCGTCGTGGTCCACCCCCTGGGGCCTAGCGTGATGTAATATAGCCCAGCCTTCCTCGATAAATAGACTATCCAACAATAAAATAAATTTTCAATTTGAACCAGTAGTTCCTGAGATTAGCACGTTCAAGTAAACAAAGTCTCCAGCTTTATAATATCGGTTTATATTAAAACGTTTTATATTCACGAGCACGCCAGCAACATAGAATCTTAAAGTGTTAAAGCCATAACCTACGTATTTTAAAGATCGGTTCGAACACTGGTGCTCATGTGAGTTTTAAATATTTCAGGAAAATCTGTACATGATTTTGTTTCCATAAAAATGTGGTGCTTATTCGTCTATAGATGAAAATGTTGAGAGTGGAAACTCATTGAACCGGCAAGTTGGAAAAGGATATGCTTTTCGAAGGATTTAACGTTTTTGTTGATGTACGAAACTAGGATTACTGAAGAGGAAAAAGGTACAGGAAAAATATTATACAATTTGAATACTACATACATATAAAATTAACAATTTTTGGTTTCATCAAGCACAAATAGAAAAAATCGTTGTTAAACTTTCACTGTACACCTCCTGTCTCTGTTATCAGATTTAGGCAAGGATTTGTGTATATCAATGGACAATAAAACATACTGGAGCGCCCTTCAGCAAAGATCATTCGAACTATGCTGTACCCACTGATTCTGCATTGCGCTATGAAATTCGTCATTTTGACTAGTCTATACACAACTTTTTAACATCAATCGTAGAGTTACGGTTAAACAGGCATGATCACCTAACCTTTATGTTGGCGAAAATTAGAGTTTCCTTACTATAATTTTTTTGTTAACATGGTTGAAGACCTTCAGGGATGTCCTTTGCCAATTTGGAGTAAATGGGTCTGTCGGTCTCTTACCGACTGAAAACCACCCCGGTGTTCCTCTGCTTGCCAATGGCTGGGAGAGCGAGAATCGCAACTTCATTCTTCCACCACCAGAGAAGTTCATTTCGTATATAACTGTAGGGGCAAGAGAGAGAGATGCGAGCACATATTTTTTTCTCTCTTTCTCTCATAGCCAAGAAATTTTACTTCAGTCGTATCGTCTAAAGCACACTCGTTTTTTTTTAAACTGAGACTTCAAAATAAGGAAAACTAAGTAACCAGATTTATTATCATTTTGGAAGTGGGTAGATACAAATGAAATTTTAGCATTGAATCTTTTTATGAAATGAATAAATTTGTAAGAGGAAAACGTGACGAAAGAGACAAATTCTTTGTAAGTGATACAATTGAATTGTGTATGACAGACATTACAGACTATTAAACGGCAACCATTTTTCTTATTTTAAATTATTTAGACTGCGTCATGATCTACTGGATTACATCGTTAAGTTCATAAAATCTATTTTCACAAATAATGTTCTAAGAACAACAATTTTTTTTAATGAAATATGACCATATTTAAGTGAACATTTTTCAATTTTTATTTAAAAATATTAAGAATTATTTTATTCTACGTAGAGCAATATTTAAAAGTTCAAAGAAAAAAGGAGATACTGAATCGGATACTACCTCATTTCTGATATCGTAATATTATACAATCGGGACGTGACTCACAGTGACAAGGTCCCAAGACTGACCGTCATATTCCGGCGACGAATATAAAATTTATAAAGTTCTGCGGGGAAAAATATGCTAACAAGTTGTTGCGAATTCATGTGTTTGTGGAAATTCTATTATTTATATATAAAAATGGAAAAGGTTGACTGTTTTTGGAAATAAAGTTACTCGCAATTTTTAACAACTTATGATAGTATTATGTAAAGTATTGTAATTAATTGTAAACTAGAAATCAAATTCAGTTGTAGGATTAGAAGAGGTTTATTACAAACAGCAAAATATTTAAACCTTTTAGACATCTGTTCATCCTAAGTAATATTATAAAAACAAAAGTGTATTTGTTAGTTTATACACTCCTTTGTTTTACGCTATCGTTACGTATGCAGTAGTTACTGAGATGAGTTCATTGCCACTGAGATTGCATACAAAATATTTTTTAAACGCCTTAATATTTAGATGTGGTCAAAATCAAGTGGTCATATTAGAGGTACGCAATAGAACACTTGTAGTATAGTAATACTACAGTCAAACTATAGACACTGTAATTTTATTGTTTTCATTGTTCCGATAGTCGTATCTGTTTACGGATTGATAGCCAAGAGCCTCGACCAACACTTTAAGAAGACCGGATGAAGGGTCTGATGCAGAAGGCAGTTCTCCTTGACACCGCCCGTATAGTGAGGAGGTTCCTATCTTTGGAGACCTAACCATCGGTGTCTTGGTCCCTGTACCCGATGACGGTGGTACTACTATTTTTCAAATTTTTAAATGTATTTTTTTTTCCTTTGTGTATATTTAAAAATGAGATCAATATGTTTAAATAAATGTAATTAAGAGTATAATAAACATAAATATTTTTGGACATCTGACACAGCGCCATCTAGTTTCAAACTAAGCAGAGCTTGTATTTGCCCACCCTCCTCTGAAAATGTTTTTATAAGTTGTAGTGATATTTGTAGACATGGATTACCCTACTCATAAAATACTATGTTCAACGTTCAACAAAATTCATGGTCTTTTAAAAATAAATTTTAAAACACAACAACATGTCGCCATCCTGAATATCACGAACGTGATTCAGCCCCAATATTCAATTTCCTAGAGTTTGCCGATACAACGATAGTATATTTAAAGTGTTTGTTTTCATACGACAGACGTGATGTGAGCAGACTGTACGTCGACTTTGATGCAGTGAGAGGATTTAGTGATCCGGTACCTTTATTTGATGCTATCTGTACGTTAAACTTTATTCGAGATTTATCCAGAGTGTTCCATTTATTGTTTTTTGTTCTCATTCTACCAATAACCAGCCACGTGGTTGTTTTAGGCTCTGGGATAAAAAGCACATCAGAATTTAGTGATAAAATAGAGAAGCATTGGTTGTGCAATGAGTTCTAGAACGTAGGTATAAATATTTTGATATATTTGCACTTCACGGGAATTGAACTAACAACCTATGATGTTGCAGTCAAATGGTAAACAATTGGGACTTCGAATAAAATAGTGAGCCTTTTCACGTAATATATATGTGCGTTGTTCAAATTATGAGAATGGCTAAATTTTATTTCTTCTTTTGTGTAGGGTCATGAGGTTAGGGGGAGGGTAATAAAAAAGTAGGAAGTGTCACCACCCCTGTTCATCCAGTGGGTATCACAAGAGCCGACTACACATCATCATCATCATCATCAACGGCCTCTACTAGTCCACTGCTGGACATAGGACTACACAGATTACGCAAATTACACAGGAAAACATCGCTGCAAAGAGAAGGCAAACTTCAAAACTAACCTAAAAAACAAAATTTTGATCGCCGTGAGCGATAAGACCGCCTATTGTTATACCGAAATGTATTTAATATCTGTATATATAATACTTCCATGGTGTACAATAAAGAGATAAATAAAATAAATAAAATTTTCTTCTCATCACATCTGCAGCCTTTATTAGTCCACTGCTGGACATAGGCCTCTCATTATAAGAAGGTTTTATGCTACTATACTACGCTAGCGAGACGTTTTAGTTCAGGTTTTATGTCAAGTTTTCCTTCTCTTTGCTGTTGTCCTACGTAGTTTCCTCCTGTATCGGCTCTTATGTATTTTTAATCCCTCACCATACCATTTTCTTGTAAAAGAGTTGCAATTTATAAAGGTTTACGTTAATCTGCAATAGTCATGAATATTTTGCTTAAGTAACCCTTGTGACCAAATAGGTAGGTAGTAGGCAAACACACATGGACATAATAAGCCAGGTTTATTACAAGGGAAAGGAGTGTTCCTTCCACCTGCTGTTGTCAATAGAGAAACCACGAATTATTCTCCGTTGGGTGGATCTTATCGTATCTTTATGGATTATCGGTCTTATTGGCCAAGGAGTGTGGTCCTGATTAATATTATTTACTAACGTTCAGTACTGCATTCACGAGTAATATCTCGACCAGTTTTTCCAGTAAATTCCTTTATTAACTCGTATTTTTTAAATAGTTGGATGGATGTCGACAGTTAAGGTATTGTTTTATCCGTCTCAAGAACCCAAGTTTCCTTAGATGGCGTTTTGAAAGAGAAAAGCAAATGCTGTTTTTTAAAAAAAAAACCTCTCGAGTAAGGTATCGAAATCAAGAAAATTAAAATGATATTACAAGAATATATTTAAGTTGTGTATTTAAGATATAAGAAATAATATTAGATTTAAAAAGTTTTTTGTAGTTTAAAAATGAGTCATGTTTGCGTCGGACCTCGTGCTCTCGGTCTTTTTAATGCATTACTTTTAAATTGTGTTTTTATAGTAGAGTTTTTGATTTTTTTAATTATGTAGAAATGTTTACTATTGTTATGCGTAACCCTTTATAATTATTTTTTGGTAGTGCAGAGAAAGGTGGGGGAAACTAGATTCAACAGATAGTTGAAAGATATTGTCCAATCCAAAACAATAAAAATATACTCAAATAATAAGTATTTTATTCGAAAATAAGCTGGAACGTAAGAATCCAGACTCTTGAAACGCGATTTCCCAAAAAACTACTTGATCGTATAATTCTTTTATACTCGTATTACTAAGGGTGCGATATGTACTCCCACTTGAGATCACGATGTCAGCAGGTCGTGACACGTTTAAAGCTAAAGTCCGAGAATTCTACAAGAAACGGCTAGCAGAAATATCCTCATAATCTCGTCACATCAGATTTTTTTTTTTTTTTAAAGACAACTCCCGCATTTGGAGTATATCCTGTGTCGCGGGGGACTTTACAAACATACATGAAACGGACACAAGAACACCCAGACTCTGAACAACAATTTGTGGATCACACAAAGTGTCGTCCCATGTGGGGTTTGAACCCACAACACTCGGCGCAGTAGGAAGCGGCGTGGCGACCACTTAAACCACTACGCCATCCGTGCAGTCAGATATAATTGTATTTATTATTTTATTCCGTAAGTATATCAATATTTTTTTGCGTGTATTTGTCTATGTATTTTTAAAAAGCATTATAAATTATGATGTTATATTTTCATAGCTTTTCTTCATTTTTCATAATACATGTGAACCTGCCATGTCCCTTACTGAACCATTTTGAGGTTGACTGGTAGATAATGTAATGTGGCATTAAGTAAAAAAAAAAATACTCGATCCCTAGCCGTTTTGACATAATTTTATTCTGCACTTCTAAATGCATCAAAAAAAGTGATCCAGAATATAGTTAAATACAATTTATTATGATTTAACCGCGTTGACGTCAATAATACTATTTTTATCTCTTAGTTTTATTTACTACTTATTCGAATCCTATTTGTTTAGTTAACCAGTAATGTAGTTTCACGGGCCTTTTATAAGCAATTTTCCTTTCTTACTAATTCGGCCTCTCCATCTCCTTTCTTTTTCCTATTAACATACTTCAAACTTCTTGAATAAAACGAGTTCTTGCCAAGAGACTGCGTCTAGGCAAACGTAGTGTAGGACACCGACAGGCCAGGTGGAGTGACGATTTGCACAAGATGGCTATCAGGAGCTGGATGCTTGAAGCTGAAAATCGATTGAAGTGGTGTGCAATGAGAAAGGTCTTTGTCCAGCAGTGGACTACAGTAGGCCGATGATAATGATTAATGATGATTATACTCAAAAATTGCCCATCTAATCGTTATCATGATTTAAGTGAATTGAAGTCAGTAGTACTGTTTCTACAAGTAATTTTTGCTATTTCCATATCCGATTGCCCGTTGGCAGTACTGTAAGCTAGCTAGCTTGAGTGACGTGCAAAATCTCTTGGATTGACATATTGAGGTCGAATCAACCATTCGCTAATTGTAACTGCCATTTTTTTATCTCTACAAAAAGTATTTTGAGGATTGTTTTATATCATCCTCACGTTATTTTACATATTTGATCGTTTTTTACACTTATATTAACATCTACTTAGTTCGTAAGTTAAGTCACTTGTACTGTCCCAAAATAATTATTTTATTAAACCTATGACCTCATTTCTAAGGAGAGGCTTATGGCCAGCAGTGGAATATTACAGGCTGTTGACGTGATGATGATAACTCATAATACCCTTTGCCGTGAGGTGAAACTGGTCAGGTTTAATAAAATAAATATCATGGAACAGTGCAAGTGGCTTTATTTAATATGTGTAGCAAGTTCTAGCAAGTGCCATCAGTCAACTGTATAAATAGTCAGGCCTACTTCTTTTCATTTGGAGCTCAGAGGCCCAAGTGTGAGTTTATTTTACATCTACTCGATTGTCACTACCTACCTGGTACCGGTTATAGTATTCATCATCAACAGCCTTTAATAGTCAACTGCTGGACATAAGCCTCTCCTTAGAAAGGACGTTTTGGCCTACTATACCACGCTTGCCAGACGGGTTGGTATAGGGCAGGAGGCGAGGGGCTCCAAGAAGTCCCGAAGGCGGGCCAAAAAGGCAGCCCAAAGAGCAGCCCAAGCCCTGCCTTCGCCACCGGTGGCAACGGCCTCTGCAAAGAGGCCGCGGAAGCTGCAGCCGCCCAAAACCGCGGCGGTAGTGGTGACCGTGTCCCCGGAGGCGGCTGACGGCGGGCTGTCCTACGCGGCCGTGTTTAAAAAGGCCCGGGACAGCCTCGCCAACGACTTTGGGACGGTGGGGGTGAAGATGCGCCTCGCCCAAACGGGAGCTCGAGTTCTCGAGTTCCCAGGGGCTGAAGGCGCCAAGACGGCGGACACTTTCGCTGAGAGGCTGCGCACAGATGGTGTCAAGATCGCCAGGCCTACCAAGTGCGCGGAGCTGCGCATCTCGGGCCTGGACGACTCTGTGACGGCCGAAGATGTCCGCGCTGTAATCCGGGAGAAGACGGGGTGCAGCGCGGACAACGTCAGGGTCGGCACCATCCGCCCCGGTCCAGGAGGGCTTGGCGCCGTGTGGGTCAGCTGTCCCGTAGCGTCGGCCAAAGTATTGGCCGACGCCGGCAGGCTGCTCATCGGTTTCGTGAGCGCCAGGATCACAGTCCTGGCGGCGAGACCGATGAGGTGTTTTAAATGCCTGGCCACGGGACACACGCGCGTCAAGTGCGACAGTTGTTTTGACTGCGGCGGACTGTGTTTCCGCTGCGGTCAACCGGGGCATAAGGCGGCAGAATGCTCTGCCGCCCCTCACTGCCCAGTGTGTGCGGCGGGCAATAAGCCCGCCAATCACCAGATGGGGCAGAGAGGCTGCAAGCCTCCCCGCAGTTCTCGGCAGACGTCGGGGGTTAGCCAGTCGACCCAGGCTGCCTCCGATGTAGTTCGTGCGTCGACGTCGTCGCCCATGGGGGAGGTTGTAGAGACGATCCAGTAATGGATCAAGTCTCCAACCTCCTGGTCCAGACGAACCTGAACCACTGTGCCGCGGCGCAGGATCTCTTCCTGCAAACCATGGCACAGTGGTCGATAGGTGTTGCCGTAGTCGCGGAGCCCTATTCTGTCCCTCCCCGTCCAAACTGGATGGGTGACTGGGACGGCTCCGTGGCAGTCGTCGGTTCCACGACGGCTCATTCCCCGCCCTTGTCGCTAAGAGACAAGGGCACTGGATATGTTGCCGTCGAGTGGGGGGGGATCACCATATATGGTGTTTATTTCTCCCCCAACCGGAGTTTGAACGACTTCGAGGTTTTCCTAACCAGCTTGGAGACCTCGATACGGCGACTAGCGTCTGGGCACGTCCTTGTGCTGGGGGACTTCAACGCAAAGTCCATTGCGTGGGGTTCCCCCAGGACGGACGCCAGGGGCGAGGCCGTAGAGGAGTGGGCGGCCTCGGTGGGCCTCTGTCTTCTAAACAGAGGCTCCACCAACACGTGCGTGCGACAGCAGGGGGGGTCGATAGTGGACCTTTCGTTCGCTACCCCTGCCCTCGCCGCACGAGTAAGGAACTGGTGTGTCCTGGAAGAGGTTGAGACGCTCTCGGATCACCTATATATCCGATTTGAGCTCTCCCGGACCCAGGACTCCAGTAGGGGTCACGTGGCGCGGCGTTTATCCCGCTTTCCGCGGTGGGCTGTTGCCAGGCTGAACCGGGACCTACTAGAGGAGGCAGCCATAATTCACTCGTGGCTGTCTCCTCAGGCTCCGACCGAGGAGGTCGACGTGGGGGCTGGCCGCTTTCGCGATGCGATTACGCATGTATGCGATGCGGCCATGCCCCGCGTTCGAGGTCGTCGGCCTCCAAGGAAGGAGGTCTACTGGTGGTCCCAGGAGCTGGCGGACCTCCGTGCGGCCTGTACACGTGCCCGGAGGTCCTACACGCGCAGTCGGCGGCGTCACCGTGGAGACGGTGAGGAGGACCGGCTTCATGAGGAGTACCGACGGGCGCGGAAAACTCTGAAGCTGGCCATTAGCCGCGCCAAAGAAGAAAAAAGACAGGAGATGCTGGAGGGTCTTAATCGTGACCCCTGGGGTCGCCCTTACCGCGCGGTGCGACAAAAGCTCCGCGCGTCGGGCCCCCCCCTTACGGAGACTCTCCAGCCCAGCTTCCTGCGAGAAGTGGTTGAGGGCCTTTTCCCGCAACAAGCGGAACACACTCCCCCGGCGATGGCCTCCTTGGCCGGAGACGACGGGGAGCACGGGGAGGAAAATGTTCCGCCCGTCCGGGATTCGGAGGTAGGGGCGGCTGTTCTACGGATCCGTTCCAAGAACACCGCCCCTGGGCCAGACGGGGTACCGGCCCGAGTGCTGGCCCTGGCCCTCAACCACTTGGCAGACCGCCTCGGGGAGGTGTTCGACGCTAGCTTGGCGTCGGGACGCTTCCCTGAGTGCTGGAAGAGCGGGAAGCTGGTCCTATTGAGGAAGCCGGGACGGCCTGCCGATTCGGTCGCGGCCTATAGGCCCATCGTGCTGCTGGACGAGGCGGGCAAATTGTTTGAGAGGGTTCTTTCTGCCCGCATCGTCCGGCACCTCTGCGAGGTGGGCCCCGATCTGTCGGACGCCCAATTTGGTTTTCGGGCGGGGCGTTCGACAGTCGACGCTGTGTTGCGCCTGAGGGCCGTGACCGAAGAGGCCGTGAGCTGTGGCGGCGTGCTGTTGGCGGTGTCATTGGACATCGCCAACGCATTCAATAGTCTGCCATTCAGCTGCATCAGGGAAGCACTCCACTATCATGGGGTGCCAAAGTACCTGAGGCGGCTGGTGGCAGACTATTTAGAGGAGCGTACCGTCGTGTACGAGGACCGAGAAGGTAATTTGAGGAGTCGGCCCATGTCGTGCGGTGTTCCACAGGGGTCTGTTCTTGGACCCCTCTTGTGGAACATAGGGTACGACTGGGCCCTTCGCGCCGATTTCCCCCCCGGGCTGGGTGTAATCTGTTACTCAGACGATACCCTCGTGACAGCCCGGGGGGCAAACTTCCAAGAGGCGGCGCGCCTGGCCACAGGGGGAGTCTCCCTGGTGGTCGGGCGCATTGAGGCGCTGGGCTTACGGGTGGCCCTAGATAAGACGGAGGCCCTGTTATTTCATGGGCCCCGTCGTGGTCCACCCCCTGGCGCCTCAATCGTGGTCAACTCGGTCCTCGTACCGGTTCGGGCCCAGATGAAATATCTGGGCCTGATCCTCGACGGGAGGTGGCTCTTCGACGAGCACTTCCGACAGCTTGCTCCAAAGCTGGTCGGCGCTGCGTCTGCCCTAGGGCGACTTTTGCCCAATATGGGTGGACCCAGCGTCGCGACAAGACGGCTGTACACGGGGGTTGTCCGGTCAATGGCGCTGTACGGTGCACCGGTGTGGGCGGCGGCTCTGACCGCCCAGAATAGGGTACGCCTCTGGCGCCCTCAGAGGGTAATGGCGGTCAGAGCCATACGCGGTTACCGCACCGTTTCTACGGAGGTGGCATGCGCGTTGGCCGGAACTCCCCCGTGGGATTTGGAGGCGGAAGTGCTCGCCGAAGTTTATCGGCGAGTGGCTGACTCCCGGGCGGAGAGCGGATTTCGCCCTCCGCCCGAGGATGTGCGCGAGTGGCGCGAAGCCGCTCGCCGAGCCACGATGGCTCGTTGGTCGTTCCGGCTGGAGACTCCACGCGCTGGCTTCGCCGCCGTGGAGGCTCTCCAGCCGGTCATCGCCGAGTGGGCAGGGCGGCAGCACGGGACCCTTTCCTTCCGACTGACGCAGGTGCTTTCCGGGCACGGTTGCTTCGGAAAGTACCTGCACACGGTCGCTAGGAGGGAACTGAGTCCCGCCTGCCACCACTGCGACTGCAGTGAGGACTCGGCCCAGCACACGCTGGCGGTCTGCCCCGCATGGGCGGCGCAGCGCCGGGCCCTCACTGCAGTCATCGGAGTGGATCTCTCGCTACCGGCCGTAGTACGCTCCATGGCCGGTAGCGACAGTTGTTTTACCGCGGTCGCAACCTTCTGCGAGGTAGTAATCTCGCGGAAGGAGGCGGCGGAGAGGGCCCGGGAGGACGACCTCCACTCGGACCCGATCCGCCGCCGGCGAACCGGGCGGCGGAGGCCCGCCTACCACAGCCTCATGCCGCCCTGAGTGTGGCCGCGGGTGGACGGGGTGGGTTTCCCCTCCACCCGCATTAGTTGGCCAGCCGCGAGGGGGCGGCGTCCGCGTGTGCCGGACGTCGCCTAAAGAGAGGAACATCAACATCGAGACGGAGCCCGCACCAGGAGCGGGCTGGCGCTAGGAGGGGTCCGGATGTCTTAACAACAGCTGTTCCCGGATCCCTCCTGTTACAGGCGCAGAGTGGCACACCGTGTGGTTTTAGTCGGTCCGAGTCCGACACACCACCCCGCCGCAAACCCCGGAGGGGTGACGGTCCGAGGGGATTTCCACACGTTAAAACAAAAAAAAAAAAAAGGGTTTGTGTCAAGTTTTCCTTCTCTCTGCAGTGTTGTTGTTCTGCGTAGTTTTTTCCCTTAGTAGACCCTTATAACACCCACGGGATCAATAGGGGTGGTGACAATCTGTATTCTTAATCCGTCACCACACGGATTAAGAACTTATTATTTTAGAAAGTCTATTGTATTAAAAAAAATGCAATTATATAATCCAATGTATAACAATATGATTATTTTAATTCATCATATCACAGAGATCATCAAGTCTGTCCCGGTTCCTATGCGAACATCTGTTGCAATCATTACGAGTAGTTGAAACCCTTAATGAGTCCGACAACAGTCTATCTACAAAGCGTCGATATCGCCTTACTTGGGTTGTGGAGGTCTGATGGTCGTCGTTCCACGTAAAAAAACGAAGTTTAGCCAGTGTCGTAGTTGACTGAAAGCCGACACCAACCTAGTTTGGCTCGGAGGATGATGATCATATCATATGTAATTTTATGGATTTGTGTGTGTGTTTGGATAGTAGGCTCTAGAACCAATGTTTTAACCAGAATAATTTAATATACACTTATTTTTTATTATTTCAATAGCAAATCGTACAACAAAAATAGCGAATTGAACGTCTAATAAATTATTTGGGTTTTCATAAACTGTCCGTAAACGACTCGTTTCAGTTTGTGTTTAAATGTTTACATGATTTAATTATAGCAATTTTTCATATACGAAATGTTTACAAGCATTGGATTACAGTTATTAAGGCTATAAAATCAAACAATTTATTTTGAAACACGATTTTTTGTGTATTTTATTTGTATGTTTATGATTTATTAATCATACCGCGGTTTGATACGGAAAGGAATTCGATACCATGATTTAAGTGCGTTATTATCTGTTGTCCTATATTTTTGTTTGTAATTTTATGTTGAAAAAAAATCTTTTATTTCGGCGAGTTTAGGTGTGTTGGCCTATAATTTTAATTACGTTCATTAAAAAAAAATACAGATACGAGTAATGGACGATTTCGAATAATTGATGATTATTTTAACAAAATTAATCATAATCATATCTATTTAAAAAAATACTGTGATAAATGTTACAACAAACAAAGAATATTGAAGGTACAAGTAATTTGAATAGAATAGTGTTATGCAAAAACATAAAATACTATAAAATTAATAATTTATGTCAAGCAGAATGTAAATTCATTATTAATCATCAACAGCCTTTAATAGTCCACTGCTGGACATAAGCCTCTCCTTAGAAAGGAGGTTTTGGCCTACTATACCACGCTGGCCAGACGGGTTGGTATAGGGTTTGTGTCAAATTCATTATTAGATCAGTATAAATAATTAAATAAGATGGCACAAAAGGCAACTAAGTATGGTGACCTGTTTCCAGGTAATCTGTGCCATCGTTTCACATACGTATCATTGGACGGGGCTCCCATGAGAAATTACCAGCTAGCCCACTATCCGTACGTAACGTTCTATTATGTAACTCGGTTTGATCCGATGCCGATGTACAATTCTCTTGTGTTATTATTCTCCCGATTCGTAAGCGTTATGTAAAGAAACCTATATGTTATAATATTGTATAACTAACACTAATGTAGTTTAGTGTGGTAGGCGGGTCCGCGGGCAAAAAGCTAGTCTTCAATATTACAATTTACTACAAGTATGTATTAAAACAGTTGCGGTGATGATTCACAAAGCGTTTTATCTCGGAAACTTTTATCAACCAATCTGTGGAACGGGTTATCGTCTGCGGTATTTTCGGACCGATACGACCTTCAAACCTTCAAGAAAAGAGCGTACTCCTTCTTAAAAGGCTGGCAACGCGTTCGTGACTCCTGAGGTGCAGACGTTCATGGACGGCGATGGCCATTTTCCATCAGGTGACCCGTCTGCTCGTCTGCCCCCTCTAACATAGCTTTAGTCTGGATTTACGTCTAAAGTTGCATTTAATAAGTATTGGTTATTGTAGACTCTCTTTTTATTAATTTAACCTTGTGTCGTTTGATTTAGAGAACACTATTGCATAACAATACATGTATAAGATGTTTAATTCATGTAAACATCTTATGGATGGACTTTTTAACTCATCGTCAATAAAAAATTGAATTTACTTTGTCAATCAAAACCTTTACAATATTTCTATATTCACATTACATACATCACAACACCGAGTCACATAATAATATAAAGTACCAATAATATTCGGATCACGCGCCACACACGGGAATCGAACAGGCAACCCGGAGTTTATTTACAATTCCCCATGTATGTCGTGATAAATCTAATTTGTGGATTCGCACTCCGAATGTCGTACTATGAATAAACTTTCCCGCTTTCTAGCTTTTCTAAGTAAAATATTTACATAGATTTTAGTACATAGAAATCACTATATTTTATGTAGTTTCAAAAATGGAGAAGTTTTTTTAAAGTGAAACTTCAAAAAAACTTCTCCTTCAAAGAAACTTCTTTAGAATCCTTGTAATTTGAAATTCTCTGAAATGAAAATGCGTCACGATAATGAAACAAACACATAAATGTATAGGATTAAGCCAACGAGAGAATGAGATAGAATACATTACATCATATCACATCACATCAACAGCCTTTAATAGTCCACTGCTGGACATAGGCCACTCCTTAGAAAGGAGGTTTTGGCCTACTATACCACGCTGGCCAGACGGGTTGCTATAGGGTTTGTATCTAGTTTTCCATCTTTTTGCAGTGCTGGTGTCCTGCGTTGTTTTGCGCCCTTAGTCGCCTCTTACAACACCTACGGGATGAATTGGGGTAGTGACATTCCGTATTCTTAATCCGTCACTACACGGATATTACAGATTTATTTAATATAATATTTAGACAGTGTTAATGTTTAATAATTGTTTATTTATATAAAATAATTTAATACTAGCTGGTACCCGTGACTTTGTTGTGACCCGTGAATTTGAAACACGCAGCCTTAGAAAGAAAAACGAAAAATAAAGAAAAATAGCCTAAGTAACTCCTTATCTAGACAACTACCTGGTAGTAAAATATTATCAGTCGTTTAGAAGATTACCCGGCACAAACAGACAGACAGACAGACAAAAAAACTAAAACTGCTTTTAGGCATAGGTATCGTGCAAATAACCGTGAGAGCATGAAAAACACCTTTTTTTTTTTTTTTTTTTTTTTCCCGTGCGGAAATCCCCTCGGATACCACCTGTCGGTGGCATGTCGGACACGAACCGACTAAAACCGCACGCCTTCGCCGGGTACTAATAGCCGGGGAACCAGGTATACCCTAGAAAGGAAGGCCCTGGTGCCCCGACATACCTCGGGTCATCTACAGACGAGTAGACGACCCCCGCCCCGTGTGGGAACCCCATGTTCCCTGTGCTCCCTGGAAGCGAGCGCGCTTCGCAACGCGCTCGCCGCCACCCCGGCCTGCTTCTGCTAGGGTGACAGATGGCCTCACCTGTCACCCCCAGGCCTGCGCTTATGGAGGACGAAGGTCGTTCTGCGACCTCCGGCGCCTGAGTCGCCTGCGCTGCCTGGCCCGTGCCCGGGCCTGGCGGGCCGGGAGAGTTCTAAACCTCTCCCGGTCCCGCTCCGCCGTCTCCTTCGCGAGCATAACTTGCTCGCAGAAGGAGACGGCAGAGTTCCACGCACTCTCGCTCCGCACGATAGCCGCAATCAGGCTATCGAGCGAGAGAACTCCCACTCCGATGGCCGCCACGAGGTCTCGCCTCTGCTCAACCCACGCCGGGCACTCTGCCAGCGTGTGGAGAGCCGTGTCCACGGTCTGGCCATCGCAGTGGTGGCACTCAGGCGTTGGCTCCTTGCGGATCAGACACAGGTGATCTCCGAAACATCCCTTCCCAGTGATCACCTGCGTCAATCGGTATGAGAGGGTCCCGTGACGCCTCTCGAGCCAATCCTCCATAACGGGTCTTACCGCCGCAATGACGGCGTGCCCGGCGCTCGGTTGCCCGAGTCGTTCCCTCCACTCCCCTATGATGACCTGGCGGAGTTGGGATTTCCGGTCATCGATTTCTCGAATCTCGGGGTATCGACCCAACTCCTGCGCCTCCTTGCGCCACTGATACAGTGCTGCAAGGGCTCTCGCCTCCAGGTCCCACGGTGGAGTTCCGGCCAGGAGACTCGCCGCCTCGAAGGAGATCGTGCGGTACCCCCTTATGATCCTGATGGCCAGCATTCGCTGCGGTCGCCGCAGTATCGCGACGTTGCTGGCCTTCAGGGCCCCCGCCCATACTGGGCACCCGTAAAGGGCCATGGACCGCACAACCCCCGAGTAGAGTCTCCGGCAGGAGTCATCGGGTCCCTTCATGTTGGGCAGCAGCCGCGCCAACGCACGCGCTGCCCCAACCAACTTGGGGACCAGACCTCGGAAATGATATCCGAAGTCCCATCGGCCATCGAGTACGAGCCCCAGATACCTGATCGAGGGCTCGATGCCGATGCGAGTGCCTCCTACCGTGAGGCTAGATCCCTCAGGCGGCTTCCTCCGAAGCCCGTGGAAGAACAGGGCCTCGGACTTGTGCAGAGCCACCTCGAGACCCAGCCGCCGGATACGCTCAACGACTTGGGCAACCCCGGCCGTGGCCCTCAGGGTTGCCTCGTGGTGCGTCTTGCCGCGCGCCGTCACGAGTGTGTCGTCCGCGTAGCACACGACGGCGACACCATCCAAGAAGGTACCACGAAGCACCCAGTCGTAGCCGATGTTCCACAAGAGTGGCCCTAACACCGACCCCTGCGGAACACCGCACGACATTTCACGCCTACCGAGACCGGTCCTACTGGGGTAGACGACGGCTCTCTCCGACAAATATGCCCCGACTATGCGGCGGAGGTAGAGAGGCACTTCGTGATACACGAGCGCCTCCCTGATGCAGCTCCAGGGCATAGTGTTGAACGCGTTGGCGATGTCCAAGGACACCGCCAACACCACTTCGCCCCGGGAGACTGCTTCCTCCGCCAGAGCCTTCACGCGCATGATCGCATCCACGGTGGAGCGCCCCTGACGGAAACCGTACTGGTTGTCCGCCAGATCCGGCCCAACCATCACGAGATGCTTGACGAGGCGCCTTGCAATCACTCTTTCAAAGAGCTTACACACCTCGTCAAGCAACACTATGGGCCGGTAGGCGGACGGTGAGTCCGCCGGGCGCCCCTCCTTTCGGATGAGGACCAGTTTCCCCGTCCTCCACAATTTCGGAAACTGGCCCCGCTCGAGGCATGCGCTGAAGAACCCTCGCAGTCGGGGCTCGAGAGCCTCGTCGACTAAGGCCAGGACCCACGCTCGGCCAGGAATGCCATCGGGTCCCGGGGCGGTGTTTTTGGCTTTAAGCCGTAACACCGCCACCCTTAGTTCCACCCCAGTGACCTCAGGCACGTCGTCGTCATCCACGTTAGGCGCCTCAAGCGCCGGAGGCGGAGCCATCTGTGGCGGAGTATGCTCCACCACTCGCGTTGGGAACAGGGAGCCAACGACCCTCTCAAGCAGCTCTGGCTGAAGACACCGTGTGAGCGGCGGGGCCCATGGGCGCATCTTGCCCCTAACCATACGGTAGGGGCGTCCCCACGGATCCCGCTCCAGTGTCTCCAGCATCTCGGGGCGGGCCTCGCTCTTGGCCCGCTTTATCGCTGCCTGAAGGGTCCTCTTGGCAACCCTGTAACCCGCTAACAGCTCCGCCTCTCTCGCTGCCGCATCTTCGGGGCGGCGACGCCTCCTGCGGAACCTGGACCACTGGCGGCGCGCGGTCACGCAGGCTTGACGCAGCCGTGCGATCTCCGGCGACCACCAGTAGACCTGGCGCCTTGCAGTATTGGGCTGAGCCCTAGGCATCGCCGCATCGCAGACGCGGGTCATGGCCTCCCGGAACCACTGTGCTTCAGCATCGACGTCGACAGGCCTGTCCGGCGCAGGAGCCCAGGCCTGTACGATGGCGGCTTCCAGGAGGAGGTCGCGATCTAAGCGCTTGAGCGCCCAACGTGGTTCAGGTGGTGCCGGTCTGACCGGCGCGCCATCTGCAGGGGCGGAGACGTCAAACCGAATATATCGGTGATCCGAACCTGTCTCCTCCCCGACAACGACGCGCCAGCCTTGGACACGACGCGCTAGCGAGGGGCACGCGAACGAGATGTCCACGATCGAACTACCCCTCGCCGTCACGAACGTGGCCACGGCCCCCCGGTTTAGGAGAACTAGGCCGAATCTTTCAGCCCAGTTCTCCAATGCCCTGCCCCTCGGGTTCGTGCGCAGGGAACCCCAAGCCTGCGACCAGGCGTTGAAGTCCCCCAGCACAAGAACCGGGTGGGGGCGACAGGCATCGACGACGACGGCCAGCTGAGCGAGCCATTGCTCGAACTCAGTTAGGTTTCGGTTCGGCGTGAAATAAGCGGCCACGACCGCTATATCTCCAACTATCGCCGCTACACAGCCCCGTCCCCTTGCAACTACTGCAAGAGGTGGAGTGCCGGCTGCGGTACCGTGCACCAGGGCCGCCGTGCCGTCCAAGTCGGTCTCCCAGGCAGGCCCGAGAAACCGATGGACATATGGCTCGGCGATAGCGGCGATGTTGATGGACCACTGTGCCATGCTCTGGAGCAGAAGATCCTGAGCATCGGCACCGTAGCCTACGTTCACCTGGAGGATGCGGAGATGTGGATCCATCACTGGACTTGCATCCCCGCATCCCGCAGCGAACTTTGCGGCTGTCCAGCGGCACTCTCCGTCTGGATCAGCGGCTCGGAGGCGGAAGGTCTGCCTCCCGGCTTCGGTCGCGATAGGGCACAGGCCTTACCACCAACCCGGTGGTCGGCAGGCTTGCCCCCCGCTGCGCACCTAAAGCAACGCAGCGGAGCGTTGCAGCCACCCGCCTTGTGACCGGGCTGGCCACAGCGGAAGCATCGGTCACCTACGGTGGCCTCCGCCGTGCAGTGCACCCCTACGTGACCCACCGACAGGCACCTGAAGCACCTTGCCGGTCGGGCCTGCAGGAGTCGTGCCTGCGCCCTCAGGAAACCTCCGACCAGGAGGCTCCGTCCATCGGCGACCTTCTGGGCCGCCGCGATGGGGCAGCTGACAACCGCTGCCCCCTGTCCACCGGGGCCGAAGCGTATTGCTCCGGCCTTCACGCTGTCCAGAGGGCAGCTTCCCGTCTCCGCCACGGCGAGTCTGAGCTCGTCCGCCGTGACAGAGTCGTCCAGGCCCGTGATGCGGACTTCGGCGCATTTAGTGGGCCTGGACACTCGGACGTCAGCTGCATTCAGTGACTCCCTCAGCTTAGCCGCTAGGGCATCGGCTTTGGGGCCACTGGTAGCGCCGGCTACCTCGAGGAGCCGGGCTCCCGTCCGTGTGTTCTTACACCGGACGCCCGGAATCTCGAGGGCTTTGAGGTCCACGTTGGCCTTGACTTTCGTCAAGACCTCGGCGTACCCCACGCCCCTCTCCGCTGCCTCCGCCGTCAAAGTGATAACGACGGCCGAGGAGCGAGGGGCGCGGAGCTTCCTCGGCGCTCCCTTCGCGGCGGCGGCGGCGTCCCTCCTCGCCTTCTTGGCCGCTTTTTTGGCGGCCTTCCGCCTCTTTTTGTTGTCCCCGGCCACCGTCCAGCCCTGCTCCAACGAGCGCTGTGCGGTGTCAGCCGGGGCCGAGACTGGGGCTTGGGTTGGGGCCGCCTTCCCCCTCCCTTTGCCCTTTCCGGCCTTCTGGGGCGGGGGCGCTGATGACGGCCCAGCCACCCTAGCTGCTGGCTGGGCTGTTAGGCCCACCTTGGCAGCGGCCGCATATGTCGCCTTTGGCGGAGCCAGAGGTGGGCGACAACGGGCGCTCTCTATTGCGGAGATGCGCCTCATAATCCGCTCCTCCATCTCCGCCATGAGTCGGACTAAGCCCGGCTCCGGCTCCGGCTCCGGGGCGGACAGCGCCAACGGTGCCGAAGGCGCTGGTGTGGCACCAGCGTGGGCACGAGCCTTGGCGAGATCCGCCTCGAGGCGGGCTCTCTCCCTTTATTTATTTGTATAGAATTTATTTTTTTCGGAAGTTTCACTTCTGCTGTGGGTGGATTGCCTACACACACTTTTTTATTTAGGTTACCGTAAGTCCAAAGGCCTAAGTGATTCTGGTGCTGGCAATCATAGGGTGGCAAAGCACTGGTAGGTTGACTCTCGAGTTGTAGGGGGCCATATTCAACTAGTGTATGAATGTATTATTGTATGCTTATAGTTATAAACTACACCATACCAATTCATGCCATAAAAAATATAATATATAAATATCTTGGGTCACGGTGTTTGTTGTCGTACTCCTCCGAAACTGCTCGACCGATTAATCTTACCGATTAATTTTATATGTCAGAACAACGTTTGCCGGGTCAGCTAGTATGTATATATGGTATGACCACGATCCCTTCACCGACGAAAAAAACATTTTACAGAAATACAGAAATTTTAGAGATTTTAAATAAAAATAAACTTATCATTGTACAGGAATACGTTCCTGATAAGTGGGCAAATGAACAAAAATCTGCTACCCACGTATTTATATTAAAAAAAAAACATGTTACTCCACAAGTACACAAAATAACATTTACCGGCGGACCCCCACGGTCAGGGAATTGTTTGAAGTGGGCAACATTAGTTTTTTTTCTGGTATAAATCTAGGCTATTACAACCATTATCTCAATCAAATCAAATGCTTATATAATGCTACCAATGTTGTCTCCAAACAAAATTGTTACAACACTGATTAATAAGTAAAGATCGCGTTCGTTAAAATTAATGATATTCAAAAACTCCGGTCGTTGGCGAACTTTGTAATTTATTGGCAAACAGGAATTCTAAACTTAATATTGTAGGTTCATACTTGTGCAAATTGTGTTGTCTTATTACTTTATGTGGGAAGAAATATGAGGCCGCGATGAAATTGTAAACAGTTTACATTTGATCAACAATGTTAACTTTTTGAACAGATGTGTGTGGTAAACGTAATATCAAGTATAGACCATTTTAGGAGCAAAACTGTAGGCTACTGTCTAGTTAAATACTTTTTCTTTATTAAAAGTTGAAAGAGTAAATTCTGAAAAAGAATTGGAAGACACATTAATCTCTTGAAGGCACATTAATTGCTAGTCGATACTCATTTTTGCCTTTCTGTAATCCATGAGAAATCCAACGGATTGTAGTAATCCAACGAACTGACTACACGGATAGCGTAGTGGTTTAAGCGCTCGCCACGCCGCTTCCTATTGCGCCAAGTGTTGTGGGTTCAAACCCCACATAGGACAACAACACTTTGTGTGATCTAAATTGTTGTTCTGAGTATGGGTATACTTTGTGTCCGGTTCGGTCCGTATGTTTGTAAAGTCCACCGCGACACAGGATTTATTCCTAGTGCGGGAGTTGTTTTTGATAAAAAAAAAACAGTGATCACCAAAAACCCGTAATCGAGGCCTCTAGATGCTGGTTTAAAGTAGGTACTAAAGGTTCAAGTTTACCCAGATACAGGGGAATAAGTCAATTATCTCCTGCGACTATATTAAATAAAAACATTAATAATAATCATCATAATCATTAACTTCTGTAAGGATAATAATGAAAGGATTGAAAATTGCTCCTTCAATACGTACGAAAACCTGAGAAAATAGATTTGCCGTTTTATCATTTATTTAACGAGTTATGGAGACCACTTTCGGGTTTTCAGGGATCACCACTGCTTTGCAGATACCGTAGATTCCAGTAGGGTAAAAGAAACAACAAGCCACGTCCAGGGTACGTTTCTCATAAGGGATAAATAAATTATGATCTGAAATATCCTGAGTCTCGGCGTTCTTTGTGTTCGGTGTTTCACTGTGTTTAAAAACCTCCTCTATGTTACAGAAATCTTTAATACGGGAGTAGTCTTGTACCAAAAAAATATACAAAAATATTACTTATTATTACTTTTTATTAACAGTTGTAGATAGCTAGCGAATTATAATAATTCACTAGAGGGAAATAAAAAGTGCGAGGAGATTGGAGTCTATTCTGGTAACATCTATTCATAGAATTCTTTTTTCCTTTTTGTAATTTGAACATCGTAATAAGAGGTCCCAAAATGTTGTTATATAAGTAGAAACATAAGAACTGTATAAATATATTATCTAATATACAATACCATTAATTATGTCACTAACAAACAGACTAGGTGAGCAAGTTTTAGTTAAGTTGTAAGTTACAACCGCGAAACTTCAGTTGTTGACAATAACTTAATTGTATCTAGTTCGAAGTTGCGGTGTAGCTGCCATGTCTTGGGAGTGTCTGATGTTAATTTCATGTTTGTTATGTTAGGTAGGCTTTTCATGTCATTTAGAGAACTGGATTTACAGGTTCCTCACTAGTTCGTGTGGTGTGTGGTGACGGATTAAGAATACGGAATGTCACCACCCCTATTCATCCCGCGGGTGTCGTCATAGCCGATTAAGGGAGCAAACTACGCAGGACAACGGCACTGCAAATAGAAGGAAAACTTGAAACAAACCCTTTTTTTTTTTTTTAACGTGTGGAAATCTCCTCGGACCGTCACCCCTCCGGGGTTTGCGGCGGGGTGGTGTGTCGGACTCGGACCGACTAAAACCACACGGTGTGCCACTCTGCGCCTGTAACAGGAGGGATCCGGGAACAGCTGTTGTTAAGACATCCGGACCCCTCCTAGCGCCAGCCCGCTCCTGGTGCGGGCTCCGTCTCAATAATTTTTTTTTCCCCCTCTCTTTAGGCGACGTCCGGCACACGCGGACGCCGCCCCCTCGTGGCTGGTCAAACTAATGCGGGTGGAGGGGAAACCCACTCCGTCCACCCGCGGCCTCACTCAGGGCGGCATGAGGCTGTGATAGGCGGGCCTCCGCCGCCCGGTTCGCCGGCGGCGGATCGGGTCCGAGTGGAGGTCGTCCTCCCGGGCCCTCTCCGCCGCCTCCTTCCGCGAGATTACTACCTCGCAGAAGGTTGCGACCGCGGTAAAACAACTGTCGCTACCGGCCATGGAGCGTACTACGGCCGGTAGCGAGAGATCCACTCCGATGACTGCAGTGAGGGCCCGGCGCTGCGCCGCCCATGCGGGGCAGACCGCCAGCGTGTGCTGGGCCGAGTCCTCACTGCAGTCGCAGTGGTGGCAGGCGGGACTCAGTTCCCTCCTAGCGACCGAGTGCAGGTACTTTCCGAAGCAACCGTGCCCGGAAAGCACCTGCGTCAGCCGGAAGGAAAGGGTCCCGTGCTGCCGCCCTGCCCACTCGGCGATGACCGGCTGGAGAGCCTCCACGGCGGCGAAGTCAGCGCGTGGAGTCTCCAGCCGGAACGACCAACGAGCCATCGTGGCTCGGCGAGCGGCTTCGCGCCACTCGCGCACATCCTCGGGCGGAGGGCGAAATCCGCTCTCCGCCCGGGAGTCAGCCACTCGCCGATAAACTTCGGCGAGCACTTCCGCCTCCAAATCCCACGGGGGAGTTCCGGCCAACGCGCATGCCACCTCCGTCGAAACGGTGCGGTAACCGCGTATGGCTCTGACCGCCATTACCCTCTGAGAGCGCCAGAGGCGTACCCTATTCTGGGCGGTCAGAGCCGCCGCCCACACCGGTGCACCGTACAGTGCCATTGACCGGACAACCCCCGTGTACAGCCGTCTTGTCGCGACGCTGGGTCCACCCATATTGGGCAAAAGTCGCCCTAGGGCAGACGCAGCGCCGACCAGCTTTGGAGCAAGCTGTCGGAAGTGCTCGTCGAAGAGCCACCTCCCGTCGAGGATCAGGCCCAGATATTTCATCTGGGCCCGAACCGGTACGAGGACCGAGTTGACCACGATTGAGGCGCCAGGGGGTGGACCACGACGGGGCCCATGAAATAACAGGGCCTCCGTCTTATCTAGGGCCACCCGTAAGCCCAGCGCCTCAATGCGCCCGACCACCAGGGAGACTCCCCCTGTGGCCAGGCGCGCCGCCTCTTGGAAGTGTGCCCCCCGGGCTGTCACCAGGGTATCGTCTGCGTAACAGATTACACCCAGCCCGGGGGGGAAATCGGCGCGAAAGGCCCAGTCGTACCCTATGTTCCACAAGAGGGGTCCAAGAACAGATCCCTGTGGAACACCGCACGACATGGTCCGACTCCTCAAATTACCTTCTCGGTCCTTGTACACGACGGTACGCTCCTCTAAATAGTCTGCCACTAGCCGCCTCAGGTACTTTGGCACCCCATGATAGAAACCCTATATCAACCCGTCTGGCCAGCGTGGTATAGTAGCCCAAACCTCCTTTCTAAGGAGAGGCCTATGTCCAGCAGTAGACTGTTATAGGCTGTTGATGTGATGTGTGATGCGAATAACGTTCGTGAATCAAACTTTATACGAGAAAAGGAGGGCATTTTTCGCAGACTTTGGTAGACGGTTAAAAAGAGCAGCTGGTCATTAACATAATACTCGTCCTACTCCAGTCGAAAAAAGTAGACATGGAATCTATTAAGATGATATACAGGTGTTTAGGAGACTGGTAATTACAAATCCGCACGCAGAAGAACGTGTGGTATTTATAAACCACTATCTGAACCGAATTTTTCATTGGTACTCGGCTACTTTTAGTCGTAGTATGATTTTACAAAGCCTATATAATTCCTTGATAAAAGAGCTATCCAAAAATAAAGAACTTTTTAATTCGAACCCGTAGTTCCTAAGATTAACCCGAACATTCAAACTCACACACTTTAAATCTTTGTAGTATTAGCAGAGATCTCTCACAATCTTATGTTCAGTCATTCGGAAGTTATGCGCGTCCATACTTTTCGGCGACTCATTTTTATTTTGGAAGGTTGCTGGTACTTATAGCTTAGGTATTACCTATTTTAAGTGCCAGCCGATCATGTTTTGTGATGTAAGATGTGCATACCTATATAATTGTCAAAAGAGTCAGTAAATATTGTAAAATAATAAAGAATAAATAAATAAATTTATCTCTAATTAATTAGGCATAAATTGATTTCGGACTAATTCAGTCAAAAACTATATTTAAGTTCCTCAATAGAAACAAAAAAGAAAGTTCAATCAAATAAGCACAATAGAAACAATAACAAACGGTAAAAAATTCTGCTTATTTCTGTGCGTGTAAGATATTATTTTTATTATCAGAACCACAGATAAAGTAGCCTAAAAAATATTACTAATGGAAAGCAGAATTTCAATCAACAGAAACGGCCAATTCTCAGAAACATTTTCCTTATAACTTCAAGTAATCAAGTTAGGTACAAAATATTCCCATTCCTTTCACAAAACACGATAGGATCTCTCCATCTCTAGGGGGTGGATTTCTAAGGGCTGGTAGTCATTAACGACACCCGATGCCTCTCCAATTAACCCGTTCATCATCAATACCTGATATAGGGTTCCGCGTCTGGAACTCTAAACCCTGATACTCTAAACAAAAAGTTTTTCGCAGTAAGTATTTTACTAAAATAGAAAAAGAAAACAATCGTAGAATGAAATAATAATCAACCATACTTTAGACTTCAATTTGGTTATTTCAAGATAAAGACTAAGACTCGCTACCAAGAAATTGCAAGCCTTATCGTACATTGTATATGACCTTCAAGCCTTTAAGGAAACCCCTAGAACTAACGTACACCCGCCAAAGACCAGCAAAGTGCCTGTGACTCCTGGAGTTGACCTTCTTTGTGTTTGCTTGTTTGACACTTATATCATAATTAGTGTAACATTTACGGGCCTGTTGATCTAGTGGTTAGTGCCTCTGACTGCTAAGCCGGAGGTCGTGGGTTCGATTCCCACCCAGGACATAGATTGTGTGATGAGCATGATCATTTGTTCTGTGTCTGGGTGTAATTTATCTGTAATATGTATGTATTTAAAAATATATAAGTATGTTTATCAGCAGTCTGGTTACCATAGTACAGGCTCTGCGTATTTTGGGATCAGACGGCCGTGTGTGAGATGTGTGAGGTATATTATATATTATTTAATATCATCATCTACCTAGCCTTATCCTAATTTTATTTTTATGATTCTTCTGTTCTACTCTATCATTCGTCATCTCACTGTTTACTCCCTTCCTAGCCACATCCTGTCTCACATAGTCCAGCCATCTTTTCTTTTTGGCCTTGCTTTTCTCTCAACTCTAATACCTAACAATTTTTTGCCCTCATTTTCCTTATCGCTCCGCATAACATGTCCATACCAAGATAACCTATTACTTCTTAACTTATCATCGCGTGGCGTTACTTTCAGACTCCCTCGTATATACTCATCCTTACCATACCTTGTCTATCCGAGTCACACCACACATCCATCTCAGGATTCGCATTTCGGCTACATTTAGGCGTCTCTTATTCGTTCTCTTAATGGACAATCTTTCAGAACCATACAGGATGGCAGGTCTGATGATAGTTTTATAAAATTTGTTCTTTTAGTGTAAATCTGAAACTAGAGTTACAGATTGTCCCGTTACCGCAATATCTAATATATCATCGCTAAATAAAACCACGTGATGCATGCACGCCTGTTACACACCTCCTTCTCCTTTCACAAATTGCCAACCACAGACAAGATATTACGCATAAAAAAACTTTTATACAATATGATAGATGTAAAGTAATATTGTAGAATTCGAATTAAGGACTTGTAGCACAAGTAATACAGACTTGTATACTTTTACTGAACAAACACTGCGTTTTTGTCTTGAGTCTTAACACTACATATGTAGATTATTCTTAGAGGAAACGGTTTTCAACTTCAAGATAATTGGCAAATAAGCACACACAACTTTTTAATGTAATTGTCATAACATAAGTATATGTCATTAGTTTCTTGCCAATAATATTTTTAAATACTAACAACCATAAAAGGGTACGGAACCCTCGCAGAGCTTAATCAGCTCGCATCTCCCTATTATCACTATTTTGATTTCAAATAAATGGAAATGTTAATTATGAAATAGTCAGTGGAGATCGGTAGATACGATATAATGCTTGGTACAGAATAACTAATGTCATAATATTTATCTTTCATAAATAAAATTGAAGTGTCTGTTTGTACTGTCAAAATATTAGGTTTTTCATGCTTACACGGTTATTTGCACGATAACTATGCCTATAAGCCAAGTTAAATTTTTTGTTTGTTTGTCTGTCTATCTGTTTGTTCCGGGTAGTCTTCTAAACGGCTTGACTGATTTTGATAATATTTTACTACCAGGTAGCTGTCTATATAAGGAGTAAATTAAGTTTTTTTCTTCTAAGAAAAATCATTTAAAATTTTGTCCGATACTGGAATCGAACCAACTAAGGCAGCTTTTCAAATTCCGATGACTTTGCACAGGCTGACTATCAATCTGTGATTGTGTGGCATTTTAAAGGTATCTCTGTTCTTGATACCTATCGTGACCGCGATAATACCGGTAAACATAATTGTCTACTACTAGTTTCTGCCCGCGGCTCCGCTCGCGTGCATATCAGTTATCGCGGTATAAAGTAGCCTATGTTACTCGATGATAATGTAGCTTTCCGTTGTTGAAAGAATTTTAAAAATCATATAAATAATCTTGTTTCACATTTATAATATAAAGTACTTAAAATTGGATCAGATTTTTATTCAGTTTATAACAGTACATATTTTGTTGAAGGCACATAGGTTCACATAAATATAATGTTGTGTTAAAGATCTTATATATACGTGAAGAAATAAGGAGTGATCGATTGACAGATAATACATATCCAATTTCAACCCAATCCTTTTTAACGTACATTTTTCTCTGACAGCTTCTCCTTTATATAGCTTTAACTCGAATCGGTATGTTTAATTCGATTACATTCGATCAGTAAAGCGATTCAAATAGTACTAGTATTTTTGTCGACTCTGCTCCATAGATACACTCATGCTTAGTTTCTCGAATGGATAGACAGAGTCGTATTAAATATCACATCATTTTTTAACTCGAATCGGTATGTTTAATTCGATTACATTCGATGAGTAAAGCGATTCAAATAGTACTAGTATTTTTGTCGACTCTGCTCCATAGATACACTCACGCTTAGTTTCTCGAATGGATAGACAGAGTCGTATTAAATGTCACATCATTTTTTAACTCGAATCGGTATGTTTAATTCGATTACATTCGATGAGTAAAGCGATTCAAATAGTACTAGTATTTTTGTCGACTCTGCTCCATAGATACACTCACGCTTACTTTCTCGAATTGATAGACAGAGTCGTATTAAATGTCGCATCATTTTTTAACTCGAATCGGTATGTTTAATTCGATTACATTCGATGAGTAAAGCGATTCAAATAGTACTAGTATTTTTGTCGACTCTGCTCCATAGATACACTCACGCTTAGTTTCTCGAATGGATAGACAGAGTCGTATTAAATGTCACATCATTTTTTAACTCGAATCGGTATGTTTAATTCGATTACATTCGATGAGTAAAGCGATTCAAATAGTACTAGTATTTTTGTCGACTCTGCTCCATAGATACACTCACGCTTAGTTTCTCGAATGGATAGACAGAGTCGTATTAAATGTCACATCATTTTTTAACTCGAATCGGTATGTTTAATTCGATTACATTCGATGAGTAAAGCGATTCAAATAGTACTAGTATTTTTGTCGACTCTGCTCCATAGATACACTCACGCTTACTTTCTCGAATTGATAGACAGAGTCGTATTAAATGTCGCATCATTTTTTTTACTATAATTTTATTCCCATCGGCGTAATACGGAGCAAGCCTATTGAATTTGACAGACCACTCTCTAAGAGTCAGATGAAAAAAAAAAAGGGAGTGTATGGAAAAAGAGGGACGGAATAATAGGTTAATTAAAAAGTCTTCCTGCAATAGGAAGAGGTTGCAAGACTACTGCTGCAAGGAATATTAAACTCACTGGCACCTACCAACCATGCGGTTTATGTGTTTGTATACCATTTTAGTAACATAAATACTGTTTTCTACAAAAATATTATTCACCATTAACACCCTTTAATAGTCCACGGAGGTTTTAGCCTACTATACCATGCTGGCCGGACGGGTTGGTATGGGGTTTGTTTCAAATTTCGCTTCTCTTTGCTTTATCTTGCGTAGATTGCTCTCTTAGTCTGCTCGTACGACATCTGCGGGACGAATAGGGTTGGTGACACTCTTTTTTGCTTTCCGTCACCACACGGGCTACTCCAATCATCAGTAAATATTTTACGTTTCATTTATTTTACCTTCCTTTTGTAGAGGCCTGCTTAACCGGAGTGATATTACTACCTTGCAGAAAATCCTTCTCCTTCTGAAGGATAATTGAAAGTGTGGCAACTCACTTGTGACTCTTAAGTTGTAGGTGTCTTACCATCAGGTGGCACGTCTGCACGTTTGCCCTCTGTAACGTTTGCCCTTTGTAACGGTAACAGTGCCGCGAGATGCGCGAGGTTAATTAATTTTCCCCATCTCAAAAAATGCCAATAGCATCTAAAGAAGTTTTCACTTCAGTGTCACGAGTTCAACGGTTTTTCCCATCTTAGAAAAGGTGTTTTTTTATAAAACCATGAAATACATTCTTTTGTTTGTTGTTCAAAAATGTCCAACGCGCCTAAAGAAGTTTTCACTTCAAAAATATGTTAACACACATATCCACGAAGAAACACTAGTTACAATATTTCGCACTAGCAAATTCGAAATGCACTTATTCCCCCATTACCAGTAAAGTTAGTTCTGGTGTAAAACAGATAGAGAGTCACTGGCTGATGGAGAGTAACTGTATGGCCCATTTCTCGTTCGCATTAATTGTCATCTACAGTAGGACGTATTGCTCTGTGGCCAGAAATAATTATGTGTGGAATTCAACCAGACAGAATGGCGACGTAGCGTTTCTGTGAATAGAAGTGACAGTGAAAAGCGTATCTGGTTTAATAGATACAACATATAGGAACATCTACATTTTAATACTGGAAAAAAAATCTACTTAATTGTAAATAATGTGGCGCACGGAAAACTATCATATTTGTAATACTAAATGTTAAAAGCTATTTTTTTTTTAATCAATGTGTGGTATAAGTTTATAACCTATGTAAATAATAAATAAAAAATAAAAACATGAGCTGTTGACACGTCATACATTTGACACGTGAGTGTCAGTGTTGCCATATTGTGCGTGACATGTGACATGGCACATTTGAAACTGTGCGTTTTGGCACAGGGCTGCCACGTGTGTTTTAATTTATTATAATAGGTCTTTACCTATGAAATTGCCGTTTTGTAAACAATAAGTGAAAGTACTTATTTTTTCAAACTTTTTTATTTCTGTTATTCGAAGTAAACACCCATGCAATCGACGCATCTTTGCCGACGCATTGGCAGTTTATTGATGCCCTTCTTGAAATCAGCTGGACGGGAGGCAACAAACTCTTCAAAGGCATTTTGTACTGCCTCTCGGGAATTGAATTTTTTACCCACTAAAAAGTTGTCTAAATTTTGGAAAAAGTAGTAGTCGGTAGGTGCAAGGTCTGGTGCAATTGCACATCTGCAACCAGCTTTGGTCAATCGGTCTTCCCCACTGCTCCTTCACGACAACGTGCGACCCCATACTGCGCAACAGACAGTCTCCAAGCTGCAAGAGCTGGGGTTGGAAGCTCTCCCTCATCCGCCATACTCACCAGACCTTGCACCTACCGACTATTACTTTTTCCAAAATTTAGACAACTTTTTTTTCATATTTTATATTTGTGAAATTCGTGTATAAAAGCTGTCGTGTGTTTTAGAAATAAAATATGTTTTCATTATTTCTTCTTTCTCTTTCTAAAAACAGCTGCCCTGAACCTATAGGGCCTATATTCGATATGCTTTAACCTGCCATGGCATAAAAAGTTAAGGAAATAGTAGTCGATGAAATAAAACAGACATTTAAAACTTCAATTCGGTTGATACTCGTACAATTAAGCACCAATTCACAATCTGTCTCGGGACTTCGTTTGATAAAATACTTACCAACGTAAAACTCTTTTTTTTGTTAATTTGGCATTTTAATACCAATGGTGACAGCTAAAGAATATTTTAAATTGATTGTTCTATGAATAGGTCTACTATTACATAAAGTAACATCTAAAAGTTGGATTTTTTGGTATCTTTTTATGATCATAGCTCTTGACTGTAATGTATTATTATGGCATTGTCATTAATTTAATTTTTGTTATGCTAGCAAAATATAGTTCTCAGAAAGCTTTTCTGTTCTTAACAAGAATATAAATTAGTTTTAATTTGATAGATATATCTAGCGTTTAATTTATAATTTAAATTCTCCATTTTACGCTACATTACCTACAAAAGTATCTTAATAAAAAAGAGAAAATGGACCATTTTAATGAGATGATTTTTGACAGTAACAAGGGCCTATCAAAATGGTCAGACACAAACATATTTTCTGTAGTTGATAAGGGTTCTGCGACGGATCCCTCAGAGATAAGGACCAGTGTTTTTCGATATATTGTTTGACTGTTTGTTTGTTTGTTTTGGACATAATTTTTTTGATGGAGATTCTTAATATCACGTGCAGAATGTGTAAAACAATGACATGTTGTATTCAACGGTACTTTTAGTATTCAGTGCTCTCATTTTAGGGGCAATAAGTGGCTTTCGTAACAATGATTAACCATTACACCATGACTTATATTTACCACTACCAACTCAAATTAAAAAAGCCATGGGTCATCTGATGTTAAGTGCTATCATCGCCCATGGACCCCTGCAACTTAAGTGTCACAAGTACGTTGTCGCCCTTTGAGTCCTCTCCTCAGAATCAAGGGGGGGGGGAGGGGAGTTTAGGCTCCAGTAACCTCACTCACTCCGTGAACGGCAACGATAAAGTTGCCTAACACCGGTTTTCTGTGATGCCGTCATATCACTCTCTTATATTTGCAGTATATGTCCGCGCTAAAAGTCAGAGTTACCAGTTTCGGAGGCCATATCAATAAAACACGAACTGATAATCATTTGTTTATTCTTGTATAATCGGTAATCTGATGTGTCGTTTCACTATTACATCCCTGTATTTATAATTTCTACAACGGTTATAGCATCTACAGTATCTTTTATCAACAATTAACTGTGTATACTGACACTACATGTGACAAATATATCTAATAACATCACTTAAATATAACAAAAAACATTTTTAAAGCTTCGCCACGCACATACTTATGATTGTTATGTTGGGGGTTTCGTCATTACGATGACAAAAACAGGGTTGATATCACATCACATCAACAGCCTTTAGTAGTCCACTGCTGGACATAGGCCTCTCTTTAGAAAAGAGGTTGGTATAGAATAGATAATATTAATATTAACTTCTAAAATCTTTTACAAGACCGTCTGATCCCAAACTAGGCACAGCCTGTGCTATAGTAACCCGACTGCTGATAAACATCAACAGTCATCATCAACAGCCTTTAATAGTCCACTGTAGAGATTTTAGCCTACTATAACACGCTGGCCAGAAGGATTGGTGTTGGGTTTGTTTCAAGTTTTCCTTCTCTTTAGCATTACAACAGCACTGCGCTGTTGTAATGCTTAGCTTGCTCCTTCACTCGGCTCTTACAACACCCACGGGATGATAAGGGGTGCTGACACTGCGCATTCTTAATCCGTCACCACATGGAGAGTTAAACATACTTAAATATTTCTACATACATACATATTATAGATAGAGACACAGAACAAATTTAACTTGTTTATTATATGTCTACAATTATTTGTCCTAGGTGGTACCTAATCGAAACCACTACCTCTGGATTAGCAGTCGAGATCGCTAACAACTGGACCTTTTGGCCCATTTTATATAGATGATATTCTATGTCAAAACATTAATTCGATCGGTTTGATCCAAGCTTGATTAAGGAAATCTTTTCATAGTTTATATTTCCATTAACGCTTCCATTTCCTCTTAATCTATGTTATGAAAATGTCTGTATGTGACGTCACAAATTGTCCCCTATTCAGTTTCGAGATTACAGGCGGCAACGCGTGCCGAACTAATTTCAGTTGAAAATTTTCACGTGAGTATTATCCGAATAATTTGAGAACGTGGGAGGAATTTTTAGAGAGGACAACTTGAAATTTATGAAAATGATCGCTGTAAATGAGCCGTATTATACTGCAGACGTTTTTCAAATACCTTTTATGGTGCATGCCAGAATGCGAAACTAGGAGATAGTTAAATATAAAAATTCGAGTCTTAATATTTCTTCGATGTTATATTTTGTATAGTGAATATTGTATGTATGTTGGATTTCCAAGAGCTTCAGTAAGCTCTTTTCTAGAACGAATCAAAGCGGCATTGCTAGGCTCGTATCAAATATGGTTAGGTAGAACACGGCAGACAGTGGGGAGCGCTGACGCTTCGCAAGAAGTATTCCCTAAACTGGGTCGTAATTCCCAGTCGCTGTCGAAGTCACATGTGTTGCCCCCATCTATCACGCGATGGACCCGGCACCCGCACGGTGAATCCATGGAACGCTAAGAAATGGTTCTATATGTGTATTAATGCATGTGTGTGCTGTTATTTTATTTTATTTTATTTTATTTTCCACCCTCGTAAATGTATGTTAATTTGAAGCAAAAGGTCGTCAACTCTTGTGACGCTTGAATTGCATGTATCTATGAAATAAACTTAATTCAAGCAGTGTTAAGCAGTTCTTTTGCTGCTTTTCACCGAGTGAGAGAGGTTACCGGATAATTCCCCCCAAATCTGATTCTGGAGGAAGGGGGCTCAAAACCGCACCTTCTTGTGACTCTTAATTTGCAGGTATCCGTGGGTGTCATAAGAGCCGACTAAAGAGGCAAACTACGCAGGGGAACAGCACTGCAAAGAGAAGGAAAACTTGTAACTAACCCTTTTTTTTTTTTTACATGTGAAAACCCCCTCGGGCCGTCACCCCACCGGGGTTTGCGGCAGGGTGGTGTGTCGGAATCGGACCGACTAAAACCACACGGTGTGCCACTCTGTGCCTATAATAGGAGAGATCCGGGAACCGCTATTATTAAGACATCCGGACCCCTCCTAGCGCCTGCCCGCAATGGCGCGGGCACCAACTTCGGGTACATTCTCCATTTAGGCAACATCCGGCACACGCGGACGTCGCCTCCTCGCGGCTGGCCGTTATGGCGGATGGAGGGGAAAACCCGTCCCGTCCACCCGCGGCCACACTCAAGGCGGCATGAGGCGATGGTAAGCGCGCCTCCGCCGCCCGGTTCGTCGACGACGAATTGGGTCCGAGGAGAGGTTGTCCTCCCGGGCCCTCTCCGCCGCCTCCTTCCGCGAGATGACGTCTTCGCAGAAGGATGCGACCGCGGTAAAACATCTGTCACTAACGGCCATGGAGCGTATGACGGCCGGTAGCGAGAGATCTCCTCCGATGACTGCAATGAGGAGTCGGCGCTGCGGCGCCCAAGCCGGGCAAGTTGCCAGCGTGTGCTGAGCCGATTCCTCACTGCAATCACAGTGGTGACAGGCGGGACTCAATTCCCTCCTAGCGACCGAGTGCAGGTACTTCCCGAAGTAGCCGTGCCCGGAAAGGACCTGCGTCAGCCGGAAGGAAAGGGTCCCATGCTGCCGACGTGCCCACTCGAAGATGACCTGCTGGAGCGCCTCCACGGTGGCAAAGCCAACACATGGGGCCTCCAGCCTCGACGACCAACGAGCCATCGTGGCTCGGCGACCGGCCTCACGCCACTCGCGTATCTCTTCGGGCGGGGGCCGAAAGCCGCTATCCGCCCGAAACTCAGCCGTCCGCCGATATACTTCGGCGAGCACTTCCGCCTCCAAATCCCACAGGGGAGTACCGGCCAATGCGCACGCCGCCTCCGTCGATACGGTGCGGTAACCGCGTATGGCTCTAAGTCGCGACGCTGGTTCCTCCCAAATTGGGCAAAAGTCGCCCTAGGGCAGAAGCAGCGCTGACTAGCTTTGGAGCAATCTGTCGGAAGTGCTCGTCGAAAAGCCACCTTCAGTCAAGAATCAGGCCCAGATACTTCATCTGGGCCTGAACCGGTACGAGGACCGAATCGACCGCGATGGAGGCGCCGGGGGGCGGACCACGACGGGGCTAATGGAACAATAGGGCCCCCGACTTGTAACTAACCCTATACCAACCCACCTGGCCAGCGTGATATAGTAAGCCAAAACCTCCATTCTAAAGAGAGGCCATTGGCCAGCAGTGGACTATCAAAGGCCGATGATGATAATGATGGGTGGCGCTAGTCACTTACTATCACGTGATCCGTCTGCTTGTTTGCCTCTTACATTATGAAAAAAATGCATTCTCCTCTAGAATTTTCAAAAGAAACAGGCAATATTTTGAAGATTTATTGATATTATCTTACCATACAAAAATCTATACCAGTATTATAAAGACGTGAAGTGAGTTTATATGTTCAGGGTGATCTCCAGTACTACGAATCCGATTTTGAAAATTCTTATACTGTTAGAAAGGTATATTATCCTTGAGTGCTACAGACTACTTTTTAAATGAAAAACACGCGGGCGGAGCCGCTGGCAAAAATTAGTTTGTTATAAAATATCAAATAATATTTTCTTAGGATTTCTGTGATTTTTCCAGTCGAGCCGACCCATTTGTGGCAAATCATGACTCCATGATAACAAAGTAACCATAAATCAACAATCCACTAATATTTTTTTTACTTTTTTGAAATAACGGTCCAGTTCAAAAGTATAATTCGGAACTCATCATTAATTTGAATAAAGAAGTATTGATTATTTTGTTCAACGAACACAGAATATTTAGAATGAAAATAAACTTTATTACACACATGTGTACAAAAAGCGATATAATCACTAAAAAATAATTAATTACTTTTCTTTTTTTTTTTAGAAAAGACAACTCCCGCACTAGGAATAAATCCTGTGTCGCGGGCGACTTTACAAACATACATGAAACGGACACAAAGAACATCAAGACTCAGAACAACAATTTGTGAATCACACAAAGTTGTCCCATATGGGGATCGGACCCATCGTCGTAGTCGTAGTAGATCGTAGTGGTTTAAGCGGTCGCCGACCGACCGCTTAAACCACTACGCCAACCGTGCAGTCGATTACTCTTACACTAAACAAAATAGGTAAACAAATAATAATGAAATGTATTCATGTTATGAAAAAAATATATTCGAGAGATTTTAAACCCAATTATAACAGTATCAGATACCAATTTTCGTGAAATACTATTCATTATCCAAAATTGATTTGAATTGATGACTAGTGGACGGATGGCGAAGTGGTTTAAGCGGTCACTCGCACTGCCTACTGCTCTGGGTGTTGTGGGTTCGATCCCCGTATGGAAAAACACTTTTTGTGATCCCCAAATTGTTGTTTTGAGTCTGAGTGTTCTTCGTGCGTTTTATGTATGTTTGTAAAGTCTCCCGTGACACAGTATATATTCATAGTGCAAGAGTTGTCTTTTTAAATAGAATAGATTCTAACATTAAACTTCACACTTTAAAAAACCTCTGAAAGCAAATGCAAACGTAAAATTCATATTTTTTTCCAAACAGAAGCTCCGCTCTCCAGCGAACATTCCAGAACAGTTTAGCACAAGTTATTCAGTAAAATGTCACAACGAAATAGTGCCCTTATCTCGTGCAACTCGGTCTGTGACGTATTGTGTTCCATAACTGGCTACAAAATGGTTTCTACATGGAAAATAGTCGAGTTTTCGCAAAATGGCCGTTGCGTTATGAGAGTGAATAAATACACACAACGTTTATAAAGATACTTGTTTAATCTATTAGAGCATCTTATAACAGTTTATTTTTTTATTTAACTCTTTATGCCGCAGTCATTTTCTCCCAGTCAACTTTAGGGTGGTATGGAAATGTGCGACTAGGTGTACTGGAAATATTGATTTCTACCCAGTGGGGGAAAACAAGAAAAGAATTGAAAAGTTGGTAAAATATTATTTCATCAAATACCCATACATAATTGCTAAAGTATATACATCCATACTAACATTTTAAATGCGAAAGTTTGTATGTCTGTCTGTCCACCTGTTACCTCTCCACGCTTAAACCGCTAAACCGATTTAAATAAAATTTGGTATAGAGATAGTTTGAGTCCCGGGAAAGGACATAGGATAGTTTTTTTTTGATCCCAGAAATCAGCCTTTAAGGGAGTGAAAAGGGGTGTCGAAGTTTATATGGGGAATCAATACGCGCTGAACTGATGTACTCGTAGATTAAATTGTATATTGAGATAGTTTGATTCTTGAGGAATAATAACATAAGCGAGCTGTCATAGATTTTATCAGAACAAGTCTTACACTAGCTGCAATATGAACGGAGCAAACAAGGATGATAGTGAGTTTGATTTAATAATATGATAATAATAATAATAAAAATTCTTTATTTAAAACTAAAAATACAGATTACAATATTTCAAATGTGTTTGATAATGACTGCTTTAGTGAAACACTGTGGCGCAGTCACTAACGCCCACCTTTGGATCTGATGCAAACGTTCCATTTTATTCTACCACATTACAACTCTAAAAACTAAGCATGTGGAGTAAAACGTTGAGGATTTGAAAGTGTATGTGTGTTGTGTGTGTGTGCACGTGTGTGTCTGTGTGTGTTTGAGAGAGAGAGTGTGTGTATCTGTGTGAGCGTGCCTGCGTGTGGGTGTGCATGTGAGTGTGCGTGTTGCGTTATATAATAGATGCGACTAAGTCTTCGGTGTCTTCGTAAGTTAGACCAAGCAGCCATTTAGTAACTCGCGATTTACATTCTCGCATAATAGTGGGATAAATGTTCAAAATTTTATTTACTTTGTTATATAATGAGGGGACAAAGAAGTAGAAGTGTCGCTTAGCAAGTTGCGTTTTACACAATTGTATTATGCAAACTTTATCTATTCTTCGTTTTTCTATATTAGGAATATAAGGGAGATCTGCGTGTTTACGAAGTAAAACGGTTAATAAGAAGAGCTTTCTTACTGTTAAAATTTTTAACTCATGGTATAGCTGAGATGTAGCGTACCATATGGGCTTAAATGACATGATTTTTAATACACCCCTATGAGCTCTTTCGAGAGTAAGGAGTTTGACTTTACCTGCACAGCCCCAGGCCACGACACAATATCCTGCCACTGACTGTACCAACGCCAAAAATATAATTTTAAGTGTAGGGAAATCAAGAACCGAACGCAGCCTCTTGAAAAGATACATGAGTTTTCTAATTCTGCAGGTAGTTACTTTTACATGTTCCTTCCAAGAAAGATGATTGTCAATCCAGACTCCAAGATATTTGACTCTGATATTTGACTCTTGTGAATACAAGCGATTTGGCGTAATACCTATGGATTTTGCCTAATACCGCTCTTTTTACTAGCTTTTTCGGCAAATATATCTATACATCTCAGTACTTACTTAAAACTCTTTGAAATATTAGACATTTCGCCAGTCTAAAATTCGGAGAAGGGCTGGAAGACGTTGATAAAACATGTTCATAAAACATTGTTCACGTTATATTATTAGGAACACAGTAAAACAACTACGAAAAAAACTTGCAGTTTCAACATTTTATTCAAATAGTAATTCTTTAACGTTTTGTAATATTCAAATATAGGTACTACAAAATATAGTTCAGCGGGCAAACGAATCAAAGCAAACAGACGAGAAACGTTCAATCCGACAAGACAAGCAGACGTCTAATATACATAATGCCGACGACGGTGATAGTCGCTGAACTTGGTGCGGGACAGAGCGGAATTTATCGTAGTTTTTGTTACTAATATTTCGCCCAGAGCAATCTAAACAATATTAATGTAATTTGTAAATGTTACAAAGCTAACGGCGGTTTCAAACGTGTAAAATACGTTATTGCAGTAGAATTTAAGAGCTCTGTCAATGATTTAATTTAAGCAACTGAATATATATTTGCATTTTTTGAAGTAAATTTTTGCAGTCATTGACTTTTTACAAACCTGGCAAGGGAAATTAGCTTACATAAAGTCAAAGTTGACTGCACGTATGACGTAGTAGTTTAAGCGGCGCCACGCCGCTTCCTACTACGCTGAGTGTTGGGGGTTCGATCCCCACATGGGACGACACCTTGTGTGATCCACAAATTGTTGTTCTGAGTCTAGGTGTTCTTTGTGTCCGTTTCATGTATGTTTGCGAATTCTCCCGCGACACAGTATACATTCCTAATGCAGGAGTTGTCAATATATATATATATATATATATATCTGTGATAGATGTAAATAAATAGTGGGTACTTAGATATAAACTACAATAGTATGTATTATAACGAACTGTACTGTAACTGTCAGCTAGTCTGAGAATAAACATCCAATAGTGAAGTTTTATTGCGGGTACCAGCATCCAGACTAGTCCCGATATTCTTCAATATCATAAATCAATCTATAAACATCGCCAATTACACTTTGAAATTCGTTAATTTAGAACATTGCACAGGAAACATAATATCATTTTTTTTTATGTTTCCTGTGCTATGTTCTAAATTATCGGCCTGATAAAACACAAACTGACATACTATACAGAACCGCTCTTCTTCAAACATTGCTGAATCTATACACAAATTTTCTTAAATTTCAACCTAAATACTCAATTCTACATCGTTGTGTCATAACTTTCATAACCAATACTGCTTTAATAATACTTTTTAGATATTGCATTTTAACATTATTAACATGAAAATTCCTAATTAAGAATGCTCCCCAACCCTATACAATATACGAGTATGTGTTAAAATTGTTCAGAATCAAACTGATTCCAAATTCTTGTAATGCTCCGACCAATGTCGTATAATATTACTCTGATAAATAATTCTACAGTAGCCCACAGGCATGTGCCTGTATAATAAACCAATCAAAACGCAATCAATTCAATCCGCGCCTTCCCTCAGTATGTCCTCACCACAAGCCACACAGACATCAGTAATCCCCATAATGGATGAAGATTTGATCGTCTTCGGTAAAATCGTAACAGATTTTTGTTCAATTATCAATCGATTTTATTTGTTGACGGCACATTTTGCAGCAATTTATTTGTAATCATCGCTCCACTGTTGTAGAAAATGTTTGATGAATGCTGTTCAATTATTCGACAAAATTGCGGTTGCCTGGTTATTATTTATGAGAAATTTTATACCATTTGAACAAAGTTGGTAGACTTTAGTTTTAGATGGTTTCAGTTTTTATGTTGCTTGGCAATAAATGAAATACAAAGTAGAAGACCATATAATACTTAGGTAGGTAATGAAAATAATTTATCTATTGATATTGAAGTAGCGATGTTTTTGAAAACATTATTTGATTGTTGCGATATTGTTTCAGAAAATTCAATGCTACTAATTAATTAAAAGTGACCTTACTGAGTTTGGCAAACTAACAAAGAAAGCCATCATCATCATCAACATTTCTCCACTTTGCCCATTTTTTTGGGGTCACTAAAAGCATTTTGTCTAGTGTCTTTTATTTCTGATGACTCCTTCACGGCATGACTTTTTGGAAATGTCTTTCAAAATAAGGTATTAAAATTATTTGAGGTAAAAAAAAGAGATAAGACAAAGCGCTAAGGTGATGGAAACGAAAATAATTCTCAGATGGGAAAAACGGCCAAGATTGCAGTAGCTTGTCCAGACCGGAGTCGCTGTAACCCCCCCTCCCCCCTCCTGATTGAAGAGACCAGTAGTATGTTAATTGCAATCCAATAAAAAAGCTTTTTTATTAACATGACGTTAATGCTTAAGGGTCTTTGTTTTCTTAATACAATGATTTGACTACCTAATTTGTTACAAAGACAAATATATGGAAATCTCTGGTAATGATTCAGTAGATGCTTTGCACAAAAAATAAGTACGCCGATCGATTCGAACCGTGTCGGATTGAAGTGCTAAGCTCGATCGACGGCAAGGAGAGAAGGAAGCTTTTAATAAGAATTTAAAATCGGATCACATCGAAGCGTTTTGTTATTCACAGTGTGGGGAAGCCAATAAATAGGACACGAATATCGACGAGAGAGTTTTTTGTAATTATTTAGGTTTTTATTGGACTTTTGTAGGGTTCAGTTTTTACTTTTGTAGGGTTCACTTATTGCCCCGCACAAGTAATCTGTTGAACGGGTTATTGTCTGCGGTATTTCCTGATCGATACGACTTTCAAACCTTCAAGAAAAGAGCGTACTCCATCCTAAAAGGCCGGCAACGCGTTTGTGACTCCTGAGTTGCCGACGTCACTTTCCATCAGGTGACCCGTCTGCTCGTCTAACACAAAAAAAAGTTACAAATTGTATTATGTAATGGTGAAGCCAGCGCTAGTTACGGATTTATGTTAGTTTGGGAAAAAATTGGGACCTAATGAGAAATGATTCGTCACAGATGGGCCTGCTCGACCAGGGTTACACCACAGCCTCACAGTTCACCGTTGTTATGCAATTTCGTTGCTTTTCACAGAGTAAGTGAGTTTATCGAAGCCAAAAGCCGCGGGAAAAAGCTAGCATATTATAAATTTGAAAGTGAGTTTGTTTAATAATAATAATAATAAATAAAAAATCAAATATTTGGATTTATCTCACGAGATTGTCGATATGTGGAATGTCGATTCAGTGATAATTGTTCCGATAGTCGTATCTGCTCACGGATTGATAGCCAAGAGCCCCCAACCGACCAACACCTTAAGAGGCTCACGTTGGACGGCTGGATCAAGGGTCTGATACAGAAGGCAGTCCTCCTTGACACGGCTCGTATAGTGAGGAGGTTCCTATCTTTGCAGTCCTAACCACTGGTGTCTTGGTACCTGTACCCGATATCGGTGGTCTACTATTTTTTATATTTTTAAATGTATTTTTATTTCTTTTGTAATATATTTAAAAATGTAATTAATATGTATATATAATTTAATAAAGAGAATAATAATAATAAATAAAAAATCAAATATTTGGATTTATCTCACGAGATTGTCGATATGTGGAATGTTGATTCAGTGATAATTGTTCCGATAGCCATATCTGCTCACGGATTGATAGCCAAGAGCCTCGACCAACACCTTAAGAGGCTCACGTTGAACGGCTTGATCAAGGGTCTGATGCAGAAGGCAGTCCTCCTTGACACGGCTCGTATAGTGAGGAGGTTCCTATCTTTGGAGTCCTAACCACCGTTGTCTTGGTCCCTGTACCCGATGTCGGTGGTCTACTTTTTTTTATATTTTTAAATGTATTTTTTTATAAAGTGTATGTTTAAAAATGTAAATAATATGTATATAAAGTAAATAAAGAGAATAATAATAATAATACTTTATTCAAAACCTTGTTACATTTTCACAATAATTATACGCTTTCAAGCCTAAAACACTAAACCGACCTTAAAATTCTTTGATCAATGGAAAGCTACATTATCAGCGAGTAGCTGAGACTACTTTTCACCGCCATAACTTATGAATGTATGTAAGTTCCTATCTACCGGTATTCATATTACATGCCTGCATGTAGAGATCTGACTGCAAAACCCTGTTCATCTACTAATCACTTCTTTACCAAATATTGCGTTTAGTTTTATACATAAAATCTGTCGTTTTCGATTTGCAAACAGCAAAAATGATTGCTTGATGAAGATGATTGTAATGTTCTATGCCTGGATGTAATTTACTCATCTCTCTAAGACAGTTGTACTGTTTTACTATATTTGTAAAAATATACCTTAATAAAAAAGTTATTCTTAATGTAAGTAGCTTGTTTATATATTCATATTGTGCTACATTTATTTACGAACTCAAACCAGCTCAAGGTTATAAAGTAGCTAACGAAATACTAGAAGAAGAACACCAATAAAGTGAAAGCATTCTGCTATAACTTTTACTTATACGTAATATCTAAAGGGTGACCACACTAAGTCAGCTCTTGAATATACAACACAAGAATTAAATATAATTTCTTTCAGATTACACTATGATGATCCATGTTAAAATTTTAATAATGGCACTGCACCAATATTCGACCTTTAGGAAACATTTTGTCCTGCACAAAAAGCTGTGTTATCATAAATTGTCAACGCAGAGTGTAAGCCGTTAGGTCTACAAACTTAAAATTTTGGCAGCTGATGCATTTATTGTTGTAAGCCATTTTTGAAATGTTTTTTGGAAAATTCACCTCTAAGGGGGTAAAATAAGAGATGGAAATTCGTCATTTTCAAAGCTAGAAACACAAAATATGAAATAGGCAAGCGAAGCCGCGGCCTAGAAAGTTAATAAAATTGAATAATAATTACCAAAAACAGGAGAAACCGGCGTGAGAAATCATACATATGTGCAGACATTATTTCCCTTATCATCACTTAAACTATTTAGTGTCTACTGCTGCTATTTAGTGTTCATTAGCTCTCTTCTTAACTTCCAAGAAAAACGCCTAAAGAAAAATGGCTTGCATCCATTTCCACCTGCTGACGTCATACTTTGCAGTTTGCACGACTAACAAAGTATTTAACATTAAAAATATTTAATTGAATCCATTTTTATATTTACGTGTCCTGTTAAAATCATGGAGTTCGTACATCTTTGAGGTTGCACTCAGCTACATGAAACGAATGACCCAGAAACTGCACTCGCAATATACAACCATGTTGCACTGAGGATTTACCACTTGAATACAAAAGGCATAACACTGATTAGTTAATGAATTAAAATTGGAATAAGATAGTTGAAACCCATATTTGTGTGTTTGGTAAAGCATCTGTTAGTAGGTTGGGAAGTAGAATAACTCAAAATGCTTGGAAAACTAAAGGTTTTTTTCGGAAAACAGTTTTTATCACGTAGAGGTCAAACTGACGCGACACCTGATAGGAAGTGATAACCAGCGCGCATGGATACCTGCAATTGAGAGTCATCAGTGCGTTGCCAGCCTCTTTGTCTCCCTCCTATAGAATTAGGGCTTCTGGTAACCTCAGTCACTCGGTAAAATTCAACGTTACATAATACCTTATGTACGTGAGGCGGTGATATGGCTCCAGTTATGCAGGCCCTTATGATGTAGCATGGTTAATGGGATGATATAAAGTCAGATCGTATCGGTCTAGAAATAAGGAAATCTGTTTACTATTTTATGTGATTTCAACTACATTTTATGATGTTAAATATTTCATTGTTTTAATAAGTTTACATATTATTATGTTGCTCTCTTGTTCCTCCTTTTTTTTCTGTGTCTCTCAGATACCACCCACCGGTGGGATGGTTATGTTGGACTCGAACTGAGCAAAAAGCGCACGCCGTGTTGGCTACCAGTTGCCGGGGAACCAGGTGTACCCTAGAAAGGAAATCCCTGGTTCGTATCCGTACGAGTACCTCAGGCCATCTACGGCGTGTAGATGACCCCCTCCTCTTGAAATAACTGAAATTACTATTTTTCTATATTTACACTTTGAACTGTTTTTTTTTCCAATTTCAAATTAGTTTATAATTTAAAAATATTTTGAAAGTTATTGTATGTTTATATGTGGAAACTGTATCGGACTGTGTGTAGTTTACCTGTACATTATTATTTTTATTTGTATCTGTTTGTTTCCCTTATAAAATAAAATAAATAATGAAATGTAACGTAGTGAAGAATTGGTTTATCTGCCAGCAACGTTATTGTTACTATGCTATAATTAAGGTACGGTTGTTTTCTTCCTCCAACACAACAAGAGGACCATCCAAACAGGCGTTGGTGATCATATCTGACGGCTCACGGCCCAACAGTTGATGTTAAGAAATTGTATGTTTATATTACGAGTATATATAGGTACTAATCGATGCAAGAAAAGTATTTAATAATAATAATATATACCTCACACATCTCACACTCGGCCGCCTGATCCCAAACTAGGCAGAGCCTGTGCTATGGTAACTAGACTGCTGATAAACATACTTTTATTAATTTTTAATACATACATATTACACAGACACAGAGCAAATGACCGTGCTCGTCACACAATATTTGTCCTGGGTGGGAATCGAACCCACGACCTCTGGCTTAGCAGTCAGGGTCACTCACCACTAGACCAACAGGCCCGTCAACTAGTAGTTAAGGGAATTTTCATTAGATGGCGTTTAAGTTGTGTTTCGTTGTATTTAAAAGTCGCAACACTACACGATACACAGAAATGGGTTAAAATCCTAATCTTACTTTATTGTTTTTAAAATTTCTCCACTTGTGTGCTCATGAAATATTTTAATCAGTAGTTAATCCTCTTAATTACCAAGCATAACTTTAGGTTTACATATGTAATTTAAAAGATACTGTACGATTTTAATACGTGTTTATTTCTGATTGTGAGTTACTTAATATTTCATTTTCAATAGATTAAAAAGTTATGCAAACAGATAACTTATAACACGCCGGTGACACATTGATAACGATAGATAAAGTTGTTGTGTTTAGTATTATACACTTTATCGTGGAAACTAGACGTGATAATGAATAAAAAAGTTAAAAAGAAAGAAAGAGACAGTGGAAAAGATGTTAGAAGTGATATTTCAGTAAGTTCTTTTTAGATTTATAATAAAATTGTTCAGTTCATTTAAAGAAATGAAAATATTTTCAATTCAAACAGTCTCTTTTTAACACGCTTTTGTTAGCTAAGAATGTATCAATGTATGCTTTTCAAGATATTTCATCCACTGTTGTGCATAGGCCTCTCCTATTGCACGATACTTATAGAAAATAATTTATAGTATGTATGTAAGTATTGTGCAATAGGAGAGGCTGAGATACTCTTTAGTTCGGCTAGTAACAAAAGCGTGTTTTTTAGTTTTTAAACTATAATTTATTATTGTTTACTTATAAAGTACTCGTAGCCTATGCTACTTTCTGATAATGTAGCTTTCCAATGGTGAAATACTTATCTAAATCGGTTTCGTGGTTTAGGCGTGAATTCGGAGCACCAGGGACTTCCTTTGTAGGGTATACCTGGTTCCCCGGCTATTAGTACCCGAGACGGCGTGCAGTTTTAGTCGGTTCGAGACCGACATGCCACCGATAGGTAGTATCCGAGGGGATTTCCGCACGGAAAAAAAGGCGTGAATGCGGAACAAACAAATGCAATTTAATATTTATCATATGAGTAAGGAAGTAAAGATGTCGAAATATAGTGATAGTGATATGTCTGTTGATATAGCGGTCATTGATCCCGAGTGCTAAGCCAGAGCCAGATTCATATATTTCTAAATATATACATATTATCTGACTTCTAAACACATACATCTATTATTGTCTATTTGAATGCCTCTGTGGTGCAGTGGTAGATTATGTAACTGCTGTGCTAAGGTCTCGGGTTAGATTCCCAGGTCGGAACAAATGTTTGTATGATCTGCAAATATTTGTTTGTTTGTTATAAGTGTTTTCTATGTATAATAATGTAGGTAATAAAAAGTCTACCTGTCAATCAAATTTTCATAGTACAAACTCTGCTTAGTTTGAAACTAGATGGCGTCAGATGTCCGAAATATTATTAATATTTTGTTATAGATTAATCACACCCAGACACAGAACAAGTGATAATGGTCACCACACAATTATGTGATCCTGTGTGGGAATCGAACTCACCAGCTCTGGCTCAGCAGTCAAGACCGCTAACCAACAGACAAACGGGCCCGTTTAAAATAAAAGTTTTTGTATTATATAGGGGGCAAATGAGCAGACGGGTCACCTGGTGGAAAGCGACTACCGCCGCTCATGAACGCCTGCAACTCAGGAGTCACAGGAGCGTTTAAGCCGGCCTTTAAAGAAGAAAAAGGCTCTTAAAATACGTATCGGTCCGTGAATACAGCAGGCGACAATATGTTCTACATATTGGTTGTGGGTAAGTAACAGATTTTTTACTTTTTTAGGCATTTTCCATTCTATCAGCAATAATTTTAGTAGGTATATCAATAGCAGGATATGTGGTGTACAAGAGTGTAGTGCATGTTCCGGATATGCCTGATCTTGATTTGAATGTGTGGTGGGGGCATAATACTTCAGAACCTCAAGACACGTCGATCAGGCCTTATAAAATTGTTTATTCGGATGCGGTAAGTACGTATTTTAATATTATTGTAATTGCAAAACATATCTATGTATTATTTGACGACAAGTTAGCTTTCAAAATTAGGAATTTAAAAACGAAAATATTAGAAATAATAATAATATAATAATAATAATTTTTATTTAAAGTAAATGACTGATATAATTGGTTAGATTAGACATTTCTAATTTAATATACGTTGTTAAGTATTGACCTAGAGACAGGAAGGTTGTCTAACTAAAAACATTTATAAGAATAGAGAATTTAGACCTATTAAACGACTTTCCAGTTAGTAGTGTGTCTGAATATAGTGTTTGTAATATTGAGTATTGAACGCGAGTCACAATAAACAGGTGGACTCTGTGAGAGTCCATCTGTGACCACGATTAGTGCAACGTGGTCGAAAGGTAAAGTAATTATTAGGTCCGTGTGGTGACGGATTAAGAATACAGTGTCACCACCCCTATTCATCCCGTGGGTGTCGTAAGAGCCGACTAATGGAAAAAACTACGCAGAACAACAGCACTGCACAGAGAAGGAAAACTTGACACAAACAATACCCACCCGTTGGTTTGCCTCCCTAGTCGGCTCTTACGCCATCCACGGATATGGGTATACTCCGTATTCTTAATCCGTCACCACACGGATTTATTGCTCTATAGATTGCCAGTATGTATGCTAATATTCATGCGGAATTAATTATTGTGAAAATACCACCCTAGTGTTTCAAGGAATCTAATTAATGTCAAGTACCAAGTACCAAGTATCAAGTATATATATAGAAGAGAATATACAGAAAAAATGTCAATAATAATTTTCGTAATTAGAATTCGTTCGAAACTCAGTTTCGATCTACTCTCGATGACACAAATGTCATAAAAGGTATTCTTGCAGTATATTTGTAAATTATATATTTACAATTTAATTTAATATAATTTAAATTAATTAATGAATTCATGTTAAACACTGAAACAATTAGACCAAACTGAAAAGCACTAAGCGATAGCCGAACCCACTAACCACTAATCTACTATATTTTTTATTATTTCAGATGGAATTAAAACTCAGAGGTCTTTTTGAAATGTATCGAAGATCGAAAAAGAAAGACAGCTTAAAAGATTCAGCTTGGACTTACGGTGTAAACAGCGAAGCTTTAGAAAAATTCTTTTCCTACTGGATTTTCAAATACGACTTCCGACAACGACCCAAGTTCTTGAATCAATTTGACCAGTACAAGACCAATATACAAGGCTTAGACATTCATTATCTTCATAAAAAGCCAAATGTGGATAAGAATTTGAAGGTAAGTTTGATCTTTTATACTTCTTTTCAACCGATCAACTAGCCTATTGTAGTCCACTGCTGAACGGATCAGACACAGACACTGGCGCTAAGCGTCTGACATCCAATCTATACCTTTTCTGGTTATCAGTTCGTCTGACCTGCCTACCTTTGACACCTTTGGATAGAGTGTGGGCATCAGACCTCCTCATTCATGGGCGGCGGTAGTTGCTTCCCATCAGGTGACCCATCTGCTCGTTTGCCCCTATTCTATAAAAAAAAGAAAGTTTACTTATATATGAAACATTATACTATAGTATACTTGTGTAAGAGACCTGAAGAAAATTTGTTTGATTCTTTGTTTAATCTAATTTCTCGAAAATTAACTAAATTTAAAACATTGTCTTTGCCGCAGGTTTTACCACTATTATTATTGCATGGCTGGCCGGGATCTGTAAGAGAATTTTACGAAGCTATTCCATTGTTAACCACACCAAGACCAGGATACAATTTTGTGTTTGAAGTTATCGCTCCTAGTATTCCTGGGTTTATATTTTCAGAAGTAAGCAAATTTATGATTTAATGTTCTAATAGCTTGTAGGTCTATGTAAAACAGCGTCCTATTAAAGGCTGTTAATGATGATGATATCATTCTTTTGTTCATTAAAATTGTTTGCATGATATCTGATGCAAACAATTTGAATGAACAAAAAAATAGTTGAAAACCATTTTCCATATTCTCTTTTTCCGTAAACTGTCATAGACAGCAGAACAGTACAAATATACAATGTATGCAAAAATGCAAATATGCATGTATGTATCTGTGTATTTCATATTAACTTTACTTGTTCTTTCCATTTTTTAAGATGCCATTGGCATTTAATTATGTTTATAAATCAAGAAAAACAAAATGGTTTCTCTAATGATTTTATGAAGCATCATCGTCAATTTTTGACAATTTTTTTCTTATAATAGCAGAAACTAAAAAAGGAATGGTGGAACCAAAGTTTCGTTCATTTGTCCTGAATGTATATATAACTTATGCGCCCAAAACATATCCTAAAAGAGAATCACTTCCAGGCGCCAGCTCGCCCAGGACTATCACCATACCAAATAGCAATCTTAATGAGGAATCTTATGCATAGAATTGGCCATAAATATTATTACATACAAGGTGGTGATTTTGGCCACGCAATTGGATCCAATATGGCCACTATCTTCCAATACGAAGTTCTTGGTTTCCATACAAATTTGCCAGTAAATTTAGGAAAAAATGCAGTCTGGACTTGGCTATTAGGATCTATTTGGCCATCTTATGTAGCTGGAGAACATACTAATAAATGGTATCCTTTGGGGGCGAAAATAAAATTTTATTTAGAAGAATTCGGCTATATGCATCTACAATCTACTAAACCGGATACTATTGGTAAGAATTGTTAGTTACCTTTAAATAATCCAAAAAGATTACTTAATGGAATTGCATTTTAAATATTATTATGTGTTACTTGTGATGACTGGTTCTTTCTGATATAATGGTCTAACTTATGCATGTATCGATCCCAATAAATTAGATAGCAAATATTTTATAGCAACTTTTCAACTTTCAAAAATAATGTTTCTTGTAATTTTAATACGGAAGTACTATAAAATTAAATTCAGTATTTTATTGGAGATCTTTTTCAAATCTAAGTAGTAATTAAACGGGAATCACAGGTTTTGAATAAGGACTTTTTAACAATCGTTATAAAACAAGCAACAAAAACAAGTTAGTTTCTACAACGTCTGTCCAGCAACCTTAGCCAGAATTTTCGAAAAATTCTGTAACCTTATGTTCCTAAAGAAGAAGCTGAGTCTCTTAGGTAATTTTAACCATTTATGTTTATAAACTGATCAGAAACAATGTCACAACACTTTACAGGAATTGCACTCCAAGATTCAGCAATGGGTCTCGCAGCTTACATGCTAGATAAATTAATGGTCTTTACCGATCCAGCGAATAAGCTATCCCCGGAAGGTGGTTTGGACAAGTATTTCAGTTATGACAAGCTGCTGGACAATATCATGTTGTACTGGATCAGTGGTAGTATTACTACAGCTATGAGGCTGTATAAAGAGTGCATTGTGGATGCTGACGTGGAACAAACGTTGGCTCAGTAAGTTCCCTATCTTAACGTATGAAACTATTACTTTAGACTTTCTTGATTTGCTTAGAGCGATAAACTTTATATGTGAAGATAAAACTCTTTCTATCTAAAAACAATAGATAGGAAAGTAGTTACACTGTTTCTGGATTCATTTATATCTTTTAAATATATGAAAATGTTGAATTGGTTTGTTTACGCTGCAAATATTCAAAAAGTTCTGCACCGATTAAGCTCTAACTGCCGCTTGAAAGATTATCGCTTACACGCTGAGCGGATGGGAGCGAAACCGAAAAATGTGTAACAAGACATTTTTCCGACACCTCTTGCTTTATTTGATCTTTTAAACTAAGCAACAACTTTTTATGCGGTTTTTACTAATAGAGAGAGTGATTCAAGAGGAAAGTTTATATGTATAATACAAGCATAGTAGAGGAAATCTGAGAATTTCAAAGATTTGTCCTGCAAAACATGTTTTTGTGCGCTTACATTTTAGGTTTAGGCAGCGTTTGCAGTTGGCTAAACCTTACGAGATAGACCAAAATAATGTACTACAGAATCGTATATCTTAAAAAGATCGGTATATGGCTATCTCCTAAGAATAAACCGAATTTTACGAAGCTATTTTAAACAATGCATTATTAGACCCCTCACGACGTTTTCTTCTGATTTTAGTGTAGGTTTTGTTCCTCATTTCTCATCACTGGGACCATAATGTGCACAGTTATTCTGGCAGGGTACAGCGAGTAATATATATATTTAGTAGTATATCTGCACTCAGTAAAAACGTACTTCGTCTAACTAAGATAACTTGTACTTATGAAAGAATGAAAGATTTCAAATAGAATATTGTACAAACTCTAACATAAAAATAGACTTGTCTTTATGTAAGAGTGGTAAATATAATTCGTTCTTTAAAAGTTTAAAACTCTTTTACGCTTTAACTGTTACAACTGACCACTTTAAAATTTTTTTTTTCTTTATCAGATGTAAAGAAAAGTAGTCTTTTCTATACCTCTTGTACCTACTTTTTTGACCTTGCAGTAGGGTACATTGCATACATAAAAAGTTACAATTTCCAAGGGTAAAAATATCTCTTTAACATTAAAGAGAAAGAGACCGCAAACAAAAGACAGCTAGCTATTATATTATCAGATATTACTTTTCCTTCCTTGATATTTATTGAATATTCTAAACAAAAGACATGCCAATGACGTCATGCATGAAATAAGAAAGGCGAGTAATTAAAGAAAGAAAAGGAAAGTAGATGTTGTCATTCTTATCTATAGTTTATTATTGCATTTAATTCTGAACCAAATCACAATGAGTTAAAGTTTATTATTCTTATTTATAACGATATATTTGAGAATATGCTCCTAGGATAATTTTAGCAATTCGGGGTGTATCAACATTGTCAATGCCATTGTTCCTTTATATTTGAAAGAGTAAGTTATTAATTTAGAATCGTGATGACATAATAAGATTGAAACTTACCGTTGAATGTTCTTGTATTGGTAACTAGGATGTATGTATGTGAATTACTCACAGACTGAAAGTACAATTCTCAGTAAAATAATTCAAAACACACACACACGGACACTTGCACACCAGATGCGCGCACATACACACACAGAGACAATCATACTAATATTATAAACGCGAAAATGTGTCTGTCTGTCTGTCTATCTGTCTGCTTGTTACCTCTTCGTGATTAAACCGTGGAACCGATTTAGATTAAATTTGGTGTGGAGATAGTTTGAGTCTCAGGAAAGGATATACGATAGTTTTTATCCCAGAAATCTTTAATTGGGTGAAAAGGGGGGTTCAAGTTTACGAGAGGAATCAATAACTGCTAAACCGATTCAGATAAAATTTGGTATAGAGAGACTCTGATCCTTGATAAAGGACAAATGCTACTTTTATATTATAAACTAAATATACATGAGCCGAGAACAAAAGTTAGTTAGTTCTAAATTGAATAAAACACCTTATAAAATAACAACAAAATCTGCAAACCTAGTAAACTTTTGACAACAATACTCACAAAGCAGTCTACTTGTTAGAATGTATAAGCAATATAATAGTACATGTATGCTCTCAAGTATCGCCTGTGATATTTCCGCACCGATACGACCTTCAAACCTTCAACAAGTGAGCATAATTCCACCTCAAACGTTGGCAGTTTACATGTTGTACTAGAACCGCAGATTTTCTAAAATAATATACTGAATGTAATAATGATAATAAATTTATTTCCAAAACAATTAGACATAGAAATTTACAGTACATGTTAGTTACAGGACAATTTTAGTCGTCGGTAAGATCGAAAAATCCATGTTTAATTAGTGAAAAACCCTGCCCTTTAAACTAGGTGACACTTTTTTTTTTCCGTGCGGAAATCCCCACGGATACCACCTATATCGGTGGCATGTCGGACTCGAACCTACTAAAAGCGCACGCCGTCTCGGGTACTAATAGCCGGGGAACCAGGTATACCCTAGAAAGGAAGTCCCTGGTGCCCCGACATACCTCGGGCCATCTACAGACGAGTAGACGACCCCTCCCGTGTGGGCACCCCATGTTCCCACTGCTCCCTGGAAGCGAGCGCGCTTCGTAACGCGCTCGCCGCCACCCCGGCCTGCTTCTGGTAGGGTGACAGAAGGCCTCACCTGTCACCCCCAAGCCTGCGCTTATGGAGGACGGAGGTCATTCTGCGACCTCCGGCGCCTGAGTCGCCTGCGGTACCTGGCCCGTTCCCGGGCCTGGCGGGCCGGGAGAGTTCTAAACCTCTCCCGGTCCCGCTCCGCCGTCTCCTGCGAGCATAACTTGCTCGCAGAAGGAGAGGCAGAGTTCCACGCACTCTCGCTCCGCACAATAGCCGCAATCAAAACTAGCTGACACCTATATCTTAAAAGACAGTGTTCGGCCATACATTTATACAATATTAGATAAAACTTTTCTAATGCAGACCAGTTGTGAATGCTTCGTATATTAAGATTAAGCTGCTATGCATGATATTGTACTATGAAGTGAATGAGAGTGTGTGGGTGTGGTTGCGCGAGTGTGTGTGTGTATGCATGAGTGTATGTGTGCGTGTGTGTAAGCAATGACTCTGTACTGAAATTGTCTTGTTTTAGTAGCCATTCAGTCCAATATAATGTGTACCATATAACACTAATCATCACGAAAGTCTGTAAGGTATTGCCACAGTCCGAAAAAGCTACAAATCAAATTAGCCGAAAGATACTACTGTAATTTTACTCGACCTTTGTAATATATTTAAAATAAAATGAAGAGAACATTGTTATTATTAATAAAACATTCAAATATTTCTAAAATCTGATAAATAGATTACCTTTTTACTTTAATTACAGGATTCCAACAAATGTTCCAACTTGGGGTCTGCGCTTCAAGCATGAATTAGCTCACAGTCCTGACTTTGTCTTAAAATGGAAATATCCTAACCTAGTTGGGACCACGAATTTCGATTTTGGTGGACACTTCGCAGCTTTCGAAAGACCAGAAGAATTCAGCAGTGATGTTTTCAAAGCAGTCAAAGCATTTTCAACCCTTTAATATTAAAGATATTACTGATAATTTTGTATTTTATTTTATATGTAATAAGTGATAGACTGCACGGGTGTCTTAGTGATTTAAGTTGTCACCGTTTTCTACTGCGTTGAGTGCTGTGGGTTTGATCCCCACATGAGACAACACTTTGTGAGATCCACAAATTGTCGTTCTAAGTCTGGGTGTTCTTTGTGTCCATTTGTAGTCTCCCGCGACACAGGACATATTCTGTGCGGGAGTTGCATTTAAAAAATACATACTTTTTACATTTTAATCTTATATATAAAATTCTCGTGTCACAATGTTCGTTCCCGTACTCCTCCGAAACGGCTTGACCGATTCTCATGAAATTTTGTGTGCACATCGGGTAGGTCTGAGAATCGGCCAACATCTATTTTTCATACCCCTAAATGGTAAGAGTGACCCATCCCAAATATTTTTTTGTTTTGGAATACAACGTTGGCCGGGTCAGCTAGTAATATCAATAATTCTTCTGTACGTGTGTTTGTAACCTAACTATTCCTAAACAGCTGGACGGTTTTGGATGAAATTTTGTGTGTATATTTCCATGAGTTCGTGGATGGTTTGAAAACATAATTGGACCCGGTAAGTGGTGTTGCTCTCGATATGTCACCTAATAGGAGATACGAAGTTCGCCAGGTCAGCTAGTATTTATATATTTTATAACATATTATGTTCTATGATGTCGAAAATGTGAAGATTAAATGAGTGAAAAGTTTGAGGGAAATGTAACTGAATCCTTTTCAGAAAAGGTTTGTGATATTAAGGTATTTTTCATGAAAATAGAATGATATAATGTAATGTCTTATAAAGTTTGAATAGCTTTCAAGCGTCTTAATTTTTTACAAAAATATCTGTGCTAAGTTTATCCGATGTCTGCGCGATGTTATGGCTACAAAAGATTGTAAAAATAAATATTTTTCGTAACACAGTTAAAAAATTCGTTAATACATAGTTGCATCGGTGGCGACACATCGTTGGTCCAACTAGAAATGGCGGACTATGGTAGAGTTATAAAAAGGCTAGTTGTCTTTTATCTTTAGAGAGATCAGTAGAGGTCAAGGTACGAACAATATCGAAGTTATTGCTATACATAAATTACATAATATACATAAATTTATTTTTATTTAAAGTTTACAGTTAGAGCTGTAGGGGCCTTGTTAAGAGTTTTGCAAACTAACGTGCCGTGCCACAAATGAATTATTTGTCAAATTTTTTTTTTGTTTAAATCTGTTTTTCTTAAATAATTAACGTAGGATGTGCTCACCAGCAAGGTATGGTGATAAATGGTGGACATGAAATAATGAATGGATGTATTACATAATTATGATTGTATCTGTGAATCTACGTGTTCAATTGCCGATAACAAAAACAGGTACAAAAAAATAACAGCTTATAAAGGGATTAAGCATTCGAGATTCAATGTACGTCCAAAATATCTTAGACAGTAGACGCGTTTTCACGCTTTTTTTTGCTTTTTTTTTCTTTACAGAACGAATTATTCTCTAGCTAACGATTGCCAGTACATACAATAAAAAAAATCGAATTGGTATATTATTCCGCCGTAGATTGTTCTTTTAATAAAAAAGTAAGAAATATTGAACAAACAATGGTGTTAAATAAATAATCTCTACAAAAATTGTCTATCAAATTTTGCATGTTTACCTACACAGAACGAGAGCGTAGATAATTCAACGAAAACCAATAATATTTTAATAAAGTTACGTTATATTCATACTGCGCGCATAAAATATTAGTTCCATAATTGTACATACATCTATTTATGCATTTTAGAACAAAACATACACTTACCTGTGGTATGATAATCCTTTATATTTGTTTATCTTTTTGTGGTAATTTGTGCACTTAAGAAATACACAGGAAGGCATTTTATGAATTTTCTCGAATTTTTCCGTGTGGTGACGGATTAAGAATACGGAGTGCCACCACCCCTATTCATCCCGTGGGTGCCGACTAAGGGAGCAAACTTTCCAGGACAAAAGCACTGCAAAGAGAAGGAAAACCTGACACAAAACCTATACCTACCCGTCTGGACAGTGTGGTATAGTAAGCCAACAACCCCTTTCTAAGGAGAGGCCTATGGCCAGCAGTGGACTATTAAAGACTGTTGATGTGATGTGATGATGAATTAGTACGTGCGCAAAGCGCAGTGGACTTAATTAGGATTCTCGTGTTTTTTGCTTTGGTGGCGTATCTTACTTTTTGTATTACGTTTGTATATAATAAAATTGACGAAAAAAAATACAACGACAGCCATTTCAAAACAAATAAATTTTGAAATTCACGCGTAACACGATATTTTATAAAAACGAATAGAAAAAAAAATGAGGCACAGGCAGCACTGACGAAGCTGCGGACGGACGACGGGAGTAATTCGATTTAACGTCGCTGACTGGATTGCAGACGATTACAGCATCGAGTTGAAGTTGTTTATTATTTTGTTTTGCGTTTGCGAATTCGATGATTGAAATTTAATAAGATGATGAGAAGATGAGCGAGATGTATTTTCTGTTTATATTTTCCTTTTCGGTAGGATTTCTTTGTATTATTTCTTAGAGGTGGGATGGATTGGCAATTGAGATGTCGTAATTCAATATCTGGTGATCAAATCTATATTTTAAATTGGATTGTTGCCTGTCTGCAGGCACGGCGATGATTGGTAAATTCATTACAGCCTCAGTTTTTATCTTGATACTTATTTGATGGCATTTTATTTACATAAATATACATATGGCGTAGCAGTTCCCTTTAAGGAGAAAGAGGGTGATATTGATGGTCTTTGAAGGTGACGGACCTGTTGAGCTAGTGGTTAGTGACCCTGCTTGCTAAGCCGAAGGTCGGGGGTTCGATTCCTACCCGGGACAAATAATTATGTGATGAGCACGATGATTTGTTCTGTGCCTGGGTGTAATTTATCTATAATATGTATGTAGTTAGAAATATGTAGGTATGTTTATCAGCACTCTGGTTATAATAGCACAGGCTTTGCCTAGACGGCCGTGCTGACTGGTTCCTAACTGTGTGTGTGTTCCCTATTATTATTTATCACAAGAGTAATGAGAACTGAGAGAGAAGCGCATTGATAAAATGTTTGAAAAAGTATTAAGTACATGCTTTAGTTTATGAGATAATTGAGATTGAAAAGAGTGGATTTCTTACGGGGAGCGATTCCTATTGAAGATGTTTGCCATACAAAGTTATTGTTACATTACAATGCTTATTACAAATTGTAAAAGGAGTAATACTTATATAGGATATTTTTTTTAACTATTATGTAGGTAAATTCAATTTGAAATTCCATGAGTGTCTAATAAAACGTCCTGACAGACAGGAACAACAGACAACGAAGTAATCCTTTAATTCAATTAAAAAATGAAAAAAATATCAACAAAAAAGCAGAACTTAACAGAGTTATTTCTATATATAAATGATAAACGATATTTACACAGAATATTTATCGCAGTATACTGATAGCTAAAACTAAATAAAGTAACAATTACTTTATTTTTATTATATTTTGAACACCTGACACACAACGCCATCTAGTTTCAAACTAAGCAGAGCTTATACTATGAAAGCTAGGTCGACTGATAGAATACTTTTAAGTATTATATTATTATATTAATATTTAAAAATACTTTTCTTTGTAAATACATACATATTATACATAGTAAACACCCAAATTCCGTAACAAGTATTTTCAGATCATACAAACATTTGGTCCGACCCGGGAATTTCACCCGAGACCTCGGCACATCAGTCGCATACGCTACCACTGTACCACTTTTTCCATTTTAGTCAAACTTTTAATCCTTTATTTCCAAAACGGAGTAAATAGTCATGGTACGGATGAATCACCATATTATTCCAGTATCAGAGACGAAGTTTTAATAAAGCTTTGCAACAAAAAAAAAGCAACAAATATTCGCTTGAAACTGTGCGGAGAACTAGAGAGATTTTAGTTTATCGGATGAGGTGCGGTTTGAAAACTTTTTCAGAACATTCTGTGTCATTCCCAATCATATGCTGGGAACGGATAAGTTTTTATTGCCAGACTTCGAACATATTTTCTCTTTAAAGGTTTTGCTTATATGATTTCAAATTCGTCTTTTTAAGAACACTTTTGAACGTCTTTTTTTTTAAATCATACAAGTCAGACCGATGAAAATCATCTAAACAAAATTACAAAAGCTAAAATTCTGATAGTGTTTTCGTAGCCACTGAAAGAGTTCCACTACGTCAACGTCGACGTCTTGATTCAATTAAAACACTCATTTTGAAGATTCAAATAACAAATAGTATATGTATTAATCATCCGGATTATTTCATGTACCATCCACAAATCATAGGTTGATAGGACGGACTGCATGAAAGAAAATATGACTACAAAGGGAGTAAGTGAACTGACGAGTGATAGAAAAGAGTTGAAAAGCATTACCATGGGAGAGCCATGCTTCGGCACGAATGGGCCGGCTCGAACGGAGTGTTACCATGGTCTCACAGAAAACCGGTCTTAAGCAATAATTTCGTTGCCTTTCACTGAGTGAGTGAGGTTCCTGGAGCCCAAATCCAACCTCCATCTGACTCGAGCGGAAGGGACTCCAAGGGCAGCTACGCACTTATGGCTTTTGAGTTGCAGTTGTCCATGGGCGGCGGTAGTTGCTTACCATCAGGTGACCCGTCTGCTCGTTTGCCCTCTTATACCATAAAAAAAGGCAAACTCCTTGTGCCGACCATAAATAGATTTGAGAAAAGGGTAAAATGATGGCCATCATATCATAATTTAGTGTAAAGATTCGAAAAGACGGTTATAATTTCAAAGGCAACCTGAAATATAACATCTCACTAATGGCTTTGAATGCTTCTAAATAATCTGCCTATTACTAGAGTAATACCGTTCTGATTATCATAGAATCCCACAATGATTACGGGACGGACTATGCAGAAACACACATTTACAATTCAAAAGTAGCTTCTCCTACGCCTCGCTTTGCGAATGCAAAACACGACAAGTTAGGGTTGTACGTTTACCATATAATACCAGATAAATCTTAAATATTTTGTCTAGTTTATTTTAAAATGCAACATAAATATAGTTCGCCTTTGAGATATAACGGTATGCAGCAGAACTCTTATTTGCTTATACCACGACTTGTCTACTTCTGTTATTTTCATAGTATAATGTCGTACGGTATTCTGCTATAAGGGAATGCTGCCGACATTCAAACTATTTTTGTACTGCAAGAGAGAGCGATTCGAGCACTTTATAATTTTTTGCAATTGCTTATAGTTGGGGCAGAAACTTAAAGAATGACATAATGACAGTGGCATGTCAATATATAAATGAAAAGTAATACATGTTCATAAAAACAAGGATAGCTTTTAAAAAAAAGTGATGTACATTCTATTAATACCAGAAATAGAAATAAACTTGAAGTATCTGCCTCTAGGCTCCAAAATATAAAGAAGCCGTTTTGATGTCAATGTATTGATTTTATATACACTTAGGTGATGTCCATTTCAATAACTTCAATTGTTTCAAGGTGTTTCAATTGGTTTAATAACATTTTTCTAATAAAATGGGAGTACAATTTTTGTAATATGTATTTGGCAATTTATAAGTATTTTTATCGACAGTATGGTTACTTACCATTGTACTGGCTCTGCCTAGTTTGCTATCAGACGGCCGTGTGTATGATGTGGGAGGTTATTTTTATTATTATTTATAATTAACCAGGTCAGTCTTAAGGCTTACTAAATATTTGCTTTATCGATAAATTTTCAAGCTTACGTCGTAGCTACTACATTTATTTTTTTACGTCATAGTTGACAACATTCACGAAGTCCAGAGTATTAAAAATAAGACTACACTCCTTTTTTTATGGTATAGGGAGGCAAACGAGCCAAAAAGTCGAGGCAAAAAAGTCACCTGATGATCAGAGAATACCGCTCATGGACACCTGCAGAACTCAAGAGTCACAAGAAGCCTTTAATTCCCTTCTAAGAATTAGGGGGAGAGGTTTAGTTGGGCTCGAACGAAGGAATTCATCAATCATCATCAACAGCCATTGCTAGTCTACTGCTGGACATAGACCTCTCCTTAGAAAAGAGGTTTTGGTCAACGAAGGAATTGCTTAACACCAATTTCCATTGATGCCGTGGTATCACTCCGGTTGAGCTAGCTCATTTATACCGAAGCATGGCTCACACTTTCATACACTTAAATACAAATAAGTTGTTTGACATCTGCAAACATATAACATCCAGATTTTGTTTATTCACCTCATATAAGAGGACATTTCTTCTCAATTGAATTCAAGGATTTAAATGTGACAGCCCTGTTCTCGCCTCATTTGTTTAACAAATACTTTTCGAGACAAGACTTGGTATACAGTTCTTGTTGAAATAACAAGAAGTTTCCCCGATTGATCGTTTGCAAATTTCTTTTTTTGCTTCGAAGTGGTATCCAATTTTTTTAATAGATTTGCATTTTTTTGTTTTTTTTTATTCCTAGCTTAAGCTTTTTTATACGTGTTCAACTTTTATTGAAGTAACGATTTTTACAGAGCTTGCTCAACCGTGTCACCTAAAAGATTCCTACTATTGTGCTACCAATTTTTTGCAAATAAATTTTAGTTTGTGTTATCATTATTACTTTTTGTATTTTATATAAATATTGAGGATTAAGATGTTATGGTGAAAGAGTTCCGGAAAAAAGTGCTCCATTAAATTTCTTTCTTTTGTTATTCAATCATTCAACATGTTCCGAAATTAACTTCAGGTTGGCGTATGTATTAAAAACTCTTTTTGATTTTTAAATGAAATATTAAGTTTTAAAAGTTTAAGTAAAGCTACTTTATAATTGAAAACCATTAAAAAAACGCGTTTCGGGTATTGATAAAAATAATATTGTTTTTTTATGCTGGAAAACAATACTGTTCAACGTCAGAAGTGATTTATAAATTTTTATTCGGTATCTGCTCCATCCTTTTTTTTTTTTTTTTTTTAACGTGTGGAAATCCCCTCGGACCGTCACCCTTCCGGGGTTTGCGGCGGGGTGGTGTGTCGGACTCGGACCGACTAAAACCACACGGTGTGCCACTCTGCGCCTGTAACAGGAGGGATCCGGGAACAGCTGTTGTTAAGACATCCGGACCCCTCCTAGCGCCAGCCCGCTCCTAGTGCGGGCTCCGTCTCAATGTTGATGTTCCTCTCTTTAGGCGACGTCCGGCACACGCGGACGCCGCCCCCTCGCGGCTGGCCAAACTAATGCGGGTGGAGGGGAAACCCACCCCGTCCATCCGCGGCCACACTCAGGGCGGTATGAGGCTGTGATAGGCGGGCCTCCGCCGCCCGGTTCGCCGGCGGCGGATCGGGTCCGAGTGGAGGTCGTCCTCCCGGGCCCTCTCCGCCGCCTCCTTCCGCGAGATTACTACCTCGCAGAAGGTTGCGACCGCGGTAAAACAACTGTCGCTACCGGCCATGGAGCGTACTACGGCCGGTAGCGAGAGATCCACTCCGATGACTGCAGTGAGGGCCCGGCGCTGCGCCGCCCATGCGGGGCAGACCGCCAGCGTGTGCTGGGCCGAGTCCTCACTGCAGTCGCAGTGGTGGCAGGCGGGACTCAGTTCCCCCCTAGCGACCGAGTGCAGGTACTTTCCGAAGCAACCGTGCCCGGAAAGCACCTGCGTTAGCCGGAAGGAAAGGGTCCCGTGCTGCCGCCCTGCCCACTCGGCGATGACCGGCTGGAGAGCCGCCACGGCGGCGAAGCCAGCGCGTGGAGTCTCCAGCCGGAACGACCAACGAGCCATCGTGGCTCGGCGAGCGGCTTCGCGCCACTCGCGCACATCCTCGGGCGGAGGGCGAAATCCGCTCTCCGCCCGGTAGTCAGCCACTCGCCGATAAACTTCGGCGAGCACTTCCGCATCCAAATCCCATCCATCGGGGAGTTCCGGCCAACGCGCACGCCACCTCCGTCGAAACGGTGCGGTAACCGCGTATGGCTCTGACCGCCATTACCCTCTGAGGGCGCCAGAGGCGTACCCTATTCTGGGCGGTCAGAGCCGCCGCCCACACCGGTGCACCGTACAGTGCCATTGACCGGACAACCCCCGTGTACAGCCGTCTTGTCGCGACGCTGGGTCCACCCATATTGGGCAAAAGTCGCCCTAGGGCAGACGCAGCGCCGACCCGCTTTGGAGCAAGCTGTCGGAAGTGCTCGTCGAAGAGCCACCTCCCGTCGAGGATCAGGCCCAGATATTTCATCTGGGCCCGAACCGGTACGAGGACCGAGTTGACCACTATTGAGGCGCCAGGGGGTGGACCACGACGGGGCCCATGAAATAACAGGGCCTCCGTCTTATCTAGGGCCACCCGTAAGCCCAGCGCCTCAATGCGCCCGACCACCAGGGAGACTCCCCCCGTGGCCAGGCGCGCCGCCTCTTGGAAGTTTACCCCCCGGGCTGTCACGAGGGTATCGTCTGCGTAACAGATTACACCCAGCCCGGGGGGGAAATCGGCGCGAAGGGCCCAGTCGTACCCTATGTTCCACAAGAGGGGTCCAAGAACAGACCCCTGTGGAACACCGCACGACATGGGCCGACACCTCAGATTACCTTCTCGGTCCTCGTACACGACGGTACGCTCCTCTAAATAGTCTGCCACTAGCCGCCTCAGGTACTTTGGCACCCCATGATAGTGGAGTGCTTCCCTGATGCAGCTGAATGGCAGACTATTGAATGCGTTGGCGATGTCTAATGACACCGCCAACAGCACGCCGCCACAGCTCACGGCCTCTTCGGTCACGGCCCTCAGGCGCAACACGGCGTCGACTGTCGAACGCCCCGCCCGAAAACCAAATTGGGCGTCCGACAGATCGGGGCCCACCTCGCAGAGGTGCCGGACGATGCGGGCAGAAAGAACCCTCTCAAACAATTTGCCCGCCTCGTCCAGCAGCACGATGGGCCTATAGGCCGCGACCGAATCGGCTGGCCGTCCCGGCTTCCTCAATAGGACCAGCTTCCCGCTTTTCCAGCACTCAGGGAAGCGTTCCGACGCCAAGCTAGCGTCGAACACCTCCCCGAGGCGGTCTGCCATGTGGTTGAGGGCCAGGGCCAGCACTCGGGCCGGTAACCCGTCTGGCCCAGGGGCGGTGTTCTTGGAACGGATCCGTAGAACAGCCGCCCCTACCTCCGAATCCCGGACGGGCGGAACATTATCCTCCCGTGCTCCCCGTCGTCTCCGGCCAGGGAGGCCATCGACGGGGGAGTGTGTTCCGCCCGTTGTGGGAAAAGGCCCTCAACCACTTCTCGCAGGAAGCTGGGCTGGAGAGTCTCCGTAAGGGGGGGGGCCCGACGCGCGGAGCTTTTGTCGCACCGCGCGGTAAGGGCGACCCCAGGGGTCACGATTAAGACCCTCCAGCATCTCCTGTCTCTTTTCTTCTTTGGCGCGGCTAATGGCCAGCTTCAGAGTTTTCCGCGCCCGTCGGTACTCCTCATGAAGCCGGTCCTCCTCACCGTCTCCACGGTGACGCCGCCGACTGCGCGTGTAGGACCTCCGGGCACGTGTACAGGCCGCACGGAGGTCCGCCAGCTCCTGGGACCACCAGTAGACCTCCTTCCTTGGAGGCCGACGACCTCGAATGCGGGGCATGGCCGCATCGCATACATGCGTAATCGCATCGCGAAAGCGACCAGCCCCCACGTCGACCTCCTCGGTCGGAGCCTGAGGAGACAGCCACGAGTGAATTATGGCTGCCTCCTCTAGTAGGTCCCGGTTCAGTCTGGCAACAGCCCACCGCGGAAAGCGGGATAAACGCCGCGCCACGTGACCCCTACTGGAGTCCTGGGTCCGGGAGAGCTCAAATCGGATATACAGGTGATCCGAGAGCGTCTCAACCTCTTCCAGGACACACCAGTTCCTTACTCGTGCGGCGAGGGCAGGGGTAGCGAACGAGAGGTCCACTATCGACCCCCCCTGCTATCGCACGCACGTGTTGGTGGAGCCTCTGTTTAGAAGACAGAGGCCCACCGAGGCCGCCCACTCCTCTACGGCCTCTCCCCTTGCGTGCGTCCTGGGGGAACCCCACGCAATGGACTTTGCGTTGAAGTCCCCCAGCACAAGGACGTGCCCAGACGCTAGTCGCCGTATCGAGGTCTCCAAGCTGGTTAGGAAAACCTCGAAGTCGTTCAAACTCCGGTTGGGGGAGAAATAGACACCATATATGGTGATCCCCCCCCACTCGACGGCAACATATCCAGTGCCCTTGTGTCTTAGCGACAAGGGCGGGGAATGAGCCGTCGTGGAACCGACGACTGCCACGGAGCCGTCCCAGTCACCCATCCAGTTTGGACGGGGAGGGACAGAATAGGGCTCCGCGACTACGGCAACACCTATCGACCACTGTGCAATGGTTTGCAGGAAGAGATCCTGCGCCGCGGCACAGTGGTTCAGGTTCGTCTGGACCAGGAGGTTGGAGACTTGATCCATTACTGGATCGTCTCTACAACCTCCTCCATGGGCGACGACGTCGACGCAATATTGACGTCGGGGGTAGCCTGGGTCGACTGGCTAGCCCCTGACGTCTGCCGAGAACTGCGGGGAGGCTTGCAGCCTCTCTGCCCCATCTGGTGATTGGCGGGCTTATTGCCCGCCGCACACGCTGGGCAGTGAGGGGCGGCAGAGCATTCTGCCGCCTTATGCCCCGGTTGACCGCAGCGGAAACACAGTCCGCCGCAGTCAAAACAGCTGTCGCACTTGACGCGCGTGTGTCCCGATGCTAGGCATTTGTAGCACCTCATCGGTCTCGCCGCCAGGACTGTGATCCTGGCGCTCACGAAACCGATGAGCAGCCTGCCGGCGTCGGGACGGCTGACCCACACGGCGCCAAGCCCTCCTGGACCGGGGCGGATGGTGCCGACCCTGACGTTGTCCGCGCTGCACCCCGTCTTCTCCCGGATTACAGCGCGGACATCTTCAGCCGTCACAGAGTCGTCCAGGCCCGAGATGCGCAGCTCCGCGCACTTGGTAGGCCTGGCGATCTTGACACCATCTGTGGTCGCGAATAAATCCCGCAGCCTCTCAGCGAAAGTGTCCGCCGTCTTGGCGCCTTCAGCCCCTGGGAACTCGAGAACTCGAGCTCCCGTTTGGGCGAGGCGCATCTTGACCCCCACCGTCCCAAAGTCGTTGGCGAGGCTGTCCCGGGCCTTTTTAAACACGGCCGCGTAGGACAGCCCGCCGTCAGCCGCCTCCGGGGACACGGTCACCACTACAGCCGCGGTTTTGGGCGGCTGCAGCTTCCGCGGCCTCTTTGCAGAGGCCGTTGCCACCGGTGGCGAAGGCTGGGCTTGGGCTGCTTTTTGGGCAGCCCTTCTGGCCCGCCTTCGGGACTTCTTGGAGCCCCTCGCCTCCTGCCAACCCTCGTTGGAGGGGGCAGGTGCGGAGGGGCCCGGCAGGGGTGTCGGAGTGGGGAGCGGAGGGAATGCCACTCCGCTCCTCGGCGCCGTTTTAGGCCCCGTCTTGGCCGGCACTTTGGCCTGCGCCTTGGCCGGCACCTGGGACGGTGCCTTGGCCGGCGCCTGGGCCGGTGCCTTGGCCCCCTCCTCAGCTTTTGGGGAGCCGATGGAGTAGGGGCAGACGCCGCCGCCGCGTAGAAACGCGGCCTCCTACCACGGGGAGCGCGGTCGGAGCGGCGGCCTTAGGCCGCTGTGCAGACGCGAGCGGGGGGCGCACAATCGGCGCAGGGGGCAGTCTCGCCTCCAGGCCAGCCAGGCGTCCGTCCAGCATATTCCCAACTGCGATGAGGATTTCACGCAGTTGGGAGTCAAATGCCCCTGAGTTGGTGGTAGGGGCAGGCTGGGACGCGGACGGGGCTTCCCGCTCGGGGAGGTTCGCCTGGAAGCGGGCGAACTGAGCGCTCAGCTCGTTCACCCGCTCCGTCAGCCTCTCGTTGGCCACCTGCAGGCGAGACACATCGCCCACTAGGCCCTCCACGACCTCCGACAAAGCGGAGGAGGAGTCCTTAAGGGCCCTCACAAACGAGCCCTTAAGGTTCACGGACTTGGTGGCCACCTTGTGAATGACGGCCACCGCCGCTTTCGCCCTCTCCTGCACGGACACGGGAGCCTGGGGGGCATTTCCCCCCACCGGCTCCCGAACCTTGAGCAGGAGATCCGCGATCTCCTCCTCCGCTACGGCCTCGCCGTCCACCCGTACACTTCTGTACGACTCCGCGTTGGAGAACGCGGAGCCTGACGGGATCGCGACCGAGGCCGGTTTGCGTGCCCTCCCTCGGCGGCTGCTTGCCACTTTGGGTGGCATCATTTCGCCGGACGTGTCGGTCTCCTCTTCCCTGGAGCGTCCGCGTTTCCGGCTGTCGCTTCGTTCCGCCTCCATGGCCTCCGCGCCATCCGATGAAACGGCGGATCCGGAACGAATACGATCCGATGCTCTTCGGCTCCCAGAGACCAGAGTCAGACTGACCTCTGGGAGCCCCATCGAGATAGGCGTTCCCGACACCATCTCGCCCTCAGTGGACGACCCATCCACTCCACTGTTCCTCCTCTTCGTCTCCTTGTCCGTTAGGCTTGCCTTTGTCTGTTGTGTGTTTTTTCCGATCGTTTTCTTTTTGTTCAAATTAAGATTTTCCATAATAATCCCACGAGTGGGGGAGAACTAAAGGTCCACCCGGTCAGAGATCCCCCATTACCCGGGCAAGCGTAAGTTTTTAACCCAACCGAGGGGTCCGCAGGCATGCCCGAGAGCCGATGAACGGCTGCCTCTTCTGCTAGAATATTGGCCGCTGGCGATAATCCTCTCCTCCAAGAGGACAAGGAGGAAACAGTACCATCGCCAGCGTTTCCAGGGTGCACCACGAGGAGGTTTTCTAGCCTAGCACCCCTGCTCCATCTAAACCAACCATTTGGCGATGGTATGCAGATTTTAAACGCGGTCGTATGGACACAAATGAAGCTGAACGCTCTAGTGATCCAAATGAAGTAGTGACTCAACAAAATATATGCCAAGTCTTGAACATCTGTAATGTTATGAGCTTATGATGCATCCAATAATCTACACGTATAAAATTACTTGCCCTGACTGACTGATTCTTCATCACAGACCCAAACTGTTGGGGCTAAAACCTTAACATGTTGACAACTAATACCTTTTATGTTGTAAACACGTCCCAAGAAACTCCTAAAGGGGTTAAATAAAGGGCAAATGATCGTATGAGAGCTCGTCATTTTTAAAGTTAGAAACACTAAATATTCACGCGAGCAAAACCATGGTCAATAGCTAGTATACAATATTTTTACTGTGATTATCCAAAATGTTACTTTGTTACTTCGTAGGGATTGAGTTTCACGCTATGAGTATCACGGAAATGAATTCGTGATCGATCAGCAGAATGATTAACTACCGAGAACGCACAAAATACAGTATGACAGTGACAACAGTCGCCGTGACGTTAAGTCTAATGTCAACACAATTTGTTATATTTTTTTTGTACAAAATCTTGGAGATCGTTTATTCCCTTTTGAATGTTCTCTTTTCTTATTTTGTGAGAACCACCATTAACATGACCTAATCTGGTACTTCAGAAGTGTTTAAAAAAGCCGAACGGTGACGGTGAAAACCATACGATGATTATTTCTATTTTATTATTATAAATTCTATTTTTAAATACGTTTTATTTAGAACTGCTACAAAAATACGTGTCAATTTGTCGTCAGTAATTTGGTGTCATAAGAGCCCACTAAGGGAGATAAGCTACGCATGACAACGGCATTGCAAAGAGGAGGAAAACTTGACACAAATCTTACACCAAACCGTCTGGCAAATGTGGTGTAGTAGGCCAAAACCTCCTTTCTAAGGAGAAGGCTATCTTCTCCTTAGAAAGGAGCAGTGGACTGTGACGGGCTGTTGATGATGATGATGATGCTTACTTACTAATAATAATTGGAGTCAGATGGTGACCTCATCATCATCATCAACAGCCTTTACTAGTCCACTGCTGCCTTAGACCAGACCGGTGACCAGATTATTGATATGACAAATTTGTAAATTTTATTACAAATTTTAGATAAAATATACCAAAACACGGAACAAATTATGCTGCTGTTTATCACAATATTATTTGTCATACTAGATCTCGAACCCACATAATGTACAAAAAATTATCTAATGCAAATATCTTATAAAAACTTTGTATATATAAAGAAGTAGATCTGTAGTTTAATTTATAATATACAAATAAAACCCAACTGGGCGCTGTAATAGCATTTCCAAGGAGGCCATAACCTACATAAAAGTGCCTCTATAAACAGTCAATACGACATTTATAGGAAAGTGGAAAGCGTTTTGTTTACAAAATCAACAGCAGCACCATGCTACATGAATTTAAATCTATGTACCTATCTCTAGTCTGAACTAGAAGTTTCGTCGTGGCTATACCTAGGCTTCATTGCGGTTGGATTATTATCCATATGTAAACTCTATTATATAATATTAAAAGAATACCTAGACTAAATCAGAGGCAAATGCTAGAATCAGCATTTTTCTGTGATTTGCTTTCTTGGTTTGTGCTTTCAAAAATTTAATGTGGTGAAATTATTTATTCTCTAAATATAATATAGGTACAGTTTTTTTGCCCTTTTGTTATTTTTTTATCTTCAACTTTTTTCATTATTAATTAATTAACTTCAATCTTATTTTTTTTAAAGGTATATCAGCCGCTTAATTATGACAAATTAGCATAAAAGTTTTTTCCGCTGACTGTACTTATCTTGTATCTATCAGTTCCTAAATACCGTCTTCCGCCGCAGCACTCGTTGAAAAATGAATACGAATTAATGTTGGAAATTTAAATTTTATAACCGTCTCCACTTTTTTAGATATTCGCGTAATTTTGTCCTTATTTTTTAGATAATAATATCTGGTGTGGATTTTATGAATCTTACTATATTTAGTTTTTTCATTAGCTTAAATTAATAAATATAAGTATATAAAGTATAAATGTAATATATTATATATCAGGAATCCCAAAGTATAACAAAAAAAGTATTTTCTATATATTCTAACTGATCAAACATTAGTATTTAGGTATTTAAAACCGTTCTTAATGGAATTTATTAGAATAATATCACTCACGTTACTTTGACAAAATCGGTGTTAGTTAAAACGACACTTAAGTCTGTACGCTCATGAATAATCTGTATAATTCTCATCGCTTAATGACGAGCCGACGTAATACACCGAGATATAGATGCGGTGTACTCGCAGTAATGACAGCGGATTATACGCTGGAACACTATCCTTTTGTTTTTCCCTCAGTCACTTCTTTTTCCTTTTTTTTTTCTTTTTTTAGTGTTCTTTTTTATTATGTGAAGAAAGCAAAGAGTAGAAGCCTCTTTGCTAATTTAAACAGTGCGTTTAATTAAAAGAGCTGCTCTAAAATCGATGCTTGTAAAACTTTTCAAGAAACCATTTCTCAGTGGTGGATGTTCTAAAGAAAATTATTATAAAGACGAACATTTAACAGAACTAAGCACTAATGAATTATATTAATTGGTGTATAGTATATAGTAATGTTGTACTCGAGAATAGTAGATTTACTTGAACCACGAACAATGTTTTGGCCGTACCTTGATCCATTCATCAGTTGGCGTAAAATCTTCTATAAAAGTCCTCTTGATTTTTGGGAAGGCACTATCACGCCGGCAAACCACTGTGAGACTCTTGAGTTGCTGGTCTTCATAGGTGGCTTGCATGGCTGCGTCAAGCCTTCGTGATTGCGCGTCGCCAGTGGTCCAGGTTACGCAGAAGGCGTCGCTCAGAAACTCGAAATAGTGACTGCGATCATGCGCGTGAGAGCTCTGGCGGAGGAAGCAGTGTCCCGGGGCGATGGCGGTGTCTTTGGACATCGTCAACGCGTTCAACACTTTGCCCTGGAGTTGCATCAGAAAGGCGCTCGTGTATTACGAAGCAATTCTCTAAGTCCGCCGCATAGTCGGGGCGTATTTGTGGGAGAGAGCTGTCGTCTACCCAAGAAGGACCGGTCTTGATAGACGTGAAATGTCGTAGGGTGTTCCACATCGAGCCGCAGGATGCCCAACACTTCATATTTCGTATCCAATCTTTCTACATCAATAGGAGACATGGCTCTCATCCATGACACCATCGCATTACATATTCGATGTCGTTCAATATTAATGCGAATGCTCCAATATGTAAATTGATTGATAAACGGATATTACAATTTATACAGAAACAAACACTGACTTTATACTGAAAGGAGTAAATTTATTTGTGTGTACATTTAAATTTATACTGCAAAAGATTTATATTAATTTATGTTGCTCTGCAAAAAAAAAGTTACATCCCTGAGTTAATTAAATTTTTAAGTGCTCCACGTAGGAGAAATATGTAAGCGATAATTAGAGACATATCACCATCATCAGCCTATCGCAGTCCACTGCTGGACATAGGCCTCTCCCATTGCACGCCACTTAGATCGATTTTGGGCTTCTCGCATCCAGCTCCTGCCAGCCATCTTGCGCAAATCGTCACTCCACCTGGCCTGTGGAGACATGTTATTCTTGTTTTTTATTTATAATTGTTAAATCATAATGCAATCTAAAATAATGATGATATTCTATGACCATGATCTTAGAGCTACTGATTTCTTGTACAAATGTTGTCAGTTCTCAAGTCAGTAGGCACGTGTTCTATGACACGTGAACGATAATTAATTGATAATTAGTCATTCGTATAAAGTTCTATAGCAGCAGTATACGTACTGATCACTTTAACACCTCTAAGTAAAGTAATTTGAATTAATGAATTACTTAAGACCCAAAAAAATATTAAAGTAAATATTTTACAGACCTCTCAAATTTTACAAGCTGCGTTAATTGAATTATCATGTTCGGACCCACAAACAGCTCTACAAAGTTTTGTTGTTGTTTCAACTATAAAGCAGATACTTTTATGCTCAGTTTTGTTCCCATTTTTTCTTTTAAATACAACACTGAAGTGTTGTATTTAAATAATAAATACTAGGTATTTATATTTATAAAGATATTAACCCATGGTGACTACTTCATCAACAGCAGTGCATCCACTGCTGGACATAAGACTCTTCTTAGAAAGGAGGTTTTGGCCTACTATACCACGCTGGCCAGACAGGTTGGTATAGGGTTTGTGTCAAGTAAGAGGGTTCTCTCTGCCCGCATCGTCCCCGATCTATCGGACGCCCAATTTAGTTTTCGGGCGGGGCGTTCGACAGTCGACGCTGTATAGCGCCTGAGGGCCGTGACCGAAGAGGCCGTGAGCTGTGGCGGCGTGCTGTTGGCGGTGTCATTGGCAATCGCCAACGCATTCAATAGTCTGCCATTCAGCTGCATCAGGGAAGCATGGGGTGCCAAAGTACCTGAGGCGTCTAGTGGCAGACTATTTAGAGGAGCGTACCGTCGTGTACGAGGACCGGTACGAGGTAATTCGAGGTGTCGGCCCATGTCGTGCGGTGTTCCACAGGGGTCTGTTCTTGGACCCCTCTTGTGGAACATAGGGTACGACTGGGCCCTTCGAGCCGATTTCCCCCCGGGCTGGGTGTAATTTGTTACGCAGATGATACTCTGGTGACAGCCCGGGGGGCGAACTTCCAAGAGGCGGCGCGCCTGGCCACAAGGTTAGTCTCCCTGGTGGTCGGGCGCATTGAGGCGCTGGGCTTACGGGTGGCCCTAGATAAGACGTAGGCTCTCTTATTTCATGGGCCCCCTCGTGGTCCACCCCCTGGCGCCTCAATCGTGGTCAACTCGGTCCTCGTACCGATCCTCGACGGGAGGTGGCTCTTCGACGAGCACTTCTGACAGCTTGCTCCAAAGCTGGTCGGCGCTGCGTCTGCCCTAGGGCGACTTTTGCCGAATTTGGGTGGACCCAGCGTCGCGACAAGACGGCTGTACACGGGGGTTGTCCGGTCAATGGCACTATACGGTGCACCGGTGTGGGCGGCGGCTCTGACCGCCCAGAATAGGGCACGCCTGTGGCGCCCTCAGAGGGTATCGGCGGTCAGAGCCAGACGCGGTTACCGCACCGTTTCGATGGAGGTGGCTTGCGCGTTGGCCGGAACTCCCCCGTGGGATTTGGAGGCGGAAGTGCTCGCCGAAGTTTATCGGCGAGTGGCTGACTCCCGGGCGAAGAGCGGATTTCGCCCTGCGCCCGAAGACGTGCGCAAGTGGCGCGAAGCCGCTCGCCGAGCCACGATGGCTCGTTGGTCGTTCCGGCTAGAGACTCCACGCGCTGGCTTCGCCGCCGTGGAGGCTCTCCAGCTGGTCATCGCTGAGTGGGCAGGGCGGCAGCACGGGACCCTTACCTTCCGGCTGACGCAGGTGCTTTCCGGGCACGGTTGCTTCGGAAAGTACCTGCACTCGGTCGCTTGGAGGAAACTGAGTCCCGCCTGCCACCACTGCGACTGCAGTGAGGACTCGGCCCAGCACACGCTGGCGGTCTGCCCCGCATGGGCGACGCAGCGCCGGGCATTCACTGCAGTCATCGGAGTGGATCTCTCGCTACCGGCCGTAGTACGCTCCATGGCCGGTAGCGACAGTTGTTTTACCGCGGTCGCAACCTTCTGCGAGATTACTTCCTGAGGCAGCGGAGAAGACCCGGGAGGACGACCTCCACTCGGACCCGATCCGCCGCCGGCGAACCGGGCGGCGGAGGCGCGCTTATCACCGCCTCATGCCGCCCTGAGTGTGGCCGCGGGTGGACGGGGTGGGTTTCCCCTCCACCCGCATTAGTTTGGCCAGCCGCGAGGGGGCGGCGTCCGCGTGTGCCGGACGTCGCCTAAAGAGAGGTTAAAATTTTGAGACGGAGCCCGCACCAGGAGCGGGCAAGCGCTAGGAGGGGTCTGGATGTCTTAACAACAGCTGTTCCCGGATCCCTCCTATTACAGGCGCAGAGTGGCACACCGTGTGGTTTTAGTCGGTCCGAGTCCAACACACCACCCCGCCGCAAACCCCGGTGGGGTGACGGTCCGAGGGGATTTCCACACGTTAAAAAAAAAAAAAGCGTTTATGTCAAGTTATCCTTCTCTCTGCAGTGTTGTTGTTGTGCGTAGTTTTGTAATTACTCAAAATAAATTGAACGTGGTTACTACAAAAGGGTCAGATTAACCCTCCCTTAAAAATATTCATTATTTTATGTGTGATAAGAGAGTGTACTTAAGAAAAGGATGTAGGTATTAATGTAATGGGAAATATTTCCGATATTATTGGTTTGTGTACGCTTTAAAAACTCAAAAAGTTATGCACCGATTACGCTCAAATTTTGATACGATATACAACCTGCTTTAAAGATTGTTTTAATGTATTTTTCGCGTCAACCACTATGAGCCGTAACAAAGCGTGACCGGCCACAGGTAGTGTATTTATAATCTTCTTGCTATCTAGCGATTTAATCCCACATACGTAATAAGGTCAAGTCAATTACCGTCAGCTGAGATCTTGTTATCTTGTCTTGTTGAATGTTGTATCAAAGAAAATTAAATACCAACTTCAAAACGACGAACATTGATTATTCAGACATTGCAATACTGCCTATTCATACACAAATTAAATATATAATTCTCAAAGAACAATTCCTCAATTACAACTTAAAAGGAAATGAAATTCAGCATCCCGTATTCACGAGGGCGGCCGCTCGAAACCGGCTATGGACGGCTAACAACACATATGGCGAGCGCTCATCGCTGTACTTAGTTCCTCGATTAATAAATAAACTACCCTCCGATTTGCGAAATACAATTACTTCAAGTAACATTAAATGTAAGTTTCATTTTCTCCACAACATGGAAAGCCAGTGATAAACCTGTAAATGATGTTTTCAGCCTTATTTATTTGTTTATTAAAAAGTAACACTATCTAGGATAATGTTTTACTTTTAACATTTTTTTAGGTGTCGTTATTTTGTAAGTATAATATGACTGTAGACCACTTGCAGCATTCACTCAAACCTTAGTGGTTTAAGAATGCTATTTTATGAATTATATATTTTTTTGTATTTTTTTTGATAAATAATTTAAAAATAGCTTAACATTAGGCGACTCATCTGCTAATTTGCTCCCCCTCTAAGAAAAACAAAAACAGAAATCTATTCAAAGCATAGGACAGTATTCTTAAAAAAAATCTTATTTATAACTCAGTCAAATATAAGATTTTCACATTAAAAACTATATAATACGGGTAAGTAAAAATGTTAAATATTAAGTACAGTAATGGTATTACCAAAATCTTCCCCTAAGTATTTTACAAAATATATCTTCTTAAACATATGGCCCTTCTAAATCTCTTGAGAAGATTTCCACAATACGTAGTATCAAGTTGGAACGGATTCAGACAGCTGGATCTAAAACCTTTTATCTGAATTGAATAGCCACCGCGTTTTATTTGATAACTCTTTTTATCAGTTCCATTCGTACGCTACTTCAATAGATTTGCTTAGTACCTATGTCGAATTTGGAAAGTTGATTTTAGAACGGCGTAATTTTTTTTACAGAATATCTGGCAATTAACATTTTTTTACTGTATCATGACTTCTTTTAGGTGTAATTTAATGAAAGGTTTAGGACGAAAAGTATTTAAAAATGAACCAGTATGTAAACTCAATACGTAATATAAATGAAGTGACGATATTTGCTGGCTAGTTTTGTTATTACGTTCACATTAAATTTGCCAGCAAAAACGAATAAAAAATGACTGAGCGGACTCCACTTTGTGTGATCCACAAATTGTTGTTCTGACTCTGGGTGTTCTTAGTGCCCTTTTCATATATGTTTGTAAAGTCCCTCGCAACACAGAAATATATAAACATGTTTTTTTTTTGTTTTGACGAATCTTTAAGCCACATATTCTGCACTTTATTTCTAGACGATTTGCAAAATATGAAAAAAAGTTATTCAGTGGTTTAGAAACAGGACAATTTTTTTGTATACGTAATTCGCAACATCACGTGTAAATGCAGTCATATTACATTGACCTCAGGCGGCGATCATCTATATACGCGGCGTGAGAACATCACACGTTGCCGCTTACTACACTCGAATCGAACGAAATATGTTGATTATTGCGTCATCAGGATAATGGACATGCGTTTTTAATTAGTTTATCCAGTAAGTACAGTCAGTCCGCCCCATAGCCACTAAGTGTTTTGGTGTTCTGTGTCCTTGTAGATGCGCTCACGACAAATTATCGTAATAATAATATTGTTGTTGTTCGTGAGATATTTGTTTAAAAAGTTTTGTTGTGTTAATAATTGTTTAGTCTTATTGCGTTCGTTATAATACACGGCAATGGTCTGAACAATTAATGTAATCGTGTGCACAAAACTTCACGTTCTAAGGAGTTCTAAGGAGTAGTACACTACACACAAAAACTAATATTCTCACAGTCAGGTTCACACACACTACAGTGTGTGTGTGAACCTGACTTACACACACACTACAGTGTGTGTTAACCTGACTGTATTATCAGTCTTTTCATTTTATTGGTTTATCATTATCGACATCCATAATGCCGCAAGTGACCTTCACAGCCGCTGAATAACCTGACATATGTTAATTTACCGGGAACTCTATCAAAACGCATCTTTAGCTTTACGGACAAACCGCGGTTTGGTATCAATCGTGTATGTCCTACAGACTGCCGAATTTTTGTAAGGGCGGTACAAAGGTTACGAGACAACCAAAGTGCCTACTTTTCCAAGGAGTGACACGTACTGCCGAGTCCGAAGCTAGTCGAGCATTCCCGAAATAAACATGTAAATGAAATCGTATTTTTAATAAATTGATGTTGAAAAGTAAAGTAAGTGATTAGTAGGTAGGTAAAAGGAATGTAAAGTTCACCGACTCGTCGCGTCGGCGGCGTCGCTTTGATGTCGCCGACATTGCGACGCTTTCGTCTACAGTTCAGCGGCTCAGGTTAACAATGGTGTTCTAATTCGGCAATTATTTTATTATATTTATTTTGCATTTCTGTATTTTCGAACAATTTTGTTTTTTTTTTCTATTTTTACCGACATATATTGACGTGTTATCTGTTATTTCAGTTTTTGTGATTACTTTTAGGACACTCTTTGTATTTCGAATGCGGAAGTATTTTTCAAAAAAATATATTTTTCATGTAAAATTAAGTAATGTTTGACATTTCCATTACAGGTAAATCTTTGTGATATGTTGTTTCTGATTAGCCTACCTTCTTATATTGTGTATAGCTACTATTTATATTTAATACCAGCTGAGACCCACTGTGTTACCCGCGTTTAGCTAGTCTAAAAAGAATAGCCTAAGTTACTCCTTATGTCATCAGCTATCTGCCAGTGAAAGTCCCGTCGACATCGGTCCAGCCGTTCCAGAGATTACCCGGAACAAACAGGCAGACAGACAGACAAAAATTGAAAAAAAAAGGTTATTTTGGCATATGTGCCGTGTAAACATACATATGCATTTAGTAAAAAGCGGTTATTTTAATATTACAAACAGACACTCCAATTTTATTTATTTGTATAGATAGATAAAAAAACTTTGTAATAAGTTGGTACTAAGTTATACTTAAAAAAAAAATAATCTATTATAAAGAAAACTACAATTGTTCTTATAAGAATAAAGATTTTATAAACCTAAGTACATATGTATGTACAGTCGTATGTGTAGTCCGTGTGGAGAGGCGTGGTGGCGAGGGGGCGAGGATTAAGAATGCGGCGTGTCACCACCCCTTTTCATCCCGTGGGTGTTGCAAGAGCCGACTAAAGAACTGGCAACGCAGAACAATAGCACTCTAAAGAGAAGGAAAAAAGAAATCCTTTACCAACCCGTCTGGCCAGCGTAGTATCAGCGTAGGTCAAAACCTCCTTTCCAAGGACAGGCCTATGACCAGAAGTGGGCTTTTAAAGGCTGTTGATGTGATGTATATGTTTAGTTCGATATGCAATTAATTTCGCAAGTGCCATATATATTAGGCTCTTATTAATACATCTACAGATTACAGAGATTTCTTTGATTTTTTTAAATAAATACTAAACATAATTTAATTTAATTTTTTACTCAGAATTGAACAAGGTTAACTATGACACGGACACGCGCTCATTTAGTATATTCATCATAAACACGAAACACGATTGGCAAATATATATACGTTCATCATAGAAAATTTGTTCCCTTTTGCTTAAACAAAAACAAATATTGGAAATACTCGACATAATCTTTAACTGTGTTCAACCGACATGTCGTTAATCAATCCTGGATCCCACATCACTAGTTTAAAAGATCTATCAAAATAATTAAACCCAAAACTTTATGTAGTAGTCAAACTAAGTTTAGATTGGCTTCGGTTCTCAAGAAATTAGGAGCGAGTACGATACTCCACGCAAGTTTCGCTAGCTAACTATTCCACTTTGAATTGGATTATATCGATATTATAGTTCGTTTGGGTACGAGTGCAGTGTATTCGGGTTTAGGTGGTTTGTATTCTGATTAAATTGGTGCTTATTGTCTTTGCGAGTGAGATAACTTTCTTATAATTAGTGTGTAGGGTAATATTACTATGCTAATGTTGGATTTTAAATTATTTTATTCCCTTATTTCCACTGGAGTGATACCACCAAAAATCGGTGTAATGTAATTTTTTTTCGCCGAGTTATTAAGATTACTGGAGACCTAACCCCGCCTCTTTAATTCTGTAGGGGAAAAAGTCAAAAGGCGGCGGCTCACACACGAATACCTACAACTGAAGAGACAACGTCATTAGTTGCAGGTGTAAGCAGTTTCCGGATCCCTCCTATTTCAGGCGCAGAGTAGAACACCGTGTGGTTTTAGTCGATCCAATTCCGACACACCACCCCGCCGCAAACCCCGGTGCTAACGGCTCGAGGGGTTTTTACACGTTAAAAAAAAGGTCCATTGGCGGCCGTTCTCAGACACAGACTGCTCGTTTGACTACTATACTCTAAGAAAAGCCTATTTATGTCCCAAGCAAGTATCATTACCCATGACACTTTAGTGACTTCAGTCAGTACACATACATACATCAACTAAAAATATAGAATACAGCAATGAGTATTATGACATCACATAAGAAAAGACAGGCTATTTCGTTTATTATTTATTTGCTCTTGCAAATAAATAATAAACGAAATAGTACTAGATAGTATTCTTATACTATAATATCTTATACTACAATAGTATTAGATAGTATTCTTATACTATCTAATACTAATACTTATGTATACCTCTTACTTATTGCATTTAAACTCCTCAGGGGATAAAGTAAATGCAAGAAAAACAAAATCATTTCTCAAAATACAACAATGCAGATAGACAACAAAAATCCTAAACAGACGAGAGAGAATTCATCTCTTTTATAAAATAAAAAACCAGCCTGAAGGCATGCAAAGGATAAACAAAATATTACAGGGTAGGTACATGAAAATACTGAAAAGAGATAAAAAATCTCTTTTCTATATCTGTAGCGTCAGGCACAACACTTCAATCCCTAATAAACTGTCTAATTAACGAGGTGCATTCATGGAGCTTCGTTATGGTGACGTTCAGTACAGTGCAAAATTTAGGACATTTTTTTAATCCAACTGTTGTACTATAATAACACAGTCAAGGAATTAATTATACATAGTTTGCATTTTGCGAAAAAAGAAAATATTATGCCCTTCATTCATGTATAGATAGTTTCACTCAGTTGTGCGCGCGGCCCTATGTGTGCGTGGGCTTGTAAATATACAACTTTCATTCGTGTGGCAGTCGTCGTCCGACTGCCGCGTCACTGCCACACGAATGAAAGTTCTATATTTACAAGCCCACGCACACATAGGGCCGCGCGCACAACTGAGTTGAACTATCTATAAGCATCCTTTTACCTTATATTTAACTTTTAGATTTAAACCTGTAGAGTACTTTCCCTAAGCGGCAAGATCCTATATTACAAGGAAAATGTTGTTATATACTTGTTGGTATATCAGTAGTTTTTTTATTTATTTATTTATACTTTATGCACAAATGTGAACAACAAACAAAGGAGGACTTAATGCGGTAGGCATTTTCTCCCAGTCGACCTTAGGGAGATGCACGGCTAAAAATTAGTATTACAGAAATTAAAAAGTAATTTTATGGAAAATAAAGCATAAATAGAATATCATACACTCAGGGTACTTAACTAAATGACATTATATTATATATATATATATATACATACACACACATAGATACACACAATAACTTCTAGAAGAGAGAGGTATTAAGGTAGATCTGATAAGGAGTTGAAGAGATGTTTCGGCAACAGGTATTTAAAAGTTTGTCGAGTTTTTGCCATCCTGATCTCGAGAGATGATGATTATTGTTTGCTTGTAAAGTTACCTGCTAGCGACAAAATATTTAAGAATTGATATGCGAACTACTCAATGTACAAGTAAGTAGCCCTCGGTTGCGACAGTCAGGCTCACACTTGACTGTATTATAAAGTCACACTAGGGGAACATATCGACGTTACTAAGACTAAGTATATTAGATTCTATTGAAGATAACTTAAGTATATTATATATACTTTATTCAGGTAGTTTAAAGAAATTATAATCTTAAACAACAATGGTTCATCTGTGCAGTAGAGAACCGTTCCAAAGAATTGAATAACTTACTTAGGAAACTAGTTTGTTCTCGCTAAGATATAAAACTTTTGGTGGTTGAAAGAGTTTGCGTACGAATTGGGCAACATCAGGTGCAAGCAGTGAAGAAAGTATGTGGACTCCTTAAGTAAGGAAATGGGTTTACGACGTCAGTTCAGAGAAAGGAAGGAATTACGACTCTTGAATTTGGAACAGTAAAGCTAGAAGCAGGTTTTTAGTTAAGATTCGACTGTGTTCGTACGTTACATTTACCTTTTACATTAGTATCTTTTCCAAAAGATTAAAAGCAGTCAAACATATTTTTTGCTTTACCTGTTGCAAAATTATAATTATAATCTTAAATCCAATAAAAAAATGAAAAATAAGTGTTGGGTATAAAATAAAAAGTATTGCCTTCAAAAAAATTGATAATAATAAAATAGTTTTCATTGATTAATCTTAATTTATTAGAAATCATATTTTTAAAGAATTAAGATTAAATATATTAAGTAGTAAGCCATCTCTACGATAATGATGTGATACGAAAACGACAAATATAAATTAATCCTGATCAAGTGGAAGATAATAAAAGCTGATGAAGTGAAATCCGAAAATCACTAACAATGTGAAAAGTGAGTCAGCAAAACTAATTTGATATCAGTAAACGGGAATTGGAAAGTTTCTGACGGAAATTGCAAAGCGATATCGTTTTGCGGAGAGATTTGAGCAAGGTAAATATTATCATGTACATTCTAAATGTATCTGTGGGGTTCTTATTCTTACTACCAGAGTAATAAAACTTAGTTTATATCATAATTGTCATTGGTTCAGGGATGCGACAAGCATAGATGTTCTAAAAAAACCCAGTTAACAAAGTTAACAATACAATGGTTTCCAAAAATAAGTAAGTTTGTAAACCGATGAGTGTATATAGAAATTATGTACGAGTATATATTATGTACAATAATTTATCCTTGGTGGATCCATTTTACTGTTATCGTTGTTGTACTCATTGTTATATTTTATTATACATATTATTTGTTTATGGAACAGAGACGTCAATCCTGTATTTCAACTTTTGGTTAATGGCTTTGTGGTAGAGTGTAACCACAATTTCGCCAATGTCATGTATTTGAAAGACAAACTATCAAAGGATTTTATGGATTGTATGTGTTATGTAGCTGTGGTAGAGCCAAAAGAAAATTTTGAGAATGAAAGAATAAGAATGAATAAATTGTTATCTTTTACAGGCATGATAAAACTTAAACTAGTAAAATATATATACAGCTAATAATATATCTACATATACAGAATAATAAATAACCAGTAAAACAAAAACAAATATTACACTGTGATATTGAAACTATAATTTTATTTTGTTTAAAGTTATACACTTACCTAGAATGTATACAAAAGGAGTAAAAACGCGAGATAAGAGTAATTTAAGGGACGTGGGATGAGGAATATGAGGAGGAATGAATTCGTAAATAGGAAACTTAGTTCTAGGTCAATTGTCAATCCTGTATTATCAAAAAGCGAACCAATGGTGAATGTTTGACATCTGACAGCTCGAAAGCTTGATTCAAACTTAGTTGTCAAAAATGATCAAATCGAGTTTTAGCAAAGAATTTTTAAGTTTGACATTCGAATTCAGATGACGTCTTCAATCTCCGTTCAATTATAAGAATATTTTATTGAAACGGAGAACAGTAATCCAGACCAGTGTCAATATATAAAATAGAAATTCAATTATATTAAAATGGGAAATATGATAATATTTCTGTCTAAGAAGTTTTTTGTCGGTGTTACTGAGTTTATCCTGTGGTATCAAATTGGATGAGTTTATTCACACAAAATACCAGCGATAATTAATGTATCTGTACCTCTAAATGGATAATTCTTCGTTCTTTTTCCTTCCGGGTCATTGTTTGCAATACAAAAATCGAACAAAAAATGATAAAATCCTAAAATATTCTATAATAGAGAAAATTGTTTCGTGTGAATACCGCCACGGGTCATTAACACCCGTGGCGGTATTCACACGTTGGTTTCCTCATCGATGGAACTTGAACCGACTAAAACCATATGATGATTTGTCCCAATTGAATCTATTGCTATCGCGGGAAACCATTGATACCCTAACAGGGAAGCCACCAGGAACCCTAATGACTTATCATTATGTTACATGCTTGATTTGATTAACATTCATTATTTTAGAATAATTATCATATTTCTGCTGTAAAACTTAAAAGATTTAGAGTGCTTTTTCTACAACAAATTGAACCAATTTGTTCTAACGATGGGTCTTACATTGTATAAAGTATTTATATCGACTAATGGTTGCTCAATTCGACCGCAGTTAAATAAATTATTCATTAGCAAAGCTCAGTGGAGTGTAAAGGAAAAACTGCTTCTAATACTAATTATTCATAACGCTAAAGTACGTGAATAGCTACTGAACAAAAAATCTTAATAATTCCAAAACAACAACTAGCAATAGCTATTAAAAATATATAAACAACTAGCTAAGTAACTGGTCGACACTTCTCGTGATCAGAAAGCCGGCCTTCTTGTAGCACGGATAATTAGCATTGCCATTCTACGTGGCAATGCTGCCAGTCTTCTGGGAACGTGAAAAGTACGCGATGATGAGGAGGATTTTTTTGATGCTTGCATTTTAATGCATGTTCTTAAAATACAAAAAAATTACAAACATATGAGGAAAATATACTAAACTCTTTTGTTGTGTCGCCTACTTAGATGTAGTAACTTCTGGACTTTGTTATATTAGTCATTGAGAGCCTACTCTGAATGCATGCAAAGAATAGGACAACAAATGTTTATACTTTTTCATTGTGTTCGGAGAAGTGTTTTTACCAAATTCTGTATGAATTTGTTTTCATACAGAAGTCAAACTTTAATTTCAATAAACAATCTACGACACCTCATTTTCAAATTAAAAAATAGTTTTCCAGGGTTCAAGGAATATACACACAAATTTATATTCCTCATTTAAAATTACATATGTGTTTAAGAATTCAGAATAGTAAGTGCCAATGAATGATCAAACCCAAGGTCACCTAAACTATCATCAATATAGATGACTTGAAATACATATAGTCAAATACCGACTGAAATAACAAACGGGCTTATAATTTCATTTCATTTGCTCCCATTCGTCACTCGCTTTTCTCCGCTATCGTGCTCCTTTCTGGGTCGTAACATACCTTCTTGAGAAACTTTGTCTGTTACAAAACTTTTTACTTATTGCTGAGCGAACTTTGTTCAACAAATTCTGTGGATTTGTCCCTTATCACTTTCGGACTTACTTCTGTCAGTGGCAATCTGTACAATACTAAACCCGTGTAAGCTGCCAGCATGGTCAAAGCGATTCGTATTCTGTGTATTCATAATTAATAAGAGAAGTACTAATAGCTCAATTAATAAAAAATACTAGTGCGTAATTTGAACCTGCAAACTGCTAATATATTACGTATTACGTTGCTAATACGTCACATTAATATTTTTAAACATTTAAAATTTTGACAATGGTTTAATTGCGTAGTGTTTAAAGCCGTCGCCTCGCCGCTTCCTGCTAGGCTCAGTGTTGTGGGTTCAATCCCCTCATATGACAACACTCTGTATGATCAACAAATTGTTGTTTCGAGTCTTGGTATTTTTTTGTGTTTGTTTAATGAATGTTCGAAAAGTGTTCCGCAACACAGGATATATTGTTAGTGTGGAAAATGTCTTTAATTTTTTACTGAATTTGGTTTCAAGAAATAGCCGATCTATTTACAGAATTTGAATCTACGGTCAGATTCTTTGATACAGTTTAATTATCGTACATTTTGCTGAGAGAAAGAGCTATTCATACGACATCTGGAATTCATAGAAATATCGAGAATATTGTTAGTGGTGATAAGCCCCTTTCTGGGTATTGTTCATTATATAAAATATTTGTATAGAAAATGAATTAAGATTTACAGTTACTGTCTATTTTAGTATTTTATATTTAGAGAACATTATGTTATGATCTTGGATAGTATTATTTTAATTACTAAATTTAAAGATATTATTTTCCTTCCTCTTACGACACCCTATTCATCCCGTGGGTGTCGTAAGAGGCGACAACAGCACTGCAGAGAGAAGGAAAACTTGAAACAAACCCTATACCAACCCGTCTGGCCAGCGTGGTATAGTAGGCCAAAACCTCCTTCCTAAGGAGAGGTCTATGTCCAGCAGTGGACTAGTAAAGGCTGTTGATGATGATTTTCCTTCCTGAATATTAACAGAGTTTTATTCGGCATATCAAAAAATAAATGTAACAAGTCTGCTCCTTTTTTTATGTTAGAGGGGGCCGACGAGCAGACGGGTCACCTGATGGAAAGTGACTATCGCCGCCCATGAACGCCTGCAACTCAGGAGTCACAAAGGCGTTTCCGGCCATTGAGGAAGGAGTGCGCTCTTTTCTTGAAGGTTTGAAGGTCGTATCGGTCCGGAAATACCGCAGACGATAACCCGTTCCACAGATTGGTTGTGCGGGGCAAAAAGTGTCTCAAAAAGCGCACATTCTTCCTTTTCCTAGCAAGCGTTCCTATAATAATATTGTTTGAACGTTATTTAATAGCTTATTTGTCCTATGATCAAGGCAATGAGTTTTGTTCTCACACTCTCATTTCCAGTAAGCAGTAAACTGCAGTTCTATTCTCTAAGGAAACAGCTTTTTGCGTACAGCGCTGCCACAGCGTCGAATTTCTTACTAGTGGTTTGAAATTCGACTCTGTGGCATCGCTCTACGCAAGGCTGTTTCCTTAGAGAATAACATTGCTGATCATATCCAAGATGATAAACAAAATAATGTATATTCATACTAAAAAAGGTTATGAGAAACATAATGCTAATAGTACCAGGTACTTTACATATTCAGAAGTGAGTTTCGTTCTCATAATAAAGTTTAAAGCTTGAATTCAAATGCCAAGAAAAATTAGTAAATATAAAGGTACAGATAGGAGAAAAGATAAAGAAATATTAAATGATTGGCCGAGCTTTATGGCGTTGGCAACACAGTTTTGAGATGTCATAATTCTAACCATCGGCAACTCACCTTAATTTTTAATTTCATCATAATCATCATCAATACCCTTTAATAGTCTACTGCTGGCCATATAATTGACATATGTTTTTTTTAATTTAATTCAATAAAAGTCATGGAATATCTCCAGAAAAATTGAAGTTATATGCAACCTACAATACAAGCTGAGTGTGCAATTAGCGTATACTTGTTGACAGATTATAAGCGAGTTCTATCTCGTTTGCACGCCTAATCTTTTGTGGGTTAGAAAGAGATAAGTTTAATATAATAGATGCGTCATTGCGCATCCATGTTACCGTACTCTCTCTCTCTATCTCTCTATATGATATATTTTTCTAAGGGGAAGAGCTAGCAGAAAAAAAATGATTTTAACCTAGAGACCTAGTTTTTGATTAGTGGTTTGTGTTATGTAGGTAAATTTAGAGGAATAAATATTTTTTTATGCTACGGTAGCGAAGAGGTAACTTGTTTTCCGACCAAAAAACCGAAATGTGGATGTCGATAAGGGCAAAAATACGGTTAATAAGGTCGTTAGATTTAAACCATTATTTATTATTTTATGTAATATTGATCTAGTAATCATGTCCAATATTTTTATTAAATAAGAAATCACTACCAATGTTTTCAACATTGGTGGCAATTTAACTATACTACGCTGGTAATCCCATAAATATCAAACGTGCCAATTTCTTGAAACCTTTTCATACCGTTTTTAAACATACCTTATTTAACTAAAGATATCACATGACACATAAATTTGAAGAATGAATCTTCATTTAATGAAATAATATTTGATACTTTTTTGTATATATGAATTGACTGTAACTTAACATTATTCGATTATAAAATTGCCCTTATGCTGGATACACCAATTGTCAATTATGAGGAACAAACACTCACGGCTTAGTTAATTGCATGGAATATAATAAAAACTGGCAAAATATGTAACATATATTAAACAGCAACGTTTTCATATTACTAAAACATGCAAAAACGGGTCTGTACTAAAAAGTGTTTCGATTTCTCCATATACCGAAACTGAAATATACTTTAGCGCCATCTAAAGAAGACACAAGAAGCTACGGAGTAACTACTAATCCTGCATCGCGCAATGAAAGTACTCGTGCCGATAAGAATATCATAATACAAATTCCCAACAACAATGGTCCAATGGGCAGGATCACCTCGCCTGCTCTCTTTGTGTTAGACGGTCATGACACCCATTTCTTCACAAAAGGTTTTGCTTTAAAATCAGACAACTTGTCATAAAATATATAATATCCTGGTTGCATATCCAATTAAGGTTTTTATAACAATCTCACACATCTCACAGATGGCAGTCTGAAACTAGACAGAGCCTGTACTATGGTAACCAGACTGTTGATTAACATATTGACACTCCTATTGATGATCCCATTACGACCGAATGGCGTAGTGGTTTGTGTAACCGACTGCTATTCCAAAGGTCGCGGGTTCGATTTCCGCTCAAGTCAAACATTTGTGTGCATGAACATTTAATGTTTGATTTGGTCTGGGTGTTTCTATGTATTTACAAAAAAAAAGTATATTTGTATTTACATCAGTAGTCTAGTACCCATAGTACAAGCTCTGCTTAGTTTGGGACATCGCACATTTCGCCTAGATTATTAACGCATTAAAAATATTTACAACGAACGGCAATCAATAACTCGACTCGTCAATTACTTTGCCTACAGAATCTCTTAAGGGATTCTCAAGAGTCTTTATTTATTTAAATTTGAAGAGGGCGCGGTTTATCAATATAAATATATATGTGTGTGTTTATGTACACGTATATAGTAACACATGCTTGTAACAAAACAAAACACAACACATTATAAAGTTGAAAGCGGGTTAGCGTTCAGTTCTACGAGTATTCCGCAACCGATTAAACTTTAGCAAGTTTAAGCAAGTATCGGCTTTGTTATAAAATCTATGTTGTTTTATTATATACCAGCCGTTTTCTCCAGTTTAACATACCTTTATATTGTCTGCTTTGCTTTGTAAGGAGGTAAGTAAAAATAACATCGAAAAAGTCCTTCATATAAATCTGTGATAACTAATTGTAGAGGTCTTGTTCTAAAGGGATACTAAAGACAGTGTGAAGCCTTTTTTTTTTTTTCAGTCAATTCTACGATCACCACAAGTGATCGCTTCTCGTGCAATAAAAGTATGGCTTGGAAATTCTTAAAAAAACTATGATGACAGAATTCATATCATCATCATCAACAGCCTTTAGTAGTCCATAGACGCTGGACATAGGCCTCTCCTGAGAAAGGAGGTTTGGTGCACTTTACCACGCTGGCCGAGTTGGTATAGGGTTTGTTTCAAATTTTCCTTCTCTTTGCAATAGAAAGATTTTAAGGTTTTTAAAGGGTTTTAAAAGGAAAAGTATCGTATAAGTTATAAAAAGAAACTACTTATAAAATTTCATATAAAATACTAAATTGTTAGAAAAAAAATCGTGTTTTCTTTTTCTTATGTCATAGAAGGCAAGCGAACAAATGGGTCACCCCATGGTAAGTGACTACCGCCACATATGAACAGAAGAGCACCTTAAGAGATAGTTCAAGAAAACAGCAACTTAAGAGATACCAAGTGCGTTGACATCCTTATTGCCTCCTCCTCAGAAAAAGGGGAGCGCTCGGTTAAGTCTCCATTAACCACTAAGAAGAATAGATAAAGAATTGTTTAACACCAGTTTCCTGTAAAGTTATGGCACAATCCTGGTCGATAAATAATAAATTACGGGACTCGCACACTTGACACGCACTTAGCCGGTTCATTCTAGAAAGAAAAAGTAACGAAAATAAAGCATAGCATATATACTTATTCTTCAGTAATCAATTATAATTAGGACCCTCACCCTTTTAATCTATTCAATCTCTTTGAATGTTTAACATGGAGGCAAAGTTTGGTTGAAAGCAGATAATAATCTCTAAAACTACTGAACCCTTTCTGTGAATTCTCTGACTAGGAGAAACTTTATCATCAAGAGATTATTTTATATGAAACATAGATAGATAATACGTTATTAGTACACCAGGGTTTTACAGACATTATAAAGTAATTAAACGAACTAATGGGCCGGCTCGACCGGAGTGATACCACGGCCTCCCAGGAAACCGGTGTTAAACAATTCTTTCATTGCCTTTCACTGAGTGAGTGAGGTTACCGGAGCCCAAATCCCTCCCGCTGAGGGACTCCAAGGGCGGCAACGCACTTGTGACTCTTGAGTTGCAGGTGTCCATGGGCGGCGGTAGTTGCTTACCATCAGGTGACCCGTTGGCTCGTTTGCACCCTTATATCATAAAAAAAACTACATTCTCCTAAACACAGGCAACTTAGGTGCCTATCTAGGAGAACAGCAATCACTCCAATTAATTATAGCCTAAGTCATATACCTAACTATTATGATAACCTATGTAATGAAACTGTAAAACTTTACTATGAAATAAATGTTATTTATACATTAATACTATACATACATTATATCTTTAATGTCTCATTTAATTGACGGCGATGTTGACTCTTGTACAATAGTTTATGCCAGCGCAGGTTGTTTTTTAGAGAACCTCTCATACCGGTTGACGCAGGTGATCACTGGAAAAGGATGCTTCGGGGATCACCTGTGTCTGATAAGCAAGGAGTTAACGCCTGGGTGCCACCACTGCGATGGCCGGACCGTGGACACGGCGCTCCACACGCTGGCAGAATGCCCGGCGTACGTGGAGCAGAGACGTGTTGCAGAACGACCTCCGTCTTCCATAAGTGCAGACCTGGGGGTGACAGGTGAGGCCATCTGTCACCCTAGCACAAGCAGGCCTGGGTCATCTACCCGCCGTAAATGGCCCGAGGTACGTCGGGGTACCAGAGATTTCCTTTACACCTGATTCCAGGGTATACCTGATTCCCCGGCTACTGGTACCCGAGATCCCGAGCTGTTTTTAGTCGGTTCTAGTCCGACATAGCCACCGGTGGGTGGTATCTCTGGCATATCTGAAAAAAAAAGTAGTTTTTTATATGCAATATTACACAGTGAGGTTACCAGACCTTTTTTTTTTTTTTTTTTTTTTTTTACGTGTGGAAATCCCCTCGGACCGTCACCCCGCCGGGGCTCTCGTTCGGCGGGGCGGTGTGTCGGACTCGAACCGACTAAAACCACACGGTGTGCCCTCTTTGCGCTTCCAGTGTAGGAGGGGTCCAGGTAGTTATCGCCTTCTGGACCCCTCCCAGCGCCGGCCCGCTCCTGTTGCGGGCCCCGTCTCTGATCTTTCCTCTCTTTAGGCGACGTCCGGCACACGCGGACGCCGCCCCCTCGCGGCTGGCCAACTAATGCGGGTGGAGGGGAGAACCCATCCCGTCCACCCGCGGCCACACTCAGGGCGGCATGAGGCGCAGGTAAGCGCGCCTCCGCCGCCCGGTTCGCCGGCGGCGGATCAGGTCCGAGTGGAGGTCGTCCTCCCGGGCCTTCTCCGCCGCCTCCTTCTGCGAGATTACCTCCTCGCAGAAGGTTGCGACCGCGGTAAAACAACTGTCGCTACCGGCCATGGAGCGAATTACGGCCGGTAGCGAGAGATCTGCTCCGATGACTGCAGTAAGGGCCCGGCGCTGCGTCGCCCATGCGGGGCAAACCGCCAGCGTGTGCTGGGCCGAATCCTCACTGCAGTCGCAGTGGTGGCAGGCGGGACTCGATTCCCTCCTAGCGACCGAGTACAGGTACTTTCCGAAGCAACCGTGCCCGGAAAGCACCTGCGTCAGCCGGAAGGAAAGGGTCCGTGCTGCCGCCCTGCCCACTCGGCGATGACCGGCTGGAGAGCCTCCACGGCGGCGAAGCCAGCGCGTGGAGTCTCCAGCCGGAACGACCATCTCACCATGGTGGCTCGGCGAGCGGCTTCACGCCACTCGCGCACGTCTTCGGGCGGAGGGCGAAATCCGCTCTCCGCCCGGAAGTCAGCCACTCGCCGATAAACTTCGGCGAGCACTTCCGCCTCCAAATCCCACGGGGGTGTTCCGGCCAAGGCGCAAGCCGCCTCGGTGGACACCGTGCGGTGTCCGCGTATGGCTCTGACCGCCAATATCCTCTGGGGGCGCCAGAGGCGCGCCCTATTCGGGGCGGTCAGAGCCGCCACCCACACCGGTGCACCATAAAGCGCCATGGACCGGACAACCCCCGCGTACAGCCGCCTCGTGGGAACACTGGCCCCGCCCAAATTGGGCAAAAGTCGCCCTAGGGCGGAGGCAGTGTCCACCAGCTTCGGACCAAGCTGTCGGAAGTGCTCGTCGAAGAGCCACCTACCGTCTAGGACCAGACCCAGGTACCTCATCTGGGCCCGGACCGGTACGAGGACCGAGCCGACCTCGATTGAGGCGCCGGCGGGTGGACCACGACGGGGCCCATGAAATAATAGGGCCTCCGTCTTATCCAGGGCCACCCGCAAGCCCAACGTCTCAATGCGCCCGACCACCAGGGAAACTCCCGTGGCGGCCAGGCGCGCCGCCTCCTGGAAGTTAGCCCCCCGGGCCGTGAGCAAGGTGTCATCCGCGTAGCAGATTACACCCAGCCCGGGGGGGAGACGCCCTCGTAGGGCCCAGTCGTACCCGATGTTCCACAGGAGAGGTCCTAGGATAGACCCCTGCGGAACACCGCACGACATGGCCCTGCGTCTCAAGACGCCATCTCGGTCCTCGTACATGACGGTTCGCTCCTCAAGATAGTCTGCCACCAGCCGCCTCAGGTACTCCGGCACTCCGTGGTAGCGGAGCGCTTCCCTGACGCAGCTGAATGGCAGACTATTGAAGGCGTTGGCGATGTCCAAGGACACCGCCAACACCACTCCGCCGCAGCCCTAAGGCGCATTACGGCATCGATCGTCGAACGCCCCTCTCGGAAACCGAATTGGGCGTCCGACAGATCGGGGCCAACCTCGCAAAGGTGCCGGACGATGCGGGCAGAGAGCACCCTCTCAAAAAGTTTACCCGCCTCGTCCAGCAACACGATAGGCCTATAGGCCGCGACCGATTCGGCAGGCCGTCCCGGCTTCTGCAGCAGGACCAGCTTCCCGCATTTCCAGCGCTCAGGGAAGCGTCCGGACGCCAGGCTAGCGTCTAACACTTCCCTGAGGTGGTCCGACATGTAGTCGAGGGCTCGGGCCATCACTCGGGCTGGAACCCCGTCCGGCCCGGGGGCAGTGTTCTTGGATCTAATCCGTAGAACAGCCGCCCCCAACTCCGATTCCCTGACGGGCGGAACGTCAACCTCGCTGCCCCCGTCGTCTCCGGCCGATGCAGCCATCGACGGGGGTGTGTGCTCCGCCCGCTGCGGGAATAGGCCCTCGACCACTCCCTGCAGGAAGCTGGGCTGGAGAGTCTCCGTAAGGGGGGGGCCCGACGTGCGGAGCTTTTGACGCACCGCACGATAAGGGCGACCCCAGGGGTCACGCTCGAGACTCTCCAGCATCTCCTCTCTACATGCATCCTTGGCGCGGCAGATGGCCAGCCTCAGAGTTTTCCGAGCTTCTCGGTACTCCTCATGAAGCCAGTCCACCTCCTCACCGACCCCGCGGTGACGTCGCCGACTACGGGTGAGGGACCTCCGGGCACGTACACAGGCCGCACGGAGGTCCGCCAACTCCTGGGACCACCAGTAGACCTCCTTCCTTGGAGGCCGACAACCACGAACGCGGGGCATGGCCGCATCGCAAATCTGCGTAATCGCATTGCAGAAGCGACCAGCCCCCATGTCGACCTCCTCGGTCGGGGCCTGCGGAGACAGCCAAGAGTGAATAATGGCCGCCTCCTCTAGTAGGTCCCTGTCGAGCTTGGCGACAGCCCACCGCGGGAAGCGGGAAGGGCGCCGAGCCGCGTGACCCCTACTGGGGTCCTGGGACCGGGAGAGCTCGAATCGGATGTACAAATGATCCGAGAGCGTCTCGACCTCTTCCAGGACACACCAGTTCCTTACTCGTGCGGCGACTGCAGGGGTAGCGAACGAAAGGTCCACTATCGACCCCCCCTGCCGTCGCACGCACGTGTTGGTGGAGCCTCTGTTCAGCAAACAGAGGCCCACCGACGCCGCCCACTCCTCGACGGCTTCGCCCCTGGCGTCCGTCGCAGGGGAACCCCACGCAATGGACTTTGCGTTGAAGTCCCCCAGCACGAGGACGTGCCCAGACACTAGTCGCCGCATCGAGGCCTCCAAGTTGTTAAGGAAGACCTCGAAGTCGTTCAAACTCCGGTTGGGGGAGAAATATACACCATAAATGGTGATTCCCCCCCAATCGGCGGCAACATATCCAGTACCCTTGTCTCTTAGCGACAAGGGCGGGGAATGAGCCGCCGTGGAGCCGACGACTGCCACGGAGCCGTCCCGGTCACCCATCCAGTTTGGACGGGGAGGGACAAAATAGGGCTCCGCGACTACGGCAACACCTATCGACCACTGTGCCATGGTTTGCAGGAAGAGATCCTGCGCCGCAGCACAGTGGTTCAGATTCGTCTGGACCAGGAGGTTGGAGACTTGATCCATTACTGGATCGTCTCTACAACCTCCTCCATGGGCGTCGACGTCGACGCAATATTGACGTCGGGGGTAGCCTGGGTCGGCAGGCTAGACCCCGGCGTTTGCCGAGAAGCGCGGGGAGGCTTGCAGCCCCCCTGCCCCATCATGTGATTGGCGGGCTTTTTGCCCGCCTCACACACCGGGCAGTGGGGGGCGGCAGAGCACTCTGCCGCCTTGTGCCCGGGTTGACCGCAGCGGAAGCATAATCCGCTGCAGTCAAAACAGCTCTCGCACTTGGTGCGAGTGTGTCCCGCGGCTAGGCACTTGAAGCACCTCATCGGCCTCGCGGCCAGAACCGTGATTCTGGCATTTACGAAGCCGACGAGAATGCTTCCGGCGTCGCCCAGTGCTTTGGCCGACGCCACGGGACAGCTCACCCACACCGCACCGAGGCCTCCCGGGCCCGGACGGACGGTGCCGACTCTGATGGTGTCCGCGGTGCACCCAGTCTTCTCCATGACTGCATCGCGGACATCCTCCGACGTGATGGAGTCGTCCAGGCCCGAGATGCGCAGTTCTGCGCATTTGGTGGGCCTGGCGATCTTAACACCGTCCGTGGCGGCGAAAATTCCCCGCAACTTCTCGGCGAATTTGTCGGCCGTCGCCGCGCCTTCAGCCCCAGGGAACTCGAAGACCCGAGCTCCCGTCTGGGCGCGGCGCAGCCTCATCCCCGCCTCCCCGAACTCAGTGGCGAGACCGGGCCGGGCCCCCTTGAAGAGGGCCGCATACGTGAGCCCGCCACTGGCCGCCTCCGGCGACAGCGTCACGACTACAGCCGCGGTTTTGGGCGGCTGCAGCTTCCGCGGCCTCTTTTTTGAGGCCGTTGCCACCGGTGGCGAAGGCTGGGCTTGGGCTGCTTTCTGAGCAGCCCTTCTAGCCCGCCTTCGGGACTTCTTTGAGCCCCTCGCCTCCTGCCAACCCTCGTTGGAGGGGGCAGGTGCGGAGGGGCCCGGCAGGGATGTCGGAGCGGGGAGCGGAGGGAAAGCCACTCCGCTCCTCTTCGCCGCTTTAGTCTGGGCCGGCGCCTTGGCCGGTGCCTGGGCCGGCGCCTTGGCCGGTGCCTGGGCCGGCGCCTTGGCCGGTGCCTGGGCCGGCGCCTTGGCTGGCGCCCGGGCCGGTGCCTTGGCCCCCTTCCTCGGCCCCTGGGGAGCCGGTGGAGTCGGGGCCGACGCCGCCGCCGCGTAGGACACGCGGCCTCCCACTACGGGGAGCGCAGTCGGAGCCGCGGCCCCAGGCCGCTGCGACGACGCGAGCGGGGGGCGCACGACCGGCGCAGGAGGCAGTCTCGCCTCCAGACCGGCCAGACGGCCGTCCAGCATACGCCCAACTGCGTCAAGAATTGACCGCAGTTGGGCGTCAGGCACCCCTGAGGTCGCGGTAGGTACAGGCTGGGGCGTGGATGGGGCCTCCCGCTCGGGGAGGTTCGCCCGGAAGCGGGCGAACTGAGCGCTCAGCCCGTTCACCTGCTCCGTCAGCCTGTCATTGGCCATCTGTAGGCGAGACACGTCGCCTACTAGGCCCTCCACGACCTCCGACATGGCGGAGGAGGAGTCCTTAAGGGCCCTCACAAAAGAGCCCTTAAGGTTAACTGACTTGGTGGCTACCTTCTGGATAATAGCCACCGCCGCCCTCGCCCTCTCCTGCACAGACACGGGAGCCCGGGGGGCGTCTCCCTCCACCGGCTCCCGAATCTTGAGCAGGAGATCCGCGATCTCCTCCTCCGCTGCGGCCTCGCCGTCCGCTCGGACACGCCTGTAAGACTCCGCCCCAGAGAAGGCGGAGCCCGACGGCACGGGGACAGGGGCACGCGACCTCGCGATCGGCGTCCGTGACCGTCCTCGCTGACTGCCGGCCACCTTAGGTGGCAGCATGTCTTGCGAGGGGTCTACACCCTCCTCTCCGGAGCGTCCACGCTTGCGACTCCCAGTGTCGCGGAATTCAACATCCATAGCGTCCAGTGCGTCAGTCGACACACTGGAGCCACCGTCTGATGAAGCCGCGGACCGGGAACGAAGACGCTCCGATGTTCTTAGGCTCCCAGCAGTCAGTCTACTACAGACTACTACTGGGAGCCCCACCGAGATAGGTGTTCTCGACACCACCTCGCCTTCAGTGGACGCCGAATCCACTCCACCACTCTTCTTCTTCTCCTTCTTTCCCACCGTTTCGTTGTCCTTTTGGCTTGCCTGTTTCGTTGTTTGTTTGTTTTGTCCTTTTACTTTATTTGTTTCTTCAGTATCCATTATATTCCCACGAGTGGGGGAGAAATAAAGGTCCACCCGGGCAGAGATCCCCCAATACCCGGGCAAGCGTAAATTTATGCCCAACCGAGGGGTCCGCAAGTGCCCCGGCTGGGAGTGCGCTTACGACTGAACTACCCATCAGCCATGCATCCCCTGGCCACGCACCAGAACACGGGATTCGGGGCATTTTTTAGAGAGGTTTGCATCCTCGCGGTCCGGGCGGTTAAGCCAAGACCCTCGCCCCCGATCAGAGCCGCGAGACTTGACCACAGCACTCTTCTCGGGATTACGATATGCCGACGGTGACAGGGAGACTACGTCCCCCTGCCTGCTCGGTGGTAGTGTCAGTACACGCCGAGCCCGTCCTCCTTTCTCCACCGCTAACAGCGGAGAAACTGGCCCCTATAGGGCCCCACCTTCTGGTTTTTTACCGAGGTTTCCTCCTCCATGCTCCGAAGAGCGAAGAGCCAGCAGGGCAACCGGCAGACACGCCCACCCTGCTGGACCAGGCCTTGCCCGAGAGCCGATGAACGGCTACCTCTTCTGCTAGAATATTAGCCGCTGGCGATAATCCTCTCCTCCAAGAGGACAAGGAGGAAACAGTGCCATCGCCAGCGTTTCCAGGGTGCACCACGAGGAGGTTTTCTAGCCAGCACCCCGAGGTTACCAGACCTCCCCTAACTGTGAGGAGTGCGGGGGGGTCTGGTAACCTCACTATGTAAGCCCCCCCGGCTTAATAGGGTTACAACGCACTCGCATCTCTTAAGTTGCAGCTCACCGTGGGCGAGGGTAGCCATACCATACAAAAATTTGCATAACCTAAAAATAGTTAAGATTAAATCGGTGTACAAATAAAGAGTTTTATAAATCCATACAAATTTTATAAATGCAAAAGTCTGTTTGTTACTTCACGCTTAAAGCACTGAACCGGTTGAGATGAAATTTGGTATTGAGATAGTTTCAGTCCCGGAAAAAGAAATAGAATAGTTTTTATCGCAGAAATCATTCCTTATTCGGGTGAAAATGGGGGTGGAGATTTGTATGAGGAATCAATAACTTCTGAACCGATTTATATGAAATTAAGTATGGAGATAGTTAGCGGGCCAATGCTGGTACAGAATAACACCTATCTATCTAAATCATTATTAGATTCATGTTGAAGCTGGTTTTATATCCTGTTTAAGGAGTTAGTTTTTATGAATCACGGTACATTGAAAGCTAGACACAGTAGTCGCTTTTAAATCGGAATTGAATTCGCATTGAAGCGCTTTTCTGTATTCGGATGAGGCGCTTCCCGCTTATTCGATTTGTTGCTGGTACGAGATTTGAGTTTGTAAAACCCTGTGGCCAATCGATATATTAAAAATGGATGCGTTATTTTTTAGGTGAAAACTTCTTTAGGTGCGTTGGGCATTTTTGAACAACAAACAAATGAATGTATTTTATGGTTAAACAAAAAAAAATCACTTTTTGAGATGGGAAAAAACCATTGAACTCACCTCTGTATATAAGTATAAAAGTTTTCACTTCTGTCGGCAATCCTGGAGTACCACTAGTTTTTAGTTCTGTTCTTTGAATACTTACACCTCAAGTTCGTTGATGCCCTTTAAGTCCTCCAGTAGAGGGAGGGGGTATTTGGGCTCCGGCAATCTCAATCAATCGGTGATAAGCAAAGAAAGAACCAGTTTAATGTTTATTTTTGTGCTAAGGTTTTAAAGTTGTTTTTTTTTGTTATATATCGCTTGGAATAATAAGCTAGTTTTCTTGGTAGGTAATTTAAAATGATAATAAACTTTAATGTGAATATATGTGTGTATTTAACTACTTCCAGAATAACAATCGCTTTTCAAGACACTTTTTGCCTCGCACTACCAATCTTTGGAACAAGTTATTTGCAGCTATAAGGCTGCGGCATTGCCGGACCGATACGATCTTCAAACCTTCAAGAAAAGAGCGTACTCCTTCCTCAAAGGCTGGCAACGCGCTTGTGACTCTTGAGTTGCAGGCGTTCATGGGCGGCGGTAGTCGCTTTCCATCAGGTGACCGTTTGCCCCTTATGCTATAAAAAAATATTTGGCAATTGTAAGGCAGTTAAAAAAAAATTAAACATGATGAAAAACAAACGATTTGAACAAATTATTTTCATTGCGATGTTTATATTACAAATGGACTAAGTAAGATTTAGTTTAATTCAAGTCAGTCAATTCAGTTTAATAAGACTTAAGTCTTGGTAACTTTGATGAATAAGTTTTTCTTTAATAAGTACCTATTTAAAAAGTCACATCGTTTTTAATAAGTATTTAAAAAGTCATATCCCTAAATACTGCGTTACAATTTCCGACTGACCATACTGTATTGACATTGTTCTTGAATACCGCATCCGTATCATATTTTTCTACTTCAGTGATATCCGAAGAAAATCCCCTCTCGGGAGAACTATTGAATAGAAGCGACTTCTCAAGATAATATACAGGGGAAAGTGAACCAGAAACAACTTTATTAATTGTTTTAATAAGTGTGAATCAAATGGAGCTATTGTTGTAGGAAACTTATCAACTACGAGAGGTACTTGCTCTGAGAATTTTAATTCCATAACACATATTACTGTTTTGAACCGGTGGTTTTATCTGATGGTTTCATAGACTGGGTATTAGAGAAACGCTGACGAAAACTAACACCTTCTCGAAACCTTTGATACCCTTGATGTCTATGTAGTGACGGATAAAGAGTACGTAGTGTCACCACCCCTATTCATCCTGTAGGTGTTAAGAGCAAACTAAGGCAGAAAACTACGCAGAACCATAGCACTGCAAGGAGAAGGAACATTTGAAAAAAACCGTATACCAAACCGTCTGGCCAGCATAGTATAGTAGGTCAAAACCTCCTTTCTAAAGGGAGGCCTATGTCCAGCAGCAGACTTGTTAATAATTATCATCATCATTAACAGGCTGACTTACAGACTGTTAATGATGATGATGGGTCAAAAAATGATGAAAAAAATCTTTTAACAAGTTTTTTGTAGGCATTATTTAAATTACTAACTGATAAAAAATGTAGGACTTTACCCGCCTTTTTTACCCGCTAATTTGAGAAACATTCAACAGTAAGGGGTAGGTACGAGTATTATCACAGGACTCTTGACACCTTGTAGTCCAGTTTTTTTTATAATTTAATTGAATCATCATCAACAGCCTTTAACAGTCCACTGCTAGACATAAGCCTCTCCTGATTGATTTAGTAAATTAGATAAAATAGATTTTATTTCAGAAAAAAATAGTCATAAACATGCATGCCGGGGGTTTATCTGCTATCGTAGGCAAGATACGATTGAACAGGGCCTGGATAGTTGTCTGTTCACTGAATAGACTATTTTAGTTTCTTGCTTCCCATAACGTGGTGTTGAGCTGAAGTAATAGTAATAATAATAACCTTACACATCTCACACACGGCCGTCTAATCTCAAACTAGCCCGTGCTATGTTAACCAGACTTCTGATAAACATACTTATATAGTTTTAAATATATATGATGCGGTGTCTGGGTTGTTTTTTAAAAGATTGGTGACGGATTAAGAACACGGAGTGTCACCATCCTTATTTATCTCGTGGGTATCGAGGGAGCAGATTACGCAGGACAATAGTACTGTAAAAGGAGAAGAAGGAAAACTTAATGCAAACCTTATAATATAAATAAACCTTATAAATAAGCCCGTCTGGCCAGTGTGGTATAGTAGGCCGAAACCTCTGTTTCTTTTTTGAGTTTAGATCGCGTTTCGGCGAACTTTGTGTAGGACGCCCACAGACCAGGTCAAGTGATGCTTTGCGCACAATGTCTGGCAAGAGCTGCATTTTGAGCTAATGACGTGCATTAGGCGATACGGAGACGTGTCCCACTTCTGATGACAGAGGACCGGTGTCTGGGTTGTTTTTAAAAAGAGTGACATCAACAAAGCTGCCATTTTTTTTAGATTGTCGTGGGTCTCCTTTGTAAAAGCTGTAGTAAATAACAAGAACAGTAAATACAATTAATTATGCATACAAAGTTCTTAAGTCGTACATAGATTCGTACAGTAGTAAATAAATACAACAGTAAATACAATTAAAGATGTATTCCAAGGTCTCACCAAAAGTGGTGCATTAATCTGAACAGCCCGTCGGCTCGAGCGAGAATGATCTGCGCTCCCACCACCTTCCGTTTTTATACTAAACGACAACGGTGTTTTAGGTTAAGTATTTAAGTGGTATGGTAACTTGTAATAAATTCGTCGTAAAACTCTAATTTTATGAATTAAGTGATTAATAATAAAATTACGCGAATAAATTAACTAAGTATCACTGTATTGTTGAAAAACCTCTTAGCTTTTATCGGCATCGGCTCCATTTAAGTAGATGCGCCGATATAAACATATACATATACAATCGAACTCAGTACCCCTGGTATAAGGCGCCAATGTCTTTCAGTATTATGTATTTTAGTTTGTGGGTCAAACTATAAACGTTTTTGTTATTACTTTTAAACTAAGCGAACAAAATAAACAACACAAGTTTCGCATTACGTTGGCGTGTTCATTCAGTTTTGAAACTGTTTTAACTATTGAACAACTTTAATCGGCCAACTTTTTGTTTGGAAAATTGTGTTTATTTATACATGTATGTGTCAGTTTTCCTCAAAATTTGGATTGTGATCTACAAGTGCTTTGGGGTTAAATATCTGCTGAGTTCTAAAACTGTTGGGAAGTGAGATAAAACATATAGTCACAGTCACACGTAGTCGGACGAAACGATTACTTCAAAAAATTACCTTTAAAAAAATGAATACTTTAGAAGGATAGATGACTGAAGCAGACGTGTTAACAGATATCTATTATCTGTTAACACTGCTTGATTACTGCCTGATCTGTTATGTGTTATGAATCTTTTAGGTACAAATCCACGCCTATGGCCAACAGTGAACTATTAAAGACTGTTGATGATGACGCTGACACGCAGAAAAATATTCATATAAAAGTAACAAGACACGCCAATCGTAAGCTGTCTTTGACGATTTCACTTGTAAGTATAGATTTTCTTTACAATGCATACTAAACCATAAAAAATAAATTATATTTATTATACAGCAACAAATCTTCATCCCCTTCAAATGGACCATAAGCTTCGCATAAAACCTCATACGAAAAGCTTTTCTTTCATCTTTCCGAACTTAGTATTTCAATTGCAACATTTGTATGGCGTCTACGTCACACTCTACCTTTTTCTATGCGTTGACTTTATGTATTTCTGTCTCGTTCTACTGTTTGATAACGCGTGACTTCGGTGTAAATTTGCTGATTTTTGCCAGAACGTCTTATAGTATTGGTAGTATTTTCTTGGCGAGAATCTTTAGCGTCTGTTTATAAATGTGTTAGCTGCGTTATATCGGTCTTTATTACTTGCATTGTAAATAGGTTATTATTTAGGGAGTAAGGAAATTTGGGGTAAATATGTACACGGATATTTATGAGACAGTTTATATACTAAGGCTCGTAACTAGGTGGTATCCGAGTAGGTTAGCACATCGTAAAGATAAGCAATCCTAGTCAGGTTAGGCTATGGATAGATGCCGATTCTTAACACATTAAGACCCTTCTGTGGCTCGGAGAATTTTCACAGTTAATCGTTAATTATTCAGCAATTGGTAGTTGAAGCCCTTAAAAGTTCGACAACAGTCTTTCTACAGAACTTCGGTATTGCCTAGTACTTGGATTATGGAGGTCTGATCTCACTCCTCCACGTAAAAAATCGAAGTTCAGCCCTATTGTAGTAGACTTAAAGCCGACCCCAATCTAGTTTAAGAAAAAGAAAGAAAGAAGAGTTTAGATACAGTAAAAGTTCCTGTCCTAGTGAAATGGCTATGGGTGTGTGTTGCCGGCTTCTTCGAGTTACTGCAGTCTTAGTCCTTTTTCACATCCGAGACTTACGGTATGGTTCTTGTTATGTTTTAGGGGGCAAACGAACAGACAAGGCACCTGATAATAAGCGGCTACCGCCACAAGTGCGGTGACATCCTTTAAGTGCCCCACTCAAGTGTTAATGGAAGGGTTTATGATATTATATTATTATTAATTCTCATATTAAAATGGCTTTGAGAAAATAATTCCCTCAAACAACAGACAAATATAAAAGATAAATAAATAATCTGTACTAATAAATAAAAATGAAGTGTCTATTTGTAATATCAATAATAGTTTTTTTTCATGCTCACACGGTTATTTTCCACGATACCTACGCCTAAAAACCACTTGAATTTTTTTTTGTCTGTCTGTCTGCTTGTACTGGGTAATCTTCTAAAGGACTGGACCGTTTTTGATAATGTTTTAATATCAGTTAGTTGTCTATATAAGGAGTAACTTAAGCTATTTTTCCTCTCAGAAAAATCCCTTTAAAATTTTGCCCGGTCCGGGAATCGAACCCACTAAGGCAGGCTCTTTTCAAATTCTACGCTAAGGTAGTCGCGGATACCAGCTAGTAAATAAATATAAACAGTCTCTGATAGCTATAGGACTATCTTAAATTTCATCATTGAAATAATGTAAGACAGTTTTATCGTAGCAAAAAAAAACCTTTTAACCGGATGATTACAAACTATTTTACTTAGCACTCGCTAACAGAAGGGTAAAACAATAGTTACTTGTTTGCGGGCCCAAGTTTCATCCCTTACACAGTATAGCTCTTACCGCGTTCGTTCATTTACTCATTCATTCAACCCCCTTCGTGGGAAGCTGGATAGTTTATTCGAAGAATGAATGTGCAATTTTTTTTATGTTGATTAGGTTGTAAGGCTTTGAGCTATCGTATCTATAGGTATATAAATTGGTAAGGGAAACAAGTCAGTATGTTTTTTATCATGTTTGTAGAAATTTTTTGTGCCTTCAGTGTTTAAGGAAAATAATTCCATTTAATTAAATTATAATTTTAGAAATGATTCAAAGAATTAAAATCTGTAGTATTACCGGATCGATATCGGATGACTGCACGGACGGCGTAGTAGTTTAAGCAATCGCCACGCCGCTTACTAATACGCTGATTGTTGTGGATTCGATCCCCACATGGAACGACACTTTCTGTGATCCACAAATTGTTATTCTGAGTCTGGGTATTCTTTGTGTCCGTTTTATGTATATAAAGTCTCCTGCGACACAGGATATATTCCAAATGCGGAAGTTATCTTTTTAAAAGAAAAAGAAATACGATTTTCAAACCTTCAAGAAAGGAGCGTACAATCATCAGCGTACAGTCACAATTGAAGCCCGACAACGCGATGGTAACTCCTAATAATTTATTCTTTAGGTGATTTCTCATTGTGTTTTAGTGAGGAAAGGTAATGAGACAATTTGCCTTTTCGATATATTTTATAGAACTGTAAAAACTGGTAACTTACTATAAAATATATCGAAAAGGCAAAGTTACTACTCGCGTTCAATTATTGCAGGTCACATGGATTTATTAGCGACTAATTTAAACTTATTAACTACTAGCTTTTGCTCGCAGCTCCCCCCGCGTGTATATCCGTTATCGCGGCAAAAGTAGCCTGTTACTCGTTGATAATGTAGCTTTCCATTTGTGAAAAAAGTTTTAAAATTGGTTTAATGGTTTAAAGCGTTACAAACAAACAGTAAGTGAGTTACTTACGTATTTATAACAAAATCCTGAATTCAAACTAAACTTTATCAAATTAAATAAGATTGCATCCTCACTAGTCGTACGAGTTACAAACGTTGATGCATTAAGAGGTATCAGAGATGAAACAATAGCTTTTGTTGTAACAACGGCTACCTTACATCTGATCACTTGGTACAACGTCTCTCTGGCCACAAACGGAGAAGGGGGGCCTTACAAAGCTGCATAGTTAATTGGTCTTATTACGTAAGTACAAGATATAGGTTTAACAGTGCTATTGCCTTAGAAATAATTTGTCTTATTTCCTATAAAAAAATTTCAAGTGTTTTATACACATCTGCTTAGAAGATACAGAAGTGCGTGTCTATATATTTATATATGTATCTATATATTTTACCATAAAGTCTTCTTTTTCATTTTTATTGTGTACAAACATTGATGTAGATTCAAACAACAAGAAAATGTTATGTACAAAGGAGCTTAACCCAAGTCTGAGTTTTCTTCCAGCGAACCTTAAGAGTAAATAGAGGATAGCAGAGAACGAAAGGGCAACTTAAGCGTAACGTAACGAAACGTAAGCGTACGAACGTAACGTAAGCGTAACGGTATAATGGGCATGTGGACTAGTAATGAGTAGAACAAATATATAATTTAAAAAAATACAAATTATACATATAAATACATACATGCAAACATATCACACTAATATTATTAAGGCGAATGTTTGTGTTTGTATGTTTGTTATTTTTCACGCTCAAACGACTTTACCAATTATAATAAAACTTGGTATGGAGGTAGCTGATGCCTTGGATTAACACATAGGTTGCTTTTTATCCCGAAAATTGTAGTGTTTCCATGGGATGAGCAAGGAAGTCATAAACTGCGGGTACCCCTGCCGGTTGCAGGTAGTTTTTATATACTTAAATACATATACATAATAAAGGCTTACTGAAGGGAACAGGAAGAAAATTCTCAAGCAGATAGTGGCTCTCGGAAACATTTACACCTATACAACATTAATATTTAGTACGCAAAGTCTATTGTGGGATGTATGACACTTCTTTTACTAAGAGCGATCGATTTAATCTCGACCTTTACTGAGGTTGTACGAATATAATAGATAACATGAAGATGATACAGCACCTATGTAACGAATGTATGCGGTCCTGGTATTAATAAATATTCAGTTTCATAAGGATGACAGTCAAGAAACCACTTGAACGTGAAAAAAGAACTTTTTTTTTCGTATAAAGGTTTTTATTGATGATTGCTCGTTAATTTGTTCTCGAAAGGAAACAAAAAGTTGTTTAAATTAATGGCCAAGGTACCAAGATGCAAATCTATTTTAATTTTTAAGTAAGTATTCCTGGTTGTACACAAACAAAATGAATAAACATATAATTATGAGGAATTTGTGTATTTATGGACCTCTGGATAAGACCGAAATATATATATTATCTATACAAATAATACTGCAGTGGTATACACTAAAGAGATTTTTTTTATTGTATGATTATAAAACGTTTAACCAGCTGGTTTAATATTTTCTAGGCAACCTTTGGATGGACAGGATTGTAATGAATTATGTGGGTGATTTTGGTGAGAACAAGTCAAAGAAAACCTTATTTGGAGAAAAATTATCCATACATACCAGATAATAGTATAATAAAAAAGACGATTGACGAAGAGAATACGGCGACAAAAGAGATTATTGTTCAGAAAAAAATCGATTCCCACGAAGGCGAACACGACACGAAAAAATCATCATCACGTTAGCATTGTTCATGCTCAATCAGCTTTTTTAAGGGATGGTATGGAGGGGGGCAAACGAGCACACGGGTCACTTGATGGTAAGTGACTACCACCATCCATGGGCACCTGCCACTCAGGTCACAAGTGAGTTGCTGCCCTTTCAGTCGTTGTCGTCCCGAAATCAGGTGGAGCTTTCCGATTAGCTGTTTTCATTGCGTTATTATTTTACTAAAGTAATGAGTTTTATGTAATTTATAAATAATTATAGTTTGATTTAGTAGCACCCATCATAAAAGGTACCATTATTATTATCGCCTCGCCATGTTCGGGATCATTTAAACACGTGATTAATAATTAACTAACCGCATATATACAATTCCAAATTACAAAACTTAACAAACAATCGAACTAAAATAAAACGGCAAGCTTGAAACCAAAAACGTTTTCTCCCACACTAACGACACGGTATTCCTCTTAACAGCGTCGGTTCACGGACAAAACACCATACTTTTCTATCTTCAATATTTAAAATCAATCTAATCACCTAAAAATTAAGGTTTATAATCGACTGCAGCAGACGTCGTATCATAAACGGTTACAGTGAACACAGAACGCTTTGAGTCCGGCCCACTTAGTGCAAATCGCACACAATTTAAGTAAAAAATTCTGTATTTGCCTTCTTTGAGTTCGCAGCAAAAAAGTTATTTATGTGTTAATTATTATTTGTTCATTGACAGTAAAAAAAAAATTAGCAGTACTAAGACTACTAGTACATTTTAGATCTATTTGAAATTTGTTCTCATTAACAATGATCAAGTTATTGACAAGACTAAGAACCATTTTAGACATCATCATTCATCTCGACGGGCCTGTTGGTCTAGTTGTTAGCCCTGACTGCTAAACCGGAGGTCATTCGAGGGGTTCGATTCCCACTCAGGACAAATATTGTGTGATGAGCACGCTCATTTGTTCTGTGTCTGGTGTAATTTATCTATAATACGTATCTATTTAAAAATATATAAGTATGTTTATCAGCAGTCTGGTTACCATAGTACAGGATCTGCCTAGTTTGGGATCAGACGGCCGTGTGTGAGATGTGTGAGATATATTAGTATTATATCTCTGATTTTTTTTTGTCGTCACCGATGTGCAATATTGCAAAACCTTGACTACCCCTGAGAACATATTTTTCTTGAAAAAGGACAAAACATTATGGTAATTTGGGATTCAAACGGTGTCAATTTAAGGTGCTAGGGCACTGTGTACGTTCATAGGGTAGGTGACTCTCTCCTCGTGGCGGCCATCGGAGTGGGAGTTCTCTCGCTCGATAGCCTGATTGCGGCTATCGTGCGGAGCGAGAGTGCGTGGAACTCTGCCGTCTCCTTCTGCGAGCAAGTTATGCTCGCGAAGGAGACGGCGGAGCGGGACCGGGAGAGGTTTAGGACTCTCCCGGCCCGCCAGGCCCGGGAACGGGCCAGGTACCGCAGGCGACTCAGGCACGGAGGTCGTTCTGCGACCTCCGTCCTCCATAAGCGCAGCCTTGGGGGTGACAGGTGAGGCCATCTGTCACCCTAGCAGAAGCAGGCCGGGGTGGCGGCGAGCGCGTTGCGAAGCGCGCTCGCTTCCAGGGAGCACAGGGAACATGGGGTTCCCACACGGAGGGGGGGGTCGTCTACTCGTCTGTAGATGACCCGAGGTATGTCGGGGCACCAGGGACTTCCTTTCTAGGGTATACCTGGGTATCCGGCTATTAGTACCCGAGACGGCGTGTGGTTTTAGTCGGTTCGAGTCCGACATGCCACCGACAGGTGGTATCCGAGGGGATTTCCGCTAAGCTGAATGCTGGTCATGGGTTCGATTCCCAGGACAAATATTGTGTTATGAGCACGGTCATTTGTTCTATGTCTGGGTGTAATTTATCTATAAGTATGTATTTAAAAATATATAAGTATGTTTATCAGCATTCTGGTTACCATAGTACAGGCTCTGCCTAGTTTAGGATCAGACGGCCGTATGTGAAAAATTTTCGAAAACATTTATAACTATCACTTAAATGTGCACTGCAATACATTAAATTATAAACGTTTGTTATTTTTCAACATGGATCACAGACACCAGAAATTTCCATTCCATCTGGTATAAAGTCTGAACAAACGAAACTAAATGCGTTTTCCAATAATATCAATAGCGTCGATCAAGTTTAGACAGTTGAAACCGTTCGCAATGCTCTGATAAGTCTACAGACAGCCTTCAGCACTTTATCTTTGCCTTTGAGAACAGAGGCATGGGCGTTTAGGAACACGAAGGTAGTATTTGTTGAAAATAAATATAGTCCGTATTTTTTCGATTTTTTTAATGTGATTAAGGTCCCAAAAGCCTTTTTTTTTAAAGGAGCATTAAGACAAGTGAAAACAGATACTGCTGGGTTTATTTCAGATCCTTAAATGTTTAACGTAAAAAATATTAAATAAAATAGAAAGTTAAAGCAGGCATTGCTGTAGAAGAGACAAAATTTTAATTTTCCGTGTTGGTCGTTTGTATCGCCTAAAAGTAAACAATTTCTGACTGGCAGGCTATAACTTTGTTTGACACCTTATTTGTAATTAACTGACCCTAGCAGTTTTGTCTGCGAATACAATACAAACTTGAAAATTTGGCAGCTGATGATTTTATGTTGTAAGCACACAAAGAAAGATCGTCAAAATTTCGTCCCTAAGGGGTTTACAGGAGGTCATTTTTAAAGTTAGAAACATAAAATAAATAAATACAAAAATCTTTTTTAAAAAGCTTAACCGACTTCAAACAATACTAACAAAGAGCACTAAAAACCTAACAGCAATCGCGATTGATTTGCTCTCATTTGTCAACCGACTTCAAAAAATTAGGAGGTTCTCAATACATCGGAATCAAAATCGGAATCAATTTATTTAAGAGTTCGGAAAAAATTTATTTAAGAGTTCCGTTGTCTGTCTCCGAAACTCATCATCAGATCAATTTGAAATTTAAATGGGACCACTTTCGAAAAAAAAAATAAGATTTATGACAGAGATTAGCCTGAAATTACATAAAAAATATATAAATATCAGAATTGATAACCTCCTCCTTTTTAAATCGGTTAAAAATAATCACGAAAACAATAGTAGGTAATAAATAAAAACATAATAATATACGATATGCATCATTAAACGTTACTAAATAAAATTGTTTTAATTACTAAATACTTTGGTTACGCATCAATCGACATTTATGCAACGAACGTCCAAATGGTCAACCATTAATTTTCAATTTACACTACAATGGAGCTTACCACGATATAATATTAATGGAAGTAGCCAGAAAATGTGTGATTGAGCAAATATTTTTATACATAAATAAAAAGCTCTCTTTTAAAAACTAGTGACGAAACATCTTAGGAATTTTAAAATTATATAATTTTAACCATAATTAGGTTGTTAAACAATAAGTAATAATATTTGTTTGGGTATAAAAACCAGTCTCAAGTAATTAACATTATTAAACTATTGATGACCGGATGGCATAGTGGTTTGTGTAACGGACTGCTATTCCAAAGGTCGCGGGTTCGATTCCCGCTCAAGTCAAACATTTGTGTGCATTATCAACCGCTGTTGTTTTAACTTTTCCACATTCTTTATTTCGATGTAATACCGTAATAACTGTAATCTTCATAATTTGTGTCGCGAATCTGAATTTTCAGTAAATAGGCCAACATTGGAATTGGAGTAATTCGTTGCTAAGTTACAACAATTTGTCGTTAACCCTGTATTGAATTGGCGATTTATTTGGACATATTCTGTGGTTGTGGTATACTCCTAATTGGGACGACATTTTCGGACCAATTGGAAATAATGAATGGCTAATTCGACCCTCGAACCCTCTAATTGTTTAGCGAAGTATGAGGTTAAATATTTTTTATTGATATAGTTTAAAAATGTAATTAGTAAGTAATATCGGAGTGTTGGGCAAACAGTGGATTTAACTTTAAATGGTGCTCGTTTTACAATCAAAATTAATTAATTAATTATGTCACTATCATATTTCTATTTGTTTGTTTGTAACGCTTTAACCCCTAAACCACTAAACCGATTATAAAAACTCTTTAACCAATGGAAAGCTACATTATCAACGAGTAACATAGGCTGATTTTTACTACTACTACTGCTAATGTGTATGTCGGTTACAGCGGTAAAAAATAGAATTATGCCTTCCTAAAGAATCAAAACATCTGCACACCAAATTCCATCTAAATCGGTTAAGCAGTTATTGATTCCACCCACATTTTCACCCCCTTAAAGAATGATTACTTGGATAAAAACTGTCTTATGTCCTTTCCCGGGACTTAAACTATCTCTATACCAAATTCTATTTTAATCGGTTAAGCGGTTTAAGCTTGAAGAGTTAACAAACAAACAGACACACTTTCACATTTAGTATATTAGTGTGGACTAGTATCGATGTAAATGTATGAACCGCAAAATCTGCAATGATAATTTCCTAACAGACAACAATAATGTTTTTACTGTTGTCGCTGTAGGAAAGAACTCCTTTCTAGAAACACAGTGCAGGGTATTTTTATAGCATCTCTGACATAAAAGTCCTTACTCTTTCCTTTTTTGACATTAATAAAAAGCCGGCCATTTTAATGGTATTTATTATTATAATAATTATAATATTGGTATACCCAGTGTTACTCTCAGAATTAAGATAAATGTAACGACGCTGCTAAACCCACAATCCGACAAAGCCGTATAGGCTATAGAGAGTGCCAAAGAATTAACGACGAATCTATATTTTATTTAACAATATAATAATTGTGTTCATCAGTAAATAATTGGATGCTCTACCTCCATAATTATAGAAACAAATAGAAGGATGTTTGCATTTATATAGAACAATCGCGTGTTAACAAGGTCGGTTGTTTTAATAGAGTACTAATTTAGAGGGACACTGTTGATCATGATTATTGTTTACTGTAGAACTGTTGAATTTATTTAAAACTTTGATTACTAATATTTTGAATTTTGGAAGGCAATAACTTATGTAATTTTTAAAGTCAATGATGAAGCGGTTTAAGCAATCAAGTGTATCATTTTCAATCAAGGTGTAGTAAAAAACGCACAGCTTAGTTTGGGAGAACTGCAAGAATGTTTGTAATATTAAGATTGTGAACAATGTTGCAAAATAAAGGGTTATGGTGGCTGATTTAGAATTGAAACTAACTGAAAGGGTCATGTATCATGAAAGAATTTGATTCAAATATAAATGGACACGATCAGATTGAGGAACTGAGAAGACTAGGCTTTAAAACAGATAAAAAGAAAGTTTTAAGATCAAACATATCGACGTAGTCGTCACTTTCGTTCACCATTACGTTACAATTAACTTCTAATACTAATAACTTAGTAACTTAGGCCTAGTGTAAGTTTGTGTCACTTCTACTCGATAGTTATGGTGACTGCGTTTGGATTTGTGATTGGTGAAAAGTTTCGTTTGGGCCAATCACAACGCAAAACGATTACCGTGACGATCGAGTAAAAGTGAAATAAACTCACACTTGGGCCTTTGAACATCATTACCAACACCGTGAGAGAGCCGCCATATCGTAACAAAAAAACAGACTAGCCGTATGAAATTGTGTAGTATACCAGGATCGGGGATGGGTAGAGAAAGTTATAAAATGCAACGCATGAATAGATAATCAATGAGAGGGAAACATCCCAAGGATCGAGGAAAGTAGCGCTCTATTGTACATTGTACAATTGACATTGTACCAACATACATAAGCATTACGAAATCCAAATATGAGTCAGAGTGAATATAAACTAATGTACTACCTTTATTTTTAGAAAATAATAAACAATGTAAAAGTAAACGTGTCCGTTACCAAGCAGGTTATGGACACGTTTACTTTCACATCCCATTTCCTTGAACCTTTAGTGGTAACAACTACTCTTCACCCCTACTATGTATTTTATGTGAGAATATTATCCCTATAACCGATAGGCCAAGAGGCAAGTCAAATATAATTATATCATGCAAAAGAATCCAGTCCAGTCATTAAAATGTACTAATCACCAAAATGATCATTCAAATAATATTTCTTTCTCTTAATAATATTTAAAACATATTTTTTAAATTTTATTAAGAGATAGGCAGATAGGCGTTTGGCCTCCGTACGCTTCGCAGTCCCTTATTGCTCCCTTTATCGATTATGGTGATGTGTGTTATCTTGACCTAAATGCAGACCCTCTCAATAAGCTAGACCAAGTTCTCAATAACTGCATTCAATTTTTTTTTAATCTTCGCAAGTATGAGCATGTGTCTGCTTTACGTTCCCAACTGAAATGTTTCCCAATTCGTCAATGCTGCAGTCTGCGTGCACTAACATATCTTGTCTCATTTCTCAATTTTCCATCGTTACCCGATTTCCTGGTTCCCCATCTCCGCCTCCTTTTCTGCAATCACGACCGAAATCTTCGGTCAACAGATAATATGCTTCTTCTTTGCCCCCTCACACTTTCAACTTCATTAATTCTTAATTCTATATACAGTCAGTTCTCCTCTGGAATGCGCTCCCAGTTGAAATCAGGATGTCCACTAAACGTTCAAGAAGAAAGTACAAGATCTTCTTCAAAATGAGTTGGCAGAAAGGTGACAACGCTAATACCCGACTGTGTATTCTGATATTTAAGTATTTATATATGTGTATATGTTTATGTATGTGTATACTTAGGACCTCTATATACATTATGTAGTAATGAATATAGTATTTTATTTATGGTATATAGTGTAAAATAAATATTACATAAATAAAGTCAAATTCTCGGTTTTCTCTTGCACCTACCACAGTATTTTTCTATATCACCCGAAGGTCGACTGGCAGAGAATGTCCTGGGCATTAAATCCGCTTGTGTACAACTTTTGGATTAAGTTATATAAGTGAATGAATAACTCGTAGACTCGAATCGTAATGGTCTCAAATCAGTTTTAATATATTTTTTAGTATTTCTAGATAGATAATCATAACGCCTCACTCCCATTCACCTACCATTGGTCACCGCGAACTATCGCCAGGATACGTTTCTGTGGCGAGCGAACAATACGATGAACAAAAAATATAAACAATTAGAACTTGACATATTTGTGACTAGTCAGCTGGTGGTGTGACGGGCACTCAGTCTTGAATTCTTTTCACAATACTAATTTTATTAAGTGTCGTACTTGATTCCTTTGTTAAACTTATAATCGCCTTTAAATACTAATTCCTCACACTTAATTATTGGAAACTGTTTTCTATTCGTGGAGACCTGTTAATGGCTGAATGTAACCTATACAATATTAAATCAACTTATAAAGCTGTTGGTATTCCAAGATCAAATAAATAAACAATGTTGTAAATTATAACGAAAAAAACATCAAAGTAAAGACAAAAGAAACATTGAATAAGATATTTATATAAAACATAAATTAACTTTTTAATATTAGATGGAAGAGACATTATGACACTCACAAAGTTGTAGGAAAGTCGTAAATATTTAAATAGACAAATAAATCTAAATCTCAACTTATCTTGCACGTATTTAAAAGATTAGAGAAAACTTCGTCTTTGTGCTCACCGATATTATCAAACGCTTTGATATTTCGGAGCAGAACTTACGAAGCGATATCTTGCGATGTTAAAAGTGCATGTCCATTATATGATCTGAAATTAGCCGGCGGAAAAAAAATCAGCCATTTAAAGTATTAATCACATATAAATAGATTCTAAAAGCTTATTTGTAACTTAGGTAGTTGTAGGACGAATGTGACTAAAAATCGAGGCCTTCTTCTGGTCTTTGAGTAGCTTTGTTTCAGAAGTGAACATCTCATGGCTAAGGTTAATAGTCGATTAATAATATATATATAGAAAACACTCACACTCCGTAATAAAAATTTGAAAACCCGAGACCTCAACACAGCGGTCGCAGCAGCGAAAACCGATGTAATTCCTTAACTTAGTAGAAAGCACTCAAGGGCTGGCCACACACTTGGGTCTCTCAATTACTTCTCATCAGGTGATCAGGTGACCCCTCTGCACGTTTGCTACCTATACCATACAAATATTAGAGTGCCCTAATATTGTACTTCCTCAGGTTAACGCTTTAAAAGTTTGAAATATCCGTTCCGATTCAACAATGGAAACACACTAAGCTGTATTCGGCAGCCGATTCGCAAGATATAATCTTAAAGCGTTTGCTTTAATATTCTCTGATAGCAACTGAATTCATCAGTATTATGTCGGTCTGTGAATCTGAACATTTTAGTTTTATAGTTTTACACAACTTGTTGATTTTATCATACCTCAACTAGAAGTAAATTATTATTCGGCTGGTTTATTTTATTTTTTTATGATGCTTGTCTAATTATCTAGATTTTGAGTAATTTGTGCTTTTTGTGATGTTTATTTGTGACACTTCTAAATTGTTTTGTTATATCGAATTCGCGGATCATGGCGTAGTGACACACTTTCACATTAAGTATATTAGTATGGACTAGTATCGATTTAAATGTATGAACCGCAAAATCTGTAATGATAATTCCCTAACAGACAACATGAAGTTTTTTTACTGTTGTCGCTGTAGGAAAGAACTCCTTTCTAGAAACAGAGTGCAGGTATTTTTATAGCATCTCTGACAGAAAAGTGCTTACTCTTTCCTTTTTTGACATTAATAAAAAGGCGCCCATTTTAATAGTATCTATTATTATAATAATTATAATATTGGTATACCCAGTGTTACTCTCAGAATTAAGATAAATGTAACGACGCTGCTAAACCCACAATCCGACAAAGCCGTATAGGCTATAGAGAGTGCCAAAGAATTAACGACGAATCTATATTTTATTTAACAACATAATAATTGTGTTCATCAGTAAATAATAGGTCTTTACCTATGAAATTGACCTTGCACCTACCGACTATTACTTTTTCCAAAATTTAGACAACTTTTTAGTAGGTAAAAAATTCAATTCCCGAGAGGCAGCACAAAATGCCTTTGAACAGTTTGTTGCCTCCCGTCCAGCTGATTTTTACAAGAAGGGCATCAATAAACTGCCAATGCGTTGGCAAAGATGCGTCGATTGCATGGGTGATTACTTCGAATAACAGAAATAAAAAAGTTTGAAAAAATAAGTACTTTCACTTATTGCATACAAAACGGCAATTTCATAGGTAAAGACCTAATAATTGGATGCTGTACCTCTATAATTATTGAAACAAATAGAAGGATGTCTGCATTTATATAGAACAATCGAGTGTTAACAAGGTTGGTTGTTTTAATAGAGTAGTAATTTAGAGGGACAATGTTGATCATGATTATTGTTAACTGTAGAACTGTTGAATTTATTTAAAACTTTGATTACTAATATTTTGAATTTTGGAAATAGGTCGGCAATAACTTATGTATTTTTTAAGTCAATGATGAAGCGGTTAAAGCAATCAAGTAGGTAGGTGTAGTAAAAACGCACAGCTTAGTTTGGGAGAATTGCAAGAATTCTAGTAATATTAAGATTTGCGAGAACAATGTTGCAAAATAAAGGGTTATGGTGGCTGGTTTAGAATTGAAACCAATTGAAAGGGTCGTATATAATGAAAGAATTTGATTCAAATATAAATGGACACGATCACATTGAGGAACTGAGAAGACTAGGCTTTAAAACAGATAAAATGAAAGTTTTAAGATCAAACATATCGACGTAGTCGTCACTTTCGTTCACCATTACGTTACAATTAACTTCTAATACTAATAACTTAGTAACTTAGGCCTAGTGTAAGTTTATGTCACTTCTACTCGATAGTTATGGTGACTGCGTTTGGATTTGTGATTGGTGAAAAGTTTAGTTTGGGCCAATCACAACGCAAAACGATTACCGTGACGATCGAGTAAAAGTGAAATAAACTCACAATTGGGCCTTTGAACATCATTACCAACACCGTGAGAGAGCCGCCATACCGTAACAAAAAACAGACTAGCCGTATGAAATTGTGTAGTATACCAGGATCGGGGATGGGTAGAGAAAGTTATAAAATGCAACGCATGAATAGATAATCAATGAGAGGGAAACATCCCAAGGATCGAGGAAAGTAGCGCTCTATTGTACTGCCTAGTCTTGTATGATAAGGGTATGTAGATATAGGCGATGAGACTGCAAAAAAACGCGTAAGAACAGTTTGCAATACAGTAGTTATTTGGGACTAATCCCACCCACACGCCCACCACTGTAACTCCTGTACACCAGGATCCACAGCAGTGACCCACGAACACACCGAGTTATGACACTCGGGAAGTCCCAGGAAGAAATTAAACTGTCTTGGATCCCGCAACGAAATTAATCAGAAGAAAATTGGAGGAGTTATAATAATACAGTACACAGTAGAGTAGAGTTATAGTTATACAGTAGTTAGTAACAATAATGATAAAATGTTTTTTAGATAGGTATGTATAATAATAATAACAACTTTATCAATCTCACACACGACAGTCTGATCCCAAACTAGGCATTGCCCGTGCTATGGTAACCAGACAGCTGGTAAACATACTTATATATTTCTAAATACATACATATATATTATTATTGAACCCAGACACAGAGAAAATGGTCGAATCGAATCGATCGGCTTACCAGTCCGAGGGACACTGTAGCAACAAACATAAGGATTACGAAATCCATATATGAGTAAGAGTGTATATAAACGAATGTACTACCTTTATTTTTAGACAATAATAAACAATATAAAAGTAAACGTATCCGTTACCAAGCAGGTAATGGACACGTTTACTTTCACATCCCATTTCCTTGAACCTTTAGTGGTAACAACTACTCTTCACCCCTATTATGTATTTTATGTAAGAATATTATCCCTATAACCTAGGCCAAGAGGCAAGTCAAATATAATTATCATGCAAAAGAATCCAGTCCAGTCATTAAAATGTACTAATCACCAAAATGATCATTCAAATAATATTTCTTTCTCTTAATAATATTTAAAACATATTTTTTAAATTTTATTAAGAGATAGGCCGATAGGCATTTGGCCTCCGTACGCTTATGCAGTCCCTTATTACTCCCTTTATCGATTATGGTGATGTGTGTTATCTTGACCTGAATGCAGACCCTCTCAACAAGCTAGACCGACTTCTCAATAACGGCATTCAATTTGTTTTTAATCTTCGCAAGTATGAGCATGTGTCTGCTTTACGTTCCCAAGTGAAATTTCTCCCAATTCGACAACGCCGCAGTCTGCGTGCACTAAAATATCTCGTCTCATTTCTCAGTTCCCCATCGTTACCCGATTTCCTGGGTTCAAATCTCCGCCTCCTTAGCTACAATCACGACCGAAATATTCGGTGAACAAATAATATGTTTTTTCTTTGCCCCCCTCACACTTCCAACTTCATCAATTCTTAATTCTATGTACGGTCAGTTCTCCTCTGGAATGCGCTCCCAGTTGAAATCAAGATGTCCACTAAACGTTCAAGACGAAAGTACAAGATCTTCTTCAAAATGAGTTGGCAGAAAGGTTACAACGCTAATACCTGACTGTGTATTCTGATATTTATGTATTTATATATGTTTATGTATGTGTATGTTATGGTATGTGTATACTTAGGACCTCTATATACATTATGTAGTAATTAATATAGAATTTTATTTATGGTATATGGTGTAAAATAAATATTATATAAATAAAGTCAAATTTTCGGTTTTCTCTTGCACCTACCACAGTATTTTTCTAAATCACCCGAAGGTCGACTGGCAGAGAATGTCCTGGGCATTAAATCCGCTTGTGTACAACTTTTGGATTAAGTTATATAAGTGAATGAATAACTCGTAGACTCGAATCGTAATGGTCTCAAATCAGTTTTAATATATTTTTTAGTATTTCTGTGACTACCACATTTTCTGCAAATAAATATATTATGATATTATATTATTATTATAGATAGATAATCATAACGCCTCACTCGCATTCACCTACCATTGGTCACCGCGAACTATCGCCAGGATACGTTTCTGTGGCGAGCGAACAATACGATGAACAAAAAATATAAACAATTAGAACTTGACATATTTGTGACTAGTCAGCAGGTGGTGTGACGGGCGCTCAGTCTTGAATTCTTTTCATAATACTAATTTTATTAAGTGTCGTACCTGATTCCTTTGTTAAACTTATAATCGCCTTTAAATACTAATTCCTCACACTTAATTATTGTAAACTGTTTTCTATTCGTGAAGACCTGTTAATGGCTGAATGTACCCTTATAAAGCTGTTGGTCTTCCAAGATCAAATAGATAAATAATGTTGTAAATTATACTGAAAAAAACATCAAAGTAAAGACAAAAGAAACATTGAATAAGATATTTATATAAAACATAAATTAACTTTTTAATATTAGATGGATGAGACATTATGATATTCACAAAGTTGTAGGAAAGTCGTAAATATTTAAATAGACAAATAAATCTAAATCTCAACTTATCTTGCACGTATTTAAAAGATTAGAGAAAACTTCGTCTTTGTGCTCACCGATATTATCAAACGCTTTGATATTTCGGAGCAGAACTTACGAAGCGATATCTTGCGATGTTAAAAGTGCATGTCCATTGTATGATCTGAAATTAGCCGCCGGAAAAAAAAACAGCCAGTTAAAGTATTAATCACATATAAATATAATCTAAAAGCTTATTTGTAACTTAGGTAGTTGTAGGACGAATGTGACTTAAAATCAAGGCCTTCTTCTGGTCTTTGAGTAGCTTTGTTCAAAAGTGAACATCTCATCGCTAAGGTTAATGGTCGGTTAATAATATATATATAGAAAACACTCACACTCCGTAATAAAAATTTGAAAACCCGAGACCTCAACACAGCGGTCGCAGCAGCGAAAACCGATGTAATTCCTTAACTTTGAAGAAAGCACTCAAGGGCTGGCCACACACTTGGGTCTCTCAATTACTTCTCATCAGGTGATCAGGTGACCCGTCTGCACGTTTGCTACCGATACCATACAAATATTAGAGTTCCTTAATATTGTACTTCCTCAGGTTAACGCTATAAAAAAGTTTGAAATATCCGTTCCGATTCAATAATGGAAACACACTAAGCTGTATTCGGCAGCCGATTCGCAAGATATAATCTTAAAGCGTTTGCTTTAATATCCTCTGATAGCAACTGAATTCATCAGTATTATGTCGGTCTGTGAATCTGAACATTTTAGTTTCATAGTTTTACACAACTTGTTGATTTTATCCTACCTCAACTAGAAGTAAATTATTATTCGGCTGGTTTATTTTATTTGTTTATGATGCTTGTCTAATTATCTAGATTTTGAGTAATTTGTGCTTTTTGTGATGTTTATTTGTGACACTTCTAAATTGTTTTGTTATATCGAATTCGCAGATCATGGCGTAGCGGTTAAGTGGTTTTGGGACCTCACATGGGACGACACTTTGCGTGATCCACAAATTGTCTCTCTGAGTCTGGGTGTTCTTTGTGTCTATTTCATGTATGTTTGTAAAGTCCTTCGCGACAGAGAATATTACGGGAGTCGTCTTTTAAAATGAAAAAAAAAAACAAATAAATGACATCAATGTTTAAACACAAGGCAGGCAGCTACAATTTTGCGCTGATTTCACCCAATGGTACTTGACCAGGCTGTTAGTCCCTTTAATGAATGCATAGGAAATGTTTTAAACCAGGGATTCCTAAACTATTTTGGGCAAAAGACTCCTTCTCTAAAATGAATGACTTGAGTTTTTTAAAAGTACAACAATGATAGTTCCTACTATAATATAAGTCATTCTTATAACAAGTTGGTTTACGTAACACAACTAATAATCTTGAAAGTTTCAAATTAATTGAAATAAGAACCTATGTTAATTAATAGGGATCCATTATTAGACTTCGTCGACCCCCAAAATCAGTTTACTGGGTAACCGATTACGATCCCAAGGGGTCTATCATGGACTGGAATTGTAATTAATCATGAAACATTTTTTTATGATGCCACCTGATGGTAAGTACTAGTACCACTGCCTATAGACACCTGTGACTCAAGAAACACACGTGCGCTACCATCCTTTGTGTGTCTTCAGAAATTGGGGAAGGAGTTGGGCATGCGGGATCATCACTCTCTAAGTGAAAAGCAGAGAAATAATTGCCTATCACTGGTTTGGTGTGTGTCATCGAAGCATGGCTGTTCCATAAATCTATTAAGAGTTCATATTTTATTCTTAAATCACTCATTGAAGGCACACTTAATGAGATGTACATAGAACTATCGATTTTAATCATTACGTATGGAATCTTGTCTATTATATTAATATACTTGTGGATACGATGTGGACGTTTATCACTTTATGAATTTCAATACAATCATTCGTCGAGGGAAGAATAAAATCTAAATGGCAAATTAGATTTTTCACCAGCACCGGCGGTGGGTTGAAATATTCGAAATGTAATGGAATTATCGGTCGGTGACCTAATTCAGTAAAAGCTAATTTACTCAATTCAAGTACATTTTTTAAATATTTTTTTGGGTCCTACAAAATTAACATAAATATTTTAGTAACGTAAAAAATGAAATATTATAATAAATTAACTATTTTACGTGGGACCAACTCATATTGGTGGCAGAATTTAGACGCATGACACGCCTCTGTCCATCTCTTCGAGTATGCAGGCGTGATTGTAGGTAGGATTTTTGTAGAATATCTACTATTGGACGAACCAGTACCACTGATGAGCAGGATTATACATATATTTTTTTGTGGAAATTCCTTTAATATCTTTGCCTCCTTGGAGACACAGAAGCCAGGTGCATGTGGTGCACTAAAAACTTGCCCAACTGCCGGCTTCAGATTCCCTCTTACTACAGGGTGGACCCAGGCAATGCGATTTCGGGTCCCCCTCCAAGATCATACATTGCTACGATTTTATTTTGACTTCATAAGTATCTGTAGGTACTATTTAGTAATTTAAACAAGGGTAGTACTTCGCGTCACTTTCAAGGGTAGTTAATATTTTTCTCGCTTCGTCGGGAAACAAACTTTGATTTGTGATTCATGAATTTCATTAACAAGATCGTGACGAAGTTAAATTGAGTTTCCTAGGCTTCTTATTGGAAGGTCCAGTTCATCGTTTGAGCCGGTTCCTGTTTGTGGTATTTTAAAAGGTTATTTCAACGACCTTCTGAATAAAGTATTATGACTTCTGATTTTTATCTGAGCATATCGGAGCTCGATATTTTTGAGTTTTGAAAGCATTTTATCATCAATATCTATCGATTTTAATCATCATTTATGATCTAATTTAAAGTATAGCTGAAATATTTAGAGTAATCTGTAGAACGCAATAGATAATAACACCATTAAGGTTGAGTATGAGATACCATAAATATATATAGGTATACGTAGTAAACCGGAGTAATGATGATGTTAATGATTGCCGTTGCGCCGGAGATGATACAGTACTCTTTTTTATGTTTTAGAGCCAGATTTACACCAAGAACTTTATCTAATGGTGAACTTGAAGATTTCTTGGGAACATGGAACAGAATGTTCCCAAGATATGACGTTCATCATCCAATTCATCAAATTATTTAGATTTTCCTTTACACCAATTATTTGAAGTCGATTTAGTTACTTTTTTTAGGTACATGTAGTTTTAAAAGTTTTAAAAGAAGTATTAGGTTCTTGGTATGGACAGGTCATGCGGAGGGATGAGGAAAATGCACCCAAGAAAGTGTTAGGTAAGGGAGTTGTAGGTCACAAGAGAAGAGGAAGACCAAAGAAAAGGTGAATGGACCGTGTGAGTGAGGATATGGCTAGGAAGGGAGTAAAGTGAGACGGAAGAATCATACTTACTGCACATACCTCAAATAAAATTAGGATGGTAGGCAGAAAATGATGTAGTTTTAAAAGTAGGTGTACGTAGATATTTAATAGTAGATAGTTTTGAAATTGTGAGGAGTAGGAGTAAGCAGAATAGCAGCCAACAAGAGTATACACCATCATCGGTACTCGCTTGGTATCGAGGCGACAGGTTGTTTCGCACCTTGCTGAACAAAAAATTAAGTCCGTAAGTATCCGTGCTTCTTGGAAACACATACTGAATAAAACACGTAATAAATATTCATTCACACTAATCATAAAGCTGAAATCCAGAACTATCTGTCACAGTTCAGTAATTCTGGTATTTGATAGAGTATTCATTGATGAAGACTATAGAATACAATGATCTTTAGAAGCGGAATTATCATAAGCGCAGTTAAAACTGCAGAGAAAGGCTAATTCTACAATAACACATTAGCGTCGTTCAGCAAAGATAATAATTTAAGTCATTTATTGAGTCAGAATTAGTCTCTATAATTATATAGAAAACTGTCAATCGCTATTTTAGTAATCAAACACTCAGCGTCACTGACGTCAGATCAGATGGATGGACTCTGAGGCGACGCTGTCAAACTTATTTAACTTTGACGTAAAGGAAGTGACACTGTGTAAATGGTTTCGGGCTAAAATTATTATTTATTATTTTTATTTATTTTAAATACAAATTTATAAAATTGTGTAGATAGTATGTTTTTTATTATTCATCATATAGAATTGTAATCGTTTTTTATTTTTAATTACACCGTTGAGTGCGATTGGCAGACTTATCGCTGCTAGCAACCTCTGCCAGACAACTTTGGATGGATTTGGTAAAGGAGTGTACACACACTCATAATTTAAACATCTATATACGTATGTATGTAAATGTGAACACACACACATACATACATACAGATAAATAGTGAAGGTCAACATGTGCCTATATGTTATTATTTAGCGAGTAGTCATGACAACACTTATGGTGACAGCACGTCAACTAATTTGGAGTAAACAATAGTGTCTAGAGTAAAATAACCTTTGTGTATCTTATTTATTATCGGCAGGTCGCAGGAAAAGTATATTGCTCACCCGCACGCATATTTATGCAAGACAGTGTATGAATTTAAATTAAGAACTATTTTTTTTGTAGATTAACTATGAGACTCAATGTATTAATGTCATACTTGTAATAATTGAATGTCTTAGAATATGTAGCTTCAAGTAAGAAGTAAATCTAAAAACACTATCTATACAGATTGGCGTTACGAGGTCACGAAGTTGACTTAGAGGAAATTTACCTATTATTCTATAGAACTGTTCTTATAATAATTAAAAAGTATATATTTGAGACACTTTGGTAAGATTTTCTTTGTTTTTATTGGTCTCGACGTCTTTCCTGTCACTTTGCTGAAATTTCCGGGAGTGATTCATGAAAAGGGATGGAAATTTGACCATTGAGGGCGCGCTGTACTAAAGTTGTCCGTCTGTGGGGTCTGCTGAAATGTATGATGTTACACACCATATGCTAGGTAATAAGGCTAGTTTGATGTTTATTTTCTAATTTGCCCTCCAAAAATGAGCTTCATTTTCAAAATATTTTTATTATTAAAGTCTTTTGATGACGATGATAATCCTAAATAGAATTGGGAGTAAAAAGATCGGACAGCAAAATGATAACGATGGTTTTATACATAGAAAAGAATACCAGTTTATTGATTGTAGCATTAAACATATTGTAGAAATATACATAATAACAGCTATTAATACAGGAAAGCAAAGGGTCTAAGCGTCAGCTTATGCTGCCCTTATATATTATTATAAAAAAATATAAATAAGTTATTAAGAAAACATTTTGACAATTTCTCAGTGATCATACATTACTAGAAGTGTTAAAAAGATAAATAATGACGGGCCTGTTGGTTTAGTGGTTAGTGACCCTGACTGCTAAACCGGAGGTCGTGGGTTCGATTTCCACCCAGAACAAATATTTGTGTGCTTATCACACAATCGTTTGTTCTGTTTCGTCTGTCGTTTGTCACACAATCGTTTGTCTGGGAGTAATTTATCTATAACTAGCTGACCCGCGCAACTTCGTCTGCGTCTCTCAATAGTAATAAATTTTCTCCGTTTTTGAAACATTCTTCATTGGTGCTCTGCTCCTATTGGTCTTAGCGTGATGATATATAGCCTATAGCCTTCCTCGAAAAATGGGCTATCTAACACTGAAATAATTTTTCAAATCGAACCAGTTGTTCCTGAGATTAGCGCGTTCAAACAAACAAACAAACAAACTCTTCAGCTTTATAATATTAGTATAGATATGTATGATATATTTAAAAATATGTAAGTATGTTAATCAGTAGTCTGGTTACCATAGCACAGGGTCTGCCTAGTTTGGGATTATACAGCGGTGTGTGAGATGTGTGAGGTTATTACTATGTAATGTGTATTGTTTAAAGTACAATGAGTATGGATAGTGGGGGCAGAACATTCATTACATGGCTACGAGGATGTAAAAAACCATAAGGCAGTTAAACTTAGATGTTTTTAGGGAATATTCAAAAGATTAAAGTATGTACGAGTACGATTTATAAATATTGAACTAGCGGTCTAGATGATGTAATAATACATTAAAGTCTGGTAAGCAAATCAACTAAAATTTGTGACGTCTCGATCTCAAAATTGGAAATGTAATAATGTAGCGTCTCAGTCGTATTAGGGTCGCTTCACACTGTGATGTGAATGATTGTAGTTATAAGTCAAATTTAGGAAGAGTTGTTATGTTAAAACATTTGCTATTTGATATAAATTTGATTGACGGGCCTGTTAGACTAGTGGTTAGTGACCCTAACTGCTAAGCCGGAGGTCGTGAGTTAGATTTCCACCCAGGTCAAATAATTGTGTGATGAGCACGATGGTTTGTTCTGTGTCTAGATGTAATTTATCTATAATATGTATGTATTTAGAAATATATAAGTATGTTTATCAGCAGTCTGATTACCATAGCACAAGCTCTGCCTAGTTTGGAATCAGACGGCCGTGTGTGAGATATGTGAAGTTATTATTATTATTAAATTGTAGTAATAGTTTTCTTGTCTTGTAGGTTCGACCCTACATAGGGCACCACTTTGTGTGATCCACAAATTGTTGTTCTGAGTCTGGATGTTCTTTGTGTCCGTTTCATGTATGTTTGTAAAGACCCCCGCGACACAAGATATATATTCCTAATGCGGGACTTGTTTAAAAAAAATCCGTACAAGTGAGTTGGATTCGCCCACCGAGGGTTCCATACTATACAGGTACATATTATAAATAGTTTAGGGTTTTGAAAACCGATCATTACTTATATTATTATGTTCTATAAGTGAATTTGTACCTCGATGATTTTGATGAGTTACCCTCATTTGAATATTTAAAAAAATGTTTCACTTCTTAATGTAAAAAATAAGAAATATAATAATTAATTTACTTAATAATTTTTTGAGGGTCAAATTTACTATCATTCTTTATCCGCCACTTTACCTACACACACCTAAGTTATCAAAATGATTGCATTAATACATTACTTGTGTTTTACTTTTCTTTTATCCGAATTCAACATCTTTAAAAATAGAACCCATGGAGAGTACTCCGAGATTTTTTTTGGACTAATACCAGCCGCAACTTTCCGCAATCGTTCAACTAGGCAAAATTTTCATCCCTATCACCTGGATAGTTGGTTCTTCACTACTGTGCGCTTTTCGTGAGACTTTTTGGCCCGCACAACCAATCCGTGTAACAGGTTACGACCATCAAACCTTCAAGAAAAAAGCGTACTTCTTCCTAAAAGGCCGGCAACGCGTTTGTGACTCCTGAGTTGCAGACGTTCATGGGTGGCCATGGTCACTTTCCATCAAGGGTTCACCTGTCTATCTGCTCGTCTGCCCCATTTAACAAAAAAAGAAATGCAACAGAATAACAGAATACCGTTTTCCTACAGACAGCCCATATGCACCGTAGCACGGCTTTACAACTATTTGTTGCTCTAAAAAAAACAAGATTTATTAACTATAAGTGTTATAAACAATAACATTATAATAACACAATGTGAACATAGCTTTACATACCTACGCCACATTCCGACTGTATGTAGCGAACTCTAATAATTCGAAGAGCGAGTTAAATCTCATCTCGCTCAAATCAAATATTTAGCTAAGACGGCATCTCGCAGAGACATGTCAGTATCGTTATAATATGTAGTTAGTAAATAAATGTAGAACTTGCACAGCCTTATTTGGTATGTTTCAGTTTGTCAAACAAATATAGGCGTTTGCTAAGGTTTGGCATGTGCAAAAGAAAATCTAAACTTACTAGATCTAGTGAGGGAATTAAAAGGAAAGGAATACCAAACACCAGGAGAACAGCATCTTATAGAAGATGATGGATTTTACGTTATAAATCAGCTACAAGGAGTCAGTTAGCAGTAGGTATAGTAGTAAGCAAGTAAGACAACCTGATGACCTCGTGTTATTTACAAGTATTAGTAATTTTTAACTAGGATTTTCATCACGAACGTTATTAAAACTGTTAGTGATTTAAAAAAATGATGATTGTTGTTTGATTGTTGTAATTTTTTTGTAATTCTTTAACCTGATGGAAAGTAATATCGGAGACGAAAATGCTATAAGCCAATCCAAGGGAAACCTTTTCACTATTCTATTAAGAGTTCCATGAACATAACTGTCTGGATAATATGCCATAGAGGGTTGGAAAAAACAAGGATACAGGCGTACATTCTAGACGTTGGCTACTCAATCCAAAAGAAGTTCTTTAATGTGTTAATTCTTTTAATGACAACTCTCGCATTATAAACATAAATGAAACAGGCATAAAGAAAACCCATACTCAGAACAACAATTTGTGGATCACACAAAGTATTGTGCTGTGGGGATCGAACCCACAACACTCAGCGTAGTAGAAAGCGGCGGGGTGACCGTTTTAAACAATACGACATGCGTGCAATTGGCTTTTTGGTGAACTAAACATACCTTGTACGATGTACATGCATTTTGTAAATAGAAAAAACTATCTATACTATTCTTGTATATCTTTGTGGTCACGGGTTGACGTCACTTATTATCCCACGGGTGTAGTAAGAGCTGACTAAGGGAGCAAACTACGCAGGACAACATCACTACAAGCTGAAGGAAAACCTTACACAAACCCCATATCAACCCGTCTGGCCAGCGAGGTATAGTAGACCAAAATCTCCTTTCTAAGGAGAGGCCTATGTCTTGTCCAGCAGTGGACTGTGAAAGGCTGTTGTTGATGAAGATATTTATGTGAATAAAATATTTTGCACTGAACTCGATCGAAGCTGCGAAATAAATACAAAATGACAAAGTTTCTTCTAAATATGATCAGTGAACATGACAGGAACCTAAAGTATAAATATATTACTAAAGTATTTTTGTTATATGTGGGACTCAATTTTAATTCATTTAATAAAATGAGTATTACTGTGTTTGTGAATTTATATTTTTTGTTTTATTAATTGTGTTAATTTATTTTTTGTACCTTTTTTATTCTCTCATATGAGTGAGAAAAAGAAAGGAAAGTATGATAATTTAATTGTTAAATTATATAAAAGAGTGTAATAACAATAATTGAATGTATTGTGATATGATAACATGGGAGCTACGTCTGCCAACAAACTGCAGTTTGGCAGAAGTAATTAATTATTGTAATAAGGTTTTGAAACTAAATAAACATTTATTATTATTATTATATTATAAATACTTTTTAATGGTTTCTTACCTTAGATTTCACTTATTACGTAATTAATTTTTAAAATACTTGTCAGTAATTTCTTTTATTTTCCTTCCTTTCACAAAACAACCTTAGCATTTGTCTCGAGGGACTATACGAGCATTGAAAAAAAAAACATAAATAAAATCCAGACTCGAGATAACTATTTGTGACTCAAATTAATTGTAGTCCCGTGTGGACCGTGAGGTGTCGGTACAGTGGCGATGGTGACAACTTACCATTGTGTTATCCGTGCAGTCAATATAATACAAATGGACCCAGTACTATAAGTCTACCGCTCTAGTATATCGACTGGGGACATGTCACCGAAACGCTGTGCCGCAAACTTTGATTTGTAATTCACGAAATCATTATGAAGTTAACGCCAAACTTAAATCGACTTCCCTTGTAGTTCTATACATACTTACATTTACTATCCACAAATGTTTACAAACAACAAAAATGAGTTTTATTTTCTAGAAAATAGAGTCTATTAAAGGTTATAAGAAGTTTAACGCGTAGCAACGAATAACTTTGTTCGTAATCTGACATCCAAACTTTGGTCGAATGACAATTTGTTAAATGTCTTTTAAGTTTTTTTTTGTTTGATGGAATGTTTAAGTACTAAGATTAATTGACGTTTTTTTTAGAATTGAGAAGCCGATAAATGTGGGGGAAAAAAGAATTTGACATTTTCATTACGTGGCTCGTTTAATTAAGTAGCTAAGTTTTTTTATGTAAGGATTTAAGAACTCTGTTTGGTAGAGTAAATAAATTTGGAAAATAACACGTCTCTGTTATGTCGTCATATGAACTCTGTTTATACTGAAAATATTAAATTCTTTGAGAAATATAAATGTAGGGTCGATGGCTAAAGGCTTTCCCCCTCTTGCATAATCATCATCATCAACAGCGTTTAGTAGTCCACTGCTGGTCATAGGCCTCTCCTTAGAAAAGAGGTTTTGGCCTACTATACCACGCTGGCCAGACGGGTTGATATAGAGTTTGTGTCAAGTTTTTATTCTCCTCGCAGTGATGTTGTTGCGTAGTTTACTTCCTTAATTCTCTTAAACACGGGATGAATAGGGGTGTTGACACTCCGTATTGTTAATCCGTCACCACACGGTTTTTCGAATAAGTAGGACTAAAATTATAGTTGGCCAAATGTGTGTATTAATTCAAGAGATACAATTGCATTGCCTGCCTTTGAGTGCTTTTTCCAGAGTTATGGGAAAGTAGGTGAGCTATCCGGTAACCTCAATCACTTGGCAAATAGCAACGAGAGAATTACTCAAACTGGTTTTCTGTGAGGCCGTGATATCAGTCCAGTCTAGTTGGCCCGTATGTGCCGAAATACGATTCTCCCATACTTGTGTTTGTTTAATAATAATAAAAAAATGTAAATAAATAAATTTTAATTTTACAACATCTTCAGAGGCTCGCGTTAGGCAGTTGGATTAAGGGTCTGATGCAGAAAGCAGTTCTTCTCGATACGGCACGTATTGTGAGGAAGTTTCTGTCTCTGGAGTCCTAACCACCGATATCTTGGTCTCTGTACCCGATACCGATGGGATACTATTTTTTATATTTTTAAATGTTTTTTTTTTGTTTTTGTTTTTGTATATAAATATATTTAAAAATGTAATTTATATGTATAAAGAATGAAATAAAGAAATAATAATAATAATATTCTAGAACATTTACACAACGCCATCTAGTCCCAAACTAAGCAGAGCTTGTACTATGGGTACTAGACAACTGATAAACTTTTTTTTTTTGTAAATACATACATATTATACATAGAAACACCCAGACCAAATCAAACATTAAATGTTCATGCACACAAATGCTTGACTTGAGCGGGAATCGAACCCGCGACCTTTGGAATAGCAGTCCGTTACACAAACCACTACGCCATTCGGTCGTCAAAACACAAACAAAGTTCCTATTGAAAGTTTTAAGGAGTAAGAAATTCCTTTGCGTATTGTATTTATTATCACATGGTAGATATGAAAGAAACGACAATTATAGCGATAGATTAATTATGTACACATAAACTAGTTAATGCAACCACAATAATATTATTCACAGCGAATCTTTCTCTAGGTGCACGTACGGTGAAGCCAGTCTGAATTTTTCTGCGTTATTCATTTTTTTCTTCTCACATGATGTTTTATGTTTTCAATGTTTATCAGAAATGAAATGAGGTGCGCACGAAAATGATAATGATGATCATCATTATCATTTCGTATGGTAGGTGGACCCTACAGTCTGTTCCTGCCTTTTCCATCGAATTTTGAAATTTTACTAGTACATAACTAATAAAGTTAGTGACTACAGCCTCTACTTTCAACTAACTTGCATTTCGAACTTACTCGACTTAATTACCTTTGCGATAGGAACATACTGCGTTGTAGGTACTTGTGTGAACTAAATGTATTATTAGTTAACAGGGGTGTGATTTTGAACGTAACAGTTCACTAACTTTATATTTGTACTTGTATTTACATCTATCAGATTGGTCCAATCTCTAGTTTTTATAGTCCAAATTGAAACGGTCTTAAGTCATTGATAGATCATTTCTTGAGGAAGTCTCTAAAAGTTGTTTCATAAAAACGTATTTTAGTTTTATTTTCTGTAGCGTTGAAAAAAATTATGACCCAAATTTCAAACAATATATTAAAAACAACTAATCTATAACGTACCTACTAGAAGACAATAAATTCAGTACCTTCATCGATAGGAGGTCGTGTTCGGACATCAATTTTCCGAAGGAGGTCATTTTAATTCCGGAGTATTGTAAGTGCCTCGGAGAGCACGTGAAGCCGTCGGTCCTGGTTGCCATAGGAACATCTGTGGCAACCGTTACGGGCAGTTGGAACCTTAAATAGTCAGACAAGTACTTCTACAGATTTTCGATATCACCTAGTACTTGGGTTGTGGAGGTCTGATGTCAGTCGCTCCTCGTAAAAATTAAAGTTCAGACGTATCGTAGTAGGTACCTACTTATAGTCGACCGCAACATTGTTTGGGAAACAGGCTCCGAGAGAGAAGTGTTGTAAGTATTAAATGCAGTGCTTGTGTCTTACTATGAGCCAGATTTTATTCTTGTTTGCTATTTTATTAAAATTTAGGAAGAAAACATTTTGTATAAAAGTTACAACTGTCTACTGTGTTGTAGATTTTTTTTTTGGTTTAGGGGAAAAATGAACAGATAGATCACCAGATAGACGTTTTTTTTAACTTCTTTTCTTAACTTTATTTATTTATTTATAACTTTATGCACTTGTGCACTTTATTCTCTACCAGCCAACCTTTGCGTGGTGTAGAAATGTGGCGAGGTAAGCGCACTGAGGTTACAGTTGTAATAATAGTTATATAGTTTTAACTAACATATACAATTACACATACACATACACACATATCTGTGTGTAAGTATATGTGTATGGCCGGATTTGGATTCAGCGCACCAAAATCCTACTAAAAAGTATACTCTTATTTCTGGGAAAAAATTGTTGGCATGTGTTACTTGTTGAGCGAATATTTCTGTCGTGATCAGCGGACAGGTAACGCAGATAGGGATCAAGATAATTTAGTGAGAATAGGAGTTAAGGAATGAAAAGAGAGAGGTGAGCCCTGGCTGATTACGGCGCAGGTGAATAGGCAGCCATCGTAATTGGGTATGTAAAGCAGATACGTGGTCATACTTTCGAAGATTGGATATATATCGAATGCAGTTATTAAGAAAACGGTCTAGCTTATTAAGGAGGTCTGCATTTAGGTCGAAATAACACACTTAGCCATAGTCAATTATAGGGATAATTAGGGACTGCATGAGAGAGATTTTTGTTTTAGGAGGCAGGAAATTCTTAAGACGGTATAACGTTGGCAGGTTGCCAGTTACTTTCTGACTCATATAAGTCAGGTTGAGCACGCCAATCAAGGGTTGAGTCGATGAGCAGGCTATGTCTTTGACTACCTCGCTCGAGGGTACAACTGAGCCGTTGAAGATGAACGGTGGGATTAAAGCTGTATTTAATCTGCTTATCATAATTTTAAATCCCCATTTTGATATTGCAGAACATAATTTTGAGTTTTTAACAAGGGTTACTAACCTTTTCAGGTAATTTACGTAAGTAACGTTGGTGACTTTAATGAAACTTGGAGAACTCGTAGTCTTAAATCGTTATCTGAATTGTCATTACTGGCTAAAATAATATTGTCTAATAAAGCTTTATCTTACTACATAATTATATATCAAATAATATATTTTCATCCTGACTCCGCAAGAAAAATGTTGCGAATAATGTATCAGGTTATTATCATAATCACTTCATCATAAGCCGTTAAACGTATATAATTTATATGATAGTTAGAAGGTAATCTATTTTATAAGAGTATTAATTAATAGATGGTTTAAAAATGATATATACTAGAAGCATATCATCATCATCATCAACAGCCTATAATAGTCTACTGCTGGACATAGGCCTCTCCTTAGGGTTTTCCTTCTCTTTGCAATGCTGTTGTCCTGCGTGTATATACTATATATAGCAAGTAATATATATATATATATATATATATACATATATTACAATATTTTAGAATGTAGTCTATTTATTTATATAAATATTTTGGTTTATGATCCACCTGATTCGGCCCCGTGGATTTGTTTTAAGTTAAGATTTAGGTTACTTTTAACTATGATAATATACGAACAAATATCACAGAATATAGAACTAGAAGACGTATTTTCAAAAAGAGTAGAAAAGTTAAAAAGAAAATTTTGTACTTTAATCGTTCTACAAAGATTATCTTTTTTTGTATTCATCTATAGACTGACCTGGCTAGGATTGCTTAATTTTTGAAATGAGTTAAGCTACTCGGTTATTGTGGTATTTAGGTCTTCTTATAAATAAAACCTCTTATTGAATTTACTTGTGATTTATTATATTTCAGCACATTATATTGGACTTCACCATGTCATAGACACACAAACAATAAATTAGGAGGTGGTGAGGCAAGTATTGAATGTATACTCGTAATAGTGCGCGACATATTAATTACTATTTGGTGATGTTACAGCAGTTACTCCTTAGCCACGAGCCCACGAACATATGTTTTGTCATCACTTTTAGGAAAAAAAAATAGATAGTGGAAGATAGAAGCAGGTGGAATGTTTTTATTCAATATCCATCAATCAATCTATGACAGTCCACTGCTGGACATAGGCGTACAATTTCAGATAATTTTGTTTTGGATAACGGAAAGTTACGATTACGTTTAATTCACCATATTTATGATTTTTCCGATATTAAATTACGAAAGCTACCTAAAAATTTCAAAAGTCCTTGCTACAATAATTTAAAACTTGAACCTAACTATTGTAGTGATAAACGAAAGCCTGATTATTTTTGTCCATAAATGCAGCTTCATTATTTATTTATTAAATTTGTGTTCAATAATAAACTGAATTGGATTTAAATTGTGTCCAAAATTCTTAACTCAATGAGCGATCGCGTCGCGCGAAAATGCGGTCACATAATAGGTGGTGGCCGTAGTACAGACAGAAGCGATAATTATATATTAAATGAACACTGAAATTGGTTTTTTATTCTATTTCTATTATATATTAGGCAAAAGAATAGCTTGTATTCCAAAAACAGTCGTATGTTTAATTTTCACAAACGTTATTGACTTTTAAACTTTCGCGTTTTACGATGGATAATTACATTACGGCAAACGAAATATCTTGTCAAGTTTACATGTGTTTGTGATTCCGGTAAATATATTAATATGCGTGCATGTAAATTAATTTCATTACTCATACATTTGCAAATTATAATTGTTTGTGTGAAAACCATTCTACGTTATTAGTTTAAAATAATTTAGTGGTAGTGTATTGAAATCCTCATAGTAGTATATTATCAATATGACAGAAATTAAGTATTTAATTTGTCGTGTGTACGTGTCGCCTACCTGACGCCAATCTTCCTTGGGAATGTAATCGTTTTTAGAGAGAAATTTAAATTAAGGAAATGGATGGAGAAAGTGAGTTAGGATAAGTAATATCGTAAGTCTAGGATGGGGAAATATGACTGAAAGTGAAGTAGCTCGGACAGGCCCGGGTGGTGTACCGGTCACTACCCGTACCCCGAATGACCGTCCTGTTATTGAAGAAATCATTAGAACAGGGAAAAAGAGTCGCTATAATACTAACAATTTAGTTATGTAAACGTAATTTCTTTTTAATGAGGCATAAAATCATATGTTTGACACACTATCAGAAAAGACAAATTAATTATTTTTCATTTATTACAAAAAGAATAAGAAAATTTACCACTCTGACTTCTGAAAGGTATATATATCATAGGTAGAAATAATATAACCTCAAACTCCTTTCATCATACACAATTTACTTAAGTTAGCGAACTTTGAACTTATGTGGTTTACTTAGAAAATAGTTTGAAGATGAAAATAGCGTACCCTCTTCCCTCAACACAAAAGACCTACCCTAACTTTTCAAACTCCGAACATCATTTGCAGCTCCCGACCGCACGCCGGTTAGTAGCTATCGAACTACGCAAGGGGGAGAACGCGTCGTTCCCTCGTCTTGGCGGGAAACTGTGACAGTTCTTTTTTCGAAAGCTGTATTTTTTTTTTCATTTCAGCTGTGACTTTTGTTTCGTTGAACATACGAACTGAATGTTTTCAGTGAATTCGGCCAACTTTGTCATCGTTTCTGGTAAGTGTTTTATTGCTACCCCTAATGGTAATTTAAGTTTGTGAGTGGCAATCAAAGTTTCTCGTCGGTTTCCTCTCTGTACTTAGTGTTTGTTCACAACTTTTCACAGATGTCTTCGTACGAAATTAATTATGTCCCAATTTGTGGTCTCTTTACAAAGATACAAGTATCTTCTCTAATTAAAACTCTAAATGGCGTGGTACGGAATATTCTGCTATAAATTTTCTATAAAACTTAATCATTTAACTATAAAAACAGATGGAAAATATATTTGAAAGAACTTAAATTATAGGATTCATCGTACTACTTTTTACTTTTCAAAAACTTTTTGAATGATTAAAAGAACAAAAAAGAATTAATCGTCAATCGTTGATAATTATATTTCAGCTTTAAGACTAGTCTTGAAGGGTAAAATATAATCAAATCATCCAATCGAATCATAATATCAAAGCGTTACTCTAAACTACTTTGAAATATTCCGGTATTTTATTATTTACATACATCGAGTACATTTTTTTTTTAAACATAGGTGGTTTTTCATTAAAATAGTTTTTCAATACAAGTTTGTTTGAAGTTCTAATGCTATTGTTTTCGGTATATTTTGGTTGGTTGCTATATTTTACTTGCTTCTACAGTTTTAGATGTTAATTTATATATTTGGCTTTATCGGTAATGTAAGAATATTCTCTTTTTGAAAATGACAAACAACCTAACACACCGTTTTATACTATCATTTTATATACACTTTTATGTATAAACATGTTTTTTACAAGAGTACGTATCAAGAGTACAAGAGTTCATCAATTAATCTTTATCAATCTCAAATGGCAGCCAAGAACAATTTCTTATAAATGGAATGAAAATTTGGATGGGCAAATCGAATGTAAGTAGACGAAGTCATGGTTAAGTTTGAAAGGTCGGTAGTTTGAAAAAGTGTAAAAGAATCATAAAATATTTATTCAACCAACAATATTTGTTTTTTTTTTATGTTAGAGGTGGCAGACGAGCAGACGGGTCACCTGATAGAAAGTGAACAGTGTCGCCCATGAACGTCTGCAACTCAGGAGTCACACACAAACACGAACTCGTTGCCGGCCTTTCAGGAAGGAGTACGCTTTTTTCTTGAAGGTCGTATTGGTCCGGAAATACCGCAGACGATAACCCGGTCTACAGATTTAAAAAGTAAATATTAAAAGTAATTGAAATTATATACAGTCTGCCCTAGCAATACATATTACACATACTGCCTTAGCAATAAAAAATATATTACTATACACTAAAACAATAGTTATAGACATAAGTAAAGTGGGATGTCATATTCAATTTGACTGCAAACCATTCCAGTTTCCACCACCAGTTCTTTTAGTTATATTTTTAAAGCAAAAGTCGATTGTTAGCAATGGTGTTATCCTCGTTATTCAAAACAAATTCAAAATATAGCTTGGAGCTATAACTATAAGTAAATTATTTTCAATTCAGCAAAAAAAAAAAAAGAAAAGTTACTCAACAAAGAAACTCGGGCCCACTCTTACAGATCACCAAATACTTGTACAATATTGGATAAAACCATGGCCAACTTCTTTAAAATTTAATCTTAAAACTTGTAAGCTTTTTATACAACGTCCAGTTTTCAACTTCCCTTTGTGTCTCCTTTAGCAATAATTTATTGTAAATTTTCAAGACTTTTGTGTTTTCATAATTTAATAACAAGTATTTATTCATGACACTTCAATAAGAAATAATAGGGATTCGAATTTACCGTGGGAGAGACGTGTTTCGTCGCCTATGGGCTCACTCGACCGAAGTGAAACCAGTGTTGAACAATAATTGCGTCGCATTTCACCGAGTGGGTCAGATTCCCTAAGGAAGTTTCCCCTTCCTCTAGTTGTCGAGGGGTACTCTTAAATTGCAGGTTTTCATGAACGGAGTGTGTTATCTGACTTGAAAAGTGCATCACAGATATTTACGATAAGTTTTTCGTAGAAGCGCGCATTTGTTGTTAGGTGATTCGGATTGGTGAATGAAAGATTTGGTTATTCGAGATCGCTACGTCGCTACGGCTACGTCGGGTGCCGGCGCGGAGGTGTTCATTTTTTAATGTTAACGTGTATTCATTGTTAAGTTTTTTTCTTATTAGTAAAATTAAGGGACGTGATTTTCGGTGTAACACTTAGCTAAGTTAGGTAACACACTCTCATGAGTCATTTAACATTAGGTTTCTTCACTGGTCAACTCGTTTAATTCAAATAATTCAGACGCAAATATAAAAATATGTTATTTTAACGAAGTTACATGCTCTGAGCGGATGGGAATGAGAGCGAAAAATGTGTAACAAGACTTTTTGCCGACACTTTAGTTAGCCCGTCGACGCTCACATTTTTTCATATTTCATGTCTATAGCAAACGTCTGCCAAAAAGCGAAAGGAACTTTGTTCCGACCGGAGGTTCATAGACCCCTCACGCAGTTTTCTTTCGTATTATTTCAAAGAAAATTAATTGTTGTGTCAAATCTGTAGTGGTACTTTGTTTATTTTAATTTTTCGTTATATTGGACGCTTGAATTAATTGATTTTCATTAACAGCCTTTAATTATCCACTGCTGGTTTTGCTATAGGGTTTGTTTAAAGTTTTCCTTCTCTTTGCAGTGCTGTTGTCCTGCTGTAATCTGCTCCCTTAGTCGGCTCTTATGACACCTACAGGGTGAATAAGGTGACACTGTGTATTATTAATCTGTCCCCACACGGGTAGATTTTATTTTATTTTAGAACATATGAATCATTATTCCATTTAACATACTCTTAAAACAGTTGAAAATATCAAAAATCTTTTTTTAGCGTTAAACTTCTGTTACACACAAAAGTAGTTCGAATTACAACTTTTACTTATGTATAATACTTAATAACAAAAACATACTTAAGAAAACATTCTTGAAAAACAATCTATACTGCCATACATAATATATATTCTTAATGTGAAAGTGAGTTTTGTTTGTGACGCTTTCACGCCTAAACCGCTAAACGGATTTTAAAAATCCTTACACCAATGGAAAGCTACACTGCACTGTCAAAGCTGTGAGAGGCTCGCAAAAAATAGCGTCCAACAGTTGGCCACTAAGTTACTTTCTACTGTACCTTTGTGTCTGCTGTATTATCAGTGTAAACACTTGATATACGCACAAACCAAACATGCCTGTGTGCAAGCATAGTAAAACTGGACAATTTTTTTCTTGTTTGGACGGTGGTAGTCACTTACCATCAGGTAATCTATCTTCACCTGAGCTTAAGTAACTACAACAGCCCATGGACATCTATAAGTCCAGCGCGTCACCACCACCACAGTCAAGCTATATGTCAAACACCGACATCAATCGGAGCCGCAAGCAAAAGCTTGTATAAAAGTAAAGAACGGAAGATGCAGGGTAGATTCATACGAATTTCAGATTAAGTTAAACTCAATTCAAGAATTAAATATTAGTAGCAATCACATGAAATTTCTTTATATTAATCGCAGATAATATGTGTAAGTAGATCAGTTACTTTTTTCATAAAATAATTGAAATTAAATATGAAAACCGTACGTACGTACGAGTACCTACCCCTATTGCTTTCCGAAATAAAATATTGTTTTATGTAAAAATATCAATAATAAAAGTATCAATTTAATTCCTGGTATCGAAATGTAAATAATATTTAGGTGTAACAATTAAAAGGTCGTTGCTCTTTTTACAAATACCTATTTGTCTTTATATTGCTATAATTGTACTAGATTCCAGCATAAAATGATAACTAAAATACTAGAAAATATCCATTCATTATAAATATGTTTAAATCAATCCACAATTTCCAGAATTCGTACCAAATATCCACATTCTATGCCAAAGTTCTCGAGAAAATGCCTGTGGCTAGGACAGCCATAATTTCTCTGTATAAAATCAGTACACGTCACCAGATTCAACTTGATTAAAAAAAATTATAAAATAATAAAAAAATATAAAAAGTAGAAAATCATTTTCTGTAAGCTCAAAATCTCATTTGTTTTAAAAATATTTTAATGACAGATATTGGTAAAAGTAAATTAATTATATTATAAAATATCCTGAAACCACCGCACGCTTTTTTATGATTTAAAATGATTTTTCTTTTCGAATTCACAGAAAATTATTTTCTACTTTTTAGTCCGGCTAGTTACAAAAGCGTTTTTTTTTCAGTTTTTTAAACTATAATTTATTGTTTAAGTCATTTATGATATTTTTTCTCATTAAACTAAAAAAGTAACAAGTAAGTAAGTCACATAATTATGCTTCAGCACACGCCTTAGTACGTGGGAAAGGATACTACCGTATTTTTAGGTATAGAAAAAGCCGTTAATCCTGAAGACCCTGATCGGAATAATCGGACAAATTTGTCAAATGTTTGTATAGTCATCGGTGCTTAAAAAGTGTGCTAAGTTTGTTTCAATCCGATGTTATAAAGATTGCTTTACATAGATACATACATACTAACCTAATAGAAGCGAGTGAAAATGGAGTCGATTGTGTGCTAAGAATTAATAAATAAATTAACTACTTAGTGTTATAATTATTTGTCATTAATTTTGTACTGATTCAAATATTTATTATTACTTAAATGACAAAGCTGGTTAGCAGTGACATGAATTGCTCGTTCTCGTTAACAAATGTTGTGTCTTACCTTGATTATAACAACATTAAATAAATTTTAAGTTCCTAAGTTCCTTACGCTAAGTTATGTAAACATATAATCAATTAATACTGTACTATACAGTCTAGCACAAGAATAAACCGATTCATTAAATAGTTACATTTCTTGAATTTATATCTACAATTTCTACCAAATCGAAATTAAAAATATCACTGTTTTTTGAACAACTAAATAGATTTTTTAACTTTTACCTAAGAATATTTTTGATTAACTAAACTTTCAAACAATAGTAAACTAAATCACTCAGTCCATCCGTTCAGGAGCTATAATGACACCGACACACAAGAGAAAAAATGGCATTATAAAATTATTGCAAAATAACCTTATAGTAGACTGTCCTGCCCAATATAGACAATATGGAAATACCACAATAACAGACAGACTTCAAAGTGATTCCGTAAGCGTTTCGCTTTCATTTTACCATCAAATTGTAAAATATTTCACTAGCCTTTATACAAGGCATACAGATCAATTTTGTTTGTAAACTTTACAGTAGTTAATCCCTTTTGCTGTTGGTGACTTGGCAACTCACAATGCTGTCTTAACGGTCTGAAGACATTGACAAGATTAGTAATAAAACCTTAAACAGAAGAATCGTTCGAAAAAAAAATACAAAAAAAACAATACTATGTTACATCAGTTTTGTATTTAAATATTTTATTTTTATTCACCGACCTTCTAACCTTCTGGAAACTCAAACTTAAAGTATCTTCATGAAATTTTGAAATCGTCTTTTATGTAGACTCTAAAGTCGTAGATCAACACACACACAATAGCAACAATCTCTGTTTTGTCAAATAGTTAGCAAAATAAATTGAATAAAAATTATACTAATACAAAATCTATGATATGCCTGTGCCGATCCACAACAGCCCGTTTCGAAATTTTTTGTTCTTGTAGAAGATAGAGTCCCTTGTCACAAGTATTTAATACTTAAAAGACACCCTGTTAAAACAAAATGAATGTAAGGAACGAATAAAGGTTATTATTAAGTATAAATACATTTTTATCAATTCAAAACATCTTGAAAGTTTACTTAAATTAAATCATTATAAAAGGATCTAAACACAAATCATATATTGGATTAACAATTTACTCGTCATAACCAAAATGTTCACTTTCTGTTTCCCTCCAAATGGCGACGCGTGGGATTATTGTCAGGTGGTCTATTGTCAAAGATAATAAAACAGCTCCATAAATCACTTCAACAAGGAGGTTGAATTCACCTTAAAATTTGTTTAGATATTTCATCATGTTTCATAGTTGTAATATTTTTTAAGATTCCATTTTTTAATTTATTTGATAAGATTTTTTGGCTTTGTTTTCCTTATGTTTAATATCTTTTCTTTCGGTTCTTGCTGTCTGTTAGATTGATTATTTAAGAGAAACATAAGTGTGTTAAAGGAAATCAGAAAATCGTAATAGTGTGCGCTTTTCTGCTTTCTTAAATTATAAAATAAAGATCCGTATATAAATCATACATGGATTGACAAATTACTCGTCATAACCAAAATGTTCACTTTCTGTTCTCGTCTAAATGGCGACGCGTGGGATTATTCTCAGGTGGTCTATTGTTAAAGATAATAAAACAGCCCTGTAAATCACTTTAACAAGGCGGTTGTATATTCACCTTTAAATTTCTTTAGATAACTCATCGTGTTTTATAGCTGTTGTATATGTTTTTTTAAATTCGATTTTTTAAATTCATTTGTTGAGATTTTTATGCTTTGCTTTTATTTATGTTTAACCTCTTTTCTATCGCTTTTTGCTCTGTGATATTGATTTTTTAAGAGGAAAAGAAGTGTGCTACAGGAAAGCAGAAAAGTGCGCACTAACATATTTTAACGTCAGTTCATGATTTTTTCAACTTTCCTTCTTTATAACCTTCCCTTTTCACTATAGTACCAAAATATTGTTGGAAAAATGTCGACTAATTTTTTTACCAATAAAAGGCACGAGTATCTTTTATATTAATTTAGTGACTCCCCTCTCCCTAATTTAGACAGTGGGAGACGCAAACCACTTGTATGTCTTGAGTTGTAAGTATCTAAGGGTGGCGGTAGTCACTTACCATTAGGTAAGTTGTCTGCTTGTTTGCCCCTATAACAAAAAAAAACATTGAAAAAATAGTCGGCAAGACAAATATTACAGAATTTACAACAAAATTAGGCAATTTGCTCAGTTTTTCTGACTTCCAAAATGTCATGTGGCGGCTTGCGTTTTGAATATTTTCAAACGTAACTGACCAACTGAAATAAATAATAAAATTTCATTTACATCTAAATTTACATTCATTAAAATTATTCATTCGTTTCTATACATTATAATATATAGAAACATACATAATATATAACTAATTTTCGATAACTTGAATCCAAACAATATTGCGAACAATGAACCCGAACCGTAAAAATTTAAGATCGATACTTAAAAAGACCCTGTTTACTAAACACAAAGCCCAAATAGAGGACTTCGTACAGTCATTAGACGATTTTTTTCGTCAAAACGGAAGTCAATTTCCCCTATGAATATGTAAAGAGAGGCTGCTCCCCTGGACCCTTAGGACATAATTATAGAATACGGCCTCCAGACCCTTCCGGTTGGGCCAAGCCTATAAAACTTGAATAAAATACTCAAAGGAAAATAGAAAATTTTGTACATTTTTTTCAACTTTATTTTAAAAAGGAAATTTGTCGAATATTTATTTTTTTACTCAATAAAATATTTAAGGAAAAAAAGGTGAATCAAAATCCGTATCATATAATCTTTTTGTTCCAGTTTGCTAAACACGGACACTTGTATGAAATGTAACTCAATGTTAAAATCCCTTTAAAAAAATAACTGGTTTGAATTTAGACATCCCTATGTTATGTCACTGTTGTGTTAAGTGTCTAGAGCCATAAATTTACAACTTTTCAGATAAGTTAGAAAATTACGTAGTTTTCTTTCTTAAGTTAAAATCAAAACAAATGATTCTGTGAATCTATATTCAAATTAGAAACTTAAGTTAAGTTTTTTATTTCTTGTCAGCCGCGGGCGAGTAATTTTATATGAGTAGATATTTTTGAAGTGAAAACTATTTCAGGCGCGTTGGCCATTTTTGAATAACAAATAAAATGATGTATTTTATGGTTTAACAAAAAACTAATTTTTACCGTTGTCGACACCTTTGTTGAAGTAAGAACTTCTTTATTCGCGTTGGGCATTTTATGAGATGAGAAGAAACAATTGAACTCGCGACACTGTTACCGTTACCGACTCCTCTGCATATAAGTTTTCACTTTTGTCTTGACTCCTGGACCTAAAACTGTTCTTTTTAAGTGAAAACTTCTTTAGTCGCGTTGGGCATTTTATGAAATGTGAAGAAACAATTGAACTCGCGACACTGTTACCGTTACCGACTCCTCTGCATATAAGTTTTCACTTCTGTCGGGACTCCTGGACCTAAAACTGTTTATTTTTTTAGGTTAAAATTTCTTTAGGCGCGTTGGGCATTTTTGAACAACAAACAAAAGAATATATTTTTAAGACGGAAAAAACCCATTGAACTCGTGACACTGTTACCGTTATCGATACCTCTGTATATAAGTATCTACAAATATTGGCCCCGTTTATACAAGAGTTGAGTTTGGGCTGCAAACATATTTTTTATATATATACTTTCACACATCCCACACACGACGGTCTGACCCCAAACTAGGCAGAGCCTATACTATGGTAACCAGACTGTTGATAAACATACTCATATATTTCTAAATACATACATATTATAGATAAAGTACACCCAGGCGCAGAACAAATGACCATGCTGATCACAAAATTATTAGTCCTGGATGGGAATCGAACCGGCAACCTCTGTCGTAGCAGTTAGGGTCACTAACCACTAGACCAACAGGCTAGTCAACATTGATAATAAAACTATAGAAGAGTTTGTTGCCTCCCGTCCAGCTGATTTTTACAAGAAGGGCATCAATAAACTGCCAATGCGTTGACAAAGATGCGTCGATTGCATGGGTGATTTATTCGTATAACACAAATAAAAAAGTTTGAAAAAAAAAGTACTTTCACTTATTGCATACAAAACGGCAATTTCATAGGTAAAGACCTAATATAATATAAACATATATTGTGTATATACGTACAACATAGTTATATATATATATTCATGTCGTAACTTTTCGAATCGAAAAGAAATCTGTTATAATCAACATTTTCAAGTTAAGTTTCTTTAGGTTTTTTATAATTTCTTATTACACTATTTTAACTTTGTCGTTAAAATCATATTAAAAAACTTTGTAGTTTTTTTATAATATATTAAGGTTTAACCTACACTTTGATATATAAAGTAATAATTATGAAAATCGGAAGCCATATTTTCATTCAGCGGAATTACCACAATGCAGTTATGTTGAACCCTGTATAAGAACGCACTGTGTCATATCATGTAAACATTTATATTATATTTTATACGACTCTATAGATATAATCTTGTAATTGTATTTATTATACACCAGTTGTACCCTGCCACGCTTCGCTGTGTCACGTTGCGATTGCGGAATATAAATAAAAACCATCTCTGAAGCCTGTTGTATATCATCTCAAAATTTGAGCTCAATCGGTGCAGAACTTTTTGATTTTTTGAAGCGTACACAAACCAACTTAACATTTTTATATTAAAAGAAGATTAATATTAATTTCACACATCTCCACAAACGACAGTCTAATCCCAAAATAGGCATAGCCTGTACTATGGTAAAAAGACTGCTGATAAACATACTTATATCTTTCTAAATATATACATATTATAGATTAATTATACCCAGATACAGAACAAACGATCGTGCTAATTACACAAATAATTGTTCTGGGTAGGAATTGAACCCACGACCTCCGGTTTAGCAGTCAAGGTCACTAACCACTAGACCAACAGGCCCGTCTATATCTATATCCAGATTACGTTAGGTAATATATATAGGTAAATTATAATAACGGAGTGCGTTGAAAGTGCGTGGAACCCGCGTTAGTATTTTCTGTAGTTATTCGGCAAGAATTTTTTTTTTGCTTTAAAAAAAATTGACATAAAAACATAAGACTGCACGTCACTTCAAACTGCATCTTAGCTTTAAAACGATTTGAGGCGGGTTAATCCAGGTTAGTAAAAATCTTACCGCGGTCGCAACCTTCTGCGAGGAAGTAATCTCGCAGAAGGAGGCGGCGGAGAAGGCCCGGGAGGACGACCTCCACTCGGACCCGATCCGCCGCCGGCGAACCGGGCGGCGGAGGCGCGCTTATCACCGCCTCATGCCGCCCTAAGTGTGGCCGCGGGTGGACGGGGTGGGTTTCCCCTCCACCCGCATTAGTTTGGCCAGCCGCGAGGGGGCGGCGTCCGCGTGTGCTGGACGTCGCCTAAAGAGAGGAAAAAATTTTTTGAGACGGAGCCCGCAACAGGAGCGGGCCGGCGCTAGGAGGGTCCGGATGTCTTAATAACAGCTGTTCCCGGATCCCTCCTATTACAGGCGCAGAGTGGCACACCGTGTGGTTTTAGTCGGTCCGAGTCCGACACACCACTCCGCCGCAAACCCCGGTGGGGTGACGGTCCGAGGGGATTGGTATTGGTATTGGTTGTGGGCCTCGGTTTCCGCATTTAGACTCAGAGTGGTCCTTTATGCGTCGGGGATTGGTTGACTAGGTGAGCCAGCCAAGCTCCTTCCAGAAGCGCAGAAGCCTCCTGGGGCGTTCACAGGCTTCTAGGAGCGACTTTATATCAGGAATGATATTTGCCCGTTGTGTGGCCACTCCCTCGCATTCCAGGACTACGTGGGCGGCCGTTTCTTCAGCTTCCAGACATCCCCTGCACAGGGGGCTGTCCGTCGCATTGACTATGAATAGTTGTCGGTTCAGGGCTAGATGTCCTGTAATAGTTCCGACAACCATTCTGATTTTCGGTCTGCTAAGACTGATCAGTCTGCTACGATTCAGCACCAGTTTGGACTGTCTGCAGCCGGGTGAGTTTTTCCACCTCCGGTTGTGTGCGAGGTCCGAGGGGACTTCCACACGTTAAAAAAAAAAAAAGGTTAGTAAAAATCTCGTCAACGACAGAGGACGTTGACGAGCTTTGAGTGTGTGTATTTTGTAAAGCCATGTTCAGAGGAACATTGCTTTAAAATTTTCGAACCAGAAACCTTCGTAATTCTTCAACCCTCTACTGCCTGCGTAAGATAAAACCGTCCAGTCGATAACGTCATTCTCACAAAGGACAGCTGCTATAGTTGCCCGCACCACCCTTGGGAAATTATTGGCTGAACACTAAACATGTGCGGTATGATTTATATCCGGCTGTTGTAGGGTTAAAATGTTATCGGAATGGGTGGGAACATTATGAGGGTTTTATTTGTACTAAAATCTTATTGCATATAGATTAAATAGAAATATGATATTTAATCATTAATAGAAATTAAGTAAATAATTCAACGACATTTTTTATAATACTACGGTGGCAAATAAATATGATACGTTCTATTGCAAGTGGTGTCCATAATTTCTGCACAGTTATAGCGTCAGTAATGTCATTTGAACTGTATTGGTATTGCATGTTTTATTTTATTACTTAAAATCGTATAATATCTATATCTATTAATATATTGATACTAGCTGACCCGCGCAACTTCGTCTGCGTCTCTCAAGTAATACATTTTCTCCGTTTTTGAAACATTCTTCATTGGTGCTACGCTCCTATTGCTCTTAGCGTGATAATATATAGCCTATAGCCTTCCTCGATAAATGGGCTATCTAACACTGAAAGAATTTTTCAAATCGGACCAGTAGTTCCTGAGATTAGCGCGTTCAAACAAACAAACAAACAAACAAACTCTTCAGCTTTATAATATTAGTATAGATAATGATAGAGAATTTCAATTCTTAGGATTTTTTTTTAAATTTAGAATAGATTAGATTGGAAAATAATTATGCGAACGGTTTAAGGAAATATTTGAAATTTATTGGTATATTTAGAATTGAAAAGTACGAGTAAATGGCTATACACTGTGTATATGCATTTTTGACCTGTCACGCTACTTAAGTATACTGTGAATTGATGGTATATTGGACCATAAAATAAATCTAAATTAAAATTATACGCAAAACAGCTAAGCTAAACTAATCCAATCGTACTTCATATGTTTCGTGTTGTTTGTTTTTAAATTCGTGAAATGGTACAGTTCTTAAGTGGAACTGACATCGAACGATATTTGAAGGGGAAATAACAAAATTCTAAAAACAATGTGTTTTTTTAAATATTGTGGTTTCTTTACTTCATTGCACAAAGGAGTTTCTGTTTCTTTTATTTTAAAACGCAGAACAATCGTTATTTGCGCGGTTTCAAAAATTGAATGCTATATTTTTTTGTTATTCTTTGAAGCACGTCCGTTTCATATTTTTTTAAACTAGCACACCAAACCAAATACTTTATTTATTTCATACTAAATTAAATTTAGAATACTATTGGTTTTTAATACAGAAATAATTACGTTTTAGTTTTGTTTTTCACATTATTGAAGTACTGAATTATCTTCTAAATATGCACATAACAACCTACCAAAAAGAACGAAGTGAGAAAATAATGTGTTGCTTGCTTTCACATTTAAAATGTTAATGGGATATATAGTTCTGTACGGTATGTAGGTATGTTTCCTTGTAACCCAATCCCGCCAGTACAGCTGTGTGAATCTGGATAAAATTTGACACACCTAGATAGATTATTGTCTGGAATAGCAAATAAGCTACTTTTAAACAAGGGGAAATTAATTGCTAAATTGACATTGTTTAATGTATATTTACATGCAAATCTTTAGTGAATATCAATCCTACTCACAAAAGTGTTTATTCATAGCAAATACGGTTTTATTTTATTACTCAAGACAATGGGCTTCGTCTATATTAAATAATGTCTTTGAGGAAGAGAATGTAAATAAAATAGGAAGCACATATACAGTAATGGCGAAATGTTGTGAATATGAGAGAAAGGTTGTTATGATCTTTCTGCCATTGCGTGGACATCTCGTTACAACGATACATAATAAGAAATATGACAGACTATTATTTTGCTGGATTGTCAGTTGTCAACATTTTTGACGTGGGTAAAGACGCTCGTTACACAGACAACTGTATGAAACTCGTGTTTTATGAATAGACAATGAATATTTACTTCCAAAGGACTTTGTTTCGAATTTGGAAAAAAGAAAGATAGTTTTGGTATTTTTGTGTGTTCTGTTTTTAAATGAGTTCGAATGTGGAAGATTAATTATTTGTGTGTATGACGCGTGCAATTTTAATGAGTAGGTATACATATTATATGAGTAATAATTGAAATAATAAACTTGTTTGAGACATCTATATATGTACAGGTATTAACACAATAATGCTTATCTATCTACGCGTGTACCTTTGAATTTAAATACGTCTCGACTAGGTTGCAGGTCGTGGAACATATATTAAACAACGCTTTATAGTCCTAAAATAAGCAAAACTAATTCTGCAGGTCCTAGAACATGATTCATTAAATTGGTTTTTGTAAATATATGTTTTTAATTTTAATACTTGGACATGAAAACAGGTAGAATAACGTAGAAACAGAAATGGCAGACACTAGTGTTTTATACGCCCGGTAGATGCTTATGTAGCACGTGTGCATCCTTTCAGCGCTGGTTTGGTTGTTTCTGCTCTCGCTGGTTCTGTACCTTGTGCCTAGGCATAATTACAGCTGCACCCGGATCCCTCAATTTCAGACTCAGAGTAGCACACCGTGGAGTTTTAGTCGGTTCCATTCCGACACACTGCCCGAACGCAAAGTCCTGACGGCCCGGTGAAATTCGTACACCTATAAAAGCACCGATGACCACAACACAGATGTATTCAAATAATTCTTAGTAATACTAGTATCATTACGTGAAAATAAACTTAGAAATATTCTATGGATTCTTTCAGTTTTTTTCTGAATATCTTTTGAATTTTTATCTCTCCTATACAATTTGTTCAATGTCTGTTGAATGTTACTTATTCTATTTTACCTTTCAAGTGTCGATGAGATATTTCCATTAATTTTTGTACATTTTATCCTAAGTTTATTTTAGTAAAGTAAAAGATATACGGATAATAGAACTTATGAAGCATTGTAAAAACATCATTCACGGGATTTATTCTATACTAATATTTAAAGGCTGAAGAGTTTGTTTGTTTGATTGAACGCCCTTATCTCTGGAACTACTGTTTTGAATTGAAAAATTATTTTAGGTTCGATAGCCCATTTATCAAGGAACGCCATATGCTACATTATTATAACATAACGCAACAACCAATAGGAACTGAGCATAAATTAAAAATTATTGCAAAGACGAGGAAACTTTATTCCTTTTGAGAGACGCAGACAGACCAAATTCCTGTCGGTTCGCACGTTTCTATACAAAATATTAAGAAATGATCGTGATGGTCCATCACTTCTAAATTTATTTACCTTGGGTGTCCCACATCGAGTGCCTAGTACTCGTAAATGCTGCTTTGTTGCATCAGCCGTTTGCCAGGACCAATCTGAAGCAATTTTCAACCACATGCCGTTTGTCCAAAACCTACAGCACCATATGCGGAGAAGAAGTTTTTTTTTATGGTATAAGGGGGCAAACGAGCAGACGGGTCACCTGATTGTAAGTAACCACCGCTGCCCATGGACACATGCAACTCAAAAGTCACAAGTGCGTTGCCGACCTTGGAGTCCCTCCCGCTCGAGTCAGCGGGAGGGGGGATTTAGGCTCCGGTAACCTCACTTACTCAGTGAAAGGCAACGAAAGAATTGCTTAACACCGGTTTTCTGTGAGGCTGTGGTATCACTCCGGTCGAGCCAGCCCATTCGTGCCGAAGCATGACTCTCTCCCGTTTGCTGACAAACTTCCCACTTACAAGAAAGCTGTTTTGAGATTGTTGAAACCTGAGCCTCAAGTAATATCCACTTTCCTAATTTTATTCCTTAATTTTGTTATTTTATTTTATTTTTATTAATTCAGTTTTTATTTTACTTTCTCTCGTGTAACTATTGGCTCTTGTTGTGACCTCTTAAATGCTGAGCATTTGAGCTAGTTTTTAGTAAATTTATTGTTTCATATGTATAAGATTTAATGTGACAGCAACTATTAAGTAAATAAAGTCCTGCGGGTCAGTGATTATAATATACACTACCTACAAGAAACCTACGAAAATCAATGCTCAATAAAATATACAAAATTGGTTCTGTCCATAAAAGGGTTACTTCAATTCTACTTGACAGGAAACATTAAAATTAGAATTCTATTTTCCAAAATCAAATATTTTAAGCAGAAAGAATAAAAATACCTCTACTCCCAAAGGCAATGTGGTAGGACATTCCTCATCCACATTAACGACCTTTTGAAGGCTTTTAAGGGACCTGGTATCATTTTTGTACACGATATCTAATTTCTATTTAAAGTAACTTAATAAAAAATAATATATATTAGAAATAACAATTTATTTATAATTATATTTTTCTCGGCTTAGTTATAAAAACTCATGAATTGGAATTTAAATGTAAAAAGACTCAAAATATCCAAGTCATCATATACCTCACGTAAAGTCAAAATAAAATGGACCTAGTCCTTGTAACTTATTACAATTATGCAAAAGTTTTAGCATCATCCGATGGGGAAGTAGTAAAAGCTTTCACTATATTCATACTATAAAAAAGTTGACTGCATGGATGGCGTAGTGGTTTAAGCGGTCACAACACCGTTTCCTACTGCGCGGAGTGTTGAGAGTTCATACAAATAGGGTCAACACTGTGTAATTCACAAATTGTTGTTCTGAGTCTGGGTGTTTTTTGGATCCGTTTCATGTATATTTGTAAAGCCTCTCGATACACGATGTTCTTAGTACGGGAATAATCTTTTTAAGGAAAAAAAAAAAGAGTTTTATTCAAATATAGAAGAGTCTACATCTTTAAAGTCTTTAAATTTGTTCGAAAATACCCCAAATAGGTGCAATACTCGTATCTAAAGAGAAATCACCCAAGGTCACCCAATGTCAATCCCCACCTATGGACACCCGCACCTACACAGAATTAGGAGGGGTCGGACCTCCGAAGCATGATTCTCCTAAGTTTCACGTATTAGCCAAATAATCAATTATTACAACGGCGGAACTAATTTTCAGTCACTTCATATAAATGTTTACTTGTACATTGCAGTACCATGCCTTCAGATTCTTAACCAGACTAAGTTAACAGTACTGTTTAACCACGTTTTTCCTGACGGCGAACGTAGTTTCATAGTCCGAAGGCTCAAATTTCATTTTCATTTACGAAAGAAATACGTTGCTCCATAATTTTGTTTTGTTATATTTTTTGAGTTTAACTATAATATTTTAAAGTATTCCGTGTGGTGACGGATTAAGAATACAGTGTCATCACCCCTATTCATCCCGTGGGTGTCGTCAGAGCCGACTAAAGGAGCAAACTACGCAGAACAACAGCACTGCAAAGAGAAGAAAAAGTTGAAACAAAACCTATACCAACACGTTTGGCCAGTGTGGTATAGTAGGCCAAAACCTCCTTTCTAAGGAGAGGCCTATGTCCAGCAGTGGACTGCTAAAGGCTGTTGATGATGATGATGATTTTAAAGTACTCTGAAAGGTACATATTTTTTTATTTAGACTTCAATATGGAACTGACACTTTACTAATAAGATACTGATAAGCTTCTATTCAACTTTAGTAACATAATAATTTATAACGAAGGACATTTATAAGAGGATTTCTAATTAGATAACGGAGTGACGTTAATAAAGCCAAAAATTAATTAGGAAAATTTGCCAAAATTGTGCGTAGTTATCGAAACAAAGGGAGAAAATACACCACTTTGAATTATGAATCTCTATGTCCATAATAAAATTAATTTGTCCAATAAGGGTCTGTGATAATTATCATTAAGAGCATTAAATGAATCTCGACTCTAATAATTACAGAAGATTAACTTTGACATGACCAGTTCTTACGATTTTGAAGTAAAAATTTTATATTCCAATTTTAATATAAATTTACATAGTACTTTGAGTATTATTTCTTTACTTGAATTATTATTAAGCTTCAATTGATCTTATTGCAAAATAGCTTTGAGAGCTCATGGGATTTCTACAATTGCTTACCACACCTTAGGTAGTGTTCATCGCAGATGTTAAGCTTTCGGTGTTGGTAGACAAATAAAAAGCGGATTGTATTTAGCGCTGGTTTGTAATGTCGATGAATGGGTACGTTGTAGAGAGCAGTGATCCCGATCGAGTATATAAGGCGAGTGTATGTAATGGCAATCGTAGAGGGAGCCGTTGCGCCCGCGCCCCCGTTTCTCCTTCCCATCACCTCCGCAGCACGCCGTTCGCTAGCGGTTCATCCGGTTTAAAGCACCGGCCCACTGCGAAGTCGAGTCGCGGTTTGATTCTCGACACAGAGGTAAATCAAGGGTAGCCCAGTCTTGTGCACTGCAGAACACACTTGTTCTTAGCAGGCCTTCTAAAGCTGAACACGGCGAGTTCATTTTCTTGAAAGAGGGCAGTAATATGATTATTATTTATATAACAAAGGAAAATTACTAGCACAGCATTAAGACGCAGCTTAATTAAGCATTAAGACAAAAAAATAAAACATAAAACCTGACTAGGAGATTAGAAAAACCCAGGAATACGTAGTTAATATTTTTTTTTAACTATCTTTACCAAACAACTGCAAAGAAATTCCCCAGACTATAAACCAAGCCGCATTAAAAATTTCCAAGTACTAAATACTATCAGAGCTACGACCTCAAAAAGTGCCGTAAATTTATTCATGAGTCGCTGATCGCGTCGCGATAGGTCCCTTGCGGTTTTATAACTCTGTTTACTGCGGTAACGTCTACAGTGTCGCTTGTGGTAAGTAGTAAAAACTGGTAAGGTGCGGTAAAACGTGGTTCGGTTTGTAAAGATCTGGATGGTGAAAATGAAGATTTCAAGGCAAGTTTTCTAAGTAAACATTTTGGGTCCTTTTTTAAACAGTCAGTAGAGCCATCTTCATGTCACATGGACCAAAGATGGGATGTTATGGGTGCAGTAGATTATTCATTTTATGGTATAGTGGCTGCTTAAACTTTCGCCAATCGCAATCGCAATCGCCTTTCGGAAGATTAACTTTGAACCAGAAGAGATTGATGATTTGATTCAGGTAGGCGAATAGGATATAGCATTGATTTTTTTAAATGAACCTTGCAATTTCTGTTGTCAATTTTTACATCCAGTAAAGTTTTAAAATTATCATTTGATATTTTTGATAGATTTTGTTTCCATGCTATGTATGTTAAAAGTTTCTAGATATTCATAATTCTACTAGCTATTGTACATATAAGTCTTTTATTTAAAAGGGCATCGACAGGATGGGACTGCAGCCAAGGTAACATTGTTATTTCAAAATTAAAATGCCCGCGATTTTAATTTTGAAATAACAATGTTACTATTTTGTAACAGAAGCTATGTAGAAAACGACAGAGGCAAATTAAGTATCAAAAGCGACATAGGCAAGCCTCTCATCGGGCCCCCCTCACGCATCTCTAGCTGGTAGCTCTCGTAGTGATGACTCAAAAGTTTAGTTTTTTTTTTAGTTTTTTTTCATAAAAATTAAAATTGTCTAAAGTCGTAGATCAACACATACACACAATAGCAACAATCTCTTTGTTTGTTGAAGTTGTCATTCAAAAAAGTTGTCATTTCTTTACTACAACTTTTATTTTTTTACGTGTGGCTACATTTCTACATGGGCTGTCACCCCACCAGGGCTTGCGGTAGGGTAGTGTATCGGAATTGAACCGAATAAAACCACACACTGCGCCCTAAATAAGTGGGATCCGATAACAACTTTTATTAAGATGTCTGGGCTTTTCTTACACCTACTACTACCTTCACCCCCAGGCCTGCACTTATGCAGGATAGACGTCAGGAGTCATTCAGCGACTTTAGTATCTGGCCAGGAGAGTTCTAAGCCTCTTCAGGTCCCGCTCCACCCTTTTCTTCTCGAAAATAACTTGCTCGCAGAAGGTGGAGGTGGCCCCCTCCGAGGCTTATGAAAGAGCGAGGCCTTAGATTTTCCAGAGACACCTCGAGTCCCAGCCGCCGGCTTCTCACGGTGCGCCTTACCGCACGAGCGTATCGTCTACGTATCACTTGACGGTGACACTATCCAGGTGATATTCCACAGGAGCGCCCCTAACACCAACCCCTGCGGAATACCGCAGGACATTTCAAGCCGACTGAGACCGTTTTTACTTGAGTAGATGGCGGCTACGGACCCCTCCTAGCGCCTGTCCTTTAAAAGCGTGAGCACCACCTTCGGGTATAAACTCTTATAGGCCACACGCTCCACGAAAGTAAAAAACCCGTCCACTGAGACCACATCAGTTCGACATGAGGCACTGGAAGGTGCGCCAGCTATTGAGCGTGTAACAGCTGGTAGAGAGAAATCCTCTCCGATGACTGCAATGAGCGCCCGATGATACGTTGAACAGTGTGTGAAAAGCCGAGTTGAAACTGCACTGCAGTGGTGACAGGCGCAAATCAATCCATTCCTCCGATCAGCAGCTGGTACCTCCCTAAGCAGACGTGTCTAGAAAAGACCTGCCCCCTAGACTATGACCGGCTGGACCACCTCCTCGGCTCCAAAGCCCGTACGTAGAGCCTCCAGCCGGAACGACCAATGAGTCGTCGTGGCTCGGCGAGCGGCCTTTAGCCACTCATTTCCGCCTCTAAATCCTGAGATATCTGCTATCACCATCTGAGGGTAAGCCCTCTTAGAGCGCGCCTTATTCTGGGCGATCAGAGCTGTTGCCCACATTGTTGCACCGTATTGTGCCATTTACTGTACAACCCTGGTCGATAACTTCAACTCATAGAGTAATCTCCACTACAACTGCAGTTTTCGCAACTGCATTCTTGTGTACACGCACTAGCCTCAATCTTCGTAGGTATCAGAAACTTAAAGCAAAGAAGTAGTTTCAAGTAGTGGGTTTCCTACTGCCCTAAGTGTTGCGAGTTCGATACTCACATGGGTCAACACTTTGTGTGATTCACAAATTGTTGATCTGAGTCTGGGTGTTCTCTATGTCACGGGATATATTCCTAATGCGGGAGTTGTCAAAAAAAAAACGGGAATATTTTGTAATGCTTTTTAAATATATATTAATTTGATACAACCATATTCTCATGAATATTTATTTCATAATAAAATAAAACTATTACTAATTTAATTTGTTTACAAAATTGCTGTCGTGACAAGTGTCGTGAAAGGTGATCGACAGAATCAGGCAATAAGACGGCTTATTGCCTGATTCTGTCGATCACCTTTTAGTCTATGCTCAAAACTGTCAGAGGATGTTTAATAATGCAAAAAACTCTACCTTAGCTTAGTATTTTTTGTTAGTTTCTTGTGAAGATCCAGAAAAACGATTTCACTTCACACTTGTTCAGGAATCGTAAATTTTATTACTGTCCATAAACACGTAGGTACATAGAGCAACGTACGCTTTTTACACAAGTACTATATTGTGGTGTATTTAAAACAAAAAACCGCAGAACGGATTACTCGATAATGTGGCATTTGTCGTATAATAACGTAGCAGAAATAAATTGCTGGTTACATATTTTGAACCAATATAATTTATAAAGGGTTGGCCCCAATGTTTGTTTCAATGTACTCTTGAAGTTATGACTCAAATATCATACGAATACGAATTGGCTTTTTACAATTTCTACGGAAGGGGGAAGCATGTTTATTTGATAATGAGATTATTTCATGGCGAGATTCAAAATGCGGCAGTCGGCATTCGAATTACGGTGACGATTTCAGAAAGAATACGGAACGAAACGAAATTACTGTCGTTTTTATTAAGATTCTTTTGTCACAATAATATTGTGTCGTTTCTCTGTGTGCGAGGCATGGGTCTGGCTTTAATGTTCGCATACTTTTGATGTGAAAAAATCTACAGCGGGGGTCAGACCGCCTCTGCATGCGTCGCTACACTATATGATAGTATATGTAATATATAATTGATTGTTTTTTCTTTTTATACATGTAACATATAATGTCAGATGTCCGAAATATTTATTTAAATATTTATATATTGCGGTGTGGCGACGCGTCGCCATGTCGATTCTACGACTCTCCCGCTAATTATTAAAGTGGTTTAAACTCATTATGTCTACAAAATAATTTCGATGTTTCACGTCCGCCAAAGGCGGTGGCTTTTTTATTATAAAATCTCATTAACAACATAATTCTTAAACTATAATTGGTTCTAAAAGAAATATTACATAGATATACATACATACATAGCAATAAACAGATTAATGTAAATAAGCTTATTACTGTGTACTGTTAAATGCGGTACGGTAACGGTAGTCGAACTTTTACCTAAGCATCAGGGACGTTGCAGTAGAATCCTCTTCGCACGATTACTTAGCTTAATATACGTAGGTCGAGAAATTCAGAACATAGCTGTAAACAACACATTTTACACAAACGCTATAACATACAGAACTGATATTTGGTACAGAACCGATAAAATAATAATCTGTGTAAACAGCTCAAAATATTCCCGTTGCCTATTTAGAGCGGGCAAATTTTTATTTTGTACACCAAAACTTGTTGGGTTTTGGTTTGATTGAAAAGTTGGCAGAAGTTGTAAATTTCACTTTGAATTGGTTTAAAAATCGGTTTAAATCGTCAATTTTTGTTTATTTTTTAACTGTGTAGTACTTTTTCTAACTGTGTGTAAACTGAAATAGCTTGAAAGAAGGACTTTGATGTAGATTTTTATTTCCATTGCTTTATAAGGTTTTTACGGCTTTAAGTTACGAGTATGTTAGTGAAATGGTTTGCAAAAATTTATTTTCGAGAATGGCAATAAAAACAAATACGTGTTTTGAATCCTCAAGTTTACTAATAATTTAATCATCATCATCAACAGCCTTCAATAGTCCACTGCTGGACATAGGCATCTCCTTAGAAAGGAGGTATTGGCCTACAATTTTTTATTTTTATTTTTACACTTTATGCACAAATGTGACAAAGGCGGACTTAATGCCGTAGGCATTTTTTCCAAGTCAACCATAGAGGGCGATGCAGAGCCAAGACATATTAGATGCAGAAAATAAATTAAAAATGTGATTATTAATTTTATTTATTTTATTAAAAATAAATGAAAGATGTGATATATAGATATATAAATATAGTTAGTAATAAAAAAATAATAACTTTATAATCAATTTCATTTCATCGCCTAATGGAATCAATTGAAAAAATAAGATATATTTAATAAAATATCCTTTGGAAGATCAAAAATAACAGAGAATATTTCGCAAAGGACCTTGATTTCATGCAAAAATATAGATTAATTGTTGACAAGCTATTAAGGGTTGTTTCACAGCGTCCTTTGATCATGCCGCGAGCAAATATTCCCATCGAACGTTATATTTAGCTACCCTTTCAATAAAGGGATATTCAATTAATAATTTATAATGTTCTTCAATATTTTTCATAAAAAAAGCTTTTAAGGTAATTTTTATTTGTTTACGCACTGTCTATGTTTAACAGAAAAAATTACGGTTCTATATTAAAACAAAAAACGGACTAGAAAAAAGTTTTATTACGCTTCATTTCACACTGCGATACACGCGTATTAGTGCAAGATCGGGGATTGATCTCTAACAAACACTGGTTTTATGTGAGACCGTGGCATTTTTAAGTTCAAGCCGGTCCATTTGTACCGAAGTATGGCTCTTCCATAGATAAAACAAGAGATATTGCAGCGCAATATCCGGTAATCGATTTTCGATTTGAATTATGTTCATATTTGACTGCCTCAGTGGTGCAGAGGTAGCGTATGCGACTGCTGTTCTGAGGTCTCGGGTTCGATTCCCGGGTCGGACCAAATATTTGTATGATCGGCAAATATTTGCATATGTATATAATGTATCTATTTACAAAAAAAAGTACATAAGTATTCTATCAGTCCATCTTGTTTTCACAGTACAAGCTCTGCTTAGTGTGAAACTAGATGGCGTTGTGTGTCAGATGTCCTAATTATTAAATCAGCGCTATTGAATTAAAAAAATATAGTTTTTTTTAAAGATAACGGTTAAAAACTTGTAGACGGGTCACACCTGATGGTAAGCGACTTACGACGGCCATAGACACCTATAACTTAGGAGTCACAAGTTAGTTGCCGCCCTTTTGAGCTCATTAACCAGATTTAGGGCTCCAGTGACTAAATAAATCCTCCAGTAAATGAAAGAAAGGCAATAGGCTCCAGGAAAAACTAATTAACACTGGTTTTCTGTGAGGCCGTGTAGTACCACTACCAGCCGACCCTATTGTACCTAATCACATCACATCAACAGCCTTTAATAGTCCACTACTGGACATAGACCTCTTCTCAGAAAGGTGATTTTAGTACACTATATCATGCTGGCCAGATGCGTTGGTTTAGGGCTTGTGTCAAGTTTTCCTTCTCTTTGCAGTGATGTTGTCCTGTATAGTTTGCTCCCTTAGTGTGCTCTTACCACTATAACGGGTTGAATAGAGGCAGTGACACTCCGTATTTTTAATCAGGTTGTGCCTTATTATCTCCAACAGTATGCTCAGGCGATTTGATGTGTCTGTCTTAGTGGTGCATCAGACCCTAGAACTTAATACTGGAGTTATGGTCCCAACCACTTCAAGCTACGTCGGTCTAAGTCCAGTTTCCTCATATGAGACGTTATGCGTTATTTATATATCCTTCCGTTTTATCGCTCTATCAACCTGAAAAAGAATTACCCAGAGATAGTCTCAAGAAGGCGCCCGGCCATAAAAGAAACCCGCCAAATTCCTTTTGCTATGCACGCATTACACATTGCACCGACCTCAAGTAAGATTCAATAAAGTGCTGAGAAATGATAAAAAACCCACACATCCCACACACGACCGTCCGTCCCATATTAGGCAGAGCCCGTACTATGGTAACCAGACTACTGATAAATATACTTATATAGTTCTAAATACGTACATATTATAGATAAAGTACACCCAGACACAGAACAAATGACCGTGCTCATCACACAATATTTGTCCTGGGTGGGAATCAAACCCATGACCTCATTTATTTTTGAATACATTTATATTGTAGATAAATTAAATCCAGACACAGAACGAATGATCGTGCTCATCATGTATTTATTTGTCTTATTAAACCAATGACCTCTGGATTAGCAGTCAGGATCACTAACCACTACACCAACAAGCCCAACGAATGATTATCATCATCATCATTCTTTCGTAGTCCACTGCTGGACATATGCCTCTCCTTAGAGGTTTAGGCCTACTATACCACCATCGAATGACAATTACGAATTATAATTACGAGTATATTAACGTATAAAATACAAGCTCTAACAATATTTCATTTTTGTTTCAGAAAACTACGGAATATGCATCAATGGTGCATTATTATTGTGGCTGCAGCCGTTGTTAACTTATGTAAGTGATGCTTTTAATTAGTTTACTAAATTTATATTCACAGCTATTTTTCCTACATTGTAACTTGAAAAAAAAACAAAATAGGTTATATTATAGGTGTGGTGGGTTTAATTAAAAATGGAATCGGTCTGTTGGCAATAATCAGCCTATTTTTGAGCTATAACATTTCTCTGCCGCATTTCGCGCCAAGCCAATCCGTAATGTGTTGCCAGCAATATGTGGTTGAAAAGTCCCATAAACATATCAAAAATATCAAAGGCACTTTTTAACACTTGAGTGAGTATTTTTTTTTGTAATTATGTACTTTACTATGTAATTAATTTAAATATTACTCGGAAAAAACACTTTATTGTATTTCGTACTCGATCCACTAATTTCTTAACAATCGATTTAATATTAAGATGTGAAAGATTCTACACCTCAGACATCACTAGCTAGTTATTTCTTATATCAAAAATTCATTACTCTCTTTGAAAAAAAAACACAGATAAAAACTTTTCTAGGATAATATCTTCTAGGATAATCTTAAAAAAAATATGACAGTAATTGAAATTAATACATAAATATATGTATGTCATCTTAAAGTTCGTCCAACACGGTCGTTCCAGTTTAAAAGGATATGAAAGTGAGCCCATGGTGATGCCCAACGGTGGGATGAAGTAAAAATAACCATAGAACACAAAGGATTATGTAATCTATGGACCTCACAAGAAGTAGAACTAATCTGTCTACTTTATGATTTTCAAGGGTTTTTGACCGAATAAATAGCCTTCATAATTTTATTTTGTCCGACTGTCCGTCCGCAGCTTACCTTAGTGACTACTATGAGTGAAAAGCTTAAATTTATTTAATTTAAATCATATCACTATGATTTAAATAAACTAAACTTGTCAAATTGCCACAAAGTATAGTAAGCGGCGGTAACTTAGTGATTAAGGCATTAGACTTGGGATCAGAGGTCGTGGGTTCCAATCCTGACCAGTACACTACCAACGTGAACCCACTCCTAACATAAGCAATTTAGCTTACCTCGAATGGTGTCGGAATCGGTGTTAGCTCGAATACTAGTAAATTCGGTTGCTAGTGAACCTTAAAAAAAAACAGTAAACAGTAAAATATCTAACTCACTGTGACGTATGATATGATGTGATCAAATACAAAGAGGTTTATAGTACGATATATGAACTTTTTTAAACCTACGGTAGTTCATCCACTTCATTCTTAAACTCATTCAATTGTTCGTTGCAAAAACAAAAGGCGCAACATGCGCAAACAAGAGTAGTAGAGCGAACAAAGTTTATTGTTTTATATTTTTGCTACACAAGCCCATAAAATCATCACGCACACGCTCAGTTAGTCCCATTCACTCATTGCTCATTCATTCACTCGTTCTTTCGTTAAGCTGATCGCTCGTTTGAATGCTGTTCATTTGGAAATACAGTAATTTGAGGGCTGCAGTAAAAATTTAAACTAAAATTTGTGTTTCATAGTATAAAGGACCGACCAAAATAAACCGTTTAGTATGAAACATTTTAATGATAATTTAGTTTAAACGTGGGAGTCACTATAGCAGAAAGGTGTTGAAACCCAAAACCTCTGAATAGATTTCACATGTTCTGTTGTTACGTCCTCATTTTAGTATTTTCATACATTCGCAAACCACATTTTGGACATGAACTATATTAAATTTCATGTTTATGTGCACACATTGTAATTATGAAACTTAGTAGGAGGGGTAGGTAAAAAGGAAATCATATGTACTCGTATGGCGCACCTAACAACCGATATCTTATAAATTTAGAGTGGGGCAAACAGCTTCAGTTTTAAAGGCCGTTGTGTTATGTTAATAATACAAAAGGATTCATTTAAATCTGTCTAGTAGTTCTATACATTGGCGCGTTTAAACAAAGGAAAAAAAAATCATTAGTTATAAAATATATGAGTTTACTATTAATTTTTTAACTACACACAAATGTACGTACGTAATGCTCAAGTCTAATTCCCGCATAGAGGGGCCTATCCTCTACGGGGATTGCACGTTAGAAAGCTACCATCCTACTATATAACTCGCGCCTCATTTTTTTTTTATGTTAGAGGGGCAGATGAGCAGACGAGTCACATGATGGAAAGTGACCATCGCCGCCCATGAACGCAACTCTGGAGTCACAAACGCTTTGCCGGCCTTTTAGGAAGGAGTAAGCTCTTTTCTTGAAGGTTTGAAGGTCGTATCGCCTCTTCTACATTGGGGCCAAGTTAAGATCTTATTATACTGAAAATCTCACTATTTCATAAGAGCTACAGTGGCTCGTTTTAAACTCATTCAGTCAACGGGCCTAAACCTTCGAAGCATTTTTTTCTCAATACTTGTCAGTACAATTTCTTTTAACTCACACGGTTCATAGCTTAACTATCTATCTATACTACGTATATATGGATTGTTAAACTAAGAAATCTAAAGATGCTAAAAAAGATGTCCCAGTTAGTGTTTTATTTTACAAGGTGTTTGTAGAAAAATAAATTTGAAGGTTATCTGAATACGACTCAAACTAAACACACAAACGTGCTTTATGTCATAAATTAATTCAGTTGTTATAAAAAATGTGACTTTTATATAATAAAAAAGAAAAAGTTTAAAGTTATTGAAACGGAAAGAAAAGAGTCTTCTTCCCACCTCAAAACATGGCAATACACTAGTAACTCTCTTGAAATGCAACTTTTGCCGCTTATTGGTCACTTTTAAGTAACTCAACTTGCCGACAGGTGACCCAGGTGACAGGTTAGTTTAAAAAAAAAGACAAATTTCTATTATAAAACTAAAAAATATTTCCTCAGCAACACTTTTGGCATATAACATAAAATTATGTAACCTTACCTAATCTGTGTGTTATTGTGTCTAATCTGTGTACTTATAAATACTCTTTTTAAACTAAATTGAGATAGCTCAAATTGAGCTAACTATGAGTCCGCTCATGAAGTCAATTAAAACTACGATACAAAAAGGTTTGAATAATAGGTATTACTCTAAAAAAACATTCCAATAAAAAATTGTTAAAACGGCATGTTTTTTAATGTTATTTTAGTTTTCTCTGTTTTTGTTTTGTAAATATCTTGACGTTTCAACCAGATTGTACTGGCCATGACAAAGTCGCCTTAATTTTCGTATATATACAAAATAATATTTAATGAAACGCGTTAGTACAGTAGTCTGTTGTTTAGATTCCAGGTATGCCCTGGCCCTGATTGATTGATTGATTGACCAATACCCTTATGAAAATGTTGTATCTTTGATAATCCATACAACTGAAAGACCTTTACATAGTTAGTGCAAAATGACCACTTACCATCAATGGGGGCCGAACCCTCAGGAGAATTAATTTCATTTAATGATTTTTTCATTTAAATAAAAAACAACTCCCGCATTAAGAACATATCCCGTGTCACGGGGGACTACAAACATACATGAAACGGACAGAAAGAACATCCAGACTCAGAACAACAATTTGTGAATCACAAAAAGTGTTGTCCCATGTGGGGATCGGACCCACAACACTCAGCGCAGTAGTGAGCGGGCGTGGCGAACGCTTAAACCACTGCGCTATACGTGCAGTCAATTATAAATACAATAAATAATTCTTCACAAACACGAATAATTTTCGTATTGTGAAGTAGTTATTATTTATGCTTTACATCCGTCTCGATAGAATTCAATTCGAATAAAATGCTGTATTGATTATTATCATTACAACTGATCACGGAAAGTAAGGTCTTTTGGGAAATGTAAGAAAGGATAGCTATTTTTCTTAACAACAAACCAGTCCATTCGCCTCAGAAACCTTTAGCTAGAATTGGTCCATAACACTTAAATTGATTGTTATAGAAGTATTTCAATCTGCACTGTTATTGGGATAATACTGTTAATGGCAAATGAAATGATGATGAAATGAAATGATTGGTCTAGTGGTTAGTGACTCTGAATGCTAAGCTGAAGGTCGTGGGTTCGATTCCCATCCAGGACAAATAGTTATGTGAATTTTTTTCTTTGTTTGGGTGTAATTTATTTATGATGTGTATGTATTTAGATGCATAATACAAATAAAAATTGTTTGCGGATTGCGGATTTCACCTGACAGTCCTATGCCGTGCCGCGGAATCTGGTTCCCTCCACCTTTCCCTGCACTACCAACCGCTCTATGAAGTCGCTATTCTGTCTGGAGATGCCTAGCTCCTGGAGCATGGACACGTTGGTGTGGAAGTCCGTCCAAGATGTTCTGAGCATTTTCTTCCAGCACCACGTCTTTAGAGCGTCTATCTTCTTCTTTTCCAGCTTACGCACTGTCCACGTCTTTGCGGCGTATAGAACAATGGGGAATATGAGAGTACGTACGAGCCTGATTTTGGTGGAGTTGCGATCCCTCCAAACTTTCCTTAACTTCTCCTTCGCAGTTCTGGTTATGGCTATAAATCGTTTCACTTCATCCAAGCAGCCGCCGTTATTTAATATTAAAGCTTCAAGGTAAACGTAGGTCTGAACCACGTCGCAGTTCAATCAGTCTATCTAGCAATCTATGTCACTTTGGTCGAGTTATCGTTGACGCGGTCCAAGATCATCACTTTAGTCTTAGATATATAAGGATGTTTATCAGCACACTGGTCACCAAAGCACGGGTACTGCCTAGGTTGGGATCAAACGGCCATGTTTATATTATATTATTATAGTTATCCTTGTAGTGGTTACATTTAATTTTGTACCCACGAGTACGTGTACTCATGTACTCACGTGTGTTCCTATTCATGTGTATTGGGTGTTTCTTGACCTCGTAAGCCTCAAAACTATATAAAAAAACGGATTTTAATGATACACGGATTACTTCAAGCGTATGTATAGAATAAGACAAGGATGCTACAATCGTTACACTCACACAAGTATTAAACTTTATCTAGCTGTAATTGAAAAAGAGTGGGCCTGACTTTGTTTGCCCTTTCTTCTCATAATGCTCAACTCCTTGGAAACGGGCGGTTGTCGCACGGTTATATAATGGATTAACTTCATTTTTCTAAACATTTCACAAATCAGATTGCTGCTATTGGGTGTGTTGATCTATGACTTTAGAGACTAAGACGATTACATACATTTTTTTAATTTTTGTATGAAATAAAGATATTTTGAGTTTAATGTTCAGTAGTTAAGGTCACTCACAACTAGAACATCAGGCCAGTCATTATTTATTAGTATTATCCTGCGAGACAAAATACTCCTCTACGCTTTTATATGGTTTAGGAGGCAAATGAGCATACCATGTCACAAGTGCGAGTTGGCGAGCTTTAAGCCCCTCCCTCCAGAATCAGGGGGGCTGCGAGCCCTACGGGCTAAGAACGAAAGCATTACTTCACACTAGTTTTTTGTGACGCCGTGGTGTCACTCACCCACGATTAAAATATTACTACTTTGAAACAGTTTTGTACTAATAATGCTTTAAAATATTATTTATATCATGTATTACTTTGGCCTTAATATACGAGTATAGCGAGTATTGGAGACAGTATACTAAAACTTCAATTCCGCTACGACGTAGCTGATGTGTTACGAACGATTGCTACGCGATCGTAGCACATCGTATATTGTCTACGTGCCAGCACAGTTGTATTTTATCGTCACTCTAAGGATGCACATGACTGGAAAAAGAATGTATCTATGTTGGTTTAAAAAAATTATAAAATCTTTTTTTTTGCCTTAATGGCTAATTTTAATATTGAGGTGATAATGTATAATGTAATGTAAATAATATTGAGATGATAATGTATTTTTATTATTTTGCCATTTATTACCAATTATTTAAACTTTATGTAGTTAAGTTACTTTGCTGCTTAAATTTTTCCATATACAGATGATCATAACGCGTCAATGAGAATACATTTTGTTCTAGTCGTTTACATGCTAAGGCACGATTTGGTCCGACGCAAGCTTGAAGCTTTGCCAACGCTTGTAGCATTGACGCACGGTTTGAGCATTAGCCTATTTTAAACGTTTTATAAATTAATTTGTCCATTGAATTTCGTGTACTATTTTTCACATAGAATGAGTTCAGTGACGCTTGATTCCATATTGATTATATTGATAAAATCTACGTAAAATCTGGGTAGGTACGGAACCCCCGGCGCACGAGTCGTACCTGACCGGTTTTTTTATATCGTCGTCGTTTTTTGTATCGTATATTACTTCGCATTTGGAATAAATAATGTTCGAGATATAATTACGGTCTGAGAGCCATAAATTCTTTGTTCACAGTTTGAAAAAAAAAGGCGTTCGAAAGCATGTACGAAAGGAAATTATTAGTAATGTATTAAGGTGTTAAAATTGTGAATTATAAATTGTGAAAAGAGAATTTAACACGAGAAAATTTTTGGTACTATGATTTATTGCGATTTTTAGCGAGGGCTATCTTAAAAACAGTGCATCGATTAATTCACTTCGACTTTTGGGGACGAAGCACCATTGAAAACAACTGTTTATCACTGGTTTAGTGAGTTTAATCTAAGGGCGGTCTGTGCTCACAGACGAATTTTAAGAAGGTCGCCCTAAATCGGTTGTTGTACCTCAAAATATTGATGCTGTGCGGAAAAAATTAATGCAAGATCGTCATGTTACATATTGCGAGATAGAGGCATCTCTGAGAATAAGTATGACGAATATTTAAAAAAAAATACATGAACATTTAGCTGTAAAAATTTTGTTCACGTTGGATTCCGCACAACTTGAGAATTGACCAAAAACGGGCTCATGTCGATTGGTGTAAAAAAATGTTACAAAAGTAAAATCCGGGTGCGTCAAAAGCTGTCTATAATATCTACACAGGTGATGAATCTTGGATATATGCGTATGATCCTCAAACTAAACAACAATCAAAGGTTTGGGTGCTCCAAGATGAGCCGAACCCAACAAAAGTCATTCGTTCAAAAAGCATTTTGAAGCAAATGGTCGCTGGTTTATTTTGGTATCCATGGACAAGTGGCTACAGTGCTACTAGAGGATCGTAAAACGGTTAATTCTAAATGGTGCCAGAAGTCTTTAAAGAAATAAGAAAGAATAACCAACAACGCAGAATCCTTCTTTATCATGACAATGCTAGCTGCCATCAACATCGGCCGAAACAACTCAGTATTTGAAAGATCAAAAAATTTAATGACCCCGCCGTACAGCCCTGACTTGGCCCCTAATGACTTCTATTTTTTCCCAACCGTGAAGAATGAATTACGTGAAGAATGAATAAAGGCTGTTCATGGGTTCAAAATGCACGTTTTGGAGATGACACAATCAGAATGGAAAAAGTGCTACAAAAATTGGTTCCAACGTATGCAAAAGTGCATCGATCATCATGGCGAATATTTTGAAAAGCAAACTATATGAACATCCTATAGAAGTCCACTGCTGCCTCTCCTTAGAAAGGAGGTTTTGGCCTACTATACCACGCTGGCCAGACGGGTTAGTATAGGGTTTGTGTCAAATTTTTACTTCTCTTTGCAGTGCTGTTGTCTTGCGGAGTTAGCTCCCATATCGGCTCTTACGACACCCACGGGATGAACAGGTTAGGTCAACGCAGATAATTGAGTTATGATCATGATTTGTGTCGAGGTCAAGTTTGTTTAAATACTTACTGCTATATTATACTGTTATCTCTTCTTTTTTGGTTTGTTTTTTTAAATAAAACTCCCGCACTAGGAATATAATCCTGTGTCACGGGAGACTTACAAACACACAGGAAATGAACACAAAGAACACCCATACTTAGAACAACATTTTGTGGATCACACAAAGTGTTGTCCCATGTCCCATCGAACCCACAACACAGCGTAGTAGGGAGCGGCGAGGTGATCACTTTAACCACTACGCTATCTGTACAGTCTGCAAAATAAAAAAGTAACAATAGATCTTAGAATAAAATGATACGCAAAAATAAGGAGAGAGAGCCCATTATCAAGAGAATATAGATAATTTATATTGTGGCCACAAAACTAGCTAAAAGTTTCTTGAAAATGATTTTGTGTACCATAGATTTCTCATTTTTGGTATTCATAAATGTAAGCTACAGTGTAGAGTTTTTAAATCCATATACATTTAATGGTAAATGAGAATATTCTCTAACCAGAAGGTGATCTGATGCAGCTTTAGGGCTGAAATGGAATCTACATCATCATCATCATCAGCCTATCGCAATCCACTGCTGGACATACTTCCAATCTGAAAGCTGTGATATCTGTACTCACTCTCTTTGCTTTATTATGCCGTTAAGATTTAATGGAAATTGATATACATTAGACATGTTAACTTTTTTGCTATTGCCTATATGTAGTTATCAAGACAAGAATAGGGTCAGGGACTTTAATTAAGTACGTTCTTAAACTCTAAAATCAGGTTTAGGACGTACAAAGTCCTATAATTACTGAATGAAACACTTCAGAACAGACACGACCTTTAGCAATGAAGCATACGACCGAGAAGAAGAATAAAAAATACCAATTGCTACTAATAGGTAAAAACAGAAAATCATGATCTATAAATGAGAAAATTCTAATACTGAAGATCGATAACACCAAAGCAAACATAGACAAGAATAAGAGACAACAAGACACTAAAAAAGAAACATAAGAGAAAAAAGTTAGATGTTGAATTGGAAGCGACAAGTTATTGTCCATAAAAAATAGCGTGTTATAACCGCTGATTTCATAGCGTGCCTTGTCCGGATAGGAAATGAAATGTAAATTCGAGAACAAATTGCTTCAGAATTTGAAATAAGAATTGAAACTCTAACATTGATTGCGAGACTCATTAATTCCATTCGCTTCTTCCATTCAGTCATTCGTTCAATGAAGTTAATTCAGTGTGGCTAATATTGTTTCTGGAACTTTTTAATTAGACAATTCTTTTTTTAAATGTATCACATTTCGTTTTATGCCATTATTCTTTAGTTTATATAATATCATTTGTTTGAAGTTTTAATGAAAAATGAAAATGTGTAGGTACTTGAGAAGTGCAATATAATTCATGTATTTACAAATTTAAGAAGAGCGATTTTGCATTATGAAGTACTAGCTCTCTTGAATGGCTTCTACTCGTAGTCCCCAGTACATCACCCATTTTAATACATATCTACAATTTTGTCAGTATGTTTATGTTAAAGAGTTTATCAAACTTTCTTATTACGACAGTTGTCGAAAGTGCTGCTTTTTGGCGGTAACAATTCAATTCAATTTAAACGATTCCCAATATCTTATACGTTACACCAGTATTATTAATAACAAACCTTAAGTATAAACCGTCAGTGATAACAGTCATCGTTGTAAATCGATTTTTTTTAAGTTAAGTAGCAAAAATTTTATTTGTATCACACCTAAAAATCACACGAAAATAAAACAAAAACGTTCTTTACAAAAATAATCGTGCTTAAAATTATTATTTTTTTAAATTAGGTAAATCATTAGTTTATAGAAAATCAATCGTATAAAAACACGTCACTGTTAAAAATATTCAAGATAAGAACAGTCAACTCGATGTTAAGTGATATTTAATGCTGAGTGTACCGATGAAATTCATTTGCCGTAAGAATAAAACAGTTGCACTCGGGGTGTGCCGACAGAAGTGATTTCCAGTTTTAACCCAAACTCAACTCTGGTGTAAATTGGGCCCAATATATGTACTAATGTACAGAGGTGTCGGTAACCATAACAGTGTCGCGAGTTTAATGGTTTTTTCTCAAATCTCAAAACAAAAATACATTCTTTTTTTGTTCAGAAACGCCCAACGCGACTAAAGAAGTATTTACTTAAAAAAAATAAAAAGTCTGCACAAATTCCAAAATCAACAAATTCACTCGTACACTCTTTAGTTACCAACTCAACCCTGATTAGTTTAAGAAGTCGTAACGAGAACCAACCACAAAATTGTAACATAACCCTTCCAAATTATAACATTTACTTACAAATGTTACATTGAAACCTTTATAACAAGACAAAGTTGGGTTTCTCGATATCTAAAGGGAGTCGCTGTGAGTGTCTTGTAACGCCTCGGGCGTCACCTTCAAACAACAGTATTCCATTTTTATCACCTGTATTATTTCTAGATACTTCCTTTTATTTCGTCATATATTTATTTCCTGACTTTAATTACAAATGTATACAAATATACGAATATAATTATAAAATATCATATACAGATATATTAACTCGTGACGAATTATTTTTATCTAATTTTAAGCAAAAATATCTGACGGCAGCACGTCGTATTTGGCACAATTAATATTTGAGATATTATATAATTATCGTGAGAGAGTCATACATAAGTCATGCATTATTTGGGCCTACTCGATCACAATGATTCAACTTCAAAGATACACGTCAATAGTTTTGACAATAGACGTGTGGGTAGTGTGGCGGGAAGCCCGCAGCTTTCCTGAGATTGGGCCTTATGGCGCGGCGTCGCTCTGGTCCCGTCCAGGTGAGCGCGAGGGCCTAAAATAACATGGTCCGGGTCCCCTTTGGAGTAGGGCGCCTGAGTCCGGCCGTCGAGGAGGTTTTAAGTGGAAACACCACATACTCCTGGCTCCTGTATCCACGGGCAGCCGAAGATCCATAGGGATTTTCCACCCCGTCGACAAAAAAGAGACGTAGTGTTAACACAATACATATCTCCTTGGTTTTAGGTTAGAAAATTTTGAAAACTTTTAAAAACTACTTATTGCGGTACATCACTGCAAAGAGAAGGAAACTTAAAACAAACCCTATACCAACACATCTGGCCAGCGTGGTATAGTAGGCTAGAACCTCCTTTCTATGGAGAGGTCTATGACCAGCAGTGGACTAATAAAGTCTGTGGATAATATTACGGTATTTAATAAGTTGATTTACAATCTTAATATACTATTAACATCTGACCAAAATTCTTTGTACACAGTTTGAAACAAATATGACCCTAGGAAGTCCAGTTAAATTAAATTAACGCTTCTAAAGATGTTAAGCTTAAACTTTAAATATAAACTGCTACTACTTGTGCACATGTGTCACGAAAAGCTTTCGAACACTATACACCAAATTATTAGTAACATATTAAGGTGTTGAATATTCGTGAACATTTACACAAACGGTCACCCATCTGGTAATCAGTCCAGTTACCTCACCTATTGATTAATCACCGTGATGGTACCTGTGTCACGGGCCTGTGATTCATTTTAATATATTTACAGTTGACATGCCAAATGTGAACACTCCACGCGTATCCGTCACTCTGGCGATTTGCTAAGCTTTAATCTATTTGTATTCTAAACGCTAAAAACCCGGTCGTTGCGTATAATCTGATAAAAATAATAAGCTAGTCTCCTGAGTTGCAGACGTTCATGGGCGGCGATAGTCACTTTCCATCAGGTGATCCGTCTGCTCGTCTGCCCCCTCTAACTTAAAAAAAAAAGGTTAAGACACTTCACACAGCCGTCAGTACACAAATTAGGTAGAACCTGTGAGATGGTAATCAAGCTGCTAGTACAAAGATATGTCTGTATAAATACATTTATAATTGATAAATTACAGCCAGAACAAATGATTCTGTTATTTGTTTTTGTTTCTTTGAGATTGTCGTTGGTGGGAATCGAACCCACGATCTCTGATTTAGCAGTCAGGATCAATAACTATTAGTAACTAACCATTAATATAGGTATGTATGTGTAGGTGAGTACGGCGGGTATATATGGTATTATATCAGTTAAAAAATTACCAAATTGTTATGTAGCTTTCTTTTAATTTACATAGATATGTTCATAGCAAATCGAAAATCCCTACGCAGTGAATACAACTTTCGATCTGACATTCGAGAAACATATACGATGTTAACTTCTAACATCAAGCAACAACATTCAAGTAGACACTCCAGCCAGGTAACAAGCGCCCTTCGTTAACTCACAGCAGACATAACCACAAACTCCAAACATACCATCAAACTCCAACATTCAATGCTTTCATCAGCGAAATGACAAATTCAATATAAAACCGCGGCAAGTGTAACAAGTTTCGAAAGTTTGCTGAACAAATGAGCGCTAATGAATGTGATTCTTGAGGGAATATTTCTCGTTTGGTATGAGTTCATAACAGGTCCGGGCTTGATGTTATGTTTTTCTTATTAGAAGTTATAACTTAGATAGCGGACCTATCTAAGTTATAACTTCGGCCTTAATATAAAACTTATTAAGCAGTTCTCTTGCTCCAAAACACCTGGCATGGCATTTTGAACCTTACGGTTGAATCCAATTAGCGCTATATGTATATTTCATGGCTAATATTGACGTTATCATTTTTTTAATAGTATAGAGGGCAATACCGCTGACTAAAATTTGTGCCGCCGATTGGTTTTGCGAGGGGAAAAAATGATGACTTGTAAAAGCGAATAGTGCCAATTATCCAACTGATGGTGAGAAAAGTTTTACCTCATGAAATGAACGTTGTCTAAAAACACTAAAAAAACTGTTTTTTACTAGCTCGAGATCTTGACCCATGAACCAGAGATTCTGTGGGAATAAATAAGTAAGCGACGAGCACAATCATTTGTTCTGTGTCTGTGTATACTATTTCTAAAATTTGTGGGTATTTGGAAATGTATAAGAGAGTTCATTATCAGGAATCTGGTTATCATAATACAGACTCTGCTTTTCTTGGTATCAGACGTGTATATTGTATTGAATTATAAGTTTTTGTACCTATATATAGTCATTAGGCTGTAGTTTGAACAATGTACAAAAATCGTATCCCCCGAATAAACTCTGTCGACTCTGTTTCAGCAAACAAAAGGATAAGCATTCCGCTTTTTACTTTTAAGATTGATGTACTCATTACGAAATATATAAATCTCATCAAAGTTGTTAATAAATAAATTAGAACACCACATCAAAGACCAACACATAACAGAGCTTACAAACACGAGCTAATGAACTGCTAGCTGGGTAATGATGTTTATTTTGTGACACGGAAATAACATCGATTTTATGTCGATTTATTTAAAAGCTAAACAGAATATTTTTTAGAAGAGGTTATAGTTGGGAGGAAGGAGTTATAGAATTATATGTAGGTAGTTTTGCTGCAAACTTACTCAACTTACAGTTAAGTTAGATTCAGTGAAGCTTTAGAAATTGAACATTTTCTTACTAAAGTGTTACTCTTAATTGTCTCAAAAACAATTATGTTATTAAATAGAAAATGCCAGTATTTTTGCGATCGATTCGGGCAGGTCAACGATTATCAGATCCACTGGTATAAAATATTATCTCTATTTTTTTTTTTTGGTTTGTTTCTACCTCTGAATCTATCCACCTTCCTTTGCAAGCATTACAATCGCAAGCACAATATAATTTCAGCCATACCCAAATGAAGCACTGGAGAACCTCGCTTGAGGATAACGCTATCGAATCAAAGGGTAACGATATGATATATATACATCAACATATAGTTAATAGTAGCATCACGATGATATTGGAACATTTCGCAATAGTTCTATTACTCAGAACTGCAATTTGTCGGAACCAGGCGTTGAGCATGTAACAAAGGCTTCTAACGATTTTAGTGGTATCTATATTGCGTTTTGTATTTAAACGTAGCGGTTGTTATTAGATGAGTTTATTTAAATTTCAACTGATGCACGATGGAATTTGAAATGGCCAAATACTAAATTCTGCACACTTTAATTTTAGCAGAAACTAAAACAATCGAGTATACTTAGAGATTAAATCCAATCTAAATATTAGGTTAGATTAAAATTACGAAAATCAGCTTTCACATTTTAACTGCTCAAGTGATCGTCAAGAAATTTTGCATACATTTTGTAGTACATAAAAGGATATAGAGTAGATTTCTTCTAAAAAAGAAGCTTTGTTCTGGACCAACCAAAGTAAGATTTACGTAAGCAAAGTTGCATGCAAAAGCTGTTAATGACTCAAATCTGCAAACATTTTTACTTTTCGTCTTTGTTAACTTTCGTATACTTGGACTGTATTTCAAAAAAAAATCTAGCCATGTTACATAATAGAGACACAATTTGTTTGAGTATGTCTAACAGTAAATGTTACATCATCATCATCAACAGCCTTTAATAGTCCACTGGCTGGACATAAGCCTCTCCTTAGAAAGCAGGTTTTAGCCTACTATACCACGCTGGCCAGACGGGTTGGTGTAGGGTTTGGGGTGCTAGCTAGAAAACCTCCCCGTGGTGCACCCTGGAAACGCTGGCGATGGTACTGTTTCCTCCTTGTCCTCTTGGAGGAGAGGATTATCGCCAGCGGCCAATATTCTAGAAGAAGAGGTAGCCGTTCATCGGCTCTCGGGCAAGGCCTGGTCCAGCAGGGTGGGCGTGTCTGCCGGTTGCCCTGCTGGCTCTTCGCTCTTCGGAGCATGGAGGAGGAAACCTCGGTAAAAAACCTGATGGCGGGGCCCTGTAGGGGCCACAGTTTCTCCGATGATAGCGGTGGAGAAAGGAGGACGGGCTCGGCGTGTACTGACACTACCACCGAGCAGGCAGGGGGACGTAGTCTCCCTGTCAACCGTCGGCATATCGCAATCCCGAGAAGAGCGCTGTGGTTAAGTCTCGCGGCTCTGATCGGGGGCGAGGGTCTTGGCTTAACCGCCCGGACCGCGAGGAAGATAACCTCTCTAAAAACATCCCCGAATCCCGTGTTCTGGTGCGTGGCCAGGGGATGCATGGCTAATGGGAAGTTCAGTCTCGAGCGCACTCCAAGCCGAGGTACCTGCGGACCCCTCGGTTGGGTTAAAAACTTACGCTTGCCCGGGTAATGGGGGATCTCTGCCCGGGTGGACCTTTATTTCTCCCCCACTCGTGGGATCAATTATGCAATCTTTAAATAAAAATACCAAGAAACGATCGGAAACAAACACACAACAGACAAAGGCAAGCAAACAGGACACTGAAACAAAAGGTGCAAGGGAGAAGAGGAACAGTGGAGTCGATGGGTCGTCCACTGAGGGTGAGGTGGCGTCGGGAACGCCCATCTCGATGGGGCTCCCAGAAGTCAGTCTGACTCTGATCTCTGGGAGCCGAAGAGCATCGGATCGGCTGCGTTCCGGATCCGCCGCTTCGTCGGATGGCGCGGAGGCCATGGAGGCGGAACGAAGCGACAGCCGGAAACGCGGACGCTCCAGGGACGAGGAAACGGATACGTCCCAGGAGATGATGCCACCAAAGGTGGCAAGCAGCCGCCGAGGGAGAGCACGCAAACCGGCCTCGGCCCCGGTCTCAACCCCGTCAGGCTCCGCGTTCTCCAACGCGGAGTTGTACAGAAGTGTACGGGTGGACGGCGAGGCCGTAGAGGAGGAGGAGATCGCGGATCTCCTGCTCAAGGTTCGGGAGCCGGTGGGGGGAAATGCCCCTCAGGCTCCCGTGTCCGTGCAGGAGAGGGCGAAAGCGGCGGTGGCCGTCCTTCACAAGGTGGCCACCAAGTCCGTAAACCTTAAGGGCTCGTTTGTGAGGGCCCTTAAGGACTCGTGGAGGGCCTGGTGGGCGACGTCTCGCGCCTACAGGTGGCCAACGAGAGGCTGACGGAGCGGGTGAACGAGCTGAGCGCTCAGTTCGCCCGCTTCCAGGCGAACCTCCCCGAGCGGGAAGCCCCGTCCGCGTCCCAGCCTGCCCCTACCACCAACTCAGGGGCATTTGACTCCCAACTGCGGGAAATCCTCATCGCAGTTGGGAATATGCTGGACGGACGCCTGGCTGGCCTGGAGGCGAGACTGCCCCCTGCGCCGATTGTGCGCCCGCCGCTCGCGTCAGCACAGCGGCCTAAGGCCGCCGCTCCGACCGCGCTCCCCATGGAGGGAGGCCGCGTTTCCTACGCGGCGGCGGCGTCTGCCCCTACTCCATCGGCTCCCCAAAAGCCGAGGAGGGGGGCCAAGGCACCGGCCCAGGCGCCGGCCAAGGCACCGGCTAAGGCGCCGGCCAAGGCACATCCCCAGGCGCCGGCCAAGACGGGGCCTAAAACAGCGCCGAGGAGCGGAGTGGCATTCCCTCCGCTCCCCACTCCGACACCCCTGCCGGGCCCCTCCGCACCTGCCCCCTCCAACGAGGGTTGGCAGGAGGCGAGGGGCTCCAAGAAGTCCCGAAGGCGGGCCAAAAGGGCTGCCCAAAAAGCAGCCCAAGCCCAGCCTTCGCCACCGGTGGCAACGGCCTCTGCAAAGAGGCCGCGGAAACTGCAGCCGCCCAAAACCGCGGCTGTAGTTGTGACCGTGTCCCCGGAGGCGGCTGACGGCGGGCTGTCCTATGCGGCCGTCTTCAAAAAGGCCCGGGACAGCCTCGCCAACGAGTTTGGGACGGTGGGGGTCAGGATGCGCCTCGCCCAGACGGGAGCTCGAGTTCTCGAGTTCCCTGGGGCTGAAGGCGCTAAGACGGTAGACACGTTTGCCGAGAAGCTGCGGGGACTCTTTACAGCTACGGATGGTGTAAAGATCGCCAGGCCTACTAAGTGCGCAGAGCTGCGCATCTCGGGCCTGGACGACTCCGTAACGGCCGAAGATATCCGCGCTGTAATCCGGGAGAAGACGGGGTGCAGCGCGGACAACGTCAGGGTCGGCACCATCCGCCCCGGTCCAGGAGGGCTTGGAGCCGTGTGGGTCAGCTGTCCCGTAGCGTCGGCCAAAGTATTGGCCGACGCCGGCAGGCTGCTCATCGGTTTCGTGAGCGCCAGGATCACAGTCCTGGCGGCGAGACCGATGAGGTGCTACAAATGCCTAGCATCGGGACACACGCGCGTCAAGTGCGACAGTTGTTTTGACTGCGGCGGACTGTGTTTCCGCTGCGGTCAACCGGGGCATAAGGCGGCAGAATGCTCTGCCGCCCCTCACTGCCCAGCGTGTGCGGCGGGCAATAAGCCCGCCAATCACCAGATGGGGCAGAGAGGCTGCAAGCCTCCCCGCAGTTCTCGGTAGACGTCAGGGGCTAGCCAGTCGACCCAGGCTACCCCCGACGTCAATATTGCGTCGACGTCGTCGCCCATGGAGGAGGTTGTAGAGACGATCCAGTAATGGATCAAGTCTCCAACCTCCTGGTCCAGACGAACCTGAACCACTGTGCCGCGGCGCAGGATCTCCTCCTGCAAACCATGGCACAGTGGTCGATAGGTGTTGCCGTAGTCGCGGAGCCCTATACTGTCCCTCCCCTTCCAAACTGGATGGGTGACTGGGACGGCTCCGTGGCAGTCGTCGGTTCCACGACGGCTCATTCCCCGCCCTTGTCGCTAAGAGACAAGGGCACTGGATATGTTGCCGTCGAGTGGGGGGGGATCACCATATATGGTGTTTATTTCTCCCCCAACCGGAGTTTGAACGACTTCGAGGTTTTCCTAACCAGCTTGGAGACCTCGATACGGCGACTAGCGTCTGGGCACGTCCTTGTGCTGGGGGACTTCAACGCAAAGTCCATTGCGTGGGGTTCCCCCAGGACGGACGCAAGGGGCGAGGCCGTAGAGGAGTGGGCGGCCTCGGTGGGCCTCTGTCTTCTCAACAGAGGCTCCACCAACACGTGCGTGCGACAGCAGGGGGGGTCGATAGTGGACCTTTCGTTCGCTACCCCTGCCCTCGCCGCACGAGTAAGGAACTGGCGTGTCCTGGAAGAGGTTGAGACGCTCTCGGATCATCTCTATATCCGATTTGAGCTCTCCCGGACCCAGGACTCCAGTAAGGGTCACGTGGCGCGGCGTTTATCCCGCTTTCTGCGGTGGGCTGTTGCCAGACTGAACCGGGACCTACTAGAGGAGGCAGCCATAATTCCGGCGGAGGACCGGCTTCATGAGGAGTACCGACGGGCGCGGAAAACTCTGAAGCTGGCCATTAGCCGCGCCAAAGAAGAAAAGAGACAGGAGATGCTGGAGGGTCTTAATCGTGACCCCTGGGGTCGCCCTTACCGCGCGGTGCGACAAAAGCTGCTCGCGTCGGGCCCCCCCCCTTACGGAGACTCTCCAGCCCAGCTTCCTGCGAGAAGTGGTTGAGGGCCTTTTCCCACAACGAGCGGAACACACTCCCCCGTCGATGGCCTCCCTGGCCGGAGACGACGGGGAGCACGGGGAGGATAATGTTCCGCCCGTCCGGGATTCGGAGGTAGGGGCGGCTGTTTTACGGATCCGTTCCAAGAACACCGCCCCTGGGCCAGACGGGGTACCGGCCCGAGTGCTGGCCCTGGCCCTCAACCACATGGCAGACCGCCTCGGGGAGGTGTTCGACGCTAGCTTGGCGTCGGGACGCTTCCCTGAGTGCTGGAAGAGCGGGAAGCTGGTCCTATTAAGGAAGCCGGGACGGCCTGCCGATTCGGTCGCGGCCTATAGGCCCATCGTGCTGCTGGACGAGGCGGGTAGATTGTTTGAGAGGGTTCTTTCTGCCCGCATCGTCCGGCACCTCTGCGAGGTGGGCCCCGATCTGTCGGACGCCCAATTTGGTTTTTTTGGGCGGGGCGTTCGACAGTCGACGCCGTGTTGCGCCTGAGGGCCGTGACCGAAGAGGCCGTGAGCTGTGGCGGCGTGCTGTTGGCGGTGTCATTAGACATCGCCAACGCATTCAATAGTCTGCCATTCAGCTGCATCAGGGAAGCACTCCACTATCATGGGGTGCCAAAGTACCTGAGGCGGCTAGTGGCAGACTATTTAGAGGAGCGTACCGTCGTGTACGAGGACCGAGAAGGTAATCTGAGGTGTCGGCCCATGTCGTGCGGTGTTCCACAGGGGTCTGTTCTTGGACCCCTCTTGTGGAACATAGGGTACGACTGGGCCCTTCGCACCGATTTCCTCCCCGGGCTGGGTGTAATCTGTTACGCAGACGATACCCTGGTGACAGCCCGGGGGGCAAACTTCCAAGAGGCGGCGCGCCTGGCCACAACGGGAGTCTCCCTGGTGGTCGGGCGCATTGAGGCGCTGGGCTTACGGGTGGCCCTAGATAAGACGGAGGCCCTGTTATTTCATGGGCCCCGTCGTGGTCCACCCCCTGGCGCCTCAATCGTGGTCAACTCGGTCCTCGTACCGGTTCGGGCCCAGATGAAATATCTGGGCCTGATCCTCGACGGGAGGTGGCTCTTCGACGATCACTACCGACAGCTTGCTCCAAAGCTGGTCGGCGCTGCGTCTGCCCTAGGGCGACTTTTGCCCAATATGGGTGGACCCAGCGTCGCGACAAGACGGCTGTACACGGGGATTGTCCGGTCAATGGCACTGTACGGTGCACCGGTGTGGGCGGCGGCTCTGACCGCCCAGAATAGGGTACGCCTCTGGCGCCCTCAGAGGGTAATGGCGGTCAGAGCCATACGCGGTTACCGCACCGTTTCGACACAGGTGGCATGCGCGTTGGCCGGAACTCCCCCGTGGGATTTGGAGGCGGAAGTGCTCGCCGAAGTTTATCGGCGAGTGGCTGACTCCCGGGCGGAGAGCGGATTTCGCCCTCCGCCCGAGGATGTGCGCGAGTGGCGCGAAGCCGCTCGCCGAGCCACGATGGCTCGTTGGTCGTTCCGGCTGGAGACTCCACGCGCTGGCTTCGCCGCCGTGGAGGCTCTCCAGCCGGTCATCGCCGAGTGGGCAGGGCGGCAGCACGGGACCCTTTCCTTCCGGCTGACGCAGGTGCTTTCCGGGCACGGTTGCTTCGGAAAGTACCTGCACTCGGTCGCTAGGAGGGAACTGAGTCCCGCCTGCCACCACTGCGACTGTAGTGAGGACTCGGCCCAGCACACGCTGGCGGTCTGCCCCGCATGGGCGGCGCAGCGCCGGGCCCTCACTGCAGTCATCGGAGTGGATCTCTCGCTACCGGCCGTAGTACGCTCCATGGCCGGTAGCGACAGTTGTTTTACCGCGGTCGCAACCTTCTGCGAGGTAGTAATCTCGCGGAAGGAGGCGGCGGAGAGGGCCCGGGAGGACGACCTCCACTCGGACCCGATCCGCCGCCGGCGAACCGGGCGGCGGAGGCCCGCCTATCATGCCGCCCTGAGTGTGGCCGCGGGTGGACGGGGTGGGTTTCCCCTCCACCCGCATTATTTTGGCCAGCCGCGCGGGGGCGACGTCGCCAAAAGAGAGGAAAAAATATATTGAGACGTAGCCCGCACCAGGAGCGGGCTGGCGCTAGGAGGGGTCCGGATGTCTTAACAACAGCTGTTCCCGGATCCCTCCTGTTACAGGCGCAGAGTGGCACACCGTGTGGTTTTAGTCGGTCCGAGTCCGACACACCACCCCGCCGCAAACCCCGGAGGGGTGACGGTCCGAGGGGATTTCCACACGTTAAAAAAAAAAAAAAAAAAAAAAAAAAAAAAAAAGGGTTTGTGTCAAGTTTTCTTGTCTCTGCAGTGCTGTTGTTATGCGTACTTTTCTCCTTTAGTCGGCTCTTACGACCCTCACGGTATGAACAGGGGTGGTGACATTCTGTATACTTTATCCGTCACCACGGACAAAGAGGTACGGACACGGATAGTAAATGTTAATGACTAAATAATGTTTGTATAATATGGGTTTTTTATACGACAGCATGTCGTTGGGCAAATCCCAATTTCATTAGCAGATTTCTTATATGACTGTTTCGATGGTGCGTAGGGTATGAGACTGCTGTGCTCAAAGTTCGGGTTCAGTTCCCGGGTCTGACCAAATGTTTGTATGATTTGCAAATATTTGTTTCGGAGTTTGGGTGTTTTATATGTATAATATTAGTATTTATTATTATTATAGTATAATATCTTCACATATCTCACACACGGCCGTCTGATCCCAAACTAGGCAGAGCCTGTACTATGGTAACCAGACTGCTGATAAACATACTTATATTTTGAATACATGCATAGTCAATCTAGCTTCTATAGTACAAGCTCTGCTTAGTTTGAAACTAGATGGCGTCGTGTGTAACTTGTCCGAATTATTATTAATTATTATTATTTTTCCTAATATTCTCCTCTAGTATTATTATATCTATTTCCCCTGATTTGGATCTCAAAATTTCAAATGTTATCTGAAATAGAACTAATATTCGCCGGTTTGAATAGGGCTAGTTACGACGCCGTTCATTAGAGACATATTGTGTTGTGAATTGAGTTACAGAGCGATGCGGGGTAACTCGAAACCAACGTGTCTTGTCAGTTTTTATTTATATCAAGGATACGATTCTATTTCGATATTGACAGTAAGTGAATTTGGGAAATCAAAAAATTCGACTCGATCGAAAATATTCAATTGAATAACTAATGACATTGAGAGATTTTATTAGCTTCGTTTGTATCTAACTAATAATGTAAACAAAGGAAGTTTAACCTACTTTTGATTTTTACATAGAAATAAACTTTGTATAGAGTTTCAATGACAATACTATTATTTGGATCTTTTGTGTGAATCTGATGATAGATTTAGAATGTTGATAGTGGAACTTATTCCTTCTACTTCCTTCTTTTTTTTACATAGAGCCAAATGAGCTTCTAATGGTAAGTCGCTACCACTGAAAATTGACCCCATCAAGTCAAGAATTACATTTTTAGGTTTTTAATGAAAGAGATGGACAATGCTGGTGTTTTAGCTTTTTAATTTACTATTTATGATACTCTTCTTTACACATGCTTGATTTTTAGTTTTAATAAACTACAATTAATCAATTTAAATTACAAATCTTCATATTTAACAGTTTCAGCAACTGTTTAAGTTTTGTTCAAACACGTTTAATTAAATTATAAAATATTTCATCTGCTCATCAAAAGATGGCTAAGTTTTAGTTGCTTTATTTGTTTAGCAAATAAACCTCTGAATGTTTCCTAAAACAAACGCTTTATTAGCTGTTAAATATATGTCAGTTCAGTTCAGGCACTTTAAGCAACAACTGAGGGCGCGTACCTATTTCAAAAGTAGACATTTCTTTGAATAATTAACAAGAATGATTACGTAGTCGGGTAAATACTAACAAAACTAAACCGAAATCATGGTCAGCCGCTTTCTCATAACTGAATTAAGAATACCGTAATACACAGTTTGTTATTTTAGTAACAAAATTTGCGAAAAGAACATTAAATGTTTTGTACACAGTAGCTGTCTCGACCCAAATGTTAGCATTATTGTTAGTGACGACATGGCAACGCTAGTAATACCTTTTCGACTAATGACTTTTAAACTATAAAACGGATAATACCTTATTGTTTTGCGTTTGCTAATATACTGTCATTTGTCGAAGTAGGTATTTTTAAAATTGCAACGTTGAATTTATATTTTTAATACTGAGAGTGAGATAGATAGAGATGAGATATTGAGTTTCTGAAAATAATGTAGTGGGCTGTCTCGGAAAAACAGTAAAAAATCTTCAAAAATTGATTCTCGAGATGGGTGTTTTGAAATGGTATCTACAAAAGATGTAAATGCTTCCTATTTTGTAAACAATATTGAAATCCACAAAGAACTAAAGAATTTTCATGAATCTACAAAAAATCTATTTAGGGACACAAAACTTTTTGTAAAGGGGATATCGCATTCGGTCTTGTCATTTTATGCTAATTTTACGCATCTGAGGCCCGTCATAAAGTTTCTTTCAAAAAAGTTTTGCTTATAAAATGAAGGGAAAACCACCCTAATTTGTGTAAACCTTTTTGGATGCCTTGTTTTTTTTAGTATTTTAAATGTTTTTATGCGTGATGCTGGTCAGCTTGCTTATAAACAATAATTTATAATATTCATATTCGAATAACTTAGGGCTATACCTATCAGTATACCTAATTATTCACAGCTTTTGAGGTTCAGCGTTCTGAATATAGTCCAAAGGAATTGAATTATTATTTCTATGAATCTGTAATATTTTGTAGAATGTTACAAAGGTATTCTGGAGGGTAGATCTATCAATTTTTGAAGGAAAATTGTACTGTAGTATCATATAAATACAGACTATTACTTTAATGTACAATTATTAAAATTTGTTCGGTATTTAGGTGGCGTTACTAAAGGCATTAAAACCGATAATACAAAATAATGTTGAGTACTAAGTAAGCATAACAAACACAATAGTTAGATAAAATAGCATACTGAGCCAAGATGGCTCTCCCACGATTATTAATGCCAGTGTTAAAAAAATATTCTTT